>OY720634.1:123945377-124565529 GCA_963169105.1 Ceriagrion tenellum | reverse complement strand
TCCGACAACCTTACCTTAAGTGACGTGGAAAACTACTTTTTTAAACTAACAAATCCCACAAAACCCAACAATATGCACCATTCATGGCAGTACTCCCCATTTTCATGCTAATACAAATGATTTTCAAGCCATCAAAGTGTGATAACCTTCACTTCTGTGATCGATAATCTCCCCATCCATTTCCATAATATGATAAGTCTGGCCTCAAGGGAACAGTGCGGCAGGAAGCGGGGAAACACGTCAATGCCATCAAACTCGCATGAAACAGAGACAGCCATGAAATACGCATTCCCGCGACTCATTTGTCTGCCTTATCTCTCTCGACACACTGCGGCGAGGGAAATTTCTCAGCGCCGCGACAGCCTAGTCGGTTCCGCGACGAGCAAAAACAGCCAAAAGGGATGCGCTCTCTACGGTATAATTTTTTGTTCAAGGGTCCTAAAAGTAATAAATTGACGTTAAAACAGCCGGAAGAACATAAGGGACGTGAAGGGCGTAAAAAAAAAACTCTTCTGACGTTCCGTGAGGAATACATATCAGGGTCGCACAAAGCTCCTCATTTCTAGACGAGGGAACTATGAAACTAAAATAATACCAAAGGGGTTTTGCCATTTAGCTGCGATGAACAGATTGTTACGAGCACATCAAAACTTAAATGCCAACAGTAACAGAATCAATCATTGGTTAAAAAAATGAACAAGGTATTGTCCCGAAGGCGCAGATGAGAAACATACCTTTATAAAATGCAAACATGCTGCGTCAGAAAAAAGTACATCACCAATAGCATTTTTGAGGGGTAAAAAGTCAGAAGCGAAGCTGATTTTGGGAGAAAATGAGTAGCATTTACATTACAAAAAGGAAAAATGAGAATCATAGCTAGTGATTGAAGGAATTAAAGCATTAAAACAACATATCTGCGCCATAAATTATCAAGAAATCGTACGAATATTTTAAATTTCATACGTTAAGATTAAGTCGAAAATAATTTCATAATCGTTGATGGGAAATCAACCACATTATTTTCACATGACTGCAGCAGCTACATCCAGAATAGAAGGAATACACCGCGGACAATTCTTCGTAGATAAATACAACATGAATCACGACATAGTTTCCATGTCAATACATAGATATTACCTTCATCAGATTTATCTACACGGAAAAATACAGGAGTCGCTCCTGGGAGAAATTCTGCCACAATATCATGCCGTTCCCCGTAAATTTAACTCACGAAACAATATAGGTAAAACTTGCATGACAAATAGAAGGAATATTGAAGATAAAGGGTTGATTCATTTTAGCATTCTTTTCCCGACTGATGATGATGTATTTGCTTTGAAACCGAAGTCGTGATTAATTTTTTTTCATTTGTCAACAATTGTGCACGGATTATTCCTTCTTCATGCTAGAAATCCACACTGTAGAGCCATTCTTCTGGATACGTTTGTAACCAAAGCCACATTCACGTTTAATCTTCGATAAAAACATTTTCCATTTATATACCATGGAAAAATTTGCGAAACAAAATCAGTTTGGATTGAGTTTTTAAAGTTGGATAAAAGATTAATTGAGTTTCACTTATGGGGAACAATACTTAAATAAATGAACTATTCAATCTGGTCGCGTGTATATAATTTTTTAACATCACTTTTAGCTACAGTTTTTATGAGTTATCATACATCTTACACTTTATTTTTGAATTGAAATAGTGTAAAGAATTTATTTTGAATCGGTCTGCCAGTGCTTTTAGCAAAACTCGAGCAATTAATCAAGGGCGAAAAAGCCAAATTTGGATAAAACATTAGATCCGGCAGTCTAAAATGAATTCTTGTACAATTTTTCATCATAATTTCGTTGTAAATAATTAATTACTTGATAATTACAAAATAATGTAACTAGACTCCTCCCAGAAACATCCAAAGTCGATTACTTTTCCCACCACTTTCGGGAACGGAAGTCCTACCGTCTTCCTAGTAATTGCAAGCGGTTTTTCCCATGCATTAAGGGATACATTTTTCGTGGTATGCGTACATCACCGTCACAATGCTCGGCAGTTGAATTTAAATAATGAGGAATGTTGGCTAGGGTCTGAATGATTGGTTTTTCCTCAAGTTGAGCTGAATGATTAATTGAATTCCTCACTAAAGATTGATTAAAACCTTCGAAGAATGAGAAGAGACGGTGGTCAAATGAGTAAAATAAAAACTCCATCATGATACAAAGTCATGAAATACATACAGGTATCTCTGAGGGGTGCCTAATTTTCCGCAAAAAAGCCCGAAATTTGAGGATAATCGTCAATCAGAATTTGACGAGGGTTTTTTTCATAATATATCACGAATTCGTCACAACACTCAGAAAAATTAAAAATCAACTTTGATCAAATGTGGAAATCAAAAAGTCAAAATAAGGACAAAACAAAGACACGACATTCTCTATCTCTGAAGTTACTCAGTGACGACTAAAAGAATACACCTCAAGTTCCTTTCCCATAACGCTTCCAACGAGCTTGCAAACATAACTTTCAACGCATGGTATCCAAATAAAACCAAGAAAAATGGAACAAGCCATTTCCCTCCAGATCGTCTCGAACACCATTCCGCTAGCCTCCACGCACGCCTCACGCGGCGACCCTAAAACCGCCTCACCCATTACCCCACTCCCTTACTTTCCTCCGCACTCGACGAACACTTTAATCCCTCCGCGACCAGCATCCGCCTTTAATAACCTTGAGCGAAGGAAACCGTGCTCGCTGGGGTAACCCTGCCTCTCCCTCCGCGGAAACTTGATCCGGATTAAAACCACTCTCTTACCTGGAGGCAGACGAGCCGCAAAGCTTCCACGCCTCGCGGCTGAGCCTAAACTTCAAGGGGGGAGGGGTAAGAGGCGGTCGGAGGAGTGGGAACGGGGGCTAAACACAGCGGCGGCTCAGCGGGGCGGGCAAAGGAGAGCATGAGAGCTCGGGATTAAGTAGCGGGAAGGGAAATGCACCGTATGAGGAAACCGAGTGAGCGAAGAGTCGGACGCATATGCGTTACTCAACGCGGATAACGACAATCTGCTATTGGTACACCGTACTGCTTGACTAATTTACGCCACTTCACTCTCTTTGCTGGTTTATCATCGCCACCACCTCAGCAGCTACGCCATTACGAGCGGAAAAGTGCAGAGTCCTGAACAAAGTCTTGAGTCCCGAGTCTTCGTCAAATCCTGGTCAAGTGAGGAATGACGATGTTAAAACCAAATAGAGACGAAGGCGGCTTTATTCAATGAAGAAATTGTAGTGCGAATCAAGAATAGTAGAAAAAAAATTAAGGGAACGCAGCTATCTACGTCTCTGATTGGTCCGCCGTTCAGCTGGGTTTGCAAAGAAATCGTTAATGAAGTAGAGTTCGCGTATCTTTTCTAAACTCTTGGCTCCAATCTACGACAATGCTCGGTATAAAATTCCCAAAAGTACATGCATGAATCTCTCAGAGAAAATACTCACTAATAATGAGTTCCTTTCCTTAGAATGCAAGATAACTACTTCGAACTTCAGAAAGTACGAATAAGCACACACTTTTCTCTCTAAATTAACACTTAAATTTGTTTGAAACAGTACTGAGAAGGGTAGATGAGTATTTATTCAAGCGGATTCCACACGCAACGAGACTTCCATGACCAAAACTCGGTTTGTTACGATATTCTTCCATTTGTTTAAGTATTCTACCAGCTGATTGGGAGGTTTATGGAGAGTACTTATCCTAATGTCCTAACTTCAAGCAAATCGTTCCGTTTTCCCCCTTCAGAAGATCCACCATGAGATCCATTTTAAATTTCTACTGTCGTCTCCCACTTCTCATTGCGTCCATTATTCCTATTCTCTTCCTTCCTCGTCCACGCTTCCCCAGTGTTCTCCCCACTATTACTCTCTTCAACATTCCCTCTCCTTTCAGGAAGTCCAGTAAATGTTCTCTCAGGTGAGTGGAAAATTTTAGGAAAGTAGATACCCTAACATTTTCCAATTGGTATATCGTTCTGCTTTCCCTAACATTCTTGATCAGTCATTAGATTCACCATACTGTCCCCCTCTTCTTATTTCATCCAGAATTCTTATCCTCTCCCTTCCTCTTCCATGCTTCTCCAGTGTTCTCCCCTCAATTACTCTTTTACAACCACCTCTTCGGCCTCCTTCGAACTTCCGTCACCTGCCACATTACGATATAAACCAGCATTGAAAATCAACGCGTACGCCTCAACCTTGAAATAAATAAAATTTTACTTTCCTTACGAATCAAATTTCACCGGAGCATTTAAATGCTACGGTCCCCTCATATATTTATTATTTTCAACAGTCCGTTGGACATCACACGTAAAGCAGATGGATGACCATCAAAGGAACTTTTTTTTTATTTTGGAGCTAAAAAGAGCAGTAATGCTCAGACGAAAACTTTACATGCAAAACTGCACCACAATGGTCTTCTCTTTCTCTAGCTGAATAAATACGCCTCCATAACGCAAGGGAGGGACGCTGTAGAAATATATTCGTTTGAGCATTCTGCTCAAAAGTGGAGACAGCGCACGCCGCAGGGCCGCAGAAAAAAGACAAGAGCACATCGGGAAAATCCGCTCAATTTTATCGACCGAGCTGGGTCGACGCTTAAGCGGATGCACCCTTCCCATCCGATGACCCGAGAGCTGCGCCGGGAATCACAGCGGCGTGCACGCTTCCCTACCTCTCCCTCACTCTTCTTTCCAGATTCGTTCAGTTTCCGCTTCTTTTGAGGCCGAAAGAATTAACCAGCGGCTCGTGTGCCCCCTGAGATGAGCGAATGAACTGGAAAGGCTTACCGCACACACAAAGGCTTTCATCGCCGACCTTGCGTCTGACATGCGTCCTTCGATTTTCCAGCCAACCATCCACGCGTTCGCTCGCTAGCGCAATATTTTTTTTTTAATAACTCCAAAACGCCTACCCGCTTTATTGTTCATTCCCGCTCTCTCTTGCTCTTCTCGTATGAACTGAAGTTTGCTCAGCTTTGTTTACTTTCGACTGGCCCACGCGCACCGGACCGTTTAACCGTTGGGTAAATTTCAGCCCGACTGGATATTTCTGGAGGACTGAATTTTATTTGGCGCTTGCTGACCCGTATTTCACCGGTGGTTAAGAACATGAAGGCGCAGTATCCGACTGGTCGAGGAGGTGTTCGCAGGAAGGTGGGAATCGAAAAAGGGGAAAGGCTTAATAAATACCTTTAATATTAGAATACGATAAGATAAAACTCAAAGATACTTAGCGAACCATAACCTGGCTGTAAATTTTAGTCACTCAGAAAAGGGGATGCTCGTAGATAAGACTCATCAATATGTAGGCTAGGAGAAGTATGCAGGGTTGGAATAGAGACGACCGAGGAGGAATAGAGATCTATTCGAGGTTAGTGAGAGGATATTCAAAAGGAAAAGTGGATCATTTAGAGAACAAATGGTATAATTTCGCACTTATTATTATTCCCGATTGATTTGAACGCCTTAGTGTCATTTTCAAGTTACATACGTTGAATATACAAGATCTGTGTACCTTTAAAATGACGCAAGGACGTTGAAATCGATCGAGAATAATAAAAAATTAATAAATCGCATTAAGTGCTTCTAAATAGTATTCAACATCGTAAGCTTCCACAGTTGACGCCTCAATCCATCAATATAGGACACGTGAAGTTAACTTAAGACGTGTTTCAATGCTAGAAATAGTCACAAAAAATAGAAAACGAGTTAACGATGGAAATGAAAATGGCGAAATGGAGAGAGGAATTAAAATAGTAGCTACGTACCGATTACAGTGATATACATCTAAGAAGTTAAAATTTAAGCTTAAAGTTTATAATTTCTTTATCGTTCAAAGATACAGAGTGAGGAGTTTACGAAAGTTTATTTTGTCGACATCTCAGCGTGCTTCTGTCATATTTTCATCCCATTCCCTAAATAATTTTCTGCAATTTCCTTGCCTCTCAATCCTGCAGTCACAGTGCAAACAGCAGCTGTTTGCATAACCTGTTCTACAATGCCTCAATCGTTTGCAAAATCCACTTCAAGCGTATTTAACCTGCTATCATCTTGTCTTCCTGAGGTTTAGATGGTGAAACCACATAGATACGCTTCGTTTTCTCTTCCCTAATCTTTTCTTTAGCCTGGAATATCTCTATTCACGTAAGTAAGAAAGGGAAAACGATAGATTTCGACAGGAACAGTTGCAATCGTGTCTTCAGGCAAATTTTCAGTCAAAGATAAAAAAGAACTCAAATAAACGTCGATTCCAAAAGTTGAAATTTAAATAAGACTAACATCCATAAATAAGTTATTGTGTGTAATTGATTTAACTCAGTATGTTTGAAAAATGTGCATAATATGGGCGAATTAAAGAAAAGTTGAAACTCAACCAATACTGTTCAACCGCACGAAATAGCGATGATTACTCAACCAATACTCAACCAATTTCGATGACTAAATCACCTAATTTTCTCTTCAATACCCGAATTGATAAGTAGTTCTTTAGGCATTTCCTTTCATTACTCAGACGCTTTGCTCTACAAATCTTGCATAAATCTTAAATTTTATAATGATCTGAGGACATACGTAGTTTTGCTGAAAACCCCCTTGAAATGGGCAAGGAAGATCATGTATCTGATTGAATGGAAATTTCTAATCGAATTCGTGGGCTGTATGTAATTCTTCTCATTGGAAAAAAATACTGGGAAGGGAAATACGAGAGTAATATTGGTCTTCGGGAAGGTTGACGGTCGAGGAGATGCTCCAGTGGAGCCGGGTGGGTCGGTGAGGCAGGTACAGTTGCCCATGTCGAGACGACGCCCACCGGTCTAAAAAAGGACATAGCGGAAGCGGCGGCATTCTTCCGTTCCGAGGCGACCTTGAGGATTGGACGAATTCATAGCCGCAGAAGGAACCGAAATATTCAGGGAAATTCAGAACGGACGATCACGCCAGCAAAGCCGTGCCAAATGGAGCAATGAAAAATAAGTATTCATGGTGACGTGTATGCGTATATAACTTGTCCATCTAAGCATACGGTAAGTCATAAGAGCATGTGTAACCATTTCTTTATTCTCCAGCAATTTGTTTTCACTTGTGTGTTAACTCTGAAAACGGACAGGACCGAATGCTAAGGTGCGTTGATCACAATCGTGACCGATCTGCAATCGGTAAGAGCCATTTTCTATCCAATAATCATGTAAATGCATCCTTAAAGAGATTTTAGAGTAAAATAGTGCGTACAACATATTTATCAGCTTCTTTGCATTTACAAAATTTCAAGATAAATGAAAGTTTTGGGTAGTATAGTTACACTCCCCGATATTTAGTTTATATTAGCTGTGATGTGTCGTAAGATGCATTGAAACAGTGGGTACGTTATAAATGGAAGATTTTGAAGTGAAGTCTTCCCAATTCCTTGCATGCGATTGTAGCTGTTTGCATCTCCGGTTCTACAAGACCTCCATCATTCGCAAAAGCCACTTCAACCACATTTAAACTGCTATCATCTTATCTTCCTGGCGTGTAAATGGTGAAACCGCATACAGACACGCTTCGTTTTCTCTTCCTCAATCTTTTCTTTAATCTGGACTATCTTTACTCACGTAAGAAAGTAAGGATTAACGACACATTTCAACAGAAGCTGTCGCAGCCTTATCTTCAGCGTTCACCCGGAAAACTTCCAATCAAAGTTTAAAAAAGAAACTAAGGAATCTTCTATTGCAAAAGTTGGAACGTAAATAGGGTGAACACCCGTAAAGAAGTAATTGTGGGTGAGTTACAGATTTAACTCAGCATGTTTGCCAAATGTGCATAAATTGGGCAAATTAAAGACAAGTAGGAACTAAATAAATACTGTAGTTAAAGGAAAAATGTTCCACAGTGGCGTAAAAAGTTATTGGCAAGGAAAATTTGGCTTTCTAACGATGACATTTATAATCTTTGCTTTGTATAATTGATAGATACGCAGTGACACAAGATTGAGAGTATATTTTCAGTCTTGTGTGTGCTGAATGGAATAATACCTATAACTTTTTGTCCTTAGTTCAACGAAATACGTTTGCTACCACAATTTGCGGTGTGCCCCTAATTTTATCGCCATGATAATTGAAATTAGTATTAGATTAGAGATAATTATATCTATTTAGAGATAATTAATTATTAATAATATGAAAGATATGTATAAGAGATATAATAAATAATAATATAAGAGAAATTAGAGATAATTATATCTATTTCGAATCTCGGAAAAGCTGGTTTGAAACTTATTATTTTATACTTCGTTTTCTCTATCACTAGTAAATTATTGACATATTAAGCCTATATGGATTATGTACCTCATTGTGGGTGGATGCGCACGTTGTTATATATTTTTTATTATTTTTTAATTTTTTATTCATTACCTCTGATACAGCGCATTTTTCCAATTTCTGTCGGGTCAGCAACAATATCAAGAGACGAACACAAAAGTCATGCTGTTATTGTTGTTCACCCGGCATAAATTGGCCAAATGCGCTGTATTTGGGATATTCGGGGTTCATTCTTAGAGTTGGGATCAAAACGATAAATAAATCAATATTCTCTCATTAGCACAATCGAAGCCTTTCTATCTTTCTCCATCTCTCTGCAAAGCAATTTTGTGATGAATGTCCCGCATAATTACAGAGGTATGCGTCTATAGGCAGATAGATATGCCACGGTGCATTGCCCCCTTAGCAACCTGAAGTATAGAGTTGAGGTAATCGTTCCCTTAGAAACTAAAGAAAGAGAACCCACAAGAAAAGGGTGAACGATATTTAATTGCAGGGAGAAACATGGATCCTGACATGTAAGAACTCGCACGCCTACTAATTGCCCGTTCCACATTTATCGGAGAGCGTATCGCTAAGTTCATGCCCATTAATAAAGCGTGAGAATTGTTCCGTAATTATTTAGCGATATCACTTCTGGAAAATTAGTCGCACGCTAAGGCTGCTGGTTAAACTAGTGGATGCCTCTTGAATCACCGAACCCTTTCTTTTCTCATGAAAAAGGCTACACCCATCCGACATGAGACCCCTCCGTTCAACAGATAGCAGGACTGTTTTGGTTGTCCGTTGATGGACTTTCTTCCGCATTCTTAAGCCAGGTTTTCACGATTCATATACCCGCGCGGGTAGATGCAAGAGCAATTTTACCGCTCAAATTGCACCAAGTTATTGCGCAAATGCATGATAGCGTGGCCATTAAATATCCCCCGTTCTCATTTGGAGCATTAATCCATGCATCTGTCGAGCCACGGACTTACGCGGATACATGCATCGGGTAAACTCGCCTTCAGGCATGATTCTCCTCAAAATTTTAAATTAAATGTAACCGTATAGGAATCAACTTCATTAATGGCATTTCCACAAGATTTGTCAGGTCCTTCATTACATTTGAGTGTTATTTCATATTCTTTCTGAACACGGATGATGCATATTTTAACCTTATCATTGCTCCTATTGCAATTACGTACATACATGAAAATCACGCATTTTCCTGAGAATCTGGCCAGTATTACAAGATTCTAATAAAAAACCGCCTTTTACAACTCCATGTTAAATAATATCAGAATTTCAATACATAAAGCATTAATAACATTTCCACTGATACGAAATTATTAAAATTGCAATGAGCTTAAAAGGTCATTAGCGCAACTTAATTGATGAGCCATTTATTACAGACAAAAACGCCATCAATGACTGCTACGTAACATTTTGGAAGTAAAGTTTAACGAATCAAAAATTTAGCATGTTAAATGTGCAATTGAAATATCAAGATTCAATTAGGGCCAGATTATGAGTTAATTTATAGCTCCGCAAATTCGGAAAAGCAAACTGCAGCGGAAAAGCACCATTATTTGGTATTATGAATTATCATGCAGAAAGAGGCCGAGTTCCTCTCGGCCTTAAGCTGCTTACATTATCCCTGCCAAACGGTAGGATTAGGAAAATAAATGAATATCCCGGGATCAGTATGGACACGGGATAATGAAAAGAGATTGAAATATACTTGGAGTTGAGGAAAGAATGAAGGGTCGGAAGTTGAGGAAAGAATGGAGGGTCGAGAATGAATGAAAATTGTCACGGTCAAATCCATTATGAATAATAAGGGATTTGAATTTTTTGAAATGCGAAAACCAAGAATGTATTTGATTAGGAAATTGTTACACTAGGATGAAATATTTCGTGTCATTTTCAAATCCATGGTATGTTGTGCATAATCGTATTCACAAAGTATAATAACTTTTAGAAACTGAACACTAATTTCAACAGTTTGCTTTCTTTGACCATTTCAATATAAATTTACAGCTGAATTGTGACGCTTAGGAAAACAGACTACGAGGGTGAACATTACGTCCATATTCAATTGAAGTGAGTTACATTGTGTCGAATAATTTGACCTAGTTCCTAGCCCTTTAATAACACAGTCCCGCGCAGAACAGCGGGATGACGCCTATGAGAGAAGCTAAATCTAATATATAGCTCTTTTGCTGTCTCGGGAAATAAAACGGCAGAGTCGCGGGTGTCAACGTTGCTTGTTTAGATATTCGGGAGTAGTTTTGGAAACTCGCCAATGGAAAGTGCACGCCGCGGTTGCCAAGCAACGATTGACTTCACACCCAAACCAGTTAATTGCGGCTGGCAGGTTACGCTATTTACAAAGGGGAATCGTGGTCCAGCCGATGGCCACTAAGTTGCGCGTAATGTTAACTCTTCGTACTCTCTTCGCTTAGAAATGACAAAATGACGGAAATCTGATTTGCTTTGTTTAAACCACATTATGATCGCAGAGAATGTCCTGAGCTCTTCAAAACACACTCACTCAATTGCCGTACTAATAATGATTACCTCGCGACTGGAGAAAATCTGCGAAAGACGATATAAGAACGAGACGGGCTAAATAAAGAATCAGGCAATGGCTAATCAGTATAAGACGTCTGTTTAGGATCTCCAACACGTTTTCACCATGGAAGACATAGTAACTGAATGATATCAGGCATAACCTGGCGAAAATTCATTAGGACCGAATCATACGATCTCTGTTCAGTGTTTCATTCTCAGAGGCACAGTTTCATAGCAATGGCGACCTCCTCAAATATTTTGATTAAGTAATGGAATCGATTATGGATATTTGCTATTTTGCTGCCCGCAAAAAATCAATAGAAACAGCAGGAAGAAGTCACATCCGTATATATTATTTCTCAATGGTGTTTTTTTGTCGCAACGCCATAACTCCCATAATTATTCATCAAAATTAATTATTCAAACATCGTTTTAATGCTTATGTTCCCCGATATTGATAAAAAATAGACATAATGTTCAAAATTAAAGTTTTTGTTAACAAAAGTATACAACGACAATATAATCAGCTAATATGTTAGCAATGGTTACGTGCTTAAATGACTGTAGGAGGCGCCATCTATTAACACATCGTTTAGATAGATTGTTTACATTCTACATGCAATCAGTGTGACCATTTACTGTTTACATTATGTATCTCTAACACAAACATAAATAATATATAATTTTCCATGGGAAGAAACAGGTATAAGAACAGGACGAGAGAAGGAAAAAACAAGAAGAAGCTGCATACTGCGCGAAATTCGCTTGGGTCATCTAGTCTATTCCATTATTCGACTGTTTTCTATAGGAAAATAAATTTTCCTATTAACGGGAGTCTACACTGTTTACTTATTAAAGTTGGCACTTAGGAAATTTGCCAATGAAAATTACACGCTGAGGTTCACAGGTCGTCAAAGACAAATCACTATTAACTTAACGCCAAAGACTTACAATTAGAAATTACTATTAGACGTATTGAACATAGGTGGCCCTCAAGTCTGAAGGATGGATCGAGCGAAAATCAGGGCTGAGTATATGTATTTGCTGCATCTCAAATGTATCTGCTGAATTACTAAAGACACAATGATGTATTTTTTTAAGGAGGCGGAAAATGTGACCTCAATTTCATTAATACATAATTCCGAATACGAAATTACTATATGACGGCATTATCGTTATATCCACTATAAAAACGTTTCCACCATACGGCGTTCGGAACTCTGCTTATTCCGCAATACAATTTTTATTTCGCCCACCAAATTTCGATTTCTAATCATTTTCAAGGCTTTTTCAGGCAAAACCTCTTTCGCAGGTAAAATATAAATTGTATGTTGGACTATACATACAAAATTGACCTCACTTCACATGAGAAATGGAGTACCTACCACAAAGTTATGCCGGAAAGCGCTAAGTTTATGTACAGATCAATGAGAAAAAATGCAAAAAAAAGGATTTCAAGCAAAAACTGGCGAATAGGAGAACTTAAAAACCAGCATGTCAAGTTCGTGCGAATATTCCTAATGAGTTAAATATTTTAACCAAAGGCGAAGTCATCAATTTCTACTCCAGCGAGTACGTAGCACGTATGTACACATATTTTTGGAATCATCCAGGAGGCTCAAAATTGCGTCTTTTCCCATTTTTTTTCGAATATCCACGTGACCTTGCCCCGATTGCGACGTTTTCCTCCGTCGGATACCAAGTGGGACACGCCAAGAGGCAAGACCTCGCACGCTCTCCGCCCTCGGCTGGCTGACTCTCTTCTCGGCGGCGGTAATCCCCGCTTGGAGCTCAGAGAGCGCACCGAATCAACGCTAAGCCTTTGAAATGGATCCTCCTCCGAGCGGAATCCTAGTTTCCCTCAAGCATTTCATCCGAATCCACCCTCTCCCGATCCACACACACTGCATACACAACTCACTTCATCTCTTTCCACTTCCCTTCCCACCGGCATCTTTCCCGCGCTCAACCCAGAGTCTCCCCTAGACACGTCATGCGGGCAGACATAAATACACGTCTATTTGAATTTCACGAAAAATACACAAGTAAACTTTTAGTAATGTTTACACAATACCTATCTACAATCCACGTGCAAATTGCGCGCACTTTATGCCTAATAAAAAGCATCAATCTTTTGCATTTACGTCAGTAGGAACACATATTGAAATCCAACCAATCAGAGGCAGACGTAATAGATGCAAACAAATGCAAAATTCCACCACAGAGGAAGAAAAACTGCGGAATACTCCGTAATGGAAATGCCGTGGCTAGTTCCGGCATCCTCAAAAGTTGACGATAATAGATGCACAGAAAAATCATGTTGTTTGCTCAAAAAATTAATGCGGAAAAACTCCTTTATTGAGTCTTTAAAAATGTTTCCCGCATGCCTGTAACCGAAATATTGTCCTAAATACGTATGTTGAAGCACAAAAAAGTTCTGGTGGCTAAAAAAATGTAAGTAATATTATAAATAAATAACAAGTAGTCAGTTATTTCTGAACTGGTCACGATGCATCAGGCAACTCCTCCAAAAAGGCCACTAATATATATATTTTCCAATATCAACAGCAACAGAATTTTGGACAAAGCACTGCCGGATATTAATGTCAAATTCACGCTCAATTGATCCCTTATTTCTCTCACTTGGGAAATTATGAGACGAAATGATGCCGAGTGTTGCATGTTACTTTCTATGCCAAGCATGTATGGTATAATCTGTTGATAACGAAATGAAGAAGGAAGTTGAATGGACACTTTGATAGCACTATGCGACTGCGAATATGTTCAATTCGCTAAATACAATCCCAATAACAACAGTCAAACGCGATGAATGTAACCCAGGAAATAAAGGAGATAATTTCGGGACCATTGCATTCTGTCACTACAAAAGACGCATTCCAAAGAAGGCATAGGTCGAAATACCAACAAAATGCAGTACCGTAGACTAATACCAACAGTGCGATTGAGATTATTAGATCCGGTGGAATATCACCTGGCTACGGCCTAAGCCATCGCTATAGTCACAGTTACACCAAGGATCTTCCGTAAAATGGATACCTTCAGGTGCAAATTAGGCTGTAACCAGGCATAATAAAACGCATACCAAATTTCAAAACACATTAAATTCAAATGTCCACGTGTATTCCATTTTGAAAGGTGAACATAGTATAACTGGGTGTCTAAACAACTTCTGCCGCAACAATCAAAACGAACGCAATAAACCACATTTTCGAGTGCATTTTAAAATATTCCTTTCACCATTTCCACTTTTCCAACCAAATTAGGGCTAAAAAAGCGGACAAATAGGCCACTATAAAGATTCATGAACGCTTTTTTCAGCCATTGGAGGTGACTGCAGCACCTGCTTTACTGAATTAACATATACTGACACATATCACAACAGTCATTTACTAATAAATCAAGAAATAAGATGAACATGGAAAATAACCTCATCAATTTTCGATTCCCTGGGATAATTCGCATGATACGAACCATTTTTAACAAAAATATTTGTGACTACAAGTGAGCATTGATTTCACGGTGACTTTGCACAAATGTAGGGAAAGGTTATACTTTTGTTGGACATATGAACCAGGGGTACGCAGACTCAATCGAATGGAGTTCAAATAATTTTATGGTGGAGCCACCTATCGAAACCAATTACTTAGCTGCTTCGAAACACCGGACCCAGGTTGAATTCAAGAAATGGAAACGGCGTTTTCTATAACTCGTCACAAAGAAAAAAAATTACTCTCACCACAATGCCTGCTCTGGGAACTACTGCGACGTGGAGATACCCACTTACATGCCAAGCGACCCAACCCATAATCCTCGGCGATATCCAAGCGTTCGTTCTTTGACCCCCTCAAACCAGACCCTCAATCTGGGATCATTCCGCGACGCCAAGAAACTGAGCGGGCGGTTGAAATTGTGGTCAGCAATAACCTTTAAGGAGCTTAATACGTTTATCATTGCTGGGGCGAGACAATGGCCGAGAGAAAAGGAGGAGGAGAGAATGAGAGAAAGAGATGTGGAGGGTAAACGGCCTCTGAAAAATCTCCCGAGTGGAGGATCGTGAGAATTATGGGCGGCCGAGCGTGACGGGGCGGGAAAACTAATGCTTTCCTATGAAACGAAGCTTAAGGGCAGCGAGATAAGGGCTAGAGAACAGACGGGGAGGAATATTAGGGGAAGGGCTGGGAAAGTAGCGGGGTTTGTGGGAGAGGAAGGCGGGGTTCATGAGAAGAGGGGAAGACGGAGAAAGAGAGAAAGGAAGAGAATCACAAAACGAGAGAGGAAGGAGGAACTCACCCTACGGGAGAGCTAAGAAGTTCTCGCGCCCTGTGCAGCGAGAGAACACTCCGCAACTCCGGAGAGTATGAGAGGGGATTAAAAATTTTCCCCGGAATCCATCCAGATGCTGTTGTCGTAATGAGGACGTTCCCGAAAATGCGTTCGTTCAAACGGGAAAAAAGGTGTGTGTGTGTGTGCATCACAAGGCGGGAAAAGCAATCTCCTAGCTCTCTTGGGAGAGACTCGTCGAAAATTCGAGCGTTTTACTTTTTTTTGAAGACGTCTCCGCTACCTATTTTCCGTAATTACTTCCCTTTGAGATACCTCCGGCGAAGGGATTCTACCCCGCCAAGCGATAGGTATGCACTCCTCCCGAAAGCAGAACTCCCCGATTCAAATGAGCGTTCGCGCAAAATCCTGCACGATTCGGAAATCTTCATCCCCAAACTAAAAGAGACAAACGTAGCACACTTTGAGAGCATTTTTATTTCCCATCTGCCGTAAATAGGACCGAAATAACAGAAAATTAAACAGCAGACAGAATGGAGCAGTGTTACAGCTTCAGAATATCTTCTTGACTAGGATGTTTTCTTTCTTAAGTTTTTCTCATTGAAACCGTGCAGTTTGCAGGCTTAGCCATGGCGTGGGAGGTACGTAGACTTGAGGTGTGAGACAGATGTGGGTGTAAGGAAGGATGGAGAAGGTGATCTGGGTGGGGGTGGCGAGATGGACGAACGAGGAGAGAAGTGGAAGCTGGAGGCAGAGGTTTGGAGGAGGCAATTGAGATGGACGGAGGACGTTTCGAAAAGAGAGGGAATGTTGAAAGGGTAATAGAGGGGAGAACACTGGGGAAGAGTGGAAGAGGAAAGAAGGGAATAGGAAATCCGGAAGAAATAAGAAGAGAGAAACGACTTAACTAATTTAAGAAAGATCTAATGGTGGATCACTTATAGGAAGGAAAACGGAACGGTATGCCAGAAACTAGGACGTTAGGATAAGTACTGTCCAAAAAACCTAGCAATCCGCTCGTAGAATACTTAATTATGAATTTATGAATGCCACTGAGAGAGAATAGAGTGAATCAAGGGGGTATACCAACAAGGTCACAGACAATAAAAAACATAATGTTTATTAAATGTATATGCTACCACTACGGCAAGTTTGTGACCAAATATTGGCTTGCGTGAGTCTCCTGCAAACGAGAAAACATTATTGGTGAATGAGAAAACAGAAAATTGCTGTCGTATGCACCACAGTTCTGGGTGAAATTCGGTCGAAAATATCTGAGGAGACATATCTAATATATATTACAATGTAGATTTAAATCAGGAGCTGATTTGTCCGTTTCTATATTAATAATTTATGACACACGCCTGAATTGATTTCTTCTATGTATTTGATGACTGTATGTGCTGGAATTGGTATTTCAATACTTCCATTGCACTCGAACGTAGCTGAAATACTAGTCAAAGAACGAAATAGATTGATACTAAGGTGTTTTCATCAGGACCCTGATTTATATGGCAAACAAACATTTTAAAAAACCTTTCCCAGGGACAAAAAGGGATGACAAAATAAGAGTGAAAAAGTAGAAAATTTTGATAATTTAACACTCTCTGAATATGAAAAGCCAGGAACAGAAACGGATGAATTGAAAAATTTCAGCCGAGATGTGGTGGTAGAATTTATTTAAACATAAAAAGAAAAATGTGTGGCTCAATATATATTAACTATCCAACGCATCAACGAAAAGGTTAGTTACGATACTGTTTCTGAAGATGACGAAAGATGTACCCGAAGATGTCACTGCGGCTTTGAGCTCTTTAGCACAATATAGATAGTTCCAAAGACAATACTAAGTTCACATTATATTTAAATCATTATAAAGTGAAAATAACAATACACCGATACCAAACTTAATTACCAGCAGAACATCCTCAACGACGTAGGTACTTGATCAGGACGCCTCCAGCTCTGGAGATATAAATAGACGAAAGAAATATTAAAAACATCACCAAGAGCGATGTGACCTAAACCGCGACATACAAGTGAAAAATCGGGAGGGCGATCAATTTTAACACTCCCAGAATGTCAGAGACCGACAGTAGGAATGGAATGGCGACGGGCCAGTGACGGCGATAATAGCATTTCCGCCTCACAGATGGCGCGGGAGATAAGCGCGCGCATATGTAGTATTGAGTGTGTTAGTGTGTTGTTCGTATGCATGGGAACGGGCCGCGGCGGTGCTCTGCCAAGCGTATAGATCCTGATCTTAAATATAAGCCCTCCCCCGTGTGAATGTGTGCGCGCCCGCCGGCGGCAGCGACGCCACACGCTCGCCCTGGGTCCCGGATTCTTGAGGCGTGACTGTGAGACGGTCGAAGGTTTGATTTCTTTCGGAGCGACGCGACGCGATGGAAGAAGCATAAGAGCAGGAAGGAGGCAGGGGAACACCTGTAATTTACCACATTACCAGGTCAAGAGAGATATTTTTGAAGAGAGGTTTCAACGGCTAATTTGAGAGGAAATTTTTATTTATTCATAAATGCAGAATACGTAATTCACTCCGAGAAGACGCGACTATCCCTTATCCACGGGCACATTCTCCTTACTCATATGTTTGCATAATGTATAGCATTGAGAAAACTGACGCCTTCAGGGAGGCATTGCAATGATACGAGCAGAATAAATATTGCTTTAATCGCTACGACCCACACATTTTATTACCCATGTATTACAACTGCAATAAAAATCCAAGATTAATGAAAAGCGTTTGGACAGTTGACTCTTCTCCGCAAATTGGTCCATTTGATGTGTCATGCGTTAATTTCCAAATACAGATATGCATCCAAAGGCAACAAAAAGAAAACTTAAGAGTGCCACAATTTATCCTCTTCAATTTCCAGAATGATGGACCAACTTATCAAAAAAACCGGAGATTACTTATATATCACAATAATTTTATAGTTAGGATCTGGGACACCGAATCATAGCGTAAAAATTGAAATCGCATTTTCCGACGATTTTTTGAATACGAATAGTTTGGAAAAATTATGTCTGCTAAGATATATGCACTCACTTTTGGAGAAAGTTGCCAAAAATTTATCTTCCCTTACACAAACTACGTGGAAAATAACACGTCGTTAAATAGGGTGACTAAATCCACAAAAGAAAAATAGTTTTGACATGCCTTCTCGTTACGGAAACACTTATTCGTGAGTAATCCGAAACATTCCAATGCTAATGCCCACGATGAATGGAAGAGATAACACATAAAATAACCATTAATTAAGATCGTAAGGCAAAGGATGTAAAATAACTGCAAAATCTAAGTGAAATGCACAGAAGTTGATAAAACAGCTTAAAAGATTAGGTTATTAATATCAGATTTCAAATTAGGATTTTCAATAAAGTAGCAGCACTCAGAATAATAACTAAAATAGAATAATATATGCCGTTTGATTTCAATAAAATGAATATGTTTCCATAATATCGAAAAAGAAAATTAAAGTGAGGCCAGGATTCTAGATCACAATGGAAATTTTCACCTTTTATTACATTTGGGAGAGCCATACGTGAAGAAAACGTATTTACTTTAAAGCAGTAGTTTCCGCGACTCAACTATATGTATTTAAGTACAGGCGAATCCATGCATTTATAATAAAATTCCGCAGAAAATCTACATAAGTATAAATGGATTCCATCAAAGACCGCCAGAACAAATTTGTAAAGTGTCATAACTCATTTAGAAGCAGTAGTTTTGAAACACTACAAGCTTTTATGTGAACGGCCTTCATATCTCAAATAGAATATCAGCTACTTACTCCATTATTCAACTGCTCAAAAGTTTATGGCTCTATCTACACCAAAGAAAATTCCTCTTTGCCCCTTTCTATTTCGGACTTGCATATAATGATTTCCATTCCGATATCAACTAAACTGCTACCTCATTTTCCATTTTCTCAGATGATATTTCCGACATAAAATGAGTTAATTAAGTAATTCAAATACTAATTTCATCTAGGTAAAATTTAGGATTCCATAATAAAGCCTTGGTGATGTAATCAGGGGCGATGTGTTGCTCAAGATTTCTTGATAGAGGGAAGGATGTTGGGCGAGCGGGGAAGGGGAAGAAAGAGAATAGGTTTCATGGACGGGATGAAGAAGGGTAGGTCGTATTCCGAGGCGAAAAACGAAATACTAAAGAAATGTAGGCCCCTGAAAGTGTAGCCGGGAGGAGATTCTCTTCACTTTCATCAAAATCAACCTTCACCGGTAGAGTATTTAAAAAAATAATAACATATAGCTTGTAAAATCTTGAAATTTTACTGTAGTTTCCAATTTATCAAGAATATTTAAATATGTAAAAAGGAAACGAGAGCATTGAAGAGGGGAAACAAAATAAGACAACATATTCGTCATTTGACGTATTTCACGAAGGCAAAAATACGCAAGAGACGCCACTGAAAGTATAGATATGGTTGGATCACATGTTTCGATAAATTTAAAAAATAAAACTCTCAGAAAAGAATATCCCTAACTCTTACCGATACGTCATACGATAAGTCATATTTTGCACTTTTCCAGTGATATGAAATTCCAGACGACTTACCGAGCATCTCTCTCAGCGGAGAAAATACGTCATTCATCATTCCACAGATCCATTCATTCATTTTTTTCTAATATGCGACACCGCCGTTAGAATTTTCACATTCGACATGGTCTTCGAGGTCCAATCTCGGAATACAGCTCCGAACAAAACTTTGAAAGCCAGTCCCATTTCAGACGGGCCGTGTCGCGCACACAGCCTCTGTGTGAAATGGTAAAAAAAAATAATAATAAAAGCTCTAGTGATGGAAAAAATTCCAGGACTCAAAAGCGGGCAACCAATTTCACGGTCACTCCCTCACTAACATCCACCGCGCGGTCTCTTGCCCCCAGACTACCAAGTCCTCGACTACTCCTCCCGCCCCATCCCCCGCCCCTAGGCCCATCCCGTCCCAGTCAGTCCCTTTTCCATGCGTTCCCCAGGCCCCCACTCGCATCACGCGAGAATAATTAGTAAAAAGGTTCCCACGGAGGAAAGAAAGGCCTGGAAACGAAAAATAAAAAACCACAGCGAGAGAGGGGGGGAATAATGAGAACTAATAAATTTAAGGTGATTAGCGCTAATTCTCCGATTGGCCGGCGAGCGGAGGTTAAGTTATGCGGCACTCTTCTCGCCATTCGAGCGGCATTCTGTAAAAGGCGCGGCATTAAAAATGCAGAGGGACTCTCTGCGAATGGCCATTCCTATGCCTCTCCCAGGGGGGGGGGGGGGGGCGACATATCCTTCCCCTTTCTCCCTCCGTTAAAATAATGCTCCCCAAAAATCCCCCGACCCATATCCACGTAATTCTTTCTTCTCTGTCCCCCGGTCCTCGGCGGCCCTTATTCAAAAGAGAAAGATCTGGAAGCACTAGATCCCCAGATTAGCCTCACGGCGCGCGAAAAAATTTCCAAATTAGACGCTACGAATGGCAACTCGTTTGAAAATATGCGGGGGAGTCATAAATTTTCTCTGCCACCTTTAACTGCGCGCTGTCATTAGATCGACGTATTGGCTCGGAGCCGTCCGACGGCGAGAGAGAGATATATGCCAAACATTTCACCGCATTAAGGAGGACTCGTTTGCCCATCGTCCGTGGATTACGATCGACCGTCCAATTTGTTGGATCTTTTTCCCTTTCGTCTGAATTAATCTCTTAATTAAGCCTTTATCTTAATTAAAGAGAAGTATAAAGGAGAAGTAGAGCGTGCACTCTCGGCATCATCTATCTCACTTTCGACATTTTTTATCGAATACTTAGCATCACAGCCTTCTATAAGCTTCCGACTCATCCTTTCCCCTGCAAGAAAAAATAATGGCGAAAGAAAACTGAAAAAGTAATTAGCTAAGGAAAGGGAATGGAATGATGTTAAGAACCACAAAAAATGTGAGGGAAATTTATTCACCATTTTGCTAACGAAAGATGTAATTAACGGGACGACCTTGAAATAATATTTGCTGATGAATTTTCAATGGTTTTCAATTATCGCTGAACATTCGCTAGCCGATTTCACAAAAAAATGCAGACTCAAGAGTCACAAAGTCAGTCATGCCGCTTTAATGGTTCACGTGAGGAATCTGGTATTTGAATAAATTTCAGCTAGCTTTAATGCCCCGTGTGCAAACTCAAACCCAAAGTAGAATTATTTCACGGGATTAGACATCAAAGAACTTGAACTACGGGATGAATAAAAAATATAGTGAACACGAATGACTGCAGCATTTGATAAAGGAATACTAATTGATACGATAGCAGTAATTATTGAGTTATAATATCATTAAGGTGATCAACGGGTTAAGTAGGTTTAAATGGAATAGAGAAAACCCAGTAGAGACTTTCACATGCATAGGCCCCTATCTGGTTTCTTTCTTCAGCTCCGCATAGATGCCATCAACCTCTCTTCATCCTGCCAATAAGCCTATTTTCTTTCTCACCCTCCTCTGTTCACCCGAAATGTCCTCCCCTATATCACGGCCTACAGCATCGAAATATATCAAATTACACCTTGACCGGTATTTCTAATTTCTTACATTCATAATCCAAACAGTGGGCGACCCATTCCATTCATCAACGTGGATGAAGGCTTGAAGATGACAAGCTAATGACTAAAATGAACAGTAATGGCCGATTTCGTTTGTTCATCTGGTCCGTTAAATAGAACGACAGTGCCTCCTGCCGTTTCCAAGCACTAAATGAGATGAACCGTGTAGATAGAAACGGTAGCCGAGTCGTTTTTCTCATTTAGCAAAGGCTTCGACGGATGGCTTCCACACTGCTGCGAAACAACCCAAGCTCGCCAAAGAAACATGGCCACACGATGGAAAACCGATCGACTGCGTGCTTTATCGTTTATCTAGTCCCGTGCACTACTGCTTTGATAAATATTAATTAGGGCGAAGATTCAGGAACATGAGAAGTAGGAACAACGGAGAGACCCGGCCAATTAAAAATCGATAAAGGGTGCCCTCATCAAGGAGGCGCCTCACATTCTGCAATGCTATGCTCAGGAGAATCCGAAACGAAAACCAAAAAGAAAAAATGGCCAACTCGCTCACCCTATCCACTCTTCACAGGCGATCGCTCATTTGGAAGAGTGTGGGGAGGAAAAACAAACGAGCCACGGGATCTCGCAGTTCGATCACGGAGGGTTTCCCACGCCAGATGTGAGAGTGCGCTTTGCCCAAGTAACGCAGTGCGTATAACCATACATACACACATATGTTACACCTCCGTGTTCCTCTCGAAGCTCACGCCAATCAAATTCCCTCTATATGGATATCTTGCAAAATCGATCGTGCCACCTTTGTGTCAAGACGGTCGGCATTATCGCCGCAAACTCAGTGACCACTGCACCTTACAACCTGAGCAGAATCCGATCGAGCGCTCGATCTGTATGCAGTCGGACGAGGGCTTGTGAGACCATTAATTTATTGTTTTTTTTTTGTTATGGTCGATCGCCTTCGAAAACATCTTCAGCTCGGCCAACGGCGACCACCCCCAACTGGGAAGTGGAGCGTTCGTCCCCAGGACTCCCCTTCGTTGCCCATTGCGTTGGAATAACAACTGCGACCGGTCGGGAAAGGGGACAACAAAGCACAGATTGTGAACTCATTGAAAAATATGGACAATTATGCGCGAGGGCGTGAGGACTTAGCGACGCCATTTCGTGCGTCCTTTGTATTTTTTGACAACGTACCCGTTACCAACTAACCTACCTCCCTAACCTACCTAACGTTACCTGCTAACGATGTAGACGATTAATTAGTCAATCAAATTATAAATAAAAACAGTAGACAATAATAATTCAGAGAGATTTTACTCTTTAGATACGCTACAAATTTTCGAGGCCTTGAATGGACCCATGAGTATTATGAAGTGTTAGCAGAAAATAATGGCTTTAATGCACTACGTACATGTAGTTTCTGAGGTATAATAACCAATACACAAATACATACAAACTCGAAGGACAAAAGCTTCATAAATACGCCTCAACAAAGTTCTAATACCGACTCTAAAATTGTCGATTGTTCCAAAGATAACTGAAAAACGTGCGGTGCCGATTCATTTAAAACATGAAAAAATTATACAGTTGAATAAAAAAAAATTATACAGGGATTTGAAATTTGGGTTCAAAAACATATGAAGGAAAACCATACGTTTCGTTGAAAACTGCTACGAGCGACTAATATATGTGGCTCAACTAAAGTCGTTAAAGATTCTGTGCCTACACCTTACTCAATGGTTACTTGAAAATTTCAAATCAGTCTATGAATTTTCAACGAGACGCTGAGGATGTTGTGTTTACTCTATACAATATATCTTATAAAAAAAGAAATCATGTGGTGAGGTAGAGGCCTGCACTTTTAAAAACCTAGAGGTTCTTTACACTCATATATTTAAACATGCCCTTACCGGTATATTACCCTAATAATAATAATAATACATAGGGGGACTAAGTAATTGCTTTAATTATTACCCTAATAATAATACATAGGGGGACTTAGTAATTGCTAAGAGAGGATATACGTAGAATTGAGCCGTTTGAGATGTGGGTGTGGAGAAGGCTGGAGAAGGTAAACTGGGTGGCAAGAAGGACGGACGAGGAGGTGTTGGATATGGTTGTAGAGGAACTAGTGGCGGAGATTAGTTTTGAAAAGAGAGGGAATTTTGAAGAGGGGAAAAGAGGGAAGAACCCTGGGAAGGTATGAAAGAGGAAGACGATATGAGAAATCTAATGGCTAATCACGAACTTGAGGGAAAGTAGAGCGATACGCCAGAAAGAAAACATTGGAATAGGTACTGTCCTAAAATCATTCACTCAGCTTGTGGAACGCTCAAATTAACAATAGAGGATTATGGGTTGTGTCGCTTGGCATGTAAGTGGATATCTCCACGCCGCAGAAGTTCCAGAGCAGGCATTGAGGTGAGAGATAACTTTTTTCTCTATTACGCGTTAGAGAAAACGCCGTTTCCAATTCTTGAATGCAACCTAGGTCCGGTGTTTCGATGCAACTAAGTGATTGGTTTCTATAGGTGGCTCCACTATAATATTATTTTAACGCCTTTTAATTCATACTCTACTCTGCTTGTAGAAAAACCGGGTCCTCTGTTCATATGTCCAACAAAAGCATAACCTTTCCCTATCCTTTAAAGTCTACAACTGATAGAAGCGATAACATAAGAGACGCACACTTCCGAGGCATGTACAAGCATTCATTTTTAAGATGCACCGTAAATGACTGCAGCAAAACAGAGCGGGATATTAATATGTGGCACTGCATTGATATGATTTGCTCTTTGGATCTCTCCCTCGGAATAGTCTTTTTCTTATTCCCTGTGTTTTTTATGACGGGCATCACAACACCTTACGCCCCTACTGTGATTCTAGTGGTTTGTAGATGTGGGATTACTGTGCGTCAGTCGAACTTCACGCTCAAAGACGTCTCAGTCCCCGTTCGTCGGGTGGTGTCCGAGCGGTGTCCGCCCTCCCCGCCTCCTTCGCCCCCCCCCCACCCCCTATCGTCCCTATCCACCGCTTGTCATTCCGATCATCACTCTATCACCGCTCCAAAACTTCCACCCGAAGTCGTCTCTCCGGTTCCGACTCCCGCGTGTGCCACGCCCCCCCCTCCTCTTCCCCTCCCCTCGGTCGGTTGCATTTGAGTCACGATCTCTCGCCTCCCCCCATCCCATCTCCACCCCCTCCCCCTCCTCCTGCTCCCCGCCGCCTTCAGCTGTCTTCGCCGACGACGGTGTCCGCGCTCGGCATGCGTGTGTGTCTCTGCGACTCGGCCAGTTTTCTTTCTCCGCCTGTGGTCTTTTTTTTATTTTCTTTGCAAATTCTATGCCCTTGTCTCCAACCTCCTTGTCACTTGATGCGTGACGTGTCGCCGCGTGGGGGTGATATTTATTTATTTTTAGAATTGTAGCTCCCTCTGCAGATCTCGCAACACCGAATACGGCTTCAGCTGATGGTTTTGACGCGTATGGCCACGTTTTTGCAGAAATGTGCTGGAATCTTCAAATTGATGATACTACTTTCGTCGCGGGGTGAAACACCGTGTTTTGTTATTATGTGGAATCCACATGGGTAATTTGGCTAGCATTCCCCGGCTATTCATAACAGTGCGCCTTGCAATTCGTTTGTTTGGCTATAACCCTAGTTATAATTCATGTTGACATACATGATTAATGTATAGGTTCAAAAGGAATGAGATAAAAATGTTGTAAACTTTAACAAGCGCAAGTCCTTAACTCCTTACTCTATTTCTTCCTTCATCTGAGGACTATTCCTTCCTACTACTCTTCATTCCTTCTCTAATTCCGATTCTAATCCAGAATGCTCGTCTCTGTCACCGTCTTCAGAATCATTTTTACTCTCTTTGCCGGTTTGAACCCTTCTACTCTGGTTGAAATGAGGATGCGACTTTTTTGTTTTCCATTAATTTATAGGCTACAAGCATTTGAGATGTGGGTGTGGAGAGGGATGGAGAAGGTGACGTGGACGGAGAAGATTACGAGCGAGGAAGTGCTGTAGCTTGTGGGTGAGGAAAGGAAACTACTGAATAAAATTCGAGATCGGCAGAGTAGGTAGCTTGAAGATGTGATGAGGGGCGAGGGGTTGCTTAAGGCTGTGTTAGAGGGAAGGATGTTGGACTAGCAGGGAAGGGGAAGAAAGAATAGGTTTCATGGACAGGATGAAGAAGTGTAGGTCGTATGCTGAGGGGAAAAAGGATATACTAGAGGGAGATAGACCCCTGGAAGTGAAGATAACTGGGAGGAGATTCTCTGGCATTTAACAAAACCTACATTTACCGGTAAAATACTTTTTTTTAAGTCGTATTGAACACTACCGGGTTCGGCTGTTATCCCAACAACTGTTGTCAGTGAGGAAAAGACATCGATACGTGATGACACGTCGCGGGCCCGTCGCGTCTCTTCATCGAGTGGAGGGAATGGTTGCACACACGCGGTGACGAGACGACGCACGTCGGATGATGTCGCAAAACTCTATTCCTTGGAGCACCGAACTTCCAGGGAAGCCTCGAAGAAAGGCATTTTAGGGAGGTACACCTGCTTTGGCTACTGCCTGGAATTTGTTTCAACGCCATGGCGATGGTGGAAGAAAACTAAAGCCATAAGAAGCACGAATAACGTAAATCGTATTTTGGGGATACCGGGACCAGGCACCTTTTCACCTAAAAGGACATATTATTCTAATTTCTTCTATATCTAATATTCTACTACTAGATGACCCGAGCGAATATTTCGCACAGTATGCAGCTTCTGTCTGTTTCTTCCTTCTTTCTTCCTGTTCTTCTACCTGTCGAATATTTCGCACAGTATGCAGCTTCTTCCTGTTTTTTCCTTCTTTCTTCCTGTTCTTTTACCTGTTTCTTCCCATGGACAATTATATGTTATTTATGTTTGTGTTAGAGATATATAACGTAAACGTAAACAGTAAACGGTCACACTGATTGCATGTAGAATGCAAACAATCTAATTAAACGATGTGTTAATAGATGGCACCTCCCACAGTCTTTCAGGCACGTAACCATTGCCAAAATATCAGTTGATTATATTGTCAGCAGATGGCGTTGTATCATTTTTTAACAAAAACTTTAATTTTTAACAATTTGTCTAATTTTCATCAATATCGGGGAACATAAGCTTTAAAACAATGTTTGAATCATTAATTTTAATGAATAATTATGGGAGTTATGGCGTTGCGACAAAAAAACACCTTTGAGAAATAATATATACGGATGTGACTTAGTTTTGACTTCTTACTTCTATTTGTATTGATTTTTTTGCGGGCAACAAAATAGCAAATATACATCATCGATTCCATTACTTAATCAAAATATTTGAGGAGGTCGCCATTGCTATGAAACTGTGCCTCTGAGAATGAAACACTGAAAAAGTAACAGAGATCGTATGATTCGGTCCTAATGAATTTTCGCCAGGTTATGCCTGATATCATTCAGTTTATATGTCTTCCATGGTGAAAACGTGTTGGAGATCCTAAACAGACGTCTTATACTGATTAGCCATTGCCTGATTCTTTATTTAGCCCGTCTCTTTCTTATATCGTCTTTCGCAGATTTTCTCCAGTCGCGAGGTAATCATTAGTAGTACGGCAATTGAGTGAGTGTGTTTTGAAGAGCTCAGGACATTCTCTGCGATCATAATGTGGTTTAAACAAAGTCGATATACCTCGAGCGAGTAATCGACATGAAAAATCGAAACTTTTAAGTCAAATTAATGAGTAAATAGTGAAATTTGAGATTGAGATTGTAATTTTCGTCAGAAGCCGGTGATTAAACGTTTAAAATGATACCTCATTTATCACTGCAGGTGCAGTATTAACGGAGCATATACGGAATGACAGAAAAAGACCTGTAATAATATTCTACTATTATAGCTGTGTTTGATAAAACTCTATACATTTTGAATTTTTAGGTTATATATGCTCATTCATTCATTCCATTCATTCATTCATTGATCAATCCTAAGATTGGTTGACTGCAGCCCTCCACCCTTCCCTATCTAATGCTAGTTCCCTTACCTAATGATATCTCTTCCTATGTACTTTCCTCTTTATTTGGTCCATGAGCTAATCCCTGGGTCTTCCTCTGGGGATTTTCCCCAGATATGTTATTAAGTCATTGCGTCGGTCTCACTTTATGAGCTTATAGGTGATAAAGCCGAGAGATACACGATGCAAGTACTCGCGCGAGTAGATGCATGAACACAATCACCATTAAAATTTCACCATGTAAACACCCAAAATAGCGCAAATGCATGAATACGTGGCCATAAAATAGCTCCTGTTCTATCAGGGAGCATCTGCCCATGCATCTGTCCAGCTATGTACTTGCACGGGTACACGCCTTAAGAGTTTTAAAGCATAGCATGAAACCATTTTATGGTATCCTCAAACGAGTTCTCCTTCAAGGCCACCTAACATTACTAGCAACCAGTCATAATGAATGGATTTTGCGTAGGAGAAATAAAAATTGTCATGATAATTATTTTAAAAAAACGAATACAACTGCAGGTGCACCAAAACGTTATAATTCCACAGAGGAAAATTCATTCGCTTTTCCCCGGAATCGGACCCGGATTCGTCGATATCCCACCGAGCGCTTTATTTAGCTAAGCCCAAGCCCTGGAGGGTTGTATTTGAAATCAATGGAAATTATTCCTAGCA
Organism: Ceriagrion tenellum; assembly: GCA_963169105.1. Classification (NCBI taxonomy): domain Eukaryota; kingdom Metazoa; phylum Arthropoda; class Insecta; order Odonata; family Coenagrionidae; genus Ceriagrion; species Ceriagrion tenellum. The sequence goes on along the minus strand of OY720634.1, from coordinate 124,537,039 downwards.
TGCAACTAAGAATTCACGCGGCACAACCACGAAGAGTTCGACATTTCGAAGCATTAAAAGCACTCATAAAACTATCATGTATCTCTCCCGATCGAGTTTTTCTCTCGGTAATATTGTAGATGGAGTTGAACAACGCGAATAGAGGCACATTTAACCATATACCAGGCACTTAAGTTATCCATCCACGAGGGTAAAATCCGCCAAGGTCTCCATCCGTTCGCTATTCCACTCCATAGTTACGTACGCGGAGTCATTCGGAGCAATTTAAAACAACCCCCAGGATCTTAACTGGCTAAAGCACTCAACGCAATATCGAGGGACCTGGGTTCGAGGCCCAGTCAAGGAGAATGATTTTCCTTCCGTGAAACCCATGTTAAGTCGTACGGCGCAATCATATTGGATGCAAGAAAATAACTCAAGGACATATCATAAGAACTTCAAGGTTGAACCGCCAAAACATATGACTCACTGCCTCGAGTAATGAGGAACCTCAGTAAAGCTTGACTTGGACATTTAGACTGAAGTTTTATATATTATAGCAATGAGTTAGGAATCGATTTTTTCAGGCGTAAGTAAGTGGTATTCCACTATCAAATGAACGAAACTTTGTATACGATACAATTAAAACAAAACACAATACAATTTAATACAGCCTGTCAGTCAAGGTATCTTCTTCTTTGTCCTTCCCCAATGTTATTCACCATCATCTCCATTTCATCCTTACCTGCACGAACAGATACACTCGTCCAGTAATTTGTGCAACTGCTCCGATAATGATTTCAATAAATTTGGCCAGAATATTTAAAAAATTGTTTCGTGTACTATAAGAAGCTTCTTTCGCATAGCTATTATGTTAATTATTTTAATTTTTATATTATTTTTTATTTTAATTATTTTTTATTTTATTAATTAAATATTATTTTAATAGTTTTATTCATAATCATAGCGGCGCTTGATATTCTCCTGATTTCTTATTTGATGATAGTATAAAAAAAAACATAGGAAAATAAGATGCAATCTAACTCGTAGACAACAGAGGACCAGAAACCGCGCGATTCCAATGCTAAACACAACAACACCTGTTAAGGTGGTTGTAGCACGAATCGTGAGTCATTGAGTGCACATTTTGAAAACGTTTCAAGTATGTCGGAAAATACCATTCGACCACAATTTACGTAAGTACATCTATTCATTCGTTGGAAATAACCAAAAGTATTGTAATATAAACTATAAAAAATAATGTTTTTATAATTTCGTCTCAATTAAAGTATTGATATTACTTGGGATTACGGCGCGGAATATGCTACTCAAGCAAAAACCGTACGAGTTGCTTGTTCGACAAGAGACCTTGATATTATTAGGAACCATTTTAATGATATAAAACGAAAGTGGGAGAAAATCATCTGTGCATATGTAATCGAATTAATTCGAAATGTATGCCATAAGGCAATATGTTAAAGTTGCGTTTAATCGTCAAGTCACCAAATCGGTAACAAGCAATTTTTTTGCTTTATCGACACATGCTACACGCAGGCAAAGTTTCACGCAATCTGTACACAAACGAAAATCGCTCCAACCACCTAATATGACGTTGCAGAGATGATACCCTCAAAGACGCTAGTTCTGTTGGTCACGGGCTTAATGTTGGTTTCGTATTAAGGTAGGCGACCGAGAACTGGGGTCATTGGTTGTAATCGAGTGAATTAGTCAAACTTAAGAGAGAACAGGAACGGTGGACTGTAACACGGTATAAGCATAAATCGAAACGAAACGTGCCCTCGGCGAAAGGTGCCAAAGGAACCGCAATTCAACATCTCGCCCGACGGAGATAAGCACTTCGTGAGACGTGCTCCCCACATCTCACCCAAGCATGGATTGGATGGATGAAAAATCCCCGCCACCAACGGGATTGAATCCCTACGGAATGGAAAGCAGGAACTCAGCAGGAATCGGATACCCGACTGCGTTACGAGCTGAGGTGGAGCAGCCAGAAACATCAGGTAGGCATTTTAGGCGGAAATAGGGGTACGCTGGTGGGGGTGATATGAGGGAAGATTTCCAGAGGCGATTAAATGCACACACTCGCTTAGTTAAGCATCTTTCGGAGCCCGCTGATTACGAACAAGGGTTCTAAAAACTCACTCGGGGAAGAACTGACCTCTAACCCCACTGGAAAAAATTCAGATGCAGTACTTTGAGGGAACATCAATTGACATAAAATCATACTGTTTGAAACATTACTCAGTCGTAAGAATCCAAGAGGGATTTTTTTTCCGGTGACAATAAAAAATATTACATCCATAAAAACATTCCAGCAGCTTTTTTCACAAAGTCTCCACAGGGACTGATTTCAAGTGTGCACGAAGCAAATTTTACTGGAGTGATGGCACAGCAGCATGAGTCATAATTCATTTGTTTCATCATGAGTGATCATTCCTGACTGAAACCGATTGCAAAATTGCAAAAATTGCTCCAAAATAGCATCTTTCGGAGCCCGCTGATTTAGAAAACGGGTTGTAAAAACGGCTCTGTCAAAACTCATAAATATTTTATCATAATTATCCTAAGTCCGTTTCGCATGATATAGCCAAAGTTCGAAGATTCTCATTAATGCGGTAGATTCACAGTAGGTATCGTGTAATAATCACCACCATACTGGTCGACAAGCACGGTCACTATCATACCAGCTGAGTCACTCAATTTCGTAATTGCTGCAGTAATAGTTCGCTACTCACTCCCAGTAGTAAATGCCGAACAATCACGTTCGCCTTTACTATGGCTCTGCGATCGTTAAACTTTGAAATCGCGCCACTTATACCTATTGAGAAAATGTCTGGTCTTGAAATCAAGAAATAAAGATGAAAATGTCTCCACAGTCTTTTTATTGTAAAAGCGCGTAAAGATATAAGTTTAAAGACCGCTTCCACGCCTGTGAAAACTAATTCGATCGTGCCTTTCTAGTACGGCTCAAAATGTGCTGAATTCTCTACTCAGTCCCAAGTTCTAATAAACTTGGACAGGGATTTTCTCTAGGATCGTGTGAAACGGGCTCTAGCTTAAAGATAATTCATCATTTGATTACTTTACCAACTGATGGGCTGGTTTTTGGGAAGTACTTATCCTAACGTCCTTATTTCCGACATATCGTTCTGTTTTCCCTTCTATATGTGATGCGCAATTAGATCCCTCTTAAATTCCTCTACTCGTTTCCCTCTTTCTTATTTCATCCGGATTTCCTATCCCCTTCCTTCCTCTTCCACGCTTCCCTAGTGTTTTCCCCTCGATAACCCTACTCAAAATTCCCCCTATTTTCAATACGTCCTCCATCCATCTCTTCTGCCTCCTCCGAACTTCCGCCACCAGCTTCCTCGCCTCTCCTCGTTCGTCCATCTCGCCACCCAGCTCACCCTCTCCATCCTTCCTCAAACCCACATCTCGAATGCCTCGAGTCTAAGTATATGCATCCTCCCTTCACAATGACCAAGTCTCGACCCATACAATGACACGCTCCATTTTAGGGTTTTCACCAGCCTTTCTTTACGTCTCTACTCAGGCCCCCATCATCAATTCCCTCCTTTTCTAAAAAGCTTCTTTAGTCATGGCAAATATAAATCTTTTGTCCCCACCACCAAAACAATTATTCTTCAAAATACTAGATTCCAAATATCAGATACGTAAAATGCTCCACTTTCTCAACTTTGAGCCCTCCCAGTCTCATATTCAGATTCGACGTTTTGCTTCAAGAGAATCTCTTCGTCTTCTTATGGTGTATCATCATCCCATTCCTCTCGCAATATACCTCTAAAGCATTCACCATGTAACTGTAACCACAAGCTAATAGGGTGGGAAAAAAAGAACATTAATATTATCTCAATAATGTCTAATTCTTCATACTTGAAAATAGGCTAGGTACTTATCTACTGGTAAAAAAAAACTGAAGTCAATCCTGCGAGAAAAAAGTTGGAATAATTTAACTATTCCCTCAGAGGAATTCGAATGCTGCATGGAAATCCCAAGCGAACAAGATCGGACCCGTACAAAGCCAAAATGGATCCGCATCTGATGGACGAATCAATCACCTTCACCTTTCACAATGGCCACAAAAGCCGAGAAAAAAGGGATTCCGCGAGGAAAAAAACGACCAAAATATGGCGGAAAAAAAATAAAAACCTCAATACTCTCGCCGCGAGCCGCAGACTCGTTTCCTGATCCATCAATCAAGGTGTGGCTCTAAAATCTCTTTCCTGGGGTAAGGTTTCTTTTTTTCTGAATGGGCTGGATATGGACGTCCACCGAAAAAAAATCTCAGAAGGATCTTCAGAAATATGCCGAATGCCACATTACTCAACGGCTGTGATATCATCCATTCTCACTGATCATAGTGCAAGGAATCTTATTCATACGCCAGCTCCCTGAGTCAGTAAAAGGGGTTAAAGAGTAAGACTGGTGGATAGTGGTGCCTTGATACGACTAAATCTTCAACACATGGACAATGAGCGGGAAAAATGATTTACGAATTAGAATGCCTCTATTGCATATATAAATCCTTGGTCCTTCTAAGCCACGTGGCTTGTCATAAGGTTCCATAATATTCATTCGGAGAGGCATGTTACAAATACAATACATATCCTTGAATTAGACTTGTTATTATGCAGTTTATGTACTTTTTTAAATAAAATGACATTGAAATATAATGACATTGAAATATAATGACATTGAAAAAGTTACCAAAGCTATGAAACGAAAATAAGGAAAATATATCGCTGCCATGAGTACAATTGATTATTATAAGCGATTACAGATTCTTAATTTCGATAATTAACCTTCCTTTGACCTTTTTCTTAATTTCCGCCAAGCCTTTTAAATTATGTAGTTGCTTAGGCATACAATTAAATGTATTTGGTATAATATATTTGGCCAACCTTTTGCCATATAAATTATAATAACCATACGTTTTCAACATAGGAGCATTTCGTTAAAGCATACACTGCGTATTATTACAAGGAATTTTGTACTCTTTTTAAAAATAGTTTTCCACTATGATTGACCGTTTCAGCAATTTGTCTAAATACAACCTATCTGCATTTTCCACAATTCAGCACATGATTTATCTATAATACCTACGTACAACTCAAATAAATTGGTTGTGATTGAGACTCCATGTCACTCAAGGAAAGTATATCCTCACGTATCAAGCAGGCCTTACACCATAGCTCCCGAAAAACTTTCCTTTTCTTTGAATACATATTCAGTGAATAAATAGCGAATAACAAATTTTATTGATACGTTTCTACCTGGATAGACAAATATTAGTCATTGAAGAAAAAACAGCACATTAGGAAATTTTCAACAAAAAATAAAGTGCTACGAGGAACCAGGAACCTAAATGCAATCTGCGACAAAGTAGTCAAGAATTCCTACATATTCTTGGTCAATAATACCAGAACTCAGCTTAACGACAATGAATGTGAAATACTCGCCTCTGGGCAAGTACAACAAGTTCCATGCTAAGGCAGTGGGGAATGACCATTCTACAAAATAAAACACTTCAGGCAAAAGAGCCTTATAAAGTAGAATACAAATTTCACACCGAAAACTAACCACGGATGAGAATGCCCAATATACTATTGGTTATTCACAATTTGTTCACTAAATATGCGTGCAAATAAAAGAAAAGCTTTTCAGCAGTTAATGTACACTGAAAACAAACCACATTCGACAGTTGAAAAAAAGGTAAATAAACGATCGATGAATGAAAAGCTCTCTCTTGATGCTGACAGGTAGCAGCTCGGTGTTGTATCGATTCGTGGCTACTAATGACATTGAAGCTGATGAAGAAAAATAAACGAGATTCAAATTAACTAACCGGAAAGTCGAAGAGCAGTCTTCGAGCATTACCCTTCATGTTATAAAGCCTCAATTTTAGCCATTTCCAATGCTCATCAAGTACCTTAGTCCCTTTATCCCCACGAGGAAATTGCGTTGAAGTCAAGGCTTCACCAGAGTGCAAAACCCTTCCGGTATCGCCCATGATGAGAGGCAACAAGACAGGGGGTTAAGTGGCGAGAGGCTTCAGTCTCCTCGAGGGTAGAGCGAAAGCGGACAGAGTTAAAGAGTTGAAAGGCGAGGAAAGAAGAGATGGGTTAAAGGAAGAAAGAAATCATGAGAGAAGTACGTGGATTGAGGGGAAGTGGGACGGGGAGAGCTAATGGCAGATCCAAAACCACCGAAAAAGAACGTCAAAAAAGAAGGATTATTATAGGTTCATTAAAACAACAGACCGAATAGGTTACATTTCGTTGAATGAGGGTATTTTAAAGTGCCGCCCGGGAATTTGCGAGTGTTTTGTTTGCGTATTTATCCACCAGAAAACGCAGGATCGTGCCCCTGTTGGAGTTGCCTCGTGCTGTGATCTCGAGAGAGGTAGTTCGAGGCGACGGAATATTGTTGGTGGTTTCCGGCGATACTTTATGGAATTTGCTAAACATTTTGAATGAATAGGGTAAACTTTGTTTTTCCCCTCTTAACTTTGTTTCCCCACTTAAACTTTGTTTGCCCACTCTCTCTAGTATATAAGTTGTTCCACCAAATGTATCTTCACCTGATGATGACGTTAATCGTCGAAACCATAATCGTAAGTCATTTAAATTCATTGCGAAAAAACAAAGTTTACCCTATTCATTCAAAATGACTGAATATTGGTTTATCACGAGTGTAAGTCCGAGAAGACTTTCTGTCACGTCTTTAAGTCAGTTAATTAAACACTGTTACAGCTGGATTAAAGATGTTTTTAATAGTGCTTTTTACTCATAGTTAAATCATTGCTCCTGTAGATTCTCACCGTATAATGTGAGAATGCCATCAATCCGTCTACATCTAACTACAATCCTCAGGAGGCGATCCGCCGGAAGGACGTGTGGCAGGGGTCTTCGGACACCAGCCATGGAAGGGGAGGGAAAGGGAAAATGAGGGGGGTGAGGACACAGGGGATGTTAACGATATGTCTCATGTTATTTTCACGCTGCTTATGTAGTTATCACTAACGGAGCGTGGAAATAAGGAATTTTTGTACCCATCAGTTAGGCAGTGTCAGTCTTATCTTGTCGCACCTATCAGCTCTGGAGATATAGCGCGGGGTCAATGTAATATCCTCCGAGTCCCGCTGAAACTCCCTTGGACTGAATTTATCGAGTAATCTGAGCCTATTGGACAGCCTCCGAGTCTCCATCCATGTCCATCCATCAACTGTGTAACACTTTCTGCTCGCTCGTAGTATTTTTAACGAAGCGTGAGTCTTTCTTGTATATTTTTACTTGGCGCTTTAAATCTGTCATAGTAAGGTCCCAAACACTCGCGGCTTTTCATAGCATTTACATCTGAGAAACTCACCTATCAACTATAAGCTAGATATCATGAATGATGGTGCCAAAATCTGCAGACCTTCAACACATCATCATCATTGGTCTTTCAATCCTAAGATGGTTGACTGCAGCCCTCCACCCTTCCCTATCTAATGTTAGTTCCTTAACATCCTGGTATCTCTTCCTATGTACTTTCTTCTTTATTCGGTTCATGAACGTACTCCTGGGTCTTCCTCTGGGAACTTTTCCCTCCATTTTGCCTTCAATTATGTTCTTCAAAAACCCGTTGTGTCTCAGAGTGATTCAAATCCAGCTTGTTCTTCATTTCTGAATGGTGTTCCATACGGCCCTCTTCTACTCTTCTGTGAACTTCATAATTTCTTATTTTGTCCGTCCATTATCTGCAACACATATTTGAGAGGAAAACAGTACGCATCACCTAAAGGTCTGAGTACAATTGATGAACCTGTAGAATTTCTTAATAACAACGAAATATATAATTATAAAAATATCCTAGAATGCATACCAACATTAAGACAACGAGACTTCGATGGTGAGGGTATCTTCATCTGATGCCGGAGGAACGAGAAGCAAAGATTTTCACTTGTCAGGTGAAAGTGAAGGGACTATGGAAAAAATCAACTGCTGGGTGGGACGATATCTACATTGTTGTATGAGAACTACTTGCAGCCGGGAACTGGCCAAGACTGGCTGAGGACAGAGGATATCTTTGGAGGCAGACAAAAATAGGCTCGATTTTGGTAGCATAGCTATGAAAGAAGAGATACGCCATTTCTTATCCTTCCTGCCCTAATGTACGAAAGTACTTCTTTATCGATTATATTCCACACATGATCAAAAATCAAAAAGTCATGACGCGTAATATGAAAGGGAGTTGGTTCAATTTATCCTCGAGAAAATACGTAGGATGAGGTTGAATGGCAATTAATGGAAGAAGATGAACAACCGAGGTCATATGCACCCCAAGGGAAGATTGATTAGGGAGGGGTTATCTGGGAAATGAAGAGAGGGAGGGGAGAAATCCGGCGTCGGCATTTGTCAACGATTAACTAGAGGCTAATGGACCGCGGTCAAACGTCCCATTCGACAGACTAAGGCCGGTATTCGTAGTCCTCAATAATTACAGATTCGTTTCAATCTATGATTATATCTCTAATTAATTACTGTTTTCCATTCATAGTCGTTAAAGAATCAGTGATTCATCAATCGTTGATTCTTGAACCAGAGATTCATCAATCTCTGATTATTATGTATTCATAGTCGTCAAATAATCATTGTTTATAGTTCTAGTATTCATAGTCAAGCAAACTGTAATTATTTGGCCAAATAATCATCGATTCGTGAATTAAGCTCTCGATCGTAATTAATTCGAATATTTATTTGTTGAACGTCGGTAGGTCTGTGGTTGTTTACGACATATTCGTATCTTTACGTTCCAACTGTACAATTTAATACGGTGCTAAAGGCATAGAATACTCAATATGACCGTCTTGAATTAATTACGATAATTGATTACCTTGAATTGATTAGGATTTCCGTGCAATGGAATTTCGTTCGGATATATTGATGTATGTGATTGGCGATGACGATGTTCCAGCGTATCACTATAGGCTACGAAAAACACACATTAGGGATCCAACAAATCCACTGAATTATTACTCACAAGGGGAGACTACGTACCCTGACTCGCCGATTTGAAAGCCGTATTTTCTATGTCGTGCACGAGGTCAAAGGCTAGTTCGCCTTGCACTTCGTCAAACGTATCCTATTTGTATTGTAATTAATCAGTTTATAATCAGCAATATCCGCCCTTAGTATAAAAAAGCTGGGAAAATTTACCCTCGCTAGGCTGGTCCGGAGCCTCACATCGCCCGTTTCAATCACCCTTAAAGCCACTTAGCTTTTTACTATAGTTATCGCTCGCGTTATTTAGTGGATCAGGTGGTGTAGTGGATAGCGCCGCGGAATCGCACGTGAGGGTCAGGTGGTTGGAGCCTTCGCTCAACCGTTTTTTTTTTCTTTCTTCATATTAACGGCCAGAAAGAAATTTTTCCTCCGAGTTACAGATCATATCATAGGACGTCACCTAGCTTTTTTCTCGTGATACTTTCCACAAAATTCGTACTCCAGTTTGAATCTTGAATGGCAAATGGCCTCACTGGGGTCTGGTGATGGACTGCTTATGATATACCTCAATCTCTGTTTAAAATGCGTAATCTAACTTGCTGTAACAATAGACGTGAGAGTTGACTGACGAAGAGTTTAATAGAGAATACAGATTCTAAAAACCCGTAGTGATCGAGTATACTCTTCTTAGAACTGATATTCATATATCGACACTTTCCGCGAGGACTGACAGTTCCTCTTGTGCAACTGTGGCTCATTGCTTTGAGATTTTACGCTTAGGCATCAATATTTAATTGTTGAAATCATATTACAAATTTAAAAAAAATATATCACAGCGGTTTTTAATCACGCAGTATTTAAAAAAAATCTTCATGCTGAATTTAACCTCGGCCGAAATTGCCATGAATGTTTTACTCGTAAGCTATCATCAATTGCTACTAATTACATATTTCAAATTTTCTTTATCGGTAATGATCAGTTATAAATGCTGCTACTGCTACTCTTCGTCTTCTTTGGTGTTTTACGTACATATGTAGGGATTGCTTGTTCTGTTTCGCAGCCAACGGTGTCCAGAACTGTGAAACATATAACTAATCTTTTTGCCGTCCAAATAGCTGACACCATCAGACCGCCTGTGTCTTATGATGTTCATGCGACGAATAGGTGCCTCAGGTGTATCTTCGTGAGAATAGAAAAAAGAGGAGACCACACTTATGGTCGGACAATTTCTGTCGTTAAACAGCACACGCTACATCATCAACACTTGCCGGAATACGAGATTATTGTTTGTTGATTTTCCCTAGTAACGCCTTCATTTACGTTGAAGAATCATAAGAAATAATTCTAATGTAGGCACAGCTAAATCCTTTTTATCAAAACAACATTGCCACTCCATTTTTTATTTTCTTTTTCAATATGCAATTAATAAAATTATAAACTCAACTTGAATAAAAATTTAACGATACCCACAGAATGTTTTGCCTCTTCAATTTCTCATACCACCCAAAAATATACATACATCCAATCTGTAATTCACCGATTACAGATTATCCTAAATAATTAGATATTCATGAATCAGTGATTCATGAATTGGAGATTGTTTACTGTCTATGAATACATAAATCAAATTATCAATGATTGACGAATAATCGTAGATTCAGCAATCATTGAATATTTATCCCGTCTATGAATACCGGCCTAAGACCTACACCCATAAGATCCTCGACATGGAACTTACGTAAGGACAGGTATTGAAATATCTCCACCAATCCTGAGAGGCGAACCCGGGCCCTTGGGTTGGAAAGTAAGCACTATCCACCACAGCGACCTGGTTCCCTCTTGAACTTAGGATAATGATGAAAAATTCCGGCCTTTTCCGGCAAATTGTTCCGTTGAGTCCGTCTCGGACTTCCCACAGAGTTAATGTCTGCAGAATGGCCGTTTCAATAAACGACTAAACGACCTTCCCATCATCCTCAGGACTGCTGCTGTCTCCAACATTCCTGAGGAAGATGGAAAAGTCTTCCATCGAAATGTCGGCCATAAGGCAGATATTAATACTCCGGGAATCCCCAGAAAGAACTCACCTAAAGATAATGGCATTAGGACGGACGGAACGATAAAATTGTAACCATTGGGGCACGTGACAAAAAGTTTATCGCTTAATATATACTTACCAATTTTTCCATAGTAATCCGTCAATTTAGGCTTTCGATGGCCCCGCAAAACCCCAAAATGTTATATAAAACAACTGAAGGGCAACATCTAAACAGTTAAATTCATTTATGCACCAAAGTGCACAAATTGTTGCAATCACACAAAAAAGAATTTTTATAACCACTTAACACACATCATTTAACTTTATTTCAAATTTAAAACACAAGATGAACAAGGACGCATTAGTATTCAAACGAAGCCCGGATAGATTGAAACTGATGACCATACGAACCTCATCTATTTCCTGGAGGCTTTAAATTTGGCAGTTCAGAGTCGTAAATTTTAATTTATCATGTCAAAAATAAAGGTTTCGAGTAATGAAGGATCTATCATTGACATCTATTGTTCCCCTCACGTAAAGGTGAATGACGCATAGTAATTTAAGAGGTATTGAGAACATATTTCTGTCTACGTGACGACTCTCGCATATTTAGTTCACAAGAGATCAATAAATACGCAAAGAAAGAGGGTGGCCTCCACGAATCGAGAAAATTTACTTAAAGTCCTAATAAAATCGTTCCTTAATGCGAAACACACAACGGACATCAAGCGGAGAATAGCCAAACCTAACAAGGCTTTCATGGGAAAAAGAAAACTGTTGTGCTTAATGAAGATAGGACTGCAAACCACCAACCAGGAAACCGCATGCGATAGCATACGTGTGGAGTGTGGTACTCTATGGATCGGAAGCATGGACCATTGGAAAAGCTGACCAGAATAGACTAGAAGCCTTCGAAACCTGGTGCTGGTGGAGGTTGCTTAAGCTAGAATGGACAGACAAAATAAGAAGTGATGAAGTGTACAGAAGAGAAGAAGAGGAAAGGACCATTTGGAACACCATACAGAAAAGAACGAGAAGGATTGGACACACCTTGAGACACAATGAGTCAGTGAAGAAGATTATTGAAGGTAAAATAGAGGGTTAAGTCCCCAGAGGAAGACCCAGGGATAAGTTCATGGACCAAATAAAGAGGAAGGTAAATACATCCGTGGATGCACGTCGAGAACAACTGATGGGATGATTGCCCTCATTTACATATCGTTGCATTTTTTGAGAAACGTATGGACGATTCGCGTATGACAGTCATGTTGTGTAGATAGGCACTGTATGGATCAGAAGCATGGACCAATGGAAAAGCTGATCAGAATAGAATAGAAGCCTTCAAATCCTGGTGCCCGAGGAGGATGCTGAAGATAAAATGGACGAAAAAAATAAGAAATGATGAAGTGTATAGAAAAGTAGAAGAGGATAGGACCATATGGAACACCATACAGATAAGAAGATGAGATGGATTGGACACACGTTGAGACACAACGGGTTTGTGAGGAACATAATTGAAGGTAAAATAGAGGGAAAAGTCCCCAGAGGAAGACCCAGGAATAAGTTCAAGGGCCAAATTAAGTGCAAAACACATGGAAAGAGATACCAGAAGGTAAGGGAACTAGCATTAGATGGGTAAGGGTGGAGGGCTGCCCATGAAAAATGAATACGAAAAACATTAAGAGATGTTTAATTGAGATTTTCGCGATTCCAACGAAATAGAACCTTTTTAGGAATTTGAGGCGAAATCTAGTAGTCATGCAATAGATCCTTCGAGAATGAAACAATTAATAGGGAACGGTGTATTCATTACCATTGGCTTTCAGTGCACTTGGAAGGTTATTTGGTGATAATTGTGATGAATAATGCACCCAGTGTTGCACGGGAGTCACCTACTGACTCGTCGTTCTAATTGTTTTCGTCATTAGTACTCAACTGCTCGCATTCATACCATTTCGAGGAATTAAGATGAAATGGAGATGAACCGTACGTCGCAAACTGATCCCAGAGTCACAGTTCAAGACAATGAGCGACATCGCGCCGGGTCTCGGTACGACTGTGAATTACCGTCGCTTATTCCATTATGAGTGGCAGACGCAATTTGTAGGGAGAAATTTAATTAATCAGAGCGAGTCGAAAGGGGATATCTTCTGCAGACTGTGCCTAATTACATGAAAGATGATGCGGGAGACGCCGTGCAACGATAAAATTAAAATTTGCCTCGAGGCCCTCGATAGATGGGATGCAGATGACTCGGTGCGATCTTCAGTCAGGAAATTAAATTGCAACCGAGGAAAAATGAATATTTCAAAAGAGAGATGAGACGAATTATTGCGTAGAAAGGCTTGAACTGTCAAAAATATTATATGAAGTTCTTAAGTATCATTTCCTCACTTTCAGCAAATGCCTCTCTTGACGATAACGGGAATAATCTTAGCATAAACCTAAAATATGTCGTCATAATGAGCAATAAACAATTAAAGCCATTTATAAAGTATTTTCTGTTAACACGACGGGTTAATGTTTCCATATTTCCAACGTTATGGCAAGGGTCTCGCTTGCCGTAATGTTGCCATAACTTGCCATATCACTGAGTAAATATTGCGACAGGCTGTTTGTATACTTCCTAATCCGAATTCAGCAGTCTGCTTCCATCCACTTTACCCAATCAATGATGATTCTATTATCCTCTGATTCACTAGTGTCTTGAATTCATTATTTTTTGTTCAGAGATCATCTACGCGGCACATTCATTTTCACTATAATATAGCAAAAAATTAATGATTCGACAAATTGTCACATGCATTCAGCTCTTCAAAACAGATCCCCCCTTCTTGAACTTAAGCGTAAGTCCTTGTTACTAAGATTCACTGCTGATCCTGAGCTATTACCTCAAGGAGCAGATTAATAAAGACTCACATTATGCTCTTGTGTCTTTAAAACGCTCTACATCTTGTAAAGAGTGCTCGAACGGCTCCACGTATGTACCGCACCCTCGTATGTAGCCGTTCTCTGACTGGATCAGCATTTGGCTTTAAAAACAAGATTTTTTTCTCAAAATTACTAAGCTCCCTGATTTCACGGAGCGCGACACTATCATTTTCTTTATTTTGTTACCTTGGTCGGCATGTACTGCAACCGAAATTTACATTTCCCATAAATTAATCATCGAATGTAAGGAAAGGAAATCACTGGAAGGAATTAGGAGGCGGATCTGGTTGAGAAATGAAATGAAATCAATGGGAGGTTCAATCCAGAGGCAGAAAAATGCTGAGTATGAGGACAATATGAGGAAAAGGGGGTGGCATTTTATTCATAATGAAGCTTTTGTATAAAATTATTCATGAACCACAGAAGATCGTTCACGGGTTTCGAATTCACTCATATAATTAATACGGTCAAAAGAGCGCATCGTTTTGATAGTGAGAAAGAGCATTTTTTTAATTTTTTAAAAACAGTTTGCAAATTTTTGGAGACGTGTAATCCGGATGAAAAAGGTCTTTCAGTAATAATGTTACTATAACGTTCATATGAGGACCCCAGAAGTCAAGGGGTCTATGTAAAAAAATCATTGTTTAGAGAAAACTTAAGTCTAAGTTGAAAATTTTTTATATAACCCACTAAGTAGTTAAGAGGCATTAGCCTAGATAGCAGCACCTGTCAAGAAAATCACTTGGATCCCTTAACCTCCTAAAAGATTTATATTTTCACATCCCATTCCAGTACATAACTTATTTTTTCAAAAATGTCACTTAGACCCCTTGACCTCTGGGGTCCACATATATAAACCTGCCTCAAATTGGGGAGCTACACAAAGCGAAACATTCACACCATCAGTATAAAAAATCCTGCAATTAATCGGCGACGCAGTCTAGTTTAACAGTGAGTAGGGGCACATCAAAGCCACAGGAAATATCAAACTGGCACAGATCCCAACCATCCCCAGCTACATTTCAAATATGCTATTCTCTTTCTTCTCGTAACGATGACCATAGGTCAGGAAAGGCCAATTCAAACGGAGCTTTTGCTCCACTCCTCTTATTTGTCCCCTCCACAACTCCAAAATCCACACTTTCCTTCCCATTTCCCGCCCTCTATCGGCAGAAAGGGAAAACCGCGCCCCATCTGCACCGCACTTACGTGACGGGGATACAGAGTACTCCTCAGACCAAAGCGGGCCGTGACCCACATTCCTTCCTGGCGCCGCCCGTCCGCACTTCAGCCCCTCTCTTCAAAGATCTACTTCCTTGGTTACCGCGTGCCGAACGCAATTTCATCCCCACAGCCGATAAATTCCTCAATTTGCCTACAAATGGCCACTAAACCATACCACGACTCTAGCGAAAGGTAACGAGGTCAATAAAATACTTTGGACCAGGATCATTTACTAGTGAAAGACTAGAGTAAATGGCGTTTGTCCCATTGATTTCGCATTTTAATGGAATTCCATGAGTGACATCAAGCGGAGGGATACCTATTCAATCGTCAACCGTTGTGTATGTCTAGGACGTCTAATCGTGAAGAACTACTTGACGCCTGTTGATACATATGTATCTCTACTTGCGATATATCTCCATATCGATATTTCCATGTTGGGCTCTCGTTGCTTATTTTTATGCTGTTATTGTGTTTTTGTCCTCTTTCATGTTTTTTTTATTATATGTTTCACTATAAATTGGCGGTAATGCTGTATGTGAACAATTTTTGAAATAAATAAATATCGTCACAGCAGACGTTGGCCCGCACTGATACGGGGAACGTGTGATCAGGCAATTTCGCCATATTTCGTTAAAAACACGAGTGTCCTTCAGTGGCTGAGTTCTATCTTTATTTTACTCGGCGCGACGCTTCGAAATTACCCAAAGTCTCACACGTTTAAGGTTGTGAAGGAGAGAAATCTTCAGAGTTATCGATGGAGGGTGATTTAGGATAACGACACACAACTGAATGCGCCATAAGGTTAACGACGCCTTGAGAGATAATTCGGTGAACAATGGAGGGACGGAGAGAAAACTCACGTCGGCAATAGTCTACTTTCATCAAGTCAAAGGGTATACAATTTAACGTCCCATCCAAAGGACTGAGTGCTATACTTGAAATACTCTCTATTACGTACCTATAAGAAGCTGAAACGTGGCGTCAGAAGAGTCGATGATGAAGAGAAACCTGGCGTCGGATATAATCTACACTTATCAAGTCATAGGGTGTACAGTTGAAAGTCTCATCCAAAGGATTGAGCGCAATACTTGAAAGACTCTCCATTACGGACCCATAAGAAATGGGATTTCCTCAAAAAATTTCCACCGCTACCGGAATTCCAACCCGGGATCTTAGATTCGGGAGTCAGCACTTCAGCCATCACACAAATCTGACCCACTCACAATTAGTATTTCCGGAAAAACGATCCCTCAAAGGCTTAGCTGAGGTGAGTCACATGGAGAAGTGCCCTCCTCAAAGCAACCCCTTCTTAATATCAGGAATGCTATATCACACAAGGCATAAGCGTTCAAGAGAAAACCTCAAATTTAAAAAAAAATTAAAATAAATACCCTCATATCAAAGTTCATATGTTTTGTTTATGATAATTAAGAAAGAATACAAAGGCATGAAAGATCACCGAATATAAGTTTTATCTGTGAATTTAGTTTTATTACAGCGTTAATTAGGCAAAAATAAGATCCTGACGCTTAAGTGGGCATAGGTAGGCATGTAGACGAAACATAATATTAAATTAACGATACCATGTTCAAGAAAATGTTTATTTTTAAATCCTCATTATGTAGCTAAAAATCTTTTACGAAAAACGGCAATAGACTTGACGAGGGATCCCGAAAACCGAACACGCGTGAGGTAAATCGCAACGGAATTCGTCGGGTTGAAAAACAAATCGCCAGATAAAATTCACGGAGCATTCGCAATGACGGTTTATGTTAGATATTATCCGCCGTTCCCTTATGCCGGCAGTAAACAAACGGACATAATTGTGTCCCGGAAGAATAAGCACGATAGCTCAGCCCGCCGTCGATTTCTCTCAAAGGATTCGAGAAAGACCACGTTCCAGACGGGTCGTCATTCGCGCGGACCGCCTAAGGTGCCGGAGAATGATAATGACCGGGAGAGCAGATGGGATAAGGAGCGAGGAGGAGTGTACAGGCGTGAGGAGGGCGTTATGGGAAGTTATGGGAGGTGCGAGGAACGGCGGGGGGGGGGGGAGGGAGAGGGGAAGATAAGGAGAAGCACAGATATAGAGAGAGGGTCAAGCAGGAGGAGGATGCTCATCCGGAGGTGGAATGGGAGAGGCACTTTCTTCCGCAGGAAATATTCGATAGAAATGCGGAGCACGTTTTGCGACGGTCGGGAAGGAAGAAGACGTCTGGATGCCGGAGCACGAGGAGGTACGAAGGATGGGGAAAGACGTTAAGAGAAACACAGAGAGAGATAGGAGAGACGGGAATCTGAAAAGAGGGAGAGCGGGAAGTAAAAGCAAAGAGCGAGATTCCTCGATCCGCTAGAAAGAAATGCGGAAAAGCCGAGAGAGGGGGAGGAAGGAGGAGGAAAGATTAAAGCTTAATATGCAAGGGTAGGAATGCGACGCGACCGTGGGGGACCAAGGCAACGCTGGGGTGAGGCAAAGCGCATAAAATATGCGGAGTTAAGATAAAGGGACGAAGGCAATAACTTGCTATGCGTGCCGCGGTGGGAATTTTAGCGGAGTGCCGATTTAAGATACGGCCGATGACGGGACATAAATGATTCACTGGTTATTGAGGCATCATACACACATTATCCACCGCTTGGCTCGTCTCGATAACGAAGATTTAACTGTTTCCCTAAATGCATCCCCATCGTTGAAGTAAACAGGCGCTAAAATATGCATCCAACACATTTTATCGCCGCTTGTTATTTGAAAATTTAAAAAAAAACCTGACATATTCCAGCTATTTTTTCATTAATTTATCGACTTTTTGCGATAAAATTTTGCCTCTCTCAGCTAAACCCACTTGAATTTCAGAAAAAGTACGCGACGTAGTATGACTTAAGGTACATCTCGAGAAATAAAGATGAGTTACCGGGGTTAGTTATGGTGACTAAAAAGGAAAAGCACGTACCTACTTCTTTGACTAACAGATCTCGAGTGTTCTCCTAATAAATATATGGTTGAAATGGAATATTAATGAACAGTAAATAGACAGGTTTGAAGGGACAATATTTACGTGGAGATATCCTTTAATTAGCAGTTTGCTCGACACGAAGGAGCGAATGTCGTGAATGTTTCCTTATTGTCGCTTGCATCTCAGTATTTTTGACTTAAACACATTCCCCGCACAGCTCGCACGACCGAGTTAAGTACATATTTGAGCTAGTCAATCTTTAGAAAGCTCCAGGGCTTCAAAAGCGTACAGCAACATAAATAATATTTCCCCCGGGTAACGGTGGCAGGGCAACGTTTCACTCGAAGGAAAGCCATCTCTGCTCATCCGGCATGTTCCTATTGAAGAGTCCACGAGGAGATGAAAAGAAACTTCTCTTTGATTAACTGGGCTCCGAGCCAGGAGATGCACAGAGCTTCAATCTCACCCTCTTCCTTCGGCAACCACGGCCGATGGAGAAGAATCCGATATCGGGGACAAGCGAAATGTAAACACCCTCTCACTGGGCGCATATTGAGGAGGGAGCTCAGTGACTCGGGGTTACTTGCGGAAGGGATGGGAGTACATACTATTGGCCATCCAGACTATATCTGGGTAACTTAGAAGCCAGTTGCCTAGAAATATTTATCTTTACATGCCTTTATTTTGTTGACTAGGATTCCAGACAGAGAATCCGAGAATAATTGACTTGGTTTTAAATCAGAATTTGCTCACTCCTACTCATTGATTTGCGGACACGACTGGCAACAATCATCAGCTTCCCTCTTAAAACCAGAAGTACCCGAGTAACCCATGTTAATTTTTTGACCCCTTTTCGTTTTTGAAAATCCGATATCCATGATCGGATCGACCCGGCTCATGCATATTTCTTGAATCCTGGGAATCGAAATCCATTAAATCTCATCAACCCCAAATATTTCGAACAGTTGATACATGTCAAAAAACCGTCGTTAAGTCTGGATTCCAGGAAGATTATGGGAAAAACGTGGTGAACTGCTCTCATATTGGTGCACATTTTAACAGCACTAACAACAAAATGTCAAATAACTCGTCATTCATAGGCTTTATTATCGCATATACTCGAGACGTATGGTCAGTAAATACTCCTCAATGTAGTGTTATGAACACTTGAGCGAAGAACATTAGTTAGCTGCCAGCACTATCAAAGATTAGTAAACTGTTGGTATTTGCGTAGGGCTGACTTGCACCATGTGGTGATACTAGGTAAAACAAGTATTTAAAACATGGTTAAATAACAGAACTTAGTATTTCCACACCAAATATTTTTTTGGAAATTCATATCGTTATTCAATTATTTAGCCCTCGTCCTTCACAGTATGAACATGAAGAAAAGTAAGGCTCAGGATAGTATTCATTTAAATCGTTCAAAAGTTATTCCGTCCACATATTAATGAACTGATACAAAATTTCGAAGCGCTTTTTGGTTCTACTAACTAAGCTGGACGTATTCACCTCCAAACAAGCGGGTTTCTTCAAACACTGTATCGAGAAACCACCCCGACGTTGTTAAAAGTCACAGACAATGGAGAAGAATCTGACTGACTAATTTCTGCGAGGTATTCATTAAAAAAGAAAACTTTTTATCACAGACACAAAACGCCGCCAACTCAAGCATCAGCCAAAACAATAGCCTTATGAAACACCACATAAGTTCACATTGACAAAAAGGGGAAATAATTATATAACCCATCAGATTCACGAGACCGTGTCGCACAGGCTGGAAGTTTACCTGCTGTCACTGGGATCTCAGTCAAACGTAGCCGCGCCCGCACTTCCTGCTTGGAATATAAGTTTCTCAGCAAGAGAGGCCAAGAAACCAAAAATATCCGTCTGCGCCGCTATGAATAGGAGATGAAGGGCTAAACTTTCTCGACTCCTGCGCACCCATCATGTGCACGTAACCCCTTAGCATTAACGACTCCGAGAGAAAAGACACGCAAGATGTTCAACAAACAATAAACTCTGGAATATAAGCCGATAAAATAAAAAGAAATGACTAGAGGAAGGTAACATTACACAAACGGTAAATCAAAATGTCACACATCTGCCACAATGTTGATATAGAAAATGACATCGCTTATATTATCCTAGCGCTTTGCACTGCGAGCTTGGCACAAAGGAATCGAAGCTCAAGGTCTATTGCCAACCCGAACATGATTTAAATCAAGCACGACGCTTTCTGAAATAAGCTATTCCAATTGGCAGGTAGTATTACAGTGGCTTCTTCGGCAATGAATGAAAAATTATACCATAAATATTGCTTGGTACTTGGTGGTACGAACTGATGTGTACCCCGTAGCGTAAATCATACATAAAATAAAGGTATTTGAATTACAATAACGTGCGCCACAGTGAGATATTTCAAGTAAAAGTCAGCCAAAATAATAATATACGATATAAATGCCACCAAAGAATCAAATTACTTCTTACACAAGAGGGCAACCAGACGTAGAAACAGAGGACGGGCAACAAAATGGAAAGTTTTAAGTAGCAAAAGCCAAGCATTGATACATTCGCGCCCGTTAATTAGTCCGAGACCAAGACCGTAAACTTGGCAAGTCTAAGATTCTAAACTTCTACGGAAGTAACTTTTGGTGTAATACGTTTCTTTTCAATATCAAACTTTCGAATAAAGCATTTTCCTAATAAAATTTTAATATGCTATGCATCGGTTTTGTGGCATACTTTTTTGAGTGAGAGGAACATAAGTATGAAGTAGTCTTTCCCAAAATTGAATAGAAAAATCTTACGGCGATGTCGACCAAATGTTTTAAAATTAAAAGCACGCTAAGTTTTGCAAAAATAAACAAAAAAAATTTTCTCCAGTGAAGTTATTACACTGATCGGGTATCTAAACCTGGTGAATTTTAATTATAGTCATTACATTTATTGAATTTTAATAAGTTTAGAAATCAACCAAATGATACACAAAGGATATCGTACTGTCTACTTTATTTACAAACTTGTACTACACGTGTTTCGACTGAATATCTGTCATCATCAAGTACGACAACAGTCGCACCTGATGCTTTATTTGAGAGTTCTGATATTCAGCCGAAACGCGTGAAGTACAAGTTTTGAAATAAAGTAGAGAGTGCAATATTCTTTGTGTACCATTGTGCGATATCATTTGAAAATGCTGTTCTACAACATCTCCTTTGAGAAAGTCACATATTACCAACCTATAACTCCGTGTAAAGACAACTGCTCATACCATGCTACATTCAGTCCAAACATATGGTTAACGTAGGCTGAGCATTTCTCATTACGAAAGCAATGCCACACACCCGAGTCAACGCAAATACACTCAAATGAATTTTAACACTTTAAACTCGAGATGAGCAAGCAACAACGCCTCTATCCACCTCCACGTAACCCCTTATTACGAAAAAATTAAATGGCTGAAATTGGATAAACGCCGAAAACTGCAAAAGGCTTTATACGTGTTCAAGGTTCTGAAATCCAGAAACCCCACCTATTTGTATGAAAATTTTATATGTAATGTAGATACAGGGAAATGATCAACTCGTGTCACTGAGTTATTTTTAGTCCCTAAATTCCATACCTTATTATTTGAACACTCTTTCCTAATTTCCTCCTGCAAGTTATGGAATTGTTTAGCTGTAAATGTTAGAACCTCTATGACAATTTCGATGTTTAAGAGAAACATGACTGATTACCTATGTAAAATTGCTTAGTTTTTTGTAATCTTTTATGTTATGGCATGTATTTATTTCTTTTCTATGTTCCAGGGGATTTAAAGTCCCAGAACAATAAAGACTATTTTCTATTCTATTCTATCCACAAGTTACAAAGCTAGGTACTTCAAATATACTTAAAATACTCTTGCTTGAGGCGCGGCATGTGTATATAGAAAGGCGTTTTCTAGGGAGAGAGTAGAAATAACTTGAAGTAGACGTAAAAGATGCCAGCTCATAGGAGTAGGAATAACTCGCGAGCATTAGGAGTAGTTCCAGCTTCAATTATTTCATAAGAATAAACGTTTCACGCATGAGAACCCTGGGTGTACTTGGCACCGCTGTGTATTCGAGATTCAACACGTTAGCCTTGAGGAGGAGGAAACGTTGGGTTATGCAATCGTGTAAATAGAAGAGGCGGGAACAGGTGCCAAACGGCCGCGATGACGTCTTAGGGTTCCCGCACCCCTTAGAACTGGATGAAAAATTAAAAGGAGCCATGAGTTGTATTTTAACGCACGGCCGCTATTCATAACGCTTAGTCATCGGATGAAATTATGAAATTAGAAATATATAAGGCAATATATCATAAATTAATAAACCGAGAAAGTTTTTTTGGAATGCCAAGATTAATATAGCATGCCCTAATTTTTTTTGCTTTCAAAATGTTTCCCCATGGTTTCCTGAATCCTACGACCCAATGGTTAAAATCCACTTTGATCTTAATAGCCATAATATAACACTTTCTCTGAATTAAGAGATTAATTAAAGCGACCTTTTCCTGAAACCAAGTTTATAAAAGTCGAAGTTTCCGACGATTTGTATGCCTCGGCCCAAGCACTAAACACGAAGTCTCATTATAAAAGAAAAACACTTCATGGGTAAAGTGGAATGATTTTTTCTGGACGAATTTCATTCCGTAGTGTATACTTCATAAGCATTTGGCCAAATCATTTATCAAACGACTAGTCCCATCAAGCCCAGTTAGATGCATGCATTCGTTGCTGTCCCAAACTTCCGCGCTGATGTCAAAATATTTCATCTACGTGGAATAAGATACACCACTTTGGGAAAAATTCAAAACTTTTCAAGGGGGAGATGACGAGGTAATTAATGGAGAACATGATGGTGTAGCTAAGTCCTCACAGGATATGTAATTTATCCGTCGGAAAACATGCTCCTTTTACAAAAAATGCGTGGAAAAAATTATGCAAAAAGACCAAAACCAAATAAAGAAAATGGTGAAAGAAATGCTCTTAGTATGAGGAAAATTCCGAAGCTGGTATGCTGACTAGAGGAGAGGGTATTGGTTATTTCACTCAATTGTTGCTGAGTATTAGACACAAGGTTAGCAGAATGGAAAAAGGCATGGCTTACGAGAAGACTGCTGCAAATCGACAGCAAGTCACAATAGAGAACGGAAGAAAACTGCGGGGCACCACAGAAAATATGCAGACTAATGGTGAACATAAGCACGTTGAGTGGATGACATAAGACAAGTGAGTCTGATGATAAAAAATGTTAAATTTTTTTTAGGGAAATCAGATAAACAATTTCGATAAGAATTGCCAAAGTTGAGAAGGACCCAATAAATTAAATTCTGTTCAATTTATCATCCTATGAAACAATTATTTTTTGGCAATGTGGGGTGGAAACGAGATTAATCTATGACTGAATGTTGAGGTTGAATGAATGTAACTATTCACGTAAGCTTCGACTATGCTTTCCGAAGGAGGTATCTTTATATTATCTGGGAGCAGACCCCGGTAGCCAGGCTGGCAATATATACCTAAGCTTTGTCAGCCAGTCATGAACAGAGGTGATATGATAGAGAAAGACGTATCATTTTTTTCATTTCCCGGAGAATGCCCATGAGAATAATAATCGAAAGAAAGAGGAAGTTTACTTTTGACATAACCCGATAAAAATAAGATGTAGGCATCTCGAGTTTATTTCCAAACTATCGCAATATGGTTCCACCAAGTCAAGCCTGAAAATTTGAAACATACGCTTTGATAATGCCCACAAAACGAAAGAGTTCGAAGAGAATGGCTGGGGAGTATCGCGACACACAGTTCCCACGAAATGTAGCAATCGCACTCTTGGTAGGTGCCAAATAGCCGAACTTTTGTCATGGGAGTTAATTAAAAGCTCGTTGAACCTTCACTGTCACTTCACTTCTCGTCGACGCAACGGGCTATTTCCCCCAGCACTCGACGAAATCGCCAGAGACAAGGAGGGAGGAGGGGAGGGAAGAGAGACAAAGCGAGAGACATGATTGCCCGAGGTCGGGAGAGGCACTGGCCCTTGATTCCCTCACTGCTCCACTAAACTAGCTAGACGGGTAATCCGCCCCCTCACAACCACCTTCTCGCTTACGCTCTCATTCACCTGAACTAGAAAAAAAGAGTGTGGCCGGACCCAATGGCTACCACGCTTTCCGGATGGATTTCACAAAGAGAGAGGGAGAATTTACAGGCTTCCTTCGTTCCCTTACTCCCAAACTTTTGCTTCCTCTATTCCAATACGAGGGAGATACGAGAAAGCTAAAATATATTTGGGGGAGTATGCTCTGGCAAAGAGACATGCTGGCTTGAGCCGCGTTATAAAAAAATGTTAAGAGATACCTACTACGGAAAGCATTTCTGCAATTTAAGGCTGGAAAGTAATCCACGTATTCAACCTCCACATTTTATCACAGATAACTCTCTTTTCCATTCCGCACTGCCAAAAAACATGGTGTGCTTTCATCGGAATCAGCATAAAGCAACCAGTACAATGAACTTGCCAAGGTTATCCTGGTGAGAGTAGAACGAAGTTTTTAGGGCAAGAATTTACAAAATGACGATGCCTACTTCGGAAAGCAGATTCGCAGCTCACGAAAGAAAAGTAATTCATGCATTCTACTTCCACATTCTCCCATAGATTACTGTCGTTTCCAACCAAAGCTGCCAAAATTTTCTTTGCCAAATGCTTTCATAGGAATCGGTATAAGACAGCCAGTACGATGAACAAATAAAGGGTTATCGGTCTTCCATGTCTTCCATTAGAGTAAAATGAAGTATCTACGACAAATTTAAGCACTAAAGCCTGGAGTTTTGAGCGTAGCGGTTTTTAAGAATTACTGTTTCGGAGTTATAATTTGTTTGCCGCAGAAAATTCAAGGGTTTCATCGTGAGTAAACTACCTAAGAAATAGAAAATCCCCACTCTTCGATAGTCCACACTTTTCAGCCGCGAATGAGTATCTAGAAAATTTTTCAATTTTTCAAAATCTGGGGATATAGAAAAATTTGCCAAATTTTTCTACATCCCCAGTTCGAGACAATCTAAAGTGGTTAATGAAGAAAACGGTGTGTCGATGACGAGACGCATAATCCTAAAATTTCACAGTGCTCTCCGTTTCAAGTTGAGCAAGTGCCTGCCAGACAAATCTCAACTGTGAATTCCTTACTCAAGAATTAATCCTTACTCTCGGAAATAATCCATATAATCATATAATCTGAGCGTCTCAATTCCCCTCAATATAATTTAGGCCATCAACTCGTTGGAAAACTATTCTTAAATTCTAGTTTTATTTTTATACCTTAAAAAACAAAATTCATTTTTTTAAACGTGTAACGTAGCAGGCAAGCTGGAATTCCCACTTTAGTGTCTATAACTCATTATGTAGTATATTCAACAGATTCAGGCAAGACATCGTGGAAGTTTGTCAGATTAAAACAGGAACAACAGTTGCACTATCCCACAAGGTATTTTAATGCGTGCGAGTCTTGTCAGCATCAGAGTCAGGGCGAGCAACAGGTACAAGACTTATACCTGATGATGGCTCTGTGAGCTGAATCGCGTCGTACGCATTAAAATACCTTGTGGAATAGTGCAATTGTTGTTCCTGTTTTAATCATTAGATAGTGGCCCTTAAAATATGTATCAATATATTAACACATGATAAACAATAGTTTTATTCAACATTAGTTATTCCTGCAAAACGGCGGAAGAAAAATATCAAAAGATCTGTCAAGATTTACGTTACAACTCCAAGAAACATCGTTCTAAGTAGATAAATCTTAGGCAGCTTTTAGGCTTTGAGTTACAATTTTGTGAGACGTTTCCGTCCACAAGCGAACCTCAGAGTGCAATGGCGAACCTTAAGCCACAAGGTATACCGACACAGAACTGTCAAAATTTGCAAGGATGTTATTTCTGCGAATGACAGGCGCTGGTAATTTGTCGCTCAGCTCGTGTTTACGGGCGGCACTCGACAAACTCCAATCTGTGGCCGATTTCATTCCCCCGAAGGGCAAACTACTTCCAGTCGGAAGCATCGACTGAAATTGCATTTCTCTCCGTTCCCTTTAAACCTTCAACATTTACTCCCCGAAGGAGCAAAGAACGACGCTACAGACGTCGACTCCACCTCACACTCTTGTCTCACTCCTCCCCTTGAGCCTCCTCCGGCCCCGTCTTCCTCAGACATCTCACATCCAAAGATCTCCTTGCGTCGGCAAGAATTTCTTTTTAAATGGTTTTTCCCTTCTCCTCTTTGAGAAGCAATTCTTTCCCTCACTTCTGGACGTTTTCCTTTGTCGTCGACATCGGAAACAAGCAAAGATCGCGGAGAGAGATCTTTGGTTTTTCCTTAAAATTTCCAAGTGCCGTATCTCACAATGAAACCTCTTCATTTGCTTGCTTTTCACAAAGGCCCTTATTGAGTCACTCGAGTAAAGCACGTCATCATACTATGTTTGAATCCTAACATAATTGAATAAGAATATATTCCTTCGGCATTATAGAGACGTTCACAGTTTTACTACCGTGACTGATATGGCTGAGCGCCTTTAATGAAAATGTTTCGTAAAACACTGCAGGTAAAGATATGTATTTTCACATAATTTTGTCTAATTTCTTAACTCGAAAAAAGATCTTTTGTCACAGTTAGTCAACTCTTTTCCCCTTACATGTCTCATGGGAGATTTTATGGGAGGCAGGAAGTATAAGGAGAAATAGCGAGAATTAGAATAAGATTTATAGCGAGTTACATTGGCCATAAATGTTAAGAGATGACCCTGTTCGGGAGTAAATTAATTTGAGGTGGCCCAAAAGCTCATAGAGCAAGAGATTTTGCAGATCGCTTAATAATGAATACCTTGTGCCAACATGAATTGGAAAAGTTTCCATTGGTAACTCGGTGACAAGGATGAATCGATTCCTCTGCTTCGTAAAAACTCGTTTAGGTCATATTATTTTTGAAACATACTTTTTTAAAATGTCAGTGGAAAATATTAACTACAGACATAAAACAATCGCAAGCTTGAAGAAATAAGATGAGGACAGTATATTAGTCCACAGTGCCACTTTTTTTCCATAAATTAGGAAACTGCGAAATTAAATGGCACTAAATAAGTGCAGTACTCAACGTAGACAGCTCGGATGCGCTCTTTAACGTTCTGATGGAAAGAATTTTATTCCATCATTTAAAAATATATTCAAAGTTGCAAAATTCACAAGAGGAACTTCAATAGTTCAAACAAAATAAAATGCTATCTGGCATTAAAGCATTACATGAAGGATAAGCATAAATAAATAGAGGCAATATTAGAGATACATATGTTTTGTTTATTTGAAATTTCCGGAAAAATGCTCAATAAAATAATTATCGAAAGAAAGAGGAAGTTTACCATTAAAAGAATCTGATGAAAACAAGATGAAGACAGCAAATATTTCTCATTCAACAAACCAGCCATCTTTAATCACTATCTAAGGCCATCAGATGTAAGGAAAGCGTCTTCACAGCCTTTAAAAAGGAGAGGGCCACGCAGACTCGGAACTGGTGTCCCCTTCTTGCGTTCTGCAACCTCCTGTTCCCTGCTCATCATCCTCGGTAGTCACGCACTCTCTCCCACAGCCGTCGACCCATCGCCAAAAACGCTCCCCATTTCGCAAAAAGGCCAGAGTGTTCATCTCATCCTCAGTCCCTGCCTACCCCTTTCACCCGGCTTGCACCCCCCTCCCCCAATCCTCCCCTGGCACCCTGCCTGAGGGAAGAACTAGGTCACCCTCCGTTGGAAGTGTCAAAACGACTGCGACCACGTCGCTTATCATACCGTTCAGTGAAGTTCGTAGTTGTTATTAACGATTTAAAAAATTAACGATTAAAATAAATCGCTAAAAATGTAGTTAACTCTTTACCTTAAACGTTACTTTTTAAAAGAGTTAACTTTTGACTTTGACTAGTTTCTTTACACAAAATCAACTTTAACTTTAATCAGTGATTTATTGGTAACTTTCCCAACTATGCATACGCCACACTGAATCATAGTTGGGATGAACGATTTAATAAAATTAACGATTAAAATCAATCGTTAAAAATGTATTTAACTATTTGACTAAACCGTTACTTTTTAAAGAATTAACATTTGACTTAAACTAGTTACTTTTTACAGAGAGTAACTTTAATCAGTAGATTTTTTTTGGTAACTTTCCCAACTATGCCGTTCACCAACCACATCTCGTCCCTTGCTCTGAACCCCATCAGATTCCCCTTCGGGACATGGAAAATCTCTTCGTCCACTTTCATGCTCCAAAAAGACAATCCATCAGAGACTACACGGCAATTTTTTAAAATTTTAATGGAGGCATCAAGGTTTTTATCAAGGAGTGACATTTTATCACAATTAATTCGACGAATTGCTACAATACAAAAGTAAGAGAAACTATAAAAAAGGCCAAGAAATTTAACCCAAACGGATACCTCATTTGTAAGGGGAATTTTCTGTACTAATAGGAGTGCACTCCATTTTTTAAAAGAAGAAAAGAAGTAACTACTGCACCAGCTCTCTTGCTCTCAACAAAATCAAATCGAGAGACACTTTCCCTATTGAGATAACAAACGTAAGAAGCAACGCAAGAAGCGAGCTTAAGTCATGACACTTTTTGCAGTGTCTACCAAGGTCCTTTAAGCTGATTCCTACGCGTCATAGTAATATGTTAGAAAAAAATAATACTTCTTTTCCGACCAAGGTGAGCCTTATACAGCATCATCGAAGGAAAGTACTGCGCCAAAATAATAGGCGAAAATATGAGATTTAAGACTAATTTAACGAATTTTTTCCCCAACGTTTCCAACATTCAACGCGAATTACTCCGTTCGCGGCTCAATAGTTTTGAGAGATCAACCTCTGCAGCCTCCACGCTGAGCCGCAAATATCGCGCCAGAAACGTCTTCCTTTCCCAGGGAATCCGGACCGGACCTTTCCACGGCGGGGTAATATATATCGCTCCTTCCGCAGCTTTCTAGGAGGAGGGTGAAGAACGATTTTTTTGGACCCACCCACCTCCACTTCTCCACTACCTTCCCTCTACCTCATTGGGGAGACCTTTGCGACTATGACGAAACGACTCGGAAGAGGGGGTTTAATGGCAGGAGGAGGCAGGCCGGTAGAAGGGGACTAATTCAACGGTCGGGTGAACGGCTGAAAGGTGGATTCGAGAGTGGATTCATTTTTTTTACCCGAAATTTTTCCCGTCCATCCTGCCCGAAGAGGGACGATCTCGGATTTATTTTGGCCTTTCAACGATCGCATTGCGGAAGTGAGATTTGTTTGCTTCAGACCGGTGGTTTGTGTATGAAATTGTTCACGGATAGTGTACCCGTTCCCCGGGAGAAAACCGTCGTGTAAACACCGTCATTACAGACTAGTGAAGCAAAGCTGAAACGAAAATGTTATCCGTTTTCGAACCATTGGGCTAATTTCAACAATGAACGGCAATTTTAACACATTTTCAATTTTTAAAATTAAGTATTCTACCGGTTAAAGTACGTTTAGTTTAATGTCAGAGATTCTCCTCCCAGTTCTCTACATTTTCATGGGCCTATCTCGCTCTAGTATATCCTTTTTCGCCTCAGCATACGATCTACCCTACTTGGGCCTGTCCAAGCAACCTATTCTCTTCCATCCTCTTCCCCGCTTGCCAAACATACTTCCCTCTATCACATTCTTGAGAAATCCCTCGCCCTATATTACATCCTCCAGCCACCTACTCTGCCGATCTCGAATTTCCTTCAGAAGTTCCCTTTCCTCGCCCACATTTTCACGCACTTCCTCGTTGGTCTTCCTTTCCGTTCACTTATCCTTCTCCATCCATCTCCACACCCACATCTCAAATGCCTGCAGCTTATTCTCGTCCACCTTTCTAAGGGTCCATGTTACTGCCCCATACAACGCTACACTCCATATCAAGCTCACATTTTCAATAATTACGTGACAAGGGCCAAACCTTTTCTAAAGCACATGGTGACTACTTTCAGCGTGCTATTCGATATTCAGGTGAAAAGATTTTTATATATTTACCTCTAATGTTTATCATCGCGATATCTTCATATTTTCTTTCATTAATTTTCATTTTTCTTCATAACCAATTTTATATAATAAAATGAGTTTATCGAGCTTGAAATAAAATCTGTTCATATTTAGTCAGTTGCCCTTTCCAGTTTGTAATCTGCCTCCCAGATTTATCAGTAAATGAACTTTTCAAATAACTGAGGGGGATATTATGGCGTATACGCAGTCAGCCATCGTCCTCAGGGTGACGAGCCTGAGGACGATGGCAGACTACACCTTCGAAACGTCGCGTCGGTGCCACAAAACACCATCATTCGGCAGGAAACCCGAGAGCTTTACATTATAAAATAAATACCATGTAGCTTATCCCTGCGCCTTCCTTACTTTCCTTTGAATAGGATGATGGAATGAGCAAATCAGCGGATGTATAGCGAGAATATCAACCATCTGTCTGAAATCTAAGACAAATAACTCTTGAAAAATGTATTGGTTACTTAGTGATATCGCTTCTACTCGATTTTACCCTCGTCTTCACCGAGAACGTGGATTATCATACATTTAAATAAATAAACAGTGCATGTTGGGAGGATACATATTTTAGAAGTACGTGAATGCTGATTTCTAGGCAGTTCTCTATGGAAAACATCGTAAAATTCCGAAAATTCCATCGGCCTGTTTTTTAAATGTTCTACGGGTAATGTAGGGTTATTGAATACCACAGAATCTGCTCCCGCTTTTCTACACTTTCAGGGGCCCATCTCGCTCTAGTATTACTCCCGCTAGGAAGTTGATGTGGAAAAATTTTAAAGTATATAATTTTTCATTCAATTTGAGAAGATGCAGACATTTCCATCTCTTATATTTCCTGAGGTACTGACCCTCAGTAGTTGAAATAATTAAAATCTCAATTTTCATCACCTGACGCCGAAATACGTAGATAAATGTTTTTTTTTGTATATTTTGCATTTTTAGATGCATAAATGATTTAATAGCTGATCAAGACATATTATGAAAAGAAGATTCTGCTAAATAAAAATCAGGGTTGAGAAAGATGGCGGACAGGTCACGCCCACGTCACAGCTTCTAGCATTGGCATCCATTGTTCAGCGCCCTCTCCATTTACTTCAAAGGGTCAAACAAACTATTAGATCATCACTGACCATTTGCAATTATAATGATTATCTCTTGCGTTTACACCTCTCAAAGATGTTTTACTCATACGAGAATTCAGTAAGAGGTAATAAGAGGTAAGCTAAGAGAGGTAATTGAAGTCAGTGTTCAAGAAAATGAGGTTTCAGCTCTTCAGTACCTGTCTTTAACAATTACCGATTCGCAACAGTCGATGCATCCCGCCTTCTCGTCTACATCAGCCTCAAGAAAAATGGAAAACATTTACATACATGCTCTACAATCCATCAAGCCGTTCCCTTTTGCAGTAGTCGAAAAAGTTTAATATTCGGTGATAGGCCTTTAAGTTATTTTTTTTCAGGTCGTCTTGAATTATCTTTATTTTAGTTATGAACTTATTCTTATCTTTTATTGTTCATTTATTCATTTTTATTGTTTATTTATTTATTTTTATTGTTTATTTATGTATATTGTGTAAGGGAGAGAATGGAATTGAAGATAAATGCGTGCAAGACTAAATTAGTAGTTTTTGATAAGGAGAATGGGGAGAATATCCGTATGATGAGGGCGAATGGTGAAGTAATTGAACAGGTGGATGATTTTGTGTACTTAGGTAAGATGTATGCGAAAGGTGGAAGAATAGATGAGGAGATAAGGAGACGTGCAAATGCTAGAAGGAAAGTGGTAGGTAGCATGTGGAGCATATCAAGATTAACTTCAGGTTAATTTATGATCTAATCATAGACCTTATATCATCCCAATTGCCTTAAAGTCGATACAACTCCACATTTACAGTTAATTATTAGGAATATATAATATATAACTGCAATAGATAACTTTTAGCAATCTCTGGATTGAGCGTTAAATACGTTTAATAGGTTAAATCCATTAAATAGATTAAATAGGAGCATTAAATATAAATTTATAGTTGCTAATATTTTATTTGATGTTTAAAAAATGCATAATATGACTTCCGATTTAATCACCAAACCAACGAATTCATTATTCAGCCTTACTACCCATGCCAAGGAATGAGTGCTTGTCTAAGGAAGCGAAAATTGCCTTGTACAAAAGTGTACTTCTTCCCACTTTGATATGTGGTAGTAAAACATGGGTATGTCAGGGTAGACATAAGAGTAGACTAAACGCCGTGGGTATTAGTTATCTGAGGAGTATTTGCGGCAAAAGTAGGATGGATAGGGTCAGGAATGAGTGGGTCATGAATGAATGTGGGATGAATGCTCCAGTAATGGACGTGTATGAAAGGAGTGTGCTTCGTTGGGTTGGCCATGTTGAGAGAATGGATGAGAGTCGAATAACGAAACAGTTATACGAGAGTAGAACGAATGGTGTGAGAGGAAGAGGTAGGCCGAGAAGTTGTGGTAGAATGTGGTTGAGCAAATTCTTAGGAGGAGGAATATGAGGAGTCTTAAAAACAGGAGAGGGTGTTTGAAGCAGTGTATGGGGGTAACTGAGGCAAAAGAGGTTTGCAAGGATAGGTCAGTATGGAGGAAATTATTGAAGCAGAGTTAGGTGTACAATTATGTATTAATGAGTGAAACATTTTGACTGTGCCTACCCCGAAAGGGAACGGCGTGAAGGGTATGTATGTATGTATATTGTTTATCTAGTAAATTTTATTCTTTATTATTAATTTTGTAATCATTATTTTTTTGCAATGTATGAATTTTCCATTTATTATTATTTATTCACGTGTATTTCATACATTGTTTTTTGTTGGAGTAACATTAGCTTTATCTGACTGTAGGATTTCGCAGGTTGTTCACAATCCCCATCATGTGAGGGTGTTTTCCTGAGGTGGTTTTGTTGTCAAGGATATCACCTCCTTATTTCCTAAAGTTTTTCCTACAAATGTATAAATCTTTTTTGACACTTATTTCATGTGTTTTTCTGACGAGAGATAAGACGGAAGAAGGGACTGCCTCATTCTCAAACTCGCCCCAATAAAGACGCATTATTGTTATTATTTAAAACTTACTCCACTTTTATATTTTCCACAACTACCACATCCGTTCATACCTCTTCTGCTTCAGTTATCGTCATGTATTGCTTCACCAACGCCCTCCTGTTCTCATTCACGCGAAATCTTTCTCTTATTAATAATAATTATATTTATTCCACTCCTACAAGAAATACAAAAATAATAAACTAAACAGAAGAGTGAAATTAGGCACCCCTGATGGAAAGTTCCTGTGATGGGGTTGCCATTCCTTGGATATGGCGTTTTTCGGAAGTTACATGAAAATATAACGATAAAATATACAAAGGGCTATTCAACTAAACATACAAGTAGTGTCCTTACACAAAATGAAAATATCATAAATATATGTATACATATTATTACGGTTAAATATTTTCTGAGCTAGTGTTTCGGCAAAATAAAATGTAATTCGCAAATTAATTCAAAGTTTCCATATTAAGAACCCGTCAAAATGTGACATTTCACTTCGCGACCAGATTGCAGCAATTCTACCGAGCGTTTGAATGATGTAATAAACGAGAGCACTATCAAGCCACTTTCACCCAACAAAGCAACTATTCTTTCATTTTCTTGAAATGAGAATCTCATTATGCTAGGTGGAGAATAAAAAAAGACCAGAATTATTTCGTGGAACGCAGCTTGTAGCACGGAACGATTTCCATAACCCCCGTGGTTAGCAGGCACGGTTGAATAGCTTAAGTAGGGCCACCCTAGGGGCAAGAGTGAAATTTATGTTATTTCTAAAATGTCCCTTAACCAAGCGAAAGAACTCTGAATTAATTTCATTTTCCGAGAAAATTAACTCCGAAACAAATTGACTAATTTTCCTCGGTTGGATTCCCTTTTTTAAAAACATATTAAGAAGATTGCTTAATTTCTCGCACCACCCTGAAAAGAAAGCTCGCGGCAGAGGCTGATGGATAATAGACACTATTTGAGTAAAAAAATTACCTAGAGTAACTAACTACACGAAAGATATTAACGTACAACAAGGACTACCTGAAGAACCTGTGCTTGGAAAAGAAGTACATGAAGTTGATGCCGCTGCATCAAAACTAGTACCTTAAAATAAATTGGTGGGATCAAACGTTGTTTTCTTTTTCATTATTCATAATGAACTTCCACAAAGTTGAGCCTGAAACCATTGAGATCTACCACAAGACGGCTATGATGATAGTTCGAATATTTTCAATGCTTAAAACAGAGTCAGTTACACACAACAGTAATAATTTTCAAACTTTTATAATCAATCAAAGATCCATTTAAAAAAAATACTAGTTTGCCACAGCAGTAATCGTCAGTCGAATTTTCATTTTCCTACGTATTACGATAAAGAATTTACCAAGGCACATGCGCATAAAACACATAACTAAAAATGAACGATAAGAAATACATTAATTATGGCCATAATGAAGACCAAATCTATCTTGAGGTTTATTTCCTCAGTAAAGTAATGCTTTAATATCACTGCTGGTGCTTGAAATAGAGAAAGTTACGCACAACAATAATAATGTTCACACTTCTATAATCATTCAAAAATTCCTTTGAAAAACTTCTTAGGCTCGCCACAGCAGTAATAGTCAATCGAACAGTCAATTACCTACGCATTACGATAAGGAATGTACCAAGGCATACGCGTATAAAAGAAAAAACTAAAAATTAACGATATGAAATACATAAATTATGGCTATAATGAAGGCCAAATCTACCTCAAGGATTATATGCTCAGTAAATTAATGTTTCGATATCACTACGGCTGTCAACTTGAGATACAAGATTTTATCTATTCGGAAGAAACATTATCTCAAAATTAATAAAAAGTTTGCCGATCGACTGCATAATGCACCATTTTGTAGACAACAGTGTCATATTCTGCACTCGTTGGAAAGCACTAAAACGGACGCAGCGTTGACAATGCATCAGGGAAGAGAGTGTGAGTGATGCTTTCCAAGTGGGCCACGTGTATGACGAATTTCTAGCAGGTGGGCTTTCGAGTGCCAGGAGATTCGCCACTCCATTTGGCACGAGCAATATTGGCCGCATGTTTAGGTTCTCCACCGCGCAAGAGGAATTCAAACACGGCTCGCTACGGTTAACAGAAAGCGAGCCATTTATTTATCGTATCCATTTCGCAATTGAAACAGCCTCTGTACTCTGAAATCTTCATCAACAAGGCAGATACGCATAAGCATTTCACCCATGATATGAAATCAACTTGGCCCCAATCTTTTTCATCAAATTTAAAATAACAGGGAACAATTGGAAGGTTTATTCATAAAATTCATTCATTTATTATTAACAAGATTTTATCTATTCGGAAGAAACATTATCTCAAAATTAATAAAAAGTTTCAGCAGATGATAGATACTGAAAATTTCAAATAATGCTTAAGGTTAATCAATAATTAAATTGCATTCTAAAAAATGACATATATATATATTTCAAATAAAATAGTAAAAAAAGAAATCAAAGTGAAACACGCCGCAGCTTTTACGAATATTTTAAAAAACATGCTTCTTTAAATAAAGGAACATATTAAACAACATGAAAAGCTTCTAGATGAAAAATATTCGGCCAAAATAATTTCAAATGCGCTCTTTAAGAGTTTAATTCGAAGATAAGTTTTAGGGGTACATTAAATCGGAGAACAGAAAAACGTAACATCAGCAGTCATTCGGGAAAATGAATGATACCCGTTCCCCTCACGACCCCTTCAAAGTATCGAGTACTATTCCACAAAAGGACTCCTATTTCTACACTGAACGTAACGGCTGCACGTTACAAATGGAGACGTTCTCAACCTACAGAAAAGTACCCAATGGAAGGTATATTTTTAGAGTGGTAGGGTTTGGAAAGCTCTTAAGGAAATAATGGCGAACTCCACGAGTGGGTGTATTCTCCGGGGAGAGAATCCCTTCAACTCCGGACAACTGAGCAAGTAATGTGAAAAAGTGGATGAAAAACACATATCCAATATATATACTATATAACTCTTTCCCAGAGAGAAGAGACGTGTTATTTTTTGCCGCTGCTCCCTTCGCCGGGCAAACAGCCACGCCCCCTTCTCCCAGCCTCCCCATTCCTTTCACCCGTTATCCACTTCTCCCGTCTCTTCTCGTCCCTACATCTTCCTGTTTTTCCTTCCATCCTCACGGTCGTGCGTCCCACTGTTCTCCTTTCTTCGCCAGGGCTGAAGAGGATCGGACCCAACTCCTTCCCCCTCACCCCGACAAAATGACAACTGCTCACTCCCCCACGGTTCTAGGAAAGGAAAAAGCCATCGAAAAACAAGAGAGAAACTCCCTTTTCCTTTCCTAAAAATGAAAAACACCGATAGTCCAGAATTACAGCGCAGTGACTGTCACTGTACTTGAACATCTAGTCGAGTATGGTGATTAAACAGTGAGTAAATCATCGAATCTTTTTGCTGAAATGACCGTTCTTACGAGAAGCTCTATGGCCAGTAGCAAAAAAATGACCACGTTAAGGCCCTTCTATACAATGATTCCTCCAAAACTGAATTCAGTATATTTAAGTTCTTACAGTTTAAAGATCATAGTCGCATTTGATGAATGTATTGAATTCGAATCATCTCTGGTTTTTCAATCCTAAGATTGGTTGACAGCAGCACTCCACCCTTCCTTATATAATGCTAGTTCCCATACCTCCTGATATCTCTTCCAACGTACTTTTCTCTTTATTTGGTCCATGAAATTATTCCTGGGTCTTCCTCTGAGGACTTTTCCCTCTATTTTACCTTTATAATCTTCTTCAAAAACCCATTGTCTCAGGGATTGTCCAATCCATCTGGTACTTCTTTTCTGTATGGTGATCCATAAGCTCCTTCCCTCTCCTACACTTCTGTACTCTTCATCATTTATTATTTTCTCCATCCATTTTATCTTCAGCATCATCCTCCTCCTTCCTAGAAGATGCAGCCCTGCATTATATATGTATGAGCATGTAAATAAGTATTCGATTATCAGTACTGAAAACCGAAATAAATAAGATATCTAATCAATTTCCACTCAACTCTGGAATACAACGACCTTGGAGTTTATTGTCTTGAAAGAACATCGGTGTTGGAGCTGGAATATAATCCATGGGCTCTTTCATGCTCGATATAAATATGGCTAGTAAAAACAGTTCAACAGAACTGGTTTCCTGAAGCTTCTGAAAAGTGTAAACGATACAGTGTTTCCGCAACAGCAAAATGACGCAGTTTATATAGGTAGTATACTTCAGCAAATGCCAGGAGAGCGCAAAACAAGCAGAGGAATTAGCATCGCATTAAAATGAAGTCCGATGCATCGAATATGAATTAAGCTACAGATTTGGTTCTGAGTTTTCGGCGCTGATTTCTGCGCTGACCTTAACGAGAATAAAAACTCCCTTCAGATCAGCCGTAACTTGGGACATGAAAGAGCATATTCTCAAGGACAGAGAAAATATTTCTTCATAAAACGCTTAATTATAGCTAAGCACTAACGACATTTTCCTGATTCGTGGATCCCTCAGTCATCCACTCCCAAAATTATACTCCTAAAACCCGAAAAACTTTCATTACATGTATTCTCACGGCTACATGAAACTTAGTTATCTCCGCCATTATAAAATGTCTTTTGCGTATTACCGAGCCACCTAAAACATACCACAGCTCGAAAACCGCAGTTATTGAGGAGGAAATCCTTCAGTTAACTTTTTGTAACTTCCTTCTTCCGCAATGAAGGGTATTTTGGTCATTTCATTTATATGAAATACTTCCTCTTTTACCAGGAATTATAAAGTGATGAACAGTCGTGAGAAACGATTCGCCACAATTTGCGTTTGATAAAGTCTTTTTTTTCCCAAACAAATTAGTTAATTTCGTCACCTCTGTAAGAAAGCACGATTCACATTTTTGTTGCTCGAAAAGGCAACGCAGATGAAAAGTCGATCCGTTCAGTTAGAAAGAACAAGAAAAAATGAGGGAAAAGAGAAGCCTGAGACCAGTAAACACAGAGCCTTCTCTCT
Organism: Ceriagrion tenellum; assembly: GCA_963169105.1. Classification (NCBI taxonomy): domain Eukaryota; kingdom Metazoa; phylum Arthropoda; class Insecta; order Odonata; family Coenagrionidae; genus Ceriagrion; species Ceriagrion tenellum. Next base: position 124,498,639 of record OY720634.1, on the reverse strand, counting down.
CTCAAGCAAATTAATTATTTTACAATAAAAATCTCGAAGGATTCACCGTTTAAGAACACACATTACGGCAAAAACAGCAAATTCGGACCTGTCAGTCGATATTTTTACAAACCACGATGAGACAGAAGTATTCGCTTAAACATCTCTTCAAATACAGTTCAGTTTGTTTTCTTCTCGAGAGGTGGCCGAAAAATCAGGCCGTTAGCACCAACAGGATACGTAGGTAGGATTATGTAGGTGTTCGAGGAAGAAAGGGGAGATATCCGGCGTCCTCATTAGCATGATCTCGACGAAAGGCGTTCAGGGAACCGCGATTTAACGTCCCATTCGACGGAGGGAGAAATATACTTGAGGCGATCACCACATTGCACCCAACTAAGAATTGGGATTGTCACTGGGAAAAAAATTGCATATACCGGGAATCGTGACCAGCCCCTCTGGATGGGAAGCCAGCATAATAGCCACCACACTAAACCAAGCCGCCTTCAATTTGGATTTTTGTTAAGGGATACGTAGCTTATGTTTACTTGAATAGGTTGGAGGGTTTTATCAGGGAGGCAACCGACAAAAGAGATCATTTGTGCAGTAAAAGGTGGATGAGATGTAGAGTACTGGAAGAATAATTTTGTGAAATAGAGGCGAGAAGTGTAGAAACCCAGTGTGGTCAGCTGAAGAGGCTTTACTCCACACGAAGTGCGCCTATTGGTACATAGGTAGGAATCGGAATCTCAGGGAAACATCTCCATATGAAAGATCTTAGGTTTACCCGGCGTATCTGCTGAATTAATGTTTCTCGGTACCCTCCGGGTAAGCAGGTCCATGAATCCCGACGTTTCGGAGACCGACTTGCTCTCCATCTTCAGGAACTTATGAGGAATTGTTTGTGGAATTTATGAGTGGAATGAAAAAGAACTTAGGTGGAATAAAAAAAGTCACTTCATTTAAAAAGTATGGAGATGTTTGATAAATGAACTCCATCTTCATGGGTCTGAATTCAGAACCCCTGAAGACGGTGAGCAAGTCGTTCTCCGAAACGTCGTCATTCATGTACCTGATTACCCGGTGGAATATCCGAGAAACACATATCAAACATCTCCATACTTTGTAAATGAAGTGTTTTGTTATTCCACGTAAATTCTTTCTACACATTACAATTCATTTGCTACACAATACAATTCAAAACATTTATGTGGAATAACAAAGTTATTTCATTTACAATGTATAGTAAATTCCATGAAGTCACGACTGAGACAACTGAGAATATCCATACTTCATAAATTCGAACTCAGGCCCTCGGGATGAGTAGCTATGGCTTAAGCTACCACACAAACCAGACTCCCTCATAGTTCAGAAAAGCAAATCTTTGAGGAGATTAGACATTTACGAAAACTGAGGCACAGTTTCAATTCCTTTTGCCGAGGCAAATTTCTTTTGACAGATAATTTTCAAAATTATTTTAAGAAACGTGAAAAAGTAATGGCTCTTCGTTCACACACCATAGCAGGCCATTGAAGCGTCCTTAACATCGCTCTCGGCGAGATCTGACGCTTTGCGGAGAAAGATCGTCACCTCTTTCAGCGCGAAAAAAAATATACATTAAATGAGAGAAATAAAAAAGCGAGACCGTTTCATAGGCTAATGACGCTTTAGGCACGATGAGCATAATACGCGAGAGAGCAGGGGCACTAAATCGCTTTTCACGAATCCCTCCTGAAACGCGCAATTTTCCGCCCTACTAACCGTAATAAAATATACTTTCGCCCGTATTTACGCAAACAAAAGCCCCTTGAGGATTATTTTATCATGCGGAGGACGGGGGAACGGGAGAAAAACTAAACGACGCTGCAGCTCTGGCGTTTCACCGTTTATCCTCGCTCACACGAGAATATGTTAAAAGAGCGCTTGACCTAATTTGCAGCAGAAAAACCTAAGGGAAATGAAAAAATAAAAAAAAATGAGCCGAGGATGAAAAAGGTTATCTTTTTTTCAACTGGCATTTCATTTTATATCCACGACTCGCATGCATTCGATCGGATGTTGAAACTTTGCAGATACAGCTGGCGCCAGAGATTCAGTGAGGCGCATTGAAAGGATCCGGGCCACACGAAAGTTTTGACCAAAAATATTTAGTCACTATGGGGGAGAAATTTGGAGCCTCAGAAAGGAAGACGAGAATAGGCAGCGGGCATTTGAGATGCGGGCGTGGAGAAGGATGGAGAAGGTGCGATGAACGGACAAAAAGAGGAAGGAGAAAGTGCTTGGTATATTGGGCGAGGGAAGGAAACTTATGGATGAAATCTGGAGTAGGCAGAGTAGGTGGCTGGAGGAAGTAGTAAGTGGCGATGGGTTGCTCCAGACTGTATTAGAGGGAAGGATGTTGGGCAAGCGGGGAAGAGGAAGAAAGGGGATAGATTTCATGGACGGGATGAAGAAGTGTAGATCGCATGCTGAGACAAAATAATGATAATAAATTTTGTTTTACTCCTATAGAACAAAGGTTTTTTTACACTATATTGAACAACAACAGTAATATGAAGAAAAAGAAATGTACAGCATTCATTCAACCAGGAACCAAAACATTTTAAGAAAATAATCGAGGAAAACTCATGAAAATATAGCTGACTACATATTTGGGTAGGCACATAATGAAATAGCTGAATTGCTTCTTTCTGATGTGAGAATGGGCCGAAGACATCAAATTAACAACTAAATCATACAAAAAATAATAAGAAAAGACTAAATTACATCTTCTGACACGAAAAAGAACAGCAAAGCTATCAATAAGCGAATAAAGATTATCGAAACGAAAATGACATACTTAGCAAAGTTGTTCTTTCTGACACCTTACTCTTAGTATTCATATAAAAAGTCCCCATCTACCAGAAAAAGGAGTGTACGGCATAAAGATGGAGGGTTGGGTCCCAAACAGGGTGTGTTACATCCCCTTAGTAGGGACTCCCCCTTGCGTGTCGGCTGCTCAACTTCTAGGGTCTGAAGGGCAGCAGGAAAATAATGATGATATCTATATAAAATATGATGAATTAATTACAAGACGGTGGGAGAAGTCCCTACATTAGATAGAAGAAAAAAGATTTTCAACGTACATACCCACACGAATTTGCAAGCCAGCTCGTTTACCGTGGGTACTGGTGCGAAGTTTCAATGAAATATATTATTAATGGGGAAGAAGAATACAGGAAAGCATTTACGAATGAAACTGGCTTATTATTAATACCTGAAGCTTCTAACGGTTCGTTGTAAATGGGTTTCCTTTGCTGAGCACTACGCAAGCGATGGTCTACAATTTCCACAGCTGAACTAAGAATCCTAACTATCATATTAGCAATCAATTATAACTTTCTCGACCAATAAAATATAGATATTAATAAGATTCTTGAGTATTTGGTCATTAGCATATTTAACTCACAGCCAACGTTTCACCAAATATATTGGCATCTTCAGGGATTTGCAACACAAACCAAAGACACATACAGCCAGGTCGTTATAAAAATATTAGTACAATAGTTGAGGAATCGGTTGTTTACATATTTATTGACTGTTTGGAGTTGTTATTTACTTTGTTACTGTTCAATATTAAGCTCAGTGTAGTTAAATATTCGATTCCTCAACTTTTGTACTAATATTTGTATAATTACCTGTCTGTATGTCTCTTACATTTGTGTTGCTGAAGATGACAATATATCTGGCCAAACCCTGGTTGTGAGTTAAATATATTAATGATCAAACGTTCAAGAATATTTTTACAATCATATTAGCCTTCAATTAGGTCTATAGAGGGCCGCAAGTCCTCAGTTTTACTCGTGGTCCGAGAGGCCCACGTCTCCTTTGACCTTTTCCGGCACAATATTTGCCTTGCACTGCGGAATTTGGAAACCAACTTGCATCGGCCGACTCAGTTGCACTTTGTGAAGGAAAGAGTTAACTTGTACTTAACGGAGACTTGCATGATAATGACTGAAATATTATCATGGAAGTCCATGCGAAACTCACCACAGTGACGGCGTTCATAAGCTAGGGAGATCAATGCAGCTGACCCATATGGCCGAAATTGGACAGCATTTCCTGTGTGTAACTAAAACGCCACTGCACCACTCGATTTAATCCCGGCATCGAGCGCAAACGAATATGATGGGAGCGGAGAAGGATACGCGGCCAATGAAGAACAAAGCCCCCTCCTCCTCTTGATGCATCAAGAGGAGGGGGCATTCATCCTCTCAATCCTCCCGTTTCTCTCGCCCGCATGCGGACGCATCAAATCCCATTCCGAAAAATTTTGATCATGGCACAGAGAGAGGTGAGCCGAGTCAGGAGGGATCTGTATTCTTTTTGGCGGAGCAGGGACAAACACACACGGTTTAATCGACCGTTACGAAATGCGGATGGCCCGCGCGTGCATCCCAAACGAAACAGATGATGGGCACGGTTCAAACGGAGGGCAACTAACACAGGTTACGGCTCCCTGCAATGAATGAGGGCTCGCGGCACGGTGACTGCCTCCCCTTGGACGAATCATTTTTTCCTACACCCTCCCTCCCCACATCTCTCCCGCTGCAGGCATTTCTGCTCACTTCATCCGATGCACCGAACGGCCTTTGTTGAACATATATATATATATACCTATCTTCCCCTCCCGTTAGACTGCAAGTACCGAACGTATAAAGAATAAAAGTGAAAAGGGGGAAAAGAACCATTTCTTTTTTCCCCACAAGGTAGCACAGCAGGAAAACTTCAAAAGAGAACGGGATTCACCGACGTCTTTTTTTTTTTCTCCCCCGGGATCTCTTTTGCAGGACTGGACAATATGATCGCGAAAAACAAAGAATTACGGAAACGCGCACGAATGCAAAGTTTGCTGCTAAACGGTGCATCGAGGGAGGGAAGGGGGTGTGAGAGAAACAGGCAGGAGAGAGGATAAAAACATAGAAATCAAGCGGTTGTAAAAATAGACGAACGTCCATTGAGTTACCATGAATATGAGCGTAGGAAGGCATAGAATACAAACTACTGCGTACGGAAGTTTAAATGAAATATTTAAAAAGGCAGACCTTAACTGGCATGACGACATCAAACGGATCTACATCTAATATAGCCAATGGTAGAATGTCAGCATATGAACGGGAGCCGGATAGTCATATAATCAGCACAGATAAAAAAAACACACTATTCCGCATAAAATGAATTTTTTTTTACTTCACCTCGACTCAAAGAGAGGCAGAGTATATGACGTTCACCACGAAGAACTAGATGATGGGCGAATTAAGGGTAGGAAAAATAAGAATTTAAGGGATGTTAAGACAAAGGCTATCAAAACACCTGCTAATCAACATTTACAAGTCTCAATAATGATCATGATTTCAAAATCTTAGTTACTTTCGGTTCAGTTTACATTGAGCTCCATTACGAGCTTTTGACAGAGTCCACTCGACCACTCGAAAAATTGTGGAATATGAGTACTCGTAGATTTTATAAGAAATGGGAGTTCAGTAAATAATAGAAACTTAAATTTTAGATCATGAAGGACGAACCAATAGTAGGTTATTTTAAAAAACAGTTTGAAGATATGAATGCAATAATAATGAAATAGAAACTTAAATTTTAGACCATGAAGGACGAACCAATAGTAGGTAATTTCAAATAACAGTTCGAAGATATGAATGCAATAATAATGCAATAGAAACTAAAATTTTACACCATGAAGGACGAACCAATAGTAGGTAATTTCAAATAACAGTTCGAAGATATGAATGCACGGTTTACGCCTGAGCTGTTCCGACTTGATGGAAACTGTTAAGGTTATGTGGAACTAGATGGCACATGCATCCCTACTACATGACGCAAGCGTGTAGATATCGTGAGCTGGTGCAGAAAAAAGGGAGAATAGAGTTTGAACAACGCGGAGAAAATTCTCGAAACGGCCAGATGGGCAAGTGGTATAGGAATTGCATTCCACAAAAATCGATGGAGTGAAGGTGAAGCGGGATTGACGCGGCAGCTAGAAATAAATGTAACTTAAAACACTGAGGGCTGAAGTCGAACTCAGGCGGTTGTGGACGTTTTCCAAAGGGCTAATGGCCAAATCTATAGGCATTTGTACAGCCTACCCCAATCCTCCACCCGCATCGACCTAGTTTGAGAGCCATACATTACTTAACTCCATAGTAGGTTTTTAATCCATCTTTTCGTCAATGACATCACATAAACGAAAGCGTATGTGATAATCCATGCGATATTCATCGAGAGAAAAACGTTAGCCTTATTTATAATTGATTTATGCAAGATAGCGGCTATAATTAAGAGGTTATTTCTAGCTAAATTCACCAAAAGCGCTGTCTCAAGCAACAGAAACGAGGACGCATACGGCCCAATACATCTCTCACTGAAATCCACTCTCTACGCCTCGTATCTCAAGAGAGCATATTCAGATCGGGCCGCAGGAGGCAACACACATTGGAACAATCCAGGCTCATCTTATTTTGCGCATTCTCTTCCTCATTCGACCGAGTTTCTGAGCCACATATTGGCGAACTTTCCTGCAGATCTTTTATTCCTCTTTTTTTCAATACTTTTGCTCACATAAATAGGCACCATTCGAAATTATATCACAGGGAAAAATCTTGTCCTTCGTACGACTGGGTCTATCCGTTGCACTGGTCTTAAATACGAGGATATTTCCAAGCAAAATTTACCACAAGCACAGTCGCAAGCAACAGAGTCGGGTATATAGGACCTAATCTCTATCCGTCACTCTCTTTTTCTCTGAAATTCGCTCTTTTTTCGTCCCATATCGCGAAGGAGAATATTCAAAGGGGACCGCACGCGGCAACTCAGGTTTGATGAAAGCTTTACGGCGGGCCCATGCGCCTGACTCATTCGACTCACAGATTTTTTTTCGCCCGCGATGAAAGTCATTAATCCCGGTATTTTATTTACCTCTGGAAGGGCTGAGCATTCATTTCCTCTTAATTGATGCCGATTCAAGTGAAGAGAAGTGGCCGCGAAGAACTCGAGCAAAAGCTCTGTACCCTGCTGATTTAAAATTAAACCAGAAATGATTTTTTTAATTTCAAACCTTTGACTCGAAAAAGTTATCGGGACCACTTTCCCCAAGGGAGAGGTGCCTCCGGCTTAAGCGAAATGGATTTCTTTCTTTTTGAAGTCGAATTATCACGGGTCGGCCTCACGAAAGAGACAGGATGCACAGAAAACGCTTCATGAGTTCCACTTCGATGGTTACATGAAAGAGATTCACCAGCGTCGGTACCGCAGGCCCCTTAGGAAAGACCGATATTCATTTAGAGTCCAGTGGTGACCAGATTCATCCATTTCTGTATTCTACCAGCTCTCAAAAAAATATCTTCCATTACAGAATTTACAAACGCAACGACGAGGAGAGGAGAGGAAAACCATATTTAATGAAATGAGCCAAAAATGCCTCGTCGTATTCTACTTTTCGACAAATATGTTGCGTACTGTGACTCATGAGAAATAGGTGAATAGCCAGGAAAACCAAGAATATCCAGGGAAAGGATGTACTAAAAAACTTACCGACATTGAGATACAGATAAACGCTAAAACTCAGCGCCAATGGCTTACCTGAAATAAAAGAAAAAAGGAATTATAAAACATCAGCGTAAGCAGGATAAAACAGAAGCAAAATATATTTTCTCGAAATTCGCTAATTTGCAGTGTGTACATTATCAGAGCATATTAGTCAAAGTCTCCCTCTTTCCCAAAGACTAAACGGTCAACAAACCCGTCACAATAACTAATTTTCACCGACACTAAGGCACCTCTACCTACTGAATGTCATCATTAGCCACCTTCCAACATTTTCTTCAGATTGACGTTTGACCAAAGACTACATACCGTTTACTGGTAAATTAAAGAATTTTAAAATAATCTCCAGAATTATTGAAGTCCAGCCTACAGGCTACACTTTCTCAGTGATTTTTATACAGCGTGGCATCCGCCTTGCTTGAGAAAAGTGTTGTTACCTTCTTTCTTGGTTCAGTATATACACCTGAATTTCCTTTCCTGACTGTTTTTTGACATCAAGACATCATCTTTGCTTAACGAAAGGATGGCAACTGGATCACCCATTGACAATTTAAAAAAGTCATATTCTGACTTGTAATCACGTAAAAAAATTAGTAAAATTTACTAGTTATCTCCAAAAAAGGAATGAAACTATTCTAAGAAAGTAAAATAACATAAAATATTTCCCACTGCTGCGCTGAATATTTAAAATCGGACAATCAATATTAACGAGCATGCATGGAAAAAATTGAACAAATTATCAAGATTCACCCCATTTAAATTTCTAGAGCACTAATGGTAATGGCATTAATCCACATTTTCTGAAGTATGACAAATGAAAGAGACAATCAAATGTTTCGTATAAATGATTATTAAGAAGGCGCAAAACAAAAGAATAAACAAAATAGTACTAATGCCATTCTATACATAAGAAATAAAGAGAGTTTATAGAATGAAGATACTCACCTTAAAGGGACAAACCACATTATGTATATTATTCATCATATCTACTTTCAACTTGATAGACCCTAGTTCACCAAATTTATAATTTAAGTTACTATAAACTATATTGGTACACCAACAGGAACATATATTTTCCACGAAAAAAATCATTTGATTTCATCGGAGTTTCTAATCCCAAATGAAATTTTCGCACCAAATTTAATCTCTTTAGTGTAGTTCTTTGTACTCGTTCGCGTTTATCACAAAGAAATTAGTGCAATTCGCCGCAAACTACGTCAGTAAAGCAATAATCCAAATTAATTATCGATTAAAGCTAAGTCGAAAACTTGTAAATGAAAAAATCAATTAGAAGAGCTTAGTATCGTTCAAAGACATCATTTAGGTACTCACAATTTCAATGCACACTTAAAGTAGGTACTTACAATGCCAACGATTTGAGGCAATTAGAACCGGATTGTAAAAACACACCAGGATTTTATGTTTTACTAATATAGAAAACATCGGTTTTCACAACTTGGCAAAAGTTTAAAGTATCAGTTTGTGGAATTTCTGTATTTGTGGAACATGATGACACTTAACATTCCAACAGGGTAATTTATGACCGACCGCGGTTTCGACGCAACATCGTCATTTCTCAAAAATATTGTTCAGCCTCTGCCGCGGTCGATAATAAACTATAGAGAAAAAATACACAGTATTCTTTTCCAAAACTGCCCTCCAGCATTGAAACCTTTGAAAAGAAAATAATCAAGACAGCAAGCCCAAAAACTGCCATAGAAATTGAGTTGGGGATCTGATATTAGAAAATCTGGGTTTCAAAAGGATTGTTCGGCTGGCGCAAGGAGCACACAAAACTTGATTCAAGAAGAGAAGGCACCGTTGAAATTGAACAGAAGTTCGGCAGCGGGACGGAGCGCCCGCGAAAATCGATGTGCCCGGGAAAAGACCGTGACCTTGTGCAGTTGAGAGCGCGAGATATCCAAGGCAAGTAGGACACAGACGCGCGCGCTCGGTAACGGGCGGAAGAGAGGAAAGAGAAACGCGAAAGAGAACTTCAGGATCTCCTTCTCTTTTTTTTATTCGTTCCCTTCCATCATTTCATCTCTCCCGCATGCATACCTAACAGGTGCACGGAGCACCCGCGTCCGCCGACGAGGATTCCCCTGGCGGCTGCATCGACAAGCAGTCCCAGATGCAATCCTAGGACTTCGGTTTCCTTTCTTTTCAAAGCACGCACCCTCGCCGTTCTTCCATTCTGCGGAATTATTTTCTCTATCCATTCTCTTCCAGTTGGAATTTCTGAAAGATCTTCCTCAGTATATGGATTATTTAAAATATTATTCAATGAATTATATGTGATGTAACACACATATTATTCGTTGAATAATATTTTTCATAATTCGTATACTGAGGAAGATCTTTCAGGTGTCTTTCTATGACCTACGAATATACTGAGGACGACCTTTCAGGTGTCTGTGGGTATGAGTTTTCTGAGGAGTGTTTGCGGCAAAAGTAGGATGGATAGAGTCAGGAATGAATGGGTAATAAATGAATGTGTGTTTGATGCTGCCAGTAATGGACATATATGAAAGGAGTGTGCTTCGATGGTTTGGCCATGTTGAGCGAATGAATGATCGTCGAATAAAGAAACATATATCAGAGTGAAATGAATGGTGCGAGAGGGAGAGGTAGGCCGAGACAGTTGTGGTTGAGGAAGTTCTCAGGAGGAGGAACATTCTTCTTCTTCTTCTCCTCAACCCTAAGGTTGGTGGGCATTCAAATTCCTTCTTTCCAAAGCCAGTCTCTTTATATCAATGTATCTTCTCCCCGCTATGGTCTCTTCCAGGTATTCTTTTCTTGGTCTACCTCTTCCAGCACGGCCCTCTACCTCTACCGTAGGAATATTAGGAATCTTAAAAACAAGAGGGCGTTTATGAAGAAGTGTATGGAGGTCAATGAGGCAAAAGAGGTTCGCAAGGATAGATCAGTATGGAGGAAATTATTGAAGCAGAGTTATGTGTACAAATGTGCGTTTGTGAGTGAAAATCTGGGACTGTGCCTACCCCGGAAGGGAGTATGTATTTAATATGTGATATAAATTAATACAGGCTCGTCCCTTGTGGACGTTTCAATTTTTAGTGCTCACGGGCATGGCAGTAGGTGACACTTCATAATATCTAAGGGCACATGTCAACTAAACGGCAATGAAAGTAAGTTATGAAAAGTCCGCACAGAATACTTGATGTATGATTGAAAAAAAAGTTGATGGTGAATAATTAATGCTAGGCAATATGATTTGTTTTTTTCCCGGCGTATGATACTAATAAAGTCTTCTCGGGTTTTCCACCAGGTTAGGTAATAGTTGGCCGACGTTTCGATAGCTACCTCCGCCATCGTCCTCAGGGCATAGCCAAGCATCAGCGTAAGCAACCAAATAAAGGATAGAGAAGCAACAAACACCACATAGCTCTGCCCTGAGGACGATGGCGGAGGTAGCTATCGAAACATCGGCCAACAATTACCTAACCTGGTGGAAAACCCGAGAAGACTTTATTAATGCTAGGCAGCTTTTCTAAATAAGACATTGATTTTCAATCCTTTATTTCCAAAGGAGAGACAGCGATTGATAGTTTAATAGGCCGAAAAAAGGCTGACATAGTCTTAATAAGATATACTGGGAAAGAGAAAAAGTGATTCAGCCAACTATACGCAAGCAGCACGCCGAAGTGCTATGATACTCTTTCAAATCCCTTCAAATGAGCCATTATGCTATACTACTCTGTGGCTATAAAAATGCATTGAGGCAATATCATTATATACAACTAATGTGCAGTTTTTTCCATATATTTACGGTGGTGATAGAACATATTTGGACAATTTTAAAAATCCAAAGACACGCTCAGAGCAATCTCTGCGTACATGCTTTTTAGGTCATTTGAGAGAGTCTTGGTTTCCACTTTTCGTCTCTTAACACTTTCGATGTCATCGATTTTTCGGTGGATACGCTCATAAGTGCCAATGGGTATTTTGGGTATTACATGTATATATTTAAGAGGCATCGGGTTAGAGTACTCGCCTACCGCACGGGCGGCCAGGGTTCAAATCCCTGCAGTGGCGGATGTTTTTCAGAGGAACCCGATCCCTACTTGAGTGTCTTGTGGAGGGCACTTCAAGTGGAGTACTCCGTCTGTCGGATGAGACGTTATCCGTGGTCCCCTTGGTGCCTTTCGTTACGAGCAGGCTAATGCCGACGCCGGGCTTCTATCCACCCTTCCTTCCTAATCTATCCCCTATGGCGCAAATGACCTTAGCCGTCGGTCGCCTCCCCAAATGTCCAATATCCAATGTGTCTATTTAAGAATTCGTCATGTGCGATGATTTCTTCTGCTTTGGAAAGTTGGTACTTCCTTCCTGATTCGTATGAATAAAAATCCGTAGTGAATACTAATGCAACACAACTGTTCTAGTAATACATGTAGTCTGCTAGACGTATAGTCTTTGGCACTACAAGCGAATACTGCAAACAGCGATATGTCGACGAGGCACTCATAGGGTTAAGTACACCCGTCAGGAGACATAGTTTAGAAAAATACTGAATACGTAATAAGTGGATTTTTACGTTATATCCTAAAAATAAAGTTTTTCTACTTTCACGGAATATATTTTAAGTTGTAGCCATCGACATAATTTTTTTACAGGGATTTCATCTAAAAACACAATGGTTTACGTATATCACAGCTTACAAAAAAAGGAATGCTAGAGATATTATGGTTTTTTTCCAAACGGTATCATTTAAGAGGGCACACACAACCACCATGTTCAACAACATGCCATCACAAGCTTTCAAAGCCGAGTGATCTGTGATTATAGTGAGTAGATATGTAATCCAAGCAGTATAAGTTCCTTATTTGATAAATAAGAGTAATAAAAAAGAAATGAGCAGAAAAAAATAAGAAGAAAAGTAGAAAAATACAATTACGAAATTCCTTCTTTAATTAAAATCCAAGCTAATCAAGAAGCGCAGATAAATATGACCTGGAGTAGCGAACCAAATTGGGAGGTTGCTTAGGAAAATTACGTGGGTTGATACTTCACATAAATTGCGCTGGTGGTGTGGGTGGCGTTGCGGAAAGCCTATTGCCGTCCGACCAATGCGACGAAGACCGGTGTCCGTGAAAATTCCCGCGGCCGAAGAAAGGGCCCGCTAGCGGGGCAGCGAATGCAGGAGCGTCGGCAGCGATTCTGCCGCGTTTTATTTTTTAAAAATTTTTTCCAAGTTTTTATCAGCGGCCGCGACGCTAACGCCATCCCGTGCGCACGGCGGAACAAACCCAACCACTACTGGCAACGAGAGGCAGGAAATAAAAAAAGGAAGCAACTACATCCGCACGCGGAGGACCATTGAGAATTGAATCGGCCGGAGGTATAGAGAGAGAAACATAGAAAGATAGGGGGAGGAGGATGCACTATGAATAGGGATAGAGAGAAGGCCAGTTAGCAACGTTGGAGACCGGCGACTACACGCTGTGGACTCTGCGGTGCTTAAAGGAGATGAGCATGTCCGGAGTGGAAGATATGAATTAGGTTGGATATGTCCGCTTGCTCTGGAACTAGTACGCCGGCCAACCGCCGTGCGCGGAAATATCCTAGTTGGCGGACGTCACAACGCTGCGTTGTTTCTTCGACCGAGAGAATCATCCGGGCTGAAATATTCCCAATTGCTATCCTCAATGTTGATGTAGTCAACATGCACGTCCATCCGTCTAATTTCGGCAGGTTTTCGGAGAGCCGTGGCTCAACGTCTAACTGGAAAATACCGGGAGCATACGGGGGGGGGGGGGGGCATCTCCATAAATAACCTTTGTTTTACGGCAAAACTTAATTTCACTTTTCTATTATTACAAAACCTATAATTTTCACATTTAACTATTCATATTTTCTTTCTCCTTGCTCATGGATACCACATATTTATATTGTTGGAAAAAAGAGAGCTGCCATTCTTTTGCTAGTCCTAAGTTTTATTTCTGCGATGTATCATTACCCAATATCAGTCATCTCTCGAAGAAAAAATATATTCATAATTTAAAAAAATGGAATTTTACGCACATAAAACAAAAAGTGACATTTCCGGTTGATAATGGTATATCAGATACTAGCGGAAGATACCCGTTGAAAACCAACGGGTGTGAAAAACATTGAACTTATTCAATAGTATCGATAGCAATCGAATTACATCGATATATATCGCGCAAAATGTATTTCTTATTGATTCTTACATTTCAATTAATACATTCTGGGCCTATATTCACCATACCTTTAAATACTTATATAATTCTTCTGTACATGTGTATGTCACTGAACTCCTCCTAAACGACTGGACCGATTTTGATGAAATTTTTTGTGTGTGCTTGAGTGGGTCCCTGGATGGTTTAGATTCACAATTGGACCCGGTAGGTAGCGCTACGTTCGGGTTCTAGGAATTTTTTTACGACTTCTTTTACATTTTTTAAAGATTTTTCGTATATCAGAACATATAACCCCAAAATTTCACCAACCCCCCCAACCACCCTCCAACATTGTTAAAATGAAAAACTCACAAGTCCGTTAAAACCTTCTGAGAAGTTCATGAATAATTGACCATCTGAGAATAATCTATAGTTATGTTTGTGTACCATAGGTGGCGCTGATGTCGAATTCTGAGGTATTTGACGTACGCATCAATACATGCGCAAGTCGTCGCACTTGCGCTGTAGCTTGACCCTGTTTTGACGAAACGTAAGATTGAAATGTCAAACTCAACGTCAAATGTCACTTATCATACAGTTTATCGTAAATTCGAACATCGAAAAAACGTTTGCTGAACCCGCTAATAGCAGGCGAGCCAACGTTTGGGCAGGACAACGCCTGTCGGGTCCGCTAATATCCATATAAGGTTCAGCTTCCACAATGCTATCGGTCGTCTAGGGGACAGAGTACCAAAAACGCTCAATTTTCAGCAATTTCATGATAGTTTTTTTCAAAATCCACAGTAAATCAGTTAGAAAACACAAATCGATAGCAATTATAATAATGTTTACTTATTTTCTTTCCAATGGTCTTTGTCGCGACTTTGTACAACCATTATTTCTAATTTAAATAGGCAAAAGAAAATAGGTCTGCATGCCATAAATACGAACTTTACATGTATTTCTCATGGAAACGCTTTCACTCGTCTGGAGTCGAACCGGAGACTATTATGCAAACAAAAAGTAGCCATAAACCTTCCGAGTGACACAATGAATCATGTTACAAATTTGTCTGTCGTAGTTTTCTGAAGTTATAACTCACCGCAAAATAACACATTCACATTAATAGATAAGAGAAGAAGATGTAACTTTAATGTTCATTCATTTCACGCTATAACATTTTTAAAATGTTAAATGCGCTCAATCACACACACTATCGATCATCCATCAAGCATACTTGATCGAGAAATAACGATTAATCCTTATCCTTGATATTTTCGACACACGGACACGCTCTTGCGTCAGTCCGCAAGGTTATACGTTTTTGATAATGGTAGGGGGTCGCGATAAAGATTGGATTTCAGGACATTTGGGTTATAAAAAGACTTGGTCCAGAAGTTTGGAGAGGGTTGATTGACGCTTACGACGGTGTCAACGATTTGGGTTCTTTGGTCTCATAAGACCGAGCATTAGAGGTTGACTTCAGTGGTATGGCGGTTAGGTGGAACTGACGTTTGTCAAATCGGTAATGTCGCAGACACGGGGCGGAGAAAAATACGTTCCCGGATGATCGTGGGGACCTCCGCTACAGAATTTCGACATTTTGCATCCCCATTCCCTCATCCAATAACCTGTTGAAAGATTTCAAGGTTTTCAGGGATTTCAGGGCAGGGATTGCAAGAAGACATTTTCGACGTAAAAATAAATAGAATAAAAAGGTAAAATACACGGGAGAAATCGGAGAACTTCCAGAAAGTTGGTGCAAATAGTATGCGTAAAGTAGGAGAGCTGATAGAAATGTAAAAGGGTCGGGAAGTTTCTAACGCCTCGAGTTTCTTTTTGGCTGAAAATGACAAATTGCTAGTTGCGCAAGCCTGGACAATATTCAGTGACCCATTTTCTTGAAAGCGACAAAGATTCATTTTTATTACAACATTATTAACAGACTTTAGAACATTCTTTTCAATGACCAAAACTATTAGTGTCTCCAGCGTGAGTTTCCATTATAAATAACTCACTGGGATTTACGTTTACTGGCACGGTATTTAAAGGCAGAATTTTTGGCGAAAAATGTTATAATAATCTAACACCGCAAGAGATAGCGACACGAGCAGGCGAGATTTCCAGGTTAGAGGAGAATGATTGAGGAGATAATCAATATCCGGCATGCTATCTTGCCCTTCCTCTTGACAAAAAAATGAAATATACCTTCGCGATATCACCATTTCCGAAAGTTGACTCACCAGCTTTATCGGTCGCATAATTAATGACTAGGAGGTTGTCTACCTCTTTTTACAGCTCCTTCGTAGATTAGGAGTTATAAGTTGTAATCGTCACCATCTGCGGACATATAACCGAAGGTAGCTTCTCACTTCACTCTCTTATTCATCGGCAGTTTCATTTTTACCTGAGTAATTCCTTCAGCGTTCTTCACTACTTGTCTTACCTATTCCACCCTTGGACTTCCAACATTGATAATTCATCGATCATTTCTCCGTTTTCTAGAGGTTTGTTATGCCACAAAAGACAGGTCTTGCGCTAGCCTATTCTTTTTTTTCAGAATGTTCATCTTGCCTCTCAAACTCTTCATATGAGTTTTCATTGGCGTTCTCCTCCGTTTATTCTTCGAAAACACCATTATTATTTCACTCTGCGACGACCGTTCTCCAAACAGCACAATCATAAAAGAGCATACTCCAAAAATATGGTGTGCTTCCAATCAACCAGCTCTTGATGTTTCATGCAACTTGAGGCGGAAATAGTAATTTAAATAGGAAAATATTTCTGGAGTCGGGTCGGAGAGGTATTCAAGTCAGGAAAAAAGTGACGCCACGTGATTATGCAAATCCCCATTAGCAACGGACTTTTTGCGTCGCCCTAAAGTTCTAATTCATGCGACAGGCCACTGGAAACAAAAGAAATTCGCAAGAATAGCTCCGAAGTCCGAAAGGAATCCACACATCAGGAAACTCGGGCCCCGCACGTTATCCTCCTCCCACGAGGATAACGAACTAAGAATAAGCTTAGCCCGCAGCAGCAGTCAAATGTTACCCTCCGCGTATCTTAATTGGAAGGCTGGCCTCGGGAATTGTACGAAATTAAGGACAGAACCAGGAAAATGGAGAAAACCACAACTTTATACGAAATTCAATGGGCTTAAATAAATGCTCCAGTTACTCTATTTTTAGGGACCAAAATGGCGGTCCCACCACATTTCCCACCAGCGGCGGGAGGAATTAATTGAAAATGTCCCAGTTTTGAGCAGGACGTCTACTAATTTACGACCGGGAACCCTATGGTTATCCCGCGAAATTTTGCGACAAAAATTACGAGGGCCCTTCCCTTGCGCTCCCCATGAATTCATCACGTGAATAAAATTTCGCATGGGCTATCGTTAATTTGACTGCAGTGAGGCATTTTTGATGACCTCGGAGGAATTTAAAAACAAATTATGGGCATTAGGTAAATTATACTAGCGAAAATTTACGCGCGACCATGTCACAGATGATATCTATAGGATTCTACGAGAGAGAAATACAATTGCTCCGGGCATTTATCAAATTTGCCTCGGCTGACCGCAACCTATTCTCCGGACGAAAAGTCGCTTTCCATGTCGTCACAACAAATGACAAAAAAATTTTAAAAATTTCCTGACCTAACCGCATAATTTTCGATTGTAACTGGCGTCAAATGAAAGCCTATAGTCCCTGGACAGTTCCAAAAGACATGACTGAAGAGTAGAGTAAACACTATGTATGCATGCATGTTGCCTAATAAAACGACACACTATTTAAACCTTATTCTTTCCACAAGACATAGCTGGGAGATATTATGCATACTATGTCGGCTCATGAAACGCTGACTGGAATATGTGATTCACTGACTCAACGGTTGGTTGATTCATCAGGAAATTGTGAGTTTTACATGAAATTAAGAGCAATTACTTCCACTCCCTGCTACATAATGCATGAAATTAAACTCTCCCCGAATAAGAATAATGTGAAAAAATTATAAAACTATACTCTCAGAGATTTTGAAAAGGGCACACTGATTAAATGTAGAGATGCACATGAATACACATAAATCCTTTCCCACTTTCCGAGAAGTTGGAGAGAAAGTTGCCTGCTTCGTGATCAGTCTCTCATCATCAATGGATATTCTATAAATCGTTTTACTAATTTGCATGGTCAGTCCATACAATAAATATCTAGTTCAGAGGCATTATTAATCGGTTTTACTTGAGGCTCATAATAATTGAATTTCTCTTTTTATTTTCCTTCCTCGTTCACCAAGCATTCGCCCCTCCATCAATTTCACCAACATTCCGTCCCTTCGAATGCGAGGGACTAAAAACTATTATGTCATTCATCTGGAGAGGGATAAAAAATATTACTGATTGATTAAACAGCTTGGACTGGAAATGTTTAGTTGCTCACAGAAAATTCCGCCACATTTCTATACGCTCTCCATCCACTAAGATTGCATTTCCCGGATCTCTGGGGCTTATCCATTTTCCTTCCCCAATATCTAAAATTACCCAGTTGGTCTTTCTTCCTACCCAGCTTAGTTCACAAATAGGATCAGTAAAAAATTAGCACGAGTGCTACCGAACAATCGGCGCCCGCTATCGGAGTAAAGTTGGACTGAAAATGACTTTAACACCTTTGAAAGTGACACCTTTGTGAATATCGTGAAATATCCAACTCTAGCGTTTGTTCTTCAACATTCAAACGAATGGTTAATAGCATAAGTATCAAGCCTACACTGTAGTGCATGTTGGTGAAAGTTCACATTTATATAAGTTACTAGCTGTGCCCGGCAAGCGTTGAAATTCCTCGTTTTCTTTCTAAGTAGGCACAAATATACAAAGCAAACAAAAACAAATTTAAGACCCATTCCAATGAATTCATCGTACCAAAACAGGAATTGGTAACACACACAAATGACAGTATGAGTTTCCATTCCATGCCTATGTTGCGGTTCCCAAGTAAATAAAATGTTCTATTGTAGTAGGTAGAGCAAACATTTATGATATTCGAGATAAAAAGTCCAATTTAGGAAAAAGCGAAGCGTATACAAAAATCGAATGCAAGAATTAGAAAAACAAACAAAGACACCACTGCACCAAATATTATTCTACGTACTGCTATTCTACGTACATTTTAACACAAATTATGCCATACTGACATGATTCTGATACACGCGATATAATGTCTCACTGATACGATCCTGATGCAGGTGATAGAGCAACTCATAAACGATATGCTTCGTTGCTTGCTTGTCGTTCCTCGCTTGTTTGAGAAGCTCGCGCGCCAACACTCATTTGTTGATGCGACTCGCGCTCCACCTATTGTACAATGGATTTAATAATTCAGGAACCTTCGCGGCTGCGCGCACAACAACTCACCAAAGTGTCATCGCAATCTGATGAATAGTATTGGAACGCATACAAGACGAACAAACAAACATTGATTTTTATGTATTAGAGAAGATTAGTACGTTATTGTTAAGAGGACGCATCATACCCTTCGGTAAGGAAAAGTTCTGTCGAAAATCCACAAGATGGCGTTACTTGCACCCGATCGAGACTTTT
The DNA here is from genome assembly GCA_963169105.1 of Ceriagrion tenellum. NCBI lineage: Eukaryota > Metazoa > Arthropoda > Insecta > Odonata > Coenagrionidae > Ceriagrion > Ceriagrion tenellum. The sequence goes on along the minus strand of OY720634.1, from coordinate 124,479,301 downwards.
TAGCGTCAGGAGTCTCCTACTCCAGTATAACCCTCGCACAAGGCAACAGTCGTCGGTAAGTTTTAGCCATGTCTCCGGCGCGTAAGTACAGGCAGCGCTTATATAAGATCTGTGAAAGAAGACTGAAATAATTGCATCACCGTCCGAGCACATCATGGCAGAAACCATTCAGGTAACTTGTCGAAATATACCAATTACAGATTCTATCTTACATCCGTGACGGCTGTTACTTAGCATTCCGATAGAGGAGGGAATGATACATCTCCATTAGTTTTAGATATATCAATAATAATAATAGTTTTTATAAAAATATACCCTACATCTTGCCGTTTTCCGGATGGTTTAATTATGCTCCGGGAAAAGATTTTCATGTTTCAGATACGAGCTTCCCTTGGCAAAGGTCTATTATTTATACTATAAAAATTTCAAGTTGATGACGTAAGACTTAAACAAAAAATCTGGGGTCGGAAATCATCAGAAATCCGACCTGTCGAGCGGGTGTGATGCGTCGCCTTAATGCATTATCTGTCGTAGTTTCGTAGACTTTATTATGGACATACATTATGGCATATGTTGGTGATATAGGAGTTATCACCAACCCCGCTTACCCGCTTGTATGGTAACATGTAAATGTAGATTTGCATTACTATCACTGCGGAAAACAGTTGAGGTACTAGGGAACATCAAGGTCGGAAAAATTCGGATAATTAAAGCGGAAAGTGACCGTGGCCGCGGGGGAATTCCAAAGCCAGATTCAACGCGACGCACAACGAGAAGGTCCCAGCCAAAACACATGCACCGTGATTCTTCCAAAATCGCTTGTCGTGAATGCGCGGACGAAACAAGCATCCAATATCGAGAAGCGCTTGCACACCGAGTAATTGGAGCGTGACAAAAGAACTTACCCCGGGCCGCCATGTGGGAGACGACCCCTCGTTAGTACGCTTGCGAATCGAGAACCAATGCCAAGCTCGTCAACACCCTTGGGCCGGTAAAAAAATTAACAATCTGGTCCAACCGAGAGTCACAAACGAAAAATATTACGGATAAAAAATATGGAAATAGAAGAGATATTTGAAACGTGGAAGATACGATGAGTAGAAAGTAAAAACAACAATCCATCGGATGAATGGAGATCACCAATCTATTATTATTACTAAGGGTTAGGGTACTTAGAGCGAAAAATTATTTCACCTAGAAAACAAGGAATTAGGTCTCATTTTTAAGAAAAATATATCACCCTTCCATTGATATCAAAAACTCAATCCCTTACCACATTACTTTCCGAGATATTTACCGAAAAATACCAGCACTTTTACATGGGAAAAGGTACGTGAATGCACTCCAGAGGGACCTAATATAAAAAATGAGACATTTCCTACACTTAGACCTCGTCAAAACATCAACAGTGTGTATTTTGTGTGTTTTCTCAACTATTTTTGAAAATTAATCATATTGTCAACGCAGTAAATTCTTCGGGATCACAATAAACCTTCCGTTTTGACGGAGTTTCAAACGCACTGCGTGAAAAAAATGAGTCAAGTTAAAGACTTATTTAGATATTTTCATTTGATTACTTCAAATTTCTGTCATGTAAAACTTCTGTATTCCACCATTAATAATGCAATATTTAATTCGTGTCTCACACAGCTGGTGAAATTAAAACGTATATATCGAATATGGTCTCTACAATGATTAGGGAACTATTCCGCTCGCACTACCTTAAGCTGCGGGTTTTGACATTCAATGGAAGCGAGAGAAGTATCCTCTCTATAATTGCATTTTCACATGTCTACCAAGCTATAATATTTGTTTGGTCACCTCCACGAGCGTCCTATCCTTCTTCAACCCGTCCCATAAAACCTTTTCTATTGCTATTCTCTTCCCCGCTTACCCAAAATTCTCACCTCTAATACGGTCTTAAGCAACCCTCCACCCCTAATTACTTCTTATAACCATCTGCTTTCTCTCCTTCAAATACCTCACTCGAAGGTTTCCTTTTTCACAAACACACAAACGGAATCATTACCGGGTAACAATTGTTGCAGTCGAAGGAAATTCAGTTACTTTTATAAGTTGCTATTTTGTTATTTTCACTAGCGCCAATAAATTACAATTGGCAGATTAAAATCGGATATATAGTAGCGAGAATGGACGGATACCCGCGACAAGATTTTTGAAAATTCTACGCTGGTGGGACTCGAACCCGCGACCCTACGTTTACCAGGCGGGGACTAACCCCGTCGCCCTTAACATAACCTTGAGTATGACCCTTTATATTAAAATGAGGTTCAAAGAGAAGTAGGCGGTATATATTTTGAGGAAAATAATGAAAATAAGTAAAACGGATACTCGGGGATAAACAATATATGACAATGAATGAATCCATCTGAAACAAAATTTGGTAAAATCACCACTTTCACACCATACTTACTCCCAAAGTTTTGACGAAAACATTTGGATTACATCTAATATTTTAATTTTCAAGGATTCTATCATTAATAAACCAACCCATCGCCTTATTGCAAACTTTAAGATTAAAATTTATATGATCATCAACCATTTTGTGTCAGCTACAAATTCATGACGCCAATGAGGATAATAGGTAATAAACATATGACTAATGATAAATTGGCTGTAAATATTAATTTGTACGGACAAACGACATAAATATAAATAAACCAATAGTTTACAAAGAAACACTGGATTCGAAAATGGTAAAGTTTCAGAGTAAAGGAATGAAGGTGATATGGAAGTGAGAGGCGTAACATCGACTTTACTTGGCATAGTTCTTTTTCTTCTCATTTATATTTTGGCATACTCTCGGACACCACGGGAGAATGGTCGTAGATTTACAAAAAAAACAAGACAGCGAGGAGGAAAACTGCAGAGAAAGGGACGCCCGCTGACTGATTAACCATACGACCAGACTGAAACGTGATCGAGTCCCGCTCTCGACGCCCGGCTGAATGGACACTTGGGACGATGGCGGGTCTGCCGCATGAAAAATATGCGGGAAAAACTGGAGGATGAGGACTCCAGACGGGCCTTTAAGCCAAGGGCGTCGGCGATGGACACCAGATAGCACTCCTGACGAAAAGGGAGAGGGAGTTGGGGACGAGTGGATAAGGGGAGCGTGCGTAAGGGGTAGGGATGTGACTGCACGTGCCTCCCTAAACAGTACGTCTTCCCCGTAGGCGTGCTTGGCACTTCGTCACGGGCGCAAACGCAAAAATCCCTTGCGCACGCCAGGGCCTCGACTCTGTATACACGATGGCTGATGAGTGGCGTCACCGTGAAATACACAGCGATAAATTCCGAAACGTCTTAAATTTGAGTCGAATTCCATCTTAAACCGGCCTTTAATTAGTTACGCCTAGTTTACGTTTGGCGTCAGTCCATCTTCGCTGATCACGAATGATGTTGACGTGACCATCGATTCCACTCATTCCCAAACGAATTCAGCAATGGCTATCGTCATTAAATTTCATCTAAAACTGGGATTTAGATGGTTGAGCCTAGTTTCAAGTGGGCGTCAACTAGATTACCCATGAACAGTCTTCAGGCTTACGATACTGGTTTAAAAACGGTTGAACACCGGATTTTGCCTCTGCCATCGTCGTCCATCTCCTAATATCACTGGATGCGCAATTTTACGTAAAAATCCATCTCTCTGAATGTAAAAATAAAATTTATACATTTATTTGCACGTATTACTATTTACGATCAAGTAGTATACTGGATGACAATGATGACGCTGCCTCGATCATTAGTATAATGTAATCATCCATTTACAACTAGTCGTAGAAACGCAAAAAATGCGACAAGGCTGAAAAGTCAATGAATAAATGGAAGACACGTCACAAAGATCTTAAAATCACACTGTGAAATCACAGTTGTACGGTAGCGAAGTCGCTGTTATCCATGGATCCCAACATGACGCGGCTCCCTCCCTTCCCTGGCCATCATCAGAATGGCACGGCTCGAATTGTGCAGCAGGGGAGATGCAGTAGGAGAAGGGTTTTAAAGGGGAAACGAGAGGACGAGCACCTCGTGCATCGACGAGGGGTCCCGCGCTCGGAAATTGCTGGCTGAGTGCATTCGTTGATTGGGGGAGTGGGGGAGTGGCCGGCGTCTGGGGCGGAAGTGGCCGCGACTACCCGGAGCAGACGGGGTATCAACGCGACGCGGAAGAGAGGGCAAAGCAAACCAGTTCACTCCTTACGTTCATATCCCAAAACACAATGCAGCAAGCTGATCCGCCATGATGACTACAAAAAGGAGGAGGGAACATGAAGTCAGCAATGAAGCTTATGATGGAGATGTAGTTTTCGAAATTTTTTCTGAGAATTTAATGGTAACATTTTCAAATCCACATACTTAAAAACACACGACCCGGGTTTTAACGCTTAAAGCACCTGAAGATGACGCTTAAGCGTTAAAACTCGGGTCGTGTGTTTTTAAGTATGTGGTTTTGTAAATTTTACCATTAAATTCTCTGAAAAAAAGGAATACCACAAAGTTACCAAGGAACTTGTACTATTTATGCTATCAATATTGGCTGCGTATGGAGCATTTTTAGCTCAACGTTTCATCCGCGTTGCAGTGAGCGTCTTAAAGAGCGAAGACTTCTTCGCATTTCGCTCCTGAAGACGCTCGCTGCAGTGCGGGTGAAACGTTGATCTAAAAATTCTCCATACGCAGCCAATCTCGAAAACGACACCACCACCAATTAATAGCTGAGAAAATCAACACTCCAGAATAAATATTATGGGTTGCTCTACGAGTGATCCGGTGAAACCAATTAGTTTCGAATGAAGATAGCCGAAATTACGCATCCATATTAATCACAACTTGCTCGTATGAGATTTTGCTCTCTGTCAGTATCGCTCTGATATTCTGTGACTACCTCAACATGTTTCTAATGGTCTAAATTGACTTTTAATATTAGACCACCGTATCATAAATTCAAATAGGTAAGTGAAAATCCATTCGTAGAAAGAAGTACCTACGGGGAAAGAATAAATTTTTATCTCACTACTCGACTATTCCACGTTTGAGTTACAAAAAGACGATTCCAACAATGACTACAAGCATTGTAGCTTTCCTTAGCACTACAGAAAAAAACAACAGTATAATTCCACTCTTCATTGTTGATATAGTTTTGGTTTTAAATTTGGTATCCGACCAATTATTTTGTAAAAACCCATGGTCAGTTACTATGTACAAAATATTTGAAGTTTGGAAAATCTTGGCAGTTTTTATCAAAACAGTTTCTCTTTCCAGCTCTCTGTATGACTACAAATCTTCTAGCTTTCGTTAACACAGAAGATGCATTGTGAGAATGGGGTGAGGATAATATCGTCCCAGGCAAACTAAACCTGTGTCATCGACAATTAAGTAGAAATCTCAGGTTAAAGGCAATTTTATTTCCATTATCTATATACTTATAGTGTTCCACGGGCATTACCATCGTACGCCATCTACATGCTATTTCCGGACTACGATAGTATAATTCATATTTATTTATTTATTTTATTTATTTACTTATACTCATACTCCCGAAAACAGCACAACAAAGGCCTTTTATTTATTAACAATGGACGAACACAGACAACCATGCCCAGAGAGGTGTAAATATCCTGCCCAGGCGGGGCTCGAACCCACAACCTTCGGCTTGGCAGGCGAGGACTTTACCCCGCCGCCACCGAGGCCGGCTGGTAATGCGGCCAGATGAAAAAAGAACAAAATATGAAACATTAAATTCACACAATACAATAAACTGATAGGTGTGTTATAAGGACAAAATGTTTTATAATCTCGACTTTATAACTTTAAAAAATTCATTTTTGAACACATATGAGCTTCCTTGGTTAGTGTAAAAGTTAAAGGATAAATCAATCTGTAAAATTAAATATTAGTTATTTCCCACACTGCTTTAATATAACTGACCGGTTTCAATGCCTCGACATCATAATCAGAGTCAATTTATCACCGCCTTAACTGATTTTTTAAAACAATTTGCTCCAATGCACTGTTTTCAAAGTATACAGAAATTATTGGAGAGCATTTTCTCTTTCATATTTTTGTTTCCACAATCTCTGTCAAATATGTAGAGAGTAAATCATTCGAAGTTCCGAGTATTTCCAAAACCGTTCGAAAGAAAACGCAAGAATAGAGAAAGATTACGTTAGTGACCATCTTCAGACAGTTTCGTCAAATTTGAAGAAACTTGAAAGTCGCTGCTTTAACCTAAAATAATGTTGCAGACTGCCATCGTTAGAAAGGCAATCAGTAATGACAGGATCAATTTTATTTTTATTGTTTCCATAGAAAATGCATCAGACACATACAATTAACAGCACGACAACACAACCGCGTACATCTACCTACAGTGTGAAGAAATACGTTCTACTGAAGAGAAACGGATTCCATGTAAAACGCGTACAAGCGTCAGTTGTCTTGTGCAGCATCTTCACTTCGACAACAACATGAATACCGTTCCACGGCTGATGGTGATGTTGCGACGGCAGGAGACGGGAGAACGGGCTTTTTGCGGACCCGCGAGGTTTTCGAACGATGCAGGCGAGGACTCATGTGGCAAACCCAGCGACAAAGCGTGTACCTACAGAGGGGGGTTGAGGAAGCATGCTGCTGCGGTGCGGTTTTCGGGTCGTTGGGGGAAAGGAGGCTGAATAGGAGGGAGTGGTAGGGAGTGCGATAGGCAGGCGACGACATCAATCTCAAGGACAACTCGGCAAGTGTCACACTATAGTCGATCCATCGTACTGAAAAGACGTGGAATTCCACCTCAAGCTTTAAGGAAGCTTTCCATTCAAGGTGTCGGTGTTGAAGTTGAAGCGTGTTAAATAGATTTCTTTAAGGTGGCTGCAGCGGTACTTATGACTCATGTAGGACACATGAAAATAACATTTCGAGGGCATCGAAAAAATTTTAATTACAAAAGGAATTCTACCATAACTTCTAAACTGATGATGTGAAACGTATTACGATGCCATTAGAGGGGAAATTTATTCACGTATAATCGAATAATTATAAAATACTTGTGAAGTGCAATAAGGGTACGAGATGAAATAGCATTAAGCTGCCATGAAACCAAAGCGACATTTTCTCTTTTTATTTTTATGTTCAAGTCGAGCAGTGTAAAAATCTGGGTAGTGTTTTGGAGACGAAGAGGTTTAGTGGTAGGAACAATTGATGCAGAATTGCATTAGCTAAGCATTCTGGAAGAAGAGGGATCTCATGTGGATGGGTCTGGGTAGACAAGTGAACAAAGGGTGATGAAAACTCTAATATAGAGAGTGGCACTGTATTGGTCAGAGACTTAGTCATTGCGTACGGAGGTTGTGCGTAGACTCGAGGCGCTTGAGATTTGGGTTTGGAGAAGGAAGGAGAAGGTGTGCTGGGTGGCAAGAAGTACGAACGAGGAGGTTTTGGATACGGTTGGAGAGAAGAGGAAAGGAAACTAGAGGCCTGATTTGACGTACAGTGGCTTGTGGACAGGGTCTGAAACGGATTAAAAGTAACTTTACTGTCGTGTAGCGATGCGATGAATTTGCACAAGAGAGAATGGAAAGCACCATAAGATATGATAAAGACTTAACCGTACGTGCTTTTGAGAGCAGAAAGGTTCAGGGGAGTATAATTACTTCAATAAGATACCGATAACTGGGAGTGAAAACATCATGTACTTATTGAATTTATGCAGAATAGAGATTATGGCGAAAGGGCGAGCCGCGAGAACCATTGATTAATTTAAGTATTAGAGGTGGCGCTGGTAGTTCGCCGCGATCGAAGATGAAGCCGCTTCTGCCGAACTGAGTGACTGTAATTTACTTATCAGCGTCATGGGCCTAGTCATATTTATCTGCTCGTTCTGTGCACATAATATTTGTAATTACAGCGACATATGGATTATGTTTGTTAATTTGATAAGGAAATATAAGTTAACCTCCTCCAACTTATCTTTCAGTAGGAGCAATGAAAAGCATATCGTCAGCTCTCCAGTACCTATGCAATATGCAGCGTCATCCAAATAATAAAAATTAAATTCCGGGAGCGATCATGGAGTAAAACTAATATATCACAGTTTCAGTATTATTAAAATGGACAGCGCAGGCAAGAATTCACGAAAACAGCAATTTTTCCAGAGCATTTCACACATTGCCGTTATTATCACAAAATCTCTAAACCAACCCAACCAGACACTCCGAGAGAAAGAAGGCATGAACTTTGCTAGAAGCACCCTAACCGTGGACCGTCATAAAAAATTAGAGCGAATGAAAATTTCATAATGAAAGTTGGTTATGGTCAGAGTTTGAGTTTTTTTCAACGGATAAGGGTTAAGAGGTTAATACGGGCAAAGCAGAGACGTAATTGCTTCCGCAGCTCTTAAACCTCCCTGGAGGGACGTGCTTTAGATAGAGAGGGAAACAAAATTTTGATCCTTCTGGTGAAATTGTGATGTCATTTTCTGCTTATTCCCAGTCTAAAAAAATTCCCCAGTTTACATTCCACAAAATTTATACGAGGCCACATATAAATTTAAGGTTCTCCTGTGGCTATTCAGCGAAAAAGCCACGAGGTACATTTTTTTTTGGTTGGGAAGTCGGCATCAAGAAAGACGAAAAAAGACAAGCACGTTGAGTGCAAGCCCTCCTTGATTAAAATAGAGCTGAATCGCAAAAATATTAAAGTACTGGAGAGCGTCTATTACAGAAAAGATTTCAGCATCGAATTAGCGCAACAAATTTGCCAAAATTTTCAACTGCTGAAAGACTAGAAGAAACACTATCGTTCTGTGACTTAACAGGCCGCTTTTCACGGTTCATTTTATTGTACCAACGAATGTATGAATTTTTCATGAGGAAAATTGTACCGTGTAAAGTGGCAAATTGTGTGATTATCTGAATGACTGAACGGGAAATAGACCCTGCTCTAATTCCTTTCATTTTTCTTGTACAATCTATGATCATTCGTTTTTCCAATAAAATTTTAAAGTGTAAAGCGGGCATAAGGGATCTTCACTGCGGGAGAGTCGTCATTTGGAAACGTGTTGAACCCAAAAAAGTGGAAACAAGCACAAAGAATTCACTAAATCCTACCGACAATTGATATAAAGCCAAATACATTGAGCCAGAACGTTCCTTTTACCTAAGCATAACATCCATTGGACCCAGTAACTATGTAAAAATTCAGGCGAATACCTACCGAGACAGGAAGTATCCTGGGGGAGAGATATTCATTCTACAGTTCTTTCTTTCACTGTATATACTACGTTCACACGTCTATTACTTCTTCCATGTACCTCTTACACGTATTTCCTACAGCTACCCTGAATATATACCCGTATAGTACGTGGATATCATTCCTGTTTTGTTCTTCACTTTACGTGTCGTTTCTCATCTCTTACTACTCAATAATATTTTCATCTAAGCGTATAACGTCCACACCTCCCCCTCCGTAGCTGAACCATTTCCGCGCGTCCTTCTCAGCACCAAGTTTTACTGTACACTATTGACTACTCCCCAAAAGTTACTATCTTAAAATCAACCCAACAAATGGCGGTTATCGTGATGGGTGCTCCGTTAACAATGCCGCTGGAAACGACAATCAGAAGTCTGACCAACTATCAATTTCTATCAACAATAAAGTGAACAATTGAGTATGGAATCCCGGCAATATGGTGTATATACATTTAGAATTAACTGAATATATTTTAAAAAATTAATACTAATGTGAATCGGTCAACGGAAGAAACATATACAGCGAAAACTCAACACCAAACCTTAAGAAGCCAGAGGTTTGCTGTAGCAAAGTAACTCACAAGCAAATCAACATTCACCATAGTAGCGACGCATATGCATATCTTTAGTTGGTGGTAATAAAAAGCAAAAAATAAAGAAAATAGGGGTAACTCTAGAAGGAAATTAAGGAGTTCGGTTGACTCATTAAAAAAAGGGCGGCAAACGTTGGGTGAGAGGGTGAGAGAAGAGTGGGATATGTAAAGTTCGCCCATTTAAGGTGAATGACCCAACCTTAAAAAGAAATGCCAAAAAAAAAGACGAACCGCTCGAAGACATTCGAAGGGAAGATTTGAGGGATACGAATCCAATCCCCTCCCCCCTCACCCCCAGAGGACGGAACCGGGGGTTGAGGGGAGAGAGAAGAAGCGACCTCCATCCATTTATCGAGCCCCAAAAGATCGATCCGCGGACTCCGAAATGAAGTCACGACACTGGAGAGAGGTCGATAAACGGACTTCTGTTTCTGGGAACGAGGATAGAGGGAAGGGACGGTCACAAGGGATGCGGGGGAGAAGGGAGCCATCGGGAAATAGATGATCTTCGTCTGAACTCTGAGCAGAATTGAAGTCATCACGTCTCTACTTACACTGCAAAAATAAAATCGAGGTGATTAACAGTGTTTGGTATTCGCGCCACTAATTTGTTCGTTTAGTGGCCACCAGAGACCAATGCGTAGCTTTCTATTAAACCGACATCTGTCGGAAGTTTTTCTGTTTTGTGCCATTGCTTTTTTTTGGCCATGAGCAGTCGTTCAAGTGCTACAATAGAGAGAGCATCTCGATGACAACCTATCCGAGTACGACCTTGGAAAGAAGACGACTGTGGGTAAGTCACGCATTGCCCGAGGCCAGAAATTGATTTATATACAGGCCACTATTTTTTACTTCTGGTGATAATCCATCTCTCCAATGTTTCGCCCAATTGAGGGAGGAAAGAGAGAACAAACAGTATTAGACAGCATAGAAACATTCTCACTGCACCTAAGAAAATCAATGAGTCACAAAACGCAAGAGGAATCCAGAAAATGGGAATAATGAACATGAAAGTTAGGCAACTCAATGGCATATGCCAGAAGACACTAAAATTACCTTCAATCTATATGTCCAAAACTTTTCGGGGAAAATGGAAACAGATGGGGATTTAAACAGAGTGTCCACCATAGTCAAAATATAAAATTCAAGAATTACTACAGGTTTTCCAGGCTAAATGTATACAAAATCCCAGGTTATAATATCACGGTTTTTATATGAGCCAAAGTCATGTTTTTTACGTTTTATGTAGAAAATGAATTTTTTCGCTAGAACCACAAGTAAGAAGAATAAAGAACCCAAACACAAGAATCGAGGAATTAAATAATATTATCTATAAAAAATGAAAGTGTGACTGTGCGGTCAGTTATAACCACCAAACCACTGCACGGAATGACGTAGACTTGGTAACCTGATTTATCTTGTCATTCGAAAGGTTTATGGCTACTTTTTGTTTACCTAATGGTCTCCGGTTCGACTCCAGACGAGTAAAATGGTTTCCATGAGGAATACATGTAAAGTTCATTTTTCTGGCATTCAGACCTTTTTTGTTTTGCATGTTTAAATTTTATTTTTTTTATTTTGCATACGTAGACACCCTGTAAAATAAAATCTTCTGAAGATCTACAGATAGTGAATCCTGCCTGCGATACACAAATAGCCAAAGCGTGAACATTCGTTGAAGCCTCAGACAAAAAGAGGTTCGGAATATAAAGAGAGAGAAAGTCACTTGAGAATGCTTTTGAAAGGTAATATGGACATGGAAGACACCAAGTGAAGAGGGTAGGACAACATGGCTTAGAAAATATATTCGTAGCGGTATTAGAAAACGAACACAAATGAAAAAGAGCTTTTGGTAAAGATACAACATGCAAAGCCATCCCTCGGTCAATATGACTCGCATGGGCGTTCGAGGCAAATGCTAAAACAACTAATAAATGGATTATTTACGGAGGGTGAAACCTATTGCACTTTAAAATCATTAAAATGAATTAAAGGCTCGATAGGAAAATCTGCTCTCTTTAAAAAGGCAACAAAACATATATTTAAAAATCACGTTTGGGTCAAAATGACCCGTCTGGGCGTTCAAGTGTTAAGTAGGAAAAAATGATAGTTATTTATTAAGTATTCGCTCACCAGATCAATGAAGGCGAAATTTACTGCAATCGTATCATTAAAGACGAAGTTACAGAGTCGGAACGGATCACTCTGCAAACGTTATTTGGCGGAATCTGCCCCGACAACCCGAGGTCGTTCTGATTTTTATAAAAATATCCATGTATCCCCCTCCTTGTCCCGCCCCGCCATGTCCTTTCCCGACCCTCCTTACCCAACGTTTTTGTATATATAGTGTTCTTTTTCTGAATACTGTTCCTGATGATGCTGCACTGCGGCGAAACCCGGGTCGTCAAATAAAAAAAATGTATGTGGAATGGCAGTGCCTTCTTCTCCTATCTTCATGAAAAATATCCTAGTTAAAAAGTGAGGAAAAGGGAGAATAATGGCGAGAGGAGGCTGTATGACAAGGCACGGGAGAAAGAAGGCGTACATATGCGCGAATTCATGAGATATTCAGGGGAGGAAGAGAGGGAGGAAGGGAGGGAGGAATATGCAAAAGACGAGAAAGGCGGGAGCGGCGATTGAACCCGAGCGATAAGCCCGCCATTTCCAAAAAGAATTCAGAGGACCGTAATCGGATTCGACGAAGAGCGAGAGCAATAGAGAGAAAGGAGGTTTAGGATTACAGCAAGGGAGTTAATCTGAGCGGCTCGAGAGGTGCCAAAGAGATGACAGGGGAGACGGCCGACGAGGGATACGGAAGAAATGGGAGCGGGTAGGGAAGCAACACGGCTTCCGTCATTCGCTCGCGACGAGGATGCCGCCGAAACTCATTTCCATTGTCACCTCGGAACACACCCTGGTCGGACAGTGGTAGTGGCTGGAACACTGGCTGCCCATTCTGAAGATCTGAGTTCAGAACCCGGTAGAGGCGGAGATTTTTCTTGGGAAAAATATCCCATTGACAATTCCCCTCTTTCTAATCGTTTAATAATTACTCTCTACTTTCGAAAAATAATATAATAACTAGCTGACCTGTGCGAACATTTTGCATTTTCTTCCTGTTTCTTCCTTCTTTCTTCCTGTTCTTCTGCCTGTCGAATATTTCGCACAGTATGCAGCTTCTTCCTGTTCCTTCCTTCTTTCTTCCTGTTCTTCTACCTGTCAAATATTTCGCACAGTATGCAGCTTCTTCCTGTTTCTTCCTTCTTTCTTCCTGTTCTTCTGCCTGTCGAATATTTCGCACAGCATGCAGATTCTTCTCGTGTCTTCCTTCTTTCTTCCTGTTCTTCTACCTGTTTCTTCCCATGGACAATTATATGTTATTTATGTTTGTGTTAAAGATACATAACGTAAACATAAACGGTAAACGGTCACACTGATTGCATGTAGAATGTAAACAATCGAAACGATCTGTAAAATGATGGCGCCTCCCACAACCTTTCAAGCACGTAACCATAGCCAACATATTAGTTGATTATAATGTCAACACATGACACTGTTAAATTTTGACCATTTTTTAAAATTTTTTAAACAAATAAATTAATTATTAACTTTTTTATTTTTAGTCAAAAGCAGGGAACATTAGCTTTAAAATGACGTCTGAATCATTAATTTTGATACAAAATTAAGAGAGATACGGCCTATCCACAAAAAAACACCTTTGAGAAATAATATTTACGGATAGCCTTATAATAATAAAAATCTTTCAATTAATTACAAATTACCATTTCATCCAAATTACCAACCAATCAGCCAAACAACACTCGGTGTTCAGGGAAAACCAAGTGTTGTTTGGTCGGTTTTGGTTCCTATCAAGTCACCCAAAATTTTCTGAGCATCAGAGCCAATTCTTTTAAAAATCACTACAAACACCAAAGGTATAAACTATGATCAGAATTAATATAATATTGAATTGAATGAAATCAATCGCATTTAAATCAAAAGAAGTTTTTATTCATTCGTCCTCTCAAATTGCATGCATATGACGGCCTCTTTATTACACAAGGAAGGATAACCAACTTAGGAAGTAGTCGGACCACCAAAGTGTGAAGGGAATATACATAGTAATTCCAATTTTCACGTCAAATACATCTATTAATGCACACGTATTTTCACGACATATCGTACAAAGCTGAAGGTCCACTGCCTAACGGCGGTATCACTAGGTAACTGAGATAGAATAACAGAAGATCTTCGAAGGAAAAAAGAACCGGTGATTAACAAATGCTTCAAAAAGTGAGACGCTACTAAGAAGTACAAATAAGAAATTACATAATAATAAAAGCCTCATTTAAATGAATGCAATGAGCAATCAACGTCATATAACACAATTATGCATTGATACAAATATCCAGGTGGAACACTGAAAAAGACAACGGAAGGAAGAAACGAAGAAGAGCTCAGGAAAGAAAATCAATCATATTGTCATATCCGCGACTAGACCGGTAGTACTTTTAGACTGGCGGCACGCTTTCCTTCGCGGAATTAGAGTTATGAAGGTCTTGGGACAGGGTTCATCCCCAAGTCAGATATCTAGGAATTCTCATATCAATTGAATTCAGAGGGACTCATGCCGTAAGCGAAGGCCGCCGTAAAAATAGGCAAGAGACAGTCCGAGATGAGTATTAGTCGAAGGGGAAAAACTCAGAAAGCAATGGAAATACTTCTCACGACTTCGACATGGTGCACATGCGTGATCTGAATAAACGCAAGGTTAACAAGGCCGAATACTTACGGGAAAATACATCAACCGATGGCTGCCGAAGTTTCGTACACGCTATCCTCCACGAAACCAAAGGATTCCGCCCATCAAGAGCAATTAAGCGAAATGCGTCAGATGATGGGACTGCGCGAAGATGAGTACACGACGAATGATTGGCTCTACGCCATGGAGAGATCGAGACAGAAAATTTACGTATCTAGATACATTGAGGAACGGCTGGCGCAGAAAATGTGGCAAGCGGTAGAGATAACTCTGGACCGGGAGAGATGAGGACGCTATTATCAGGCGAAGAGGACTAGATGGAGCAAATACTTTACAATAATAATAATAATACCCTTCGAGTTTCCTGCATTTTGCCACCGAGATGTCAAAGGCAATTTTTTTTCGAAAACACAAACTCATAAAAAAAAGTCTGCGGTTTCACCTTCTCAGAGAATTGCTACTTGAATGGACGGCATCATTTGAGTATTTGTTTTCATTTTCATTTCCAATCGGCCTTACTCCCTGTGCAACCTCTTTATTTTACATCAACATACAAACTGTCGAAGCCATTTCAGAAGCGAATGAGGGTAGAAGTAGACTAATTCACGGAATAAATTGCCCATCCAAAGAAAACGACTCTAAAGCTGAAGGTAGTTTGAGCGAACTATCATTTTACTTAGAAATCAATGAATTTGGTTTCATTTTAAAGAAAAATATCTCACCCTTCCAATGGCACCAAAAATTCAACCCCTTACCACATTCGCATTACTTTCGGAGATATTTGCCAAAAAAAATACCAGCCCTTTTACATGGGAAATGGTACGCGTGTGCACTCCAGAGAGATATAATTTGGCGATTGAGGAATTTCTAACACTTAGATGTCGTAAAAAAAACTAACAGCGTGTAGTTTGTATGTTTTATCAACTATATTTGAAAATAAATCATATTGTCACCGCAATAGGTTCTTGGGTATCACAAAAACCTTCCGTTTAGGAGTTTCAAAGGCACCGCGCGAAAAAAATGAGTCAAGTTAAAAATTTATTTATATATTTTCATTTAATTACTTACAATTTGTCATATGAAACTACATTATTATTGATAATGTAATATTTAAAGGATGCGTCCTACAGCTGGTGACATTAAAACGTATAATTCATATATGGTCTCTATTATGACTTGGGAACTATCTCACTCGGACTACCTTAAGATGCTTACTTCGGTCGTAATTGATTCGCAATATATCGAAGCGCTTTACACAAGACTTTTACGTTGAAACTATTCATCGAGAGGAATTATTTTTCAGTTCTTTCTTCCTCAGTTAATTCAAGGAATTATACCCAGAGCAAGCCATAACCTGGAAGGGAGACACCAAAATGTTAGGAACTCACAGTAAAAAATTACAGCATTATAAAAAAGAATGTCTTTTTCACAGCGCATACTTGAAAAACGTGAGCTTTCAATTGCCTCTAGCATAGGTAAAAGTACCATCGTCACATCATCTATCATAGCTCCAACGACGATTTCTAAAATTTTAAATGAAATTACTAGAGTCTTCCAATGGCAACTTTTACTTTCTAAAATGACGTGTTTCTGACAAATAAAAATGCCTTAGTAATTTTTCACACACTTCTATTTTTACGACCGATTTCATCGCATAGGCAAAGTCTTCAGGTGAAGATCGCATAAGCAACACCTGAAGATGTTATCTACGCGATGAAACAGGTCGTTCAAAATAAAAATGCGAGAAAAATTACCCAGGCATTTTGATTTTACGAATTAGATTTTCACAAAGTGAAGCCATAAACCATCGACAAGTTTCTGTATTTTCACGCCATGTTCAAAAACATATCACAGCGTAGCCACAGGCCAGACAATATAAAATTCCTGTACTGCCAGGATTTTATCGCAATAAGTTTCATTTTCCAGCTGAATATTTGCATTCTTCCGTGTGCATTTAAAAGAATGCACAAGAATTAGGTGCACAACACACTAGCGCGAGTACCATGGGAGAAAATGTCTCACAAGAAATAGATGGCCGCCACTATCGCTCCGGGGGAATATCGGGCTTTTTTTGATGACATTATTTTCAAGTCAAATCCGCATAGAAATTTAAATACAGTGAAACGGTAAATTTTTCGTTCTAGTCAAAGATGGATTACCGGCTGCATGCCGCACCCGAGCGATATTCATGTTGGCCACCAAACGTTGGAGCAAAAACTAACCACATACTCATGTGTGACGTTCTTGCTAGTTAAGTTCTCACCGCAACAACATTCGTCTCCCATGTGGTCTAGTGGCTAGGATATCTGGCTTTCGTCCAGAAAGCTCGGGTTCGATTACAGGTATGGGATTTTTTTTCTGAGATAAGAAGGAGGAAGGGACTGCCTTAGTCTCTATCTCGCCCCAATAAAGACGCATAATAATTATTACTACCACTCGAGGTTAACCTTAATCGATTAAACCGAATAAGAGCTCCACAGCCATATTCAGCCAAGGTATGGGTACAAAAATATCTGATATTCACACACACCAACAGATCCTCAATTAATGAACAACCATCTCGTCACTGAAAACGATCAGATTATAACTCGGAAAAGCAAATTTTCGCGCTGATACTTCAATTACCATTGGTTCTAGATGTTTTCCAAATCCATTTTCAATTTCCAGGTGATCCATGTTTTCCAGCCCCGCAGCAACCCTGCCATTATCGTCTGTCAACAATACAGGAAGATGATACGTAACCCCGAGTACCACCAGCTGGTGGACAGTTGATGAAAATAACCAGGGGGAAGTACTGGCCGTCTTATTCACGGGTGCGTCCATTCAACATTCTGACAAGCAGTTCCAAGACTCTGATGTCATCGTTGACAGAGTCCTCTAAATATTCCTCGACGTTTAGACTCCCTTCACCCTGTATATACTCAAGTCAGACATATAACATTTGCTTCGAAAGAAATTAAACACTCCATATCTATCGCCTTGTTAACTCTTTCTTCTCATCTCCTCCTCGCAATAAAAACCTCTTCTGGTTTCTAGAACCCTAAGATACCACTTACTTGCCTTGCTTACCACATAATACCATACTTAAATACGTTACCTATGAAAAATTAACAGTGGTAACTCTTTCAGGTAGGAAAATATAAATAAAAATTAACTTATACATTAGCATTCAGAAATTTTCGGTAACATTGCATGAAAAAATTACGATAACACTAAACAATGCCCCACTATAGAATCGATAAATGATAATATTTCAAACAATGTTTTTATTCATCAGCTGAATTAAATGAATCAAGTGCCATGAAAAGAGATTTCCAAAATAAATAAATTTAACCCGGGTGACGATGCTTCAAATTTCAGTAGCGATAAAAGAATTAAAACATTCTGTTGAAGGCCCCCAAATATTATACTTTAACACTGTCAAAATTTTACAATGTTTTCTTGCTCAACATCACATTGAAAACACCTACCCAAAATGCAAAAATTCATAAAATTTGGTTTTATAGATTTCAAGGAATAAAATAAAACCTGAAAAACACTTTATTGATGTTTATGGCCGCTAGAGGTCACCATGGCAACTGAAATTAGGAAAGCATCGGACGCCATCGTTGAGGATACCGCATATTAACAAACAATACCCACGGCTAAAATTGAATGGCCGTGCCTCCAAGGGAAGAATATTTTGAATTTCTAAAAACAAAAAGGGATGGATCCCATCAATTTGCAAGGGAACCTCCAATAAATATGCTGAATACGATCACATCAACGATGCTCAAACATGCCAGGCTAAAGCAAAAAATAGTATCAAAAACAACGGAATATTTTCGTTTATCCAGCCGATAAATGAATCATCGGATTAGAACGACCTAGTTAAAAAATATATTCATGGACGCACTTTCATCATCAGCAGATATAAATCCGAGAATTGGTTTAATGAATCCTCATCACAACGTTCCGCATTACCAGATATAATTCATTCCTGATCCCCATCGATAATTTCTTTCCAACGTTTCCCATAAATCTAATTCAAATGTATTTGCCTACGGAAAACAATTAATAAAATCCCGAGAAGCCTTTAGGCAATAATTAATTAAAAAAATAATTGTTATCTAGAGACTTCTAAGTCCCGAAATGCCCACTATGAGTTGCTCACTCTTACATAACAATAAGTTTTTCTCTTCTACTATGTCGATTTTTTATAGATATCTTCATCATTTATGGTGTTCAATCTGTCACCATGCAATAAGTGCGTCTTGAAATTATTTTATGAAAGCAAAATCTGTGTCTTGTAACAATTTTATTTTTATTTTGTTCTAAAGTAAACATTAATAACATGAGGTCAAAAGTATGAGAGGATGTAAAACTAAGCCAATCAAGATCAAAATTTTAATAGATAATCATTTAATTCCACGTTTCTGACAACTTTCAACGGAGAAGGTGAAAAGAGGTAGTTGCAGTACATTTTAAATTAGTAGGGTATTCAATCTGTTTTTTTGCATATTACGTAACATGTAATCATTATTTTTTTTATTTTTCCTATGTAAATATTTTCTGCGTATTGTAATTATTATTACTATTTTTCTGTATTGTATCTTACGTAAACATTACCTTTATATACCAAAAGAGTCTGAAATGCCGATGGTAAGGTCTTCGACAATAAACTTTTTATTATTAACTTCATTATAAAGAATTCAAATGAGATATGGTACTTTTTTCACAGTTTTTTTTATTTCAGGTCGACCGGTTTCGTCACATAGGCGACATCATCAGGTTGATGCCTGATGATGTCGCCTATGTGACGAAACCGGTCGACCTGAAATACAAAACTGTGAAAAAAATATCTTATCTCATTTGTAATCTTTAGAATGGATTTTCACAAAGTTAAGCCAGAATTAATCGAGTTTATTATCTTCATTCCCCAACTATTGGTCAAACGTCTTCATCGTTGATTCTCTCCGTCTTTTTGCCTTTCGATATTCTTCGATAACACTGTACTCCACCGGTCCTAATAAATAGCAACACGGAGCGTTGTTCGAGTGCTCTTCTAGAATTCTAATAATTTAGATGTTGTGTAAGTAGCTATTCTAAGATTTTTTATCGTTAATTCAATCCACTACTTCTAGTAGGTAACGCGATGTAGCGTTTTCTCCGCGCTCTTCTCCCTTATTGGTCGTTTAATCCTAAGATTTGACTGCAGCACTCCACCCTTCCCTATCGAATGCTAGTTCCCTCACTTCCTGGTAACGCTTCCTATGTACTTTCCCCTTTATTTGGTCCATGAACTTATTCCTGGGCCTTCCTCTGGGGACTTTTCCCTCTATTTTACCCTTAATTGTTCTTCACAAACCCTTTTGTGTCTCAGGGTGTGTCCAATCCATTTGGTTCTTCTTTTCTGTTTGGTGTTCCATACGGTCCTTTCTTCTTGTACTCTTCCGTGCTCTTAAAGAATGTAAATAAATTATGAGTTTTGTATGAGGTTTGTAATTTATAATCATTAAAATTAGGATAATTGCAATTTTTCAATCGTTTTCATGTTGGCACGATTGAACTCTTTCACCAATGATGTATGGGTACTGAGTCCAACTCGAACAAATAAAATAAAAGACTTCTCGTCGCATCTGAACTCTACATACACTTATGTTCCTCAGCAGTGTATTCAGTAACGTAGCGAAAAACAGGACGATAGTTGGTTTTACGGTTATTTCATATCTCTACAGGACTTACCCTCTGCCTTACACACCCTTGAGGTTGCCTGCAGAGTATTACACGCAGGTGTAGATCGGTCGCGAAGAAGAATCGATAACGAGGTAAATATTCTCGAGAGTGCGCCCTTGTCGGGAGGATGAGGCAGGAGAATGAGTTACGGAATGCGATAATCTCGGTCGAGATTCGTACCGAGTTACGCAGGAACACACACAACCACGGTCGCCAGCGCATGCATACAGGTGAAAGAGGGTGGGGGGAAAGAATTGATGACGGCGGAGCGGGAAGCTAAAACAAATGACGGTAGCGCTTAATCACCTTGATAGATCGACGCTGATTGCGAGTGATGACAAGGACTTAATTGGAGCACTTTTTTTCTCTCTCTCTTCCATTCCATCCACCCGTCCCTCCCTTTCCTTTCCTTCCAACCGCCCGTCCAAAAACTCAATTGGCTGTCGATCGAACGCACGGACGACACGCACATTCATTCCGGGGCACGATACGAACAAATTATCTCTTCATCTCATGAGTCCTCTCTCTTTCGGCCGTTCCTTCAATCACGCGCACCGGAAAGAAACGATCAGTCCCACGGAGCGCAAACACGGCAGACGGCGGAGAAGAGACGAGAAAGACGTGACTTCACGTCTCCATTGGTTTTCAGACGATCAGATCAATGAGTAAGAGAGAGGGAGAGAGGGAGAGAGATAAATACGGTAGGCAGAAAGAGAAGGAGACATTCGGCTCCCGGAAGATAGGGGCTTAGTCTTCCCGAGCCGTCGTCCATTCCCGAAACAAATTTGAGAAACTTACAAAGATACGAACTGGAGCATTTAGGACAAAGAAATAAATTGCACAGAAAGTTGAAGGAAATGAGGTGTGGTGTTAAGGATAATCATCATCAGTGACCATTCAATCCTATGATTGGTTGATTGTAGCCCTCTATTCCTTACTCACTCCATCTATTTTACTCTAATAATAATTCCCTTACTCCCCGGTCGTTCTTCATGCGAACTTTCCAATGTATTTGGCCTAAATATTTGTCCCTTTGCCTTTCTCTAGGGACTTTTTCCTCTACTTTATAGGTGAGAATCTTAGTTCATGGTAAAATTGTTCTGTTCAAAGAGGCGTTCGTCGATAGGAGAAAAATAAAGCCAGCGATTCTGCAAAAGAAATTAAAGAATAGTAAATAATTCAATATGAAGAGAGGCATTCGTGCAGAATGAAATACACTTCATATTCCCCACAGATTTATTTGCTGGCACGACACATTTCAGCCCACTGATAATGTCGGAGTGTGGTGAAACGCGCAGAGCCAGCAAATAAATCTGTGGGAGATCACCGAGTTTTTTTTTACTAAGCATGAATGTAGACAACAACTACCAATTACGGCCTGATGTGGTTCAATTTATGAAGTGAGGCTTCGTGATGCAGAAATGAGAACATATTGAAGGCGATTGAGATGCGGGCGAGGAGGAGAATCGAGAAAGTGTGGAAGATGGAAAAAAAAGAGTCAAACGAGGAAGTGTTCGGCATGGCAAGGGCGGTTAGAAACTTCTGGATGAGATAAGGGGGTTAAGTAAGGGAGGGGTGAAGGGAACAAAATGAATAAGACCGCCGAGATAGAGGTGTTGACATGGAGTAATTGGAGACGAAGAAATGAATAGAAGTTTTATATGTGTTAAAGGGAGGTACGACGCATGCTAGGATGAAGAATGAATTTGTTCACCGAAATTAGGACCCGCGCCAGCATAATCCAAACATGTGGCAAAATCCTAAAAGCTATAATCCAAATAGAGATGTGTACCATCTTCCAACTAAACCTAGCTATAGTGGTAGAACATCTCAGACATTTGAGCACGGAATTTCTTTACCATTGATGTAGTCTACGGCATCAGTTGTAGCAATAATGGAATAAATATCGCTACTCTCAATGTACATTCATTGAAACGTAAGCCTACAAATATCTTAACGAAAACATGAAAAAAGCTTTACATGACAGGAAGAGAAGGCTTAAATGCACAAACTTCCTTTCCACAGTCATACAGACCAGGTTGGTAGGAAAGGAGCATTGCCTCTCTTCCGACGCAGGGGAATTGAAAACAATAATTCAATACAGTACAAAAACCGTATATTAAATCCTCCAAAGTGTTACCTCAAACCCATGTCTCTTGTCAATTGTCTCAACTCAAGGCATCCGAATCAATTTTCCTAAATCAATAATTTCTTATTTTGGATACTTCACCTTGCTCCAAGCGTGAGATAGAGACTGAGATATTCCGAAGCATGGCGACTGGCATAGATTATAGTACATTTTTTTTCAAGAATCCTAGTAAGCCAAGAAACCACTGAAGTGTTCTCAGGTTATTATGAAATTACTGCCACAATCATGCAGAGTTTTCCGCTTACTAGTGGGCATGATTTTTAACATGACTACACTACTATCGTCCATTGACTGGCTTTGCCCACAGTAAGAATTAATGCGACATGATAACGAAAACTCAGCAAAACGGAGAGTAGTCCAAGCTAAGAAGGCGTTCATGTGCAAAAGACAACTGCTCTGCTCAAAGAAATAAGACTACAAACCAGGAAACAATGTGTGAAAATATTCGAGAGGAGCGTAGCACTCTGTGGAACAGAAACATGGACCATTGGAAAAGCTGACCAGAAAATACTAGAAGCCTTCGAAACCTGGTGATAAAGGAGGATGATGGATGGATGGAAAATGGACGGACAAAATAACAAATGATGAAGTTTACAGGACCGTAGAAGAGGAAAGGACCATATGGAACACCATACAGAAAAAAAGAACAAGCTGGATTGGACACATCCTAAGAAACAATGGGTTTGTGAAGAACATAACTGAGGGAAAAATAGAGGGAAAAGTCCAGAGATATCAGGAGGTAAGGGAACCAGCATTAGATGGGGAAGGGTGGAGAGCTGCAGTCAACCAATCTTAGGATTGAACAACCAATTAATGATAACGAAAACATGTTTTGAAGCAAAGGTACATGCTGATAAGAGGTATTCTTCTTCTTCGCTAACGCCCCCATAAGGCCACACACGCTCACGCTGCTTACCTTGTAATATGCAGAGACATCAGGGTGGAATGTGATTCAATTACAAAGGTACTCACGGGTTTCTCTCTCAGACCAATAATTGATTCGAACGAGAAACAACCAACAGCTCCGAAAACTAAACCGCGCACTTGTGCATGGCCTATGATGCAAATTTTCCCGAGATGAAATCGGAGATTTTATGAGCTTGGGAATGCTCTGTAATTATGCATAGTCAGCACGCAGACTGAGTGAAGCCGTAACTTCGCACCACGAGCCAATCATGAGAGCAACATTAGGATTGCCCGAATTACACGCCACTAAATGAGTAGTAACGGATTCCTTGACTGAAACCCAACTCAGATGGCATTCTTCTTGGCCTTTTGTAAGAGGAGTGCAAGTCCGAGAATGTTTGATTGAACATTAATTTGACGATTAGCCCTCCGGAACCAGTCCGATACAATCACTATTGGAACATTTGGACCCATTACGATGAGGCCTTGACTATGCAGTTAGCAGAGCTTCACGCGAGGCTTCCAAAATCCCACAGATTTAAGCAAAATTAAAATTCCATCGCATGAATTGTCGGTGCACTTAACCCTTATGAGCACAACCGGGTACCCGTGTGCCCCCCCTGTATTATTTTTGCTTTTAACCTCAGTAATAATTGAAATTTTCCTCTGAGCCTCAGGATTCCCATTATTTAACTCCTTTAAAAGCAAAATAACCACTGAGATTTTTTTTTCATTTTTTATAAGTAAACAAAATGGCGTCAAAGTACATGTGCCTCACACCCGGGTACCCGGGTGCCCAATGCCTGAAAAATGACGTTTATTCCGGGAAATGGATTAATAACACCTTTAAATGAGTTTTTGTGATTATTAAATAAATTATTGCAACAATTTTATGGCAAATAACTTGGTACTACACAACGGTCCAAACAGGTGGAAACGCTCCATTCGCGACTAGCGTGGCCTCATTTCTGTCTCTCTTATGGAAGCAGTGGAAAGCTTGGGAACTTTGAAGTGCTTACATACTTTCTATTGATGTTTATTTAGTTAAGTATATTGATTGGAAATTATTCCGTTCACATGCTGACTCAGAAATAAAGAGAAACTAGAGGTGGGCATCCATATACTCTGGGTGTGTAACAACGTGGTAAAAGTTGGGTATGCACATACGGGTTAAAAGACGTTGCAAATCACAACACTTGACAATTGGAACTTTTTATCTACGTAGAGATTTGGAGAAGAGGTGGAAAACCTAAAGATGAGAATTTAAAAAATATACCTGTTGATTTTTTATCTGAAGGTTACAGGGAAACGAAAACTTTAATTGCTAAACAAGAAAAAATAAACGATAGGATTTATGTTAAAAGCCCATTGGGGCTTTTTTCTGGATGATTTTAAAATTATTTGACAAATAAATGCGTGCGTAATTATTAAAACAGGTGGAAATCAGTTAAAACAGTGCTATTACCTCGTACCTGACAGGATAAATGGAATGGATGAGAAAAGAAAATAAATAATGTCCATTTAAATACCAACCCATCACAATTTTAACCAATAACTAGAACTTCGAGATTATGTGCAATAATGCTAATTATTTTTTATACATCCTTCAAGGTCAAGAAATTACCCAGATAAAGAGGGTATGGATATTTAAAGTAGCTTACGATCTAAATAGACGTACGGCCATTCAAAACTATTGTTAATGTGGATGTAGAGATTTGATCAGGCTTGTTCCACCACGGGAAAAACAAACAAAGACATGAATTCAAGGCTCAGATAAATAATTTGCAGCGGCGAACAACATGCCTCGTGCACCACAAAGGATTATTCAGTAGGTTGGTAAGGAAATAATTTGCTGGGAATCAGAGGAAGGGTGAAGTGAAATCCCGCGTCGAAATTAGCCCACAATTAACGCGAGATGTCAAGTGGTGCACGGTTTTACATCCCAAACGAGGCCCTGGAGGTACTACGTACATAGCATTCGATTAGGAATTACGTTCCCATTGAAAAATCTTTGACCTTTCCGGGATCTAAAAACTAGCCACGAGCCAGGATTGGAAGTGAGAACTCAATAGCCTGACCCCCATCAAGAATTAACCTTCTACGGGCGGAATTATGAAACATCAGCATGAAAAAAATACTCCTACGATATAGTTTTTTACAAGAGCTGTTAAAGCATGTTTTAAATTGCAATTTATTTGATGATAACATTTATCTTGAAATGTGACGTGTTTGTACTGTATATATTTAATTTAAAATAATACTTTACATAATTATACTAACACAAGTTATAGGTACTTCAACATTGACTTCATTGCGTACCTTTTTTGAGCTTTCCCAATTTTTTCTTCTTATAACAGCTGAAACTATTTATTTCAGAGCTCTACCACGAACGCCATCGTCAGTGAATGGCGCCACACATTCATCTATTCAAATTGTTTGACTAACCGCCGAAAGAGACGCAACTTTCTACACACTTAATCCGAAGCGTTAAAATTCTGTCTAGTGCAGCAACTTAATGGAAAAGCCTCTCAGAAAGCAGATATTTCAATGATTTTGAAACGCAACAAATTTGACTCGCTCGTCCATCGAGGGTTAAGCACAATATACACTACGAAACACGTGTACAACCTAGTCACAGCCTGACAGAGACTGCTGGTGGTGGGAAGGGCAACGCTGAAATGATTTTATGAGCTCTGGTAGTTATGTTTTTGTTTCAAAGCTGGACAGCACTGCTCTTGGTGATTCAAGAGACTTCTAAGCTAAATGTCATTGCTTCATTTCGTCTCGCCGAGAGCTACGCCTCTCACTCACCTCACAATTACCTCATAAAGGGATGATGATCGCGCCATGGCTTTAAGATCACTTGCCGTGATTAAATGTGAAGTAGGGTAATCACTGTAACGAGTCTCGTTCCTCGCGTTTCCTTAGTGCTTCCCGTGACTGCCCCGCCCTGCACGGATTATGATATTATCGACCTCCATTCAGGACAAGAAACAGTCGAGAAGATACGATAAGCGAATCAGAGGTAAAAATTATTAATATTGCACGACGTAGGGGTGTAATTAACACTATTCAATGAATATACATACGCGACTTCGTTAAAGATACGATAAATGAGAGAATGCAAAAATAAAAAGGAAAAGGATGCAACTGCCGACATTTCTAAATTTTTTTTTTGCTGCCGGACGATTCTGTTGGCCCCGGAATCCCGATAGGCTGCTGAGCATGTCATCAGGTTTTCCAGGGACCGGACCAACAGAACTTGATATACGTCCATGCCCTGGGTGGTGAAAAACCCACCCAGACTGTGGACTCGAACCCGCGACCCTCGGTTTAGCAGGCGAGGACTTTACCCCGCCCCGCCGCAACCGGGGCCGGCAGTTTTTTTTTTATTTTCTGAGTAAGTAAAAAATATATTTAAACTTAAATCATATTTATTGCAAAAAGTTGATAAATTTTTGCATGCCATGACGAAAACTCCCCTGAGAAAACTACGTGGATAACAATTGATAGCTAAAAATAACATCGCGAATATCGGCACTAAACAGAAACGCGATACAAAGGTTAAGGAATACTGCCATTTTTCAATCGATGGAACCTTCAAATTAAGGGAGGCGGCAGATACCTCCATGGAATCTACATATCTCATCTTCATTAGTCATTGATACGAAACCTTCCACCCAGCATCTTGACATTGCCTTCCATTTCAGACAATTCTTAAATTGAAAGTATGTCATGGTTTAACATATCCTACAGATATCACAGTAGAACAGTTACATTGTTAATGAATCATAAAATTTAGATAACTCATTGACCTCTGAACAGATATGCTGTGGGGCACTCCACGTGGATGTATTTCCGGGTCACGATGAAGGGCAAGGATGAGGAAAACGTGGAGAGATCCAGACCCGGAGCGAATCGGAGCTAACTCCGGGAAGATCAATCTTCGTAACAGTTGGGGTCAAATGCCTTCCACCAAATCCACATTGTTGCTCGGATCCCCAACCGTATGCACGTCCCATTTTGCACCAAATCTGGCTTCGGGCGCCAAGAGAGACGCCCCCAAGCTATCACCCTTAGAAGGACAGGGTGCATTCGTCCCTTTCCCCGCGCATTCAAAGACCAAAGCTAGGCCCAGTCGTCAGTTTGAGTTGGGATTACTTAGAAACAGATCTGGATTTTCGGAAGGTGATGTGATTTGAGATATTACACACCCGAGTTTCGCCGGAAAACGCAAGGAACGAAGATGTGGGGGAAATGTGTGAACGGAAAAGAAATTTGACAAGAGAGTAGAGATTCATCGGTACTACCTCTAGACCGAGGACAGACGAATTAATACGAACTCCAATTTGGCTGCGACTAAACTTTTCTGCAATTCTTTCTAGTAGAACATTCTTTCTAGAATTTTTGCACATTTTCTTCAAACTTCTTTTGAGACGTCAACCCAAGGCGTGCACGTTCTTTCTTCAATTTGAATGGCGGTAGGATGAGAAGACAACGAATATTCTGCCTGTTTGCCGTTGATAGTTCATCTAGGCTCCATATATGCAGAGAAATAATTTAAAAAACATTTACAAGGATTAAAGATTTTATATGAGATGCTCCGGCTTAGCCTTACTTTTGCTTACTGCTATGCTAATTTTACTTTGGCAGCTTGAAATTCTTGTTTCCGTCGTTCTTATTTCATGACAAATCCGACAGCAAGTTACTCTTACATGTTTTCCCATTAGAAACCCTTTAATAAGCGGGTTCTTGCAAATGACGGTAAATAATTGAAGCCATTAATTAGAGGCATGCATGCATGATGCCTTTCGTTTAAGGCGGAGAAGCAATGCAGACATTAATTTCGACGGTCTTAAGAAACTAAATATTTAGGATAATTACAAAGAAGATACACCAGAGAAAACAAAGAACACGTAGGAATAGAGAGGGGAAGCGACGCATTGAGTTCTTAGCCTAAACTTCATAATGACTTTAAGGATATTTAGGGCTCCAATTACCTCGTTTTAAAAACTACAGAAAGGGTTATTTATGCTAATAAATGAATTATTGTCAAAATATCCATATAAGAACAGTCAAAAATCTCCGTACAAGATTTTAAGTCATGAAAACTTAAATACAGCGTTTTCGGCAACAGAAGCAAAACTAAAAGATAGAAATGTTGATATACAGCAGGGAGAGCAAAAAAAAAGCCTCAGGCCTGTTGGGTTGGGATAGGACGCTAGTGGAGGAGATTTTGGAGAAGGCAACAGAATCAGACGGGATATGTGATTCAGGTAAGAGAAAATACTAAAGCAATATAGAGGAGGAAAGTGGAGATGCAGAAGAAGGGATTAAAATATAGAGAGGCATAGTTGGTATGATGGGAGGATGGAAGGTTACCGAAAGAAAATGCCTTGTTTAATGGCCGGTCGCATGAATATTTAGCTATGGTAAAAAATCTCAAAAACTGAACCGATTTCACCCCACTTTAAGATATGGAATCGATTGTTATTGAATCCGTTAAAATCGGATAGCGAACACTATCGCTTTCATTAGTTATCTCAAAATAGCTATTACTTCGAATGCCTGGTACACTCTAATTCCGCAAAATTAAATATATGTATGATTATCCTATTAATGTAAAATACTTGGGTGAATTATTCATTATAAGGCTCAGTAAATAAACTCGCCACTCGCAATTTATAACTAATTTGTTAAGAAATTAAGCTTCAAAGTGGTTCACCGCACATCTGCCAAACTGCTCAATAAGGTAGTCCGAGCCAGATAGTTCCCAAGTCATAATAGAGACCATATTCGAATTAAACGATTTAATTTCACCAGCTGTAGGACATATCAATTAAATGTTGCATTATTATTGGTGCAATAATATAGTTTTATATGACAGAAATTGTAAGTAATTAAATGAAAATATCTTTAAAGTCTTTAACTTGACTCATTTTTTTCGTTTGGAACTCCTTCAAAACGGAAGGTTTTTTGTGATACCCAAGAACCTACTGCTGTAACAATATGATTTATTTTCAAATATAGTTGAGAAAATATACAAACTACACGCTGTTATTTTTTTTGCGAAATCTAAATGTTAGAAATACCTCATTTTGTACATAATGTTTCTCTGGAGTGCATACACGTACAATTTCCCATGCAAAAGGGCTGGTATTATGTGGCAAATACCTCGGAAAGTAACGTGGAATGGGGTTGAATTTTTGGAACAGTTAGAAGGGTGAGATATTTTTCTTTAAAATGAAACCAAATTCATTTATTTCTAAGTAAAATGATAATTCGCTCAAACTACCTCAAGAAATTCATAAGTACTAAGCCCATTTTATCAAGCCAAGTAAGTCATGAGGTATTTTCAGAAACCAGTAAAATTACCGAATGTTTCTACAACGCATATTGAAAGATCGCCCTGAGTTATAGATCCCATACCTTTATTGGATACATATTCATTGTTCCTAGGACCTCCCATAACGAAGTAGATGAGTAGGTTGAAGTACTCGAGCACCCATTCAAACCTACCATAATCGGCAGCCAGCCTCTAATAATATCACGTACTTCAAACAGTGAAAATTCCGCAGCGCGGGGCATCGATCAGAATGAGGGCAACACAGGCTCGGGCCCTTTTCCACGCTAGATACCTGAAACTAGACCACTAGATCCTTAAGCGGAAGCGGAAGTAAACGCGTGGCGGCATAATGGCGCCGCCGTAAACTATGGAGACTCCCAGGGGAAGTGTCCACGATTTCATCGCACCGCAGGGATGGGCGGAGGCAACCGCAATTAGTGTGCGCGGGAGATAAAGGGCAAATGGGGACCCTGGGATGAAAAGGACACGGGAGAACGATGACGTCAACGTGGATAGAGAGAGAGAAAGAGAGGGAGAGAGAGATGGGAGGTGGGAAGGGTGGGCAGGAGGAGGACAAAGAGACAGAACGGAGAAAGATCGGTTTGCAAGTCTTGATCCGCGATTAAAGCCGAATTCCGACGATTGGGTCAGGCCACAGCTACACCTCCACTAACGTTCGGGCAAGCCTAATCGTTTTGGTTTTAAGGCTGAGTACTGACTTCCAATTCCGTGGACCCGAATTTGAATCCCAACAGAATTGAAGATTTTTCACAGGCATACTGATCACCACTACGTAGCAATGTGACTTTAACAGTGGGTCCAAAAGCGTATTATAATGAGAGTAAACTAATACTGGCCCCGGGTTTCTTCCAACCCTTCCAGGATTCCCCAAAATTGGTAATCCTATCTTTTTTCATCCTATCCAAAAGGCGCAAATGACCTCAGGTGTTGAATATCTCCTTAAAAATAGCCAACGACGTTCCATAATTTAAGGCTCAACTATGTGAAAGTTGAATTTCACAAATGAAAAAGTAACTTTGTTTCCTTCCACGGATATATTTTCCTGGTACAACATGTTTCGACACAGCATTGTCATCATCAGGTCTCTCCAGATTCCTAGCCCAACCGCCATCCCTTACCGCTCCCCTGGTTTTTCCCTCCTCGCCTCCCCCTCCTACCTTTCCTCAAACCCCTTATGATATATATATACATCCGAAAAAAAATTGAGTTTGTACCTGATGATGATACAGCTGTGACGAAACTTGTACCAGGAAAATAAATCTGCGGATGGAAACAAAGCTACTTTTTCATTTGTGCTAGCCAACCACAGCGACTAGTTCAACCACGGACCATATCAGTTTAAACAGAGATATAATAGTAATGTATTATTGCCCTTAAGCTTTATAAATGCCTTTACTTCCGGTTATAGAATTCATTATTCCTAGTAAATGTACAGTGAACAATAAAACGACGTGAAATACTTCCAACACCCATTAAAAACAGCAATTATGCAGTAGGTGTAGAAATTACTATTGCAAGTATGTTTAAACGTACATAATATAATTACTTAATTCTTCATTTATGTTCAAAGAAAAATAAACCTGTATGATACATATGAGTTTCAGACTGTATAACCTGCATTTTTACCAAAGAAAAGTCTAGTCATCCGCAGTCATTAAAGGGCTGCGAATAGCAAGAGTATTGGATGGTAATATATAAAGAAGACATTAGAAACGATTGTTTTCAGCAAAGTCCTTAAAACGTCTGTGCATACCATTACATAGTTTTAATCTCATATTCATACCCCGATGACACTTTAGCTAGAAAAAAACGCAGAGTGGAAAAATCAATAAACCAATTGGATTAGATATTTGGGGAGGCGACCGACGGCTAAGGTTATTTGCACCATAGGGAATAGGTAAGGGAGGAAGGGTGGATAGAAACCCGGCGTTGGCATTAGCCTGATCGTGACGAAAGGCGCCAAGGGGACCACGGTTTAACATCTCATCCGACAGACGGAGTGCTGTTCTTGAAGTGCTGTTCTCGAAGTGCCCTTCTCAAGGCACTCAAGTAGGGATCGGGTTCCCTCTGAAAAACATCCACCTCTGCAGGGATTTGAACCCTGTCCGCCCGAGTGGTAGGTGAGTACTCTAGCCACCACACCAATCTGATCCCCAATAAACCAATTATTAGCAGCTTAATAACAACCATCTTAAATCTGGACGCCCTGTCGGGAATCAACTCGATCATGACAGCCTGAAATGCGGCGATAAAATGAAGTTAGAGAGTAAATAGTGAAATTGAAAATGCAATTCATGACATGGATGATGACGAGTAAAACAGGTAACAAAAATCTCAAAATACTCAATAGTTCTTTATTATCTCGTTGCCTTTAGAATAGTTAATCAAAGATTTAATTAGAAATGTGTCGTATGCGGTCTAGAGGAAATAAGTTCCTCTCAAATAGATCGTACTGAATCTTTAAATGCCCTTTTGATTGACCTCGATTGTTGTAATGCCCTTTTCAAAGACATATATATTTTATATAAGAACATTTTTATATAAGACACGTTTTAATTATATAGGAACAAGCAAAATCTACCATTGCAATACACTCAAAATAATCCACTAAATTGGTTTCTTTCACAAGACGCTAAAACACTCTCAATATTTAGTCGAACCCGAAAAATGTTCTGACTAAGATTGATTCATCAAAAGCTCATGAGAGTCACTGAAATGGAAAATAATTAAATAAATGGATTAAAAGTATGATTAATTTCCCCTCGTACACTTGGCATGGAGAAGGAGGAGGTTTAAATACCCTCAATTTCAATGTTTTTTAAACATTTCTTCAACTTATGTAAACAGTTGATAATGTTAATCGTAATTTCAATTTTTTTTAATGGATAAAACCTCATTTTTATTTGAAATAAAATCTGGCATTTTTAAATATTGTGTTTTTTAAAATGCACTACTCGTCTAAAATATCAGTCCTTGCATAAATTTATTAAAACTGGAATGTATACAATCATAAACAGAAAAACAATTGGTTAAGCACATTCGATATTAATTTATTCTACATTGAAAATAGCGGTAGAAAAAATATTAATAGTAGAATAGCAAACTTGTACTCCAGACTTTCCAAACTTGGACTACAGTCGAGGATTCCGTAGACTGTGCTCCAGAGGAGAACCCTGCTAAAAAATTCTGTATAGTTTCCTTACAAATATTTCTACAGAATATGTTAAACAGTTCTGTACGTATTCCTTAAAGTATTCAAACGCCATTTTACGGAATTCCCAAAGACGCTTTGCAGAATATCTTAGGACGTTCTGCAGAATTCCTTAGGACGTTCTGTGGAATTCCCTACGTATCTCCACATAGGTCCTTAGAAGAGGAACTGGGTCAACGGAAACCTCACATATTTCCGTAGAGTTGCTGAAGTTCAACAGAACAGTCTTGCTCTGCAGAAAATAACTCTACAGAACATAACTTCTGTAGAGTCAGACTCTCATGTTCCGTGCAAATCCTTAGAAAAGGGACAAGTTTGAAGAAAAAAAGTCAATTTCTGTAGAATTCCTTACGTCCTACAGAACAGCTTCTAAGGAATCTTTTAGCAGGGAAAATGAAAATCTCTTCCCTTGCGGAGATGACCTGGGAGCACGCCACCGGAAATCGACCACCGAAGCTACACCACGCGAAATGAATTTAGACGGGGCTCGATAGACGAGATAGGAGGCCGCTTAGACGAAAATATCCACTGGCCCCTCCGACGCAGACGGAATGCCAATGGTTTCCAGGAGTAGCCGAGGATAATCGAGAGGAGGAACGCACAGGGAACCATTCACGCACCGGTCACGGGGAACTGATTTTGCGAATTTCGACGCGGCATTAAAAGCATATACCGCTCCCGAGGCAACGAAACCTCATCTCTCCCACTTCCTCCCTCCCTCTCGATACACAGACGCACACATTCACTCCTCCTTTCCCCTCGCTCGCTGGAACCTCTCACGAATCCTGAAGCCACCGACGCATGCAAAAGGAAAACCCGAAGCCCTCCGACCGCCCTTCCCCTATTCCGGTAGTGTTTTCGCCTTTCGCCGAGATAGAAAGCCTCTCTCTTTCCCTCTAAAAGCCCAAGTGAAACCCCCGACCCTCTTCACTCTCCGCTGGACGCAATAGGCTTTGGGGGTGCGTGCACCGGACAGGCGTCGGGGGTGGAGGATGCCGACAAGGGAGGAGAGAGAGAGAGTAGTTTGTGGGCGGACTTAGAAAAACGATCGGATCTGTGTGGATAGGGGAGGAGGTGGAAGGAAAGGAAAGACGAGAGAAAGAGGAAGAGAAGAAATGAAGACAAAGGGAAAAAGGGAAGAATAGAATAACCATTTATTTTCCTCTGGGACAGGTCCCTTACAACAAGAATACAAAAATAATATAATAATATAGCAGGGAGGAAATAAACAAATTAACATATTATTTAGTACAAATCAAAAAATATATAGAGCGTAATAACATACAATGTATAAAAAAGACAAAAACAGCTACTCTCACTGAAAAACAATAATTTTACAAGTTAAACAGCTGAACTCGGAGATAGGTAAAAATACAATAAATATATAGATATATGGCACAAGATAGAAAACATATACAGACCATGAGGGAAAAAAAACAATTTTTTCCTAATTAAAAAATTTTAAAAAATAATAATAATTAACCTCAAGGATATCAAGACCTGCTGTTCGAACTTCGGCAGATGTACCCGGGACACTCAGTAAAACTAGTAGTCCTAGTAATAGGTGTGCTCCGTGGAATCAAGGGCTCGCTGATACAGAGCATCAAGTGTATTCCTGCTTGCGTGGCACAGGCGGAATCACTTGCAGCCCGCATGCAGAAGGCCGTCCTCTACGGGTCGCGCCGTCTGCTTCGTGCGCACGACCCGAACGCAGCGTAGCCACTGATCCGATGGGTTAATCGGGAGCGGCTACGAACTCTGCACCGCCCCTCTCGAGTTCTCGGCTATTATGACGGCAATGAAACCCGATGCTTGCCGAGGACTCGGAAGGGGAAAGTTACCAAAGTAAAAAATAATAAAAAAAAGAAAATTGGCAATGCGAACTGAGTCCTGACCAGGCTAAACTATTCTGTAAAATATTCATTTAATAAAATTTCATACATATTAGATTTAAAAATTTCCATCGAGCGAGATTTCCTCACATCAATTGGAATGGAATTCCAAATGTGTGAAGCCGCCACGACAAACGACTTATGAAATGTAGTGGTTCGGCGAGTCGGAAGTAGAAGGTTACTTGGTTCTGTTCTAGTAACCATAGTATGATAGTAAGTTCTTTTAGAAAACATATCAATTAGGTATGACGGTTCGTTAGTGCCAAAGATAGAAAAAAGAAAGGTTCCAAGCAGGTATTTTCGACGGGATATGGAATTCAACCAGCCAAGTTTCTAGTAACAGGGGGCGAGGTGCTCATCTTTACGAAGATAAAAAATATATCGAACGCTCGAATTTACGAGACGCTGTAGTTTGACGTTCTGCTCTGGCGTTAAATAAATATAAACAAGACAACAGTAATCAAAATTAGGATATATAAATGATTTGACGAGCAGTTATCGGGTATGTAATGGCAGCAGATTTTTATGCACCTTAAGTTGATAAAGCGTACTACTATTATTATTAGAAATATTTTAAATATGGTGGTTCCACGACAAGTTGTCATTGAGGGTTACCCCTAGATTACGCACAGTTTTGGAATAAGGCAGCTCAATATCCCCAACTTTGATTTTGGGAATGATGTTAAGGTCAAATTTATTTATTATTTTCGAGCTCCCGAGTAGGAAGGAGAGAGAAGAACGAAGTAAGAGTGGAGGGATGAATTTAAGAACGATGGGAACTTATGGTAAGAGTGAAATGAAAATGATGGCTCCCTAGAGAAATTTAATAATTTACTAGCGCACACACAAACATACACCAAATTCCTAGAAAACAAGAAAAATAGTTTAAAAAACAACCAATACAGGAATATTTTCAGGACGAAGAACTAAATGCATGGTCACAAACGAATAATACCAATAAGGCGTCTTTATTGGGGCGAGATTGAGACCAAGGCAGTCCCTTCTTCCATCTAACCCCTCGTCAGAAAAATACATGAAATAAGTGTGAAGAAAGGTATAAAAACTTGGGGGGGAAACGTAAGGAAGTAAGGAGGTCACATCCATGAGGGAAATACACACTGTAAGAACTAAGAAAACACCCACACATGAAGGAGAGTGTGAAAAACCTGCGAAAACCCACAGACAGATTAAGCTAATGTAACACGAACAGAAAAACAATGCATGAAATGATAATAATAATAATAATAAAAGTTAAAACTGCATATAACTCCAAAGTTAAAAATAAATAAATACGACGGACAAACGAACGAACGGAACAATGCGAATGGTTATCTTCCATCACATTTACTTCAGATAAAATTCTAGAAAAACACGTTACCCAAAAACGGGGTAGAAATAAGCTACTTGTTAGAGAATAATCTCGCTCTCTCGATGTATTTATCATTTGCTGATGATGGAGCAGGAATAAATGAGAATCTCTGGAGTTTTTGAACAGTATATATAAAATACCATGCATAATTTTGCTACGCATTGATGCTTACTATAATCAACTAAAATCCAAAAATATTTCGCTTGCTCATTTTCTTTCTGTGTCGGTGACAACAGGCTCCGTTGAAAGATCATCACTTTAACATTTTACAATCAGTAGATAATTTTTGTTTGCACAATTTCTTAGAAATGTCTCCGTAAATATTCACAGCATTTTTGTAAATATTTTAGACCTCTCCCAATTCGCTCACAAACTTCAAATATTGCGCACATATGAAACATTTTTGCGCTAAACGTGACGTCACAGGGCGCGGAGTCTTATATTGAACGCATAAAAAATAAACTACACAGCACATAGCATGAAACTACTGAACTCTTACCGAGAAGCGCGATTACGCACTCTCAAACCGACCATAATTCAACGCACTCATGGACTCAAGAACGGCATAAAGGATTTCAGCCTGGCTGTGCTATTTACAGAGTTTTCTTCGGCAACGCGAAATGAATGACACGTTGAAGGTTTTGGCACCCGGTGAAACGTAGCAGCACAGAGAATATGGGGCGTAAGAACTCATTAAAGCAGGTCTCACCAGTCAGTCACTCAAGAACGACTTACAAGCAAAAATCCATTAAGGACAGTTGAAAGTAAAGGTACAGGAGGAATCGAAGGTGAGAGGATGTATAGGAGAATAAATCAGGCAATAATGGAAATTTAAGGGCAAAAATCCACACCTAATGGGGATTCACGCATGGGACTAATGGGAATTAAGTTGATTACTTGAGCACCAGGTTCCTAGTCGGAGGAAACGAGTTCATTTGCCGCAGGAAACTAAGAATTTCCCGGTGAACATCGATTCCCACTTGGAGGTCGCGAGAGAAATAACATACGGATCAACGTACCGCAGTAGATCCCACGACCACTGCAACGTGAGAATGAGGAAGAAGTAGACCGTAGCCACCCATGAACGTTAGTAAAATATTTCCTCTGTAATTATTGCCTTAACAATGGATCAATGATGCAATCGGAGTCCAATTTTAAGCATCTTTTCACTCGACGAAAATGCTGGATAATTAATCATAGCACAGCGCTATTTATTTTGTAACTTGGATACTCTTCAATAAGAGAGATCCTTATTCCGAACTGTTCCTTAAGAATGAATGGAGAAAACATAAAACGCAAAATAGAGTACAAGAACAGCTATACAAAGAGCCACTTGGGACTATAACACTTCATGGGAACAACACATTGTAACTCATTTATTAATGTATGCTTTGTATGAAATAATGTACACATATAAACATTAGAAGTTGATTCGAATGAAAATAGTATTAATTTAGCAAATTCGGTTACTTGAAGAGAGCGCAATCAAAGATTAACTCATACGACAAATGCTGGGACTGGACAGCCTCTAAGAAAGACATCAATTTTAATTTAGTCTAGAAAAGAAATTAATTCTTTAAAAAATTATAAAATGAGGTGTAGGCATGGGATGTCTGCAAGGAAGAAAAACGGTGGAATATTAGAAAGCAATTGATAAATTATGCTAAATTTAAGACTTATGACGGGAATAATAGGCCATATGAAACGAAAAATTAACAAGAAAATCAGTACCAAACCAACATTCGGATTGATCAATGCTGCTGGTGATGATAGCCGAATTGATGGCTAAAAAACAATTAATACAATAGACATACTTGGCCCAATCGAGAAAGAAATCATTGTGAAAAGCAAAAATATCATCAGGAAAAAATTATGAAGGTATCGCAAGAAGATCAAGAAAACAAAGACCAGGACATAAACAAGATGAAGATATCGAGGAGGATGCAAAAACCTCAAGGAAACAGACAACCCGTAGGACGAGCAGAGATACCAACTATGGTATAAATGGAAAGGAGAGAGTATGAAATAAAAAAATCAATCACAAGACCGGACCATTTACGCTACTATTCGAACAGTTCATCACAGAGGACCCGTCAAAATGTCAGTTATGACTTAATGTCTCATTTAAAAAAAAATGTCTCATCCACCTTTCTCCACCAGAGATATTGAGGCGTGTGGCGCGAGCATTTGTTATTACCTCTGAGTAAGTAAATTATACACTAAACGGTTCATCGGCATTAGGTTCTAAGTGAAACTGGCACATGGTCGACTAAAAAGATGATGTTCACTTCTTTCTCACTAGTATGGCCAGCGAAAATATTCTGCAATGTCTGCTGGGAAAAAGGAGCCCATTTCAGACAAATGCACAAAAAAATTTCGATAGATTTTATTTCGGATATTTACAAACAATATCACTGATTAATTCAAGAAGTCATATCCTTGAAAATAATAGATTACTCACGAGCTACGCTACGGCAAACGACTCTCCTCCAAGGCGTAATAAATGAATTGAAGCAATAAGACATTATTTTGCCATGAAATAACACTAATTACACGAAAAGACAACTAACAGCATGTGAGCAACCTCACATACCTACATTTTATCGTACAAGTATGAACAGGTATTCGTAAAGCCATTATAATCCGAAGTTAACGTTTAAAGCAGCCAGTTATAATCAATAGCAATAGTATTGTAAAATGTGACAAACGGAACTAATGTCCCTTTTTATAACTTCCAATACGGTCGTCTGTATCACAGGGCCCAGGAATTGCAAATACGCAGTTTGATTGCGGAATACGCGAAGAATAACACAAACAACGCAAAACCGAGACAATCAAAGCATCAACTAAATTTTCAAACAGCAATACGGCAGTTACGCATATATTTTGTAGCATTGTGGAGCCCTGGTAATCCCTCTAACATAATATTACAATTATTTCACGGGAATGAGCTCCACACAATATTGAAATAACTTGCACAATAAAATTGAAAAAATGGTATTCGAAAATAAATGCCGCATGGAAATACATTAGCTTCTAAAGATAGCTTTTAGCTTGGCAAAGATGCTCCAGAAGCGGTTATAATCCCAGAAAAGAAGTGGGACGCCTAGAGAGTTGAGAGACGCGGGCACTCTTTGTGGGAATGATGCTGGACAACAAACAGTCCGTTTTCGTTCCATGCGTCATCTTCAGTCAACATGTACATATGGAGCATAAAAAATAAATGACTAGTCATGCCAGTTAATTTGAGCTCGGAATGCATCATCGCCCTCGTATTAAATGGGCTGGGTGTAGCGAATGAACTCTCTCGAGCCAATGTTAGACGTGATGACAACATTTTTAATTGACTTCGAGAACAAGCTGGCGTGAGCAATTATTGGTCGGGGAACTCTGATGAAATCGCAGATCACATGTAATACACTGAGGTCGTTACGGAGAAAACGGGCGCCGGCGACTTTTTAGGCGGCTCATTTCGCGGACGGCAATATCAATAAATACTGGCAGTATAATTGCAGTCAGAAGAATTTATTTTACTTATATCTATTCCGCTCCCACTATAAATCACGTAACGATTGCCAAAAAAGGGGGTGACAAAGCCTGTTAGTGGAAACCATTATGGGGATGTTTTCACATCGATGATAAAATGAAACCATTTATTAACTAACATGCATACGATAGAATAACACAAACAGCGTTAACATACGCTGTTTACGTAATTTATATTATCATGCCTAGTTGAGAGAGACCTGTCACACTACACCAATTATTATCCAACAGATACATAAAGGTTGACTTCCTGGGAAATTATTTTTTTACCGGAACGATTTATTCGGGAAATGTTGACATCCTCAGGTATATTATCACACAAATTAAAATTGAACGATTTATTGCCGACTAAACCTCAGCCTAAATTACAACACCTACCCGTCACCAAGAAGAGTGACACGGTATTCAATATCTATTTCATCTTTTTTCCCATTATAAATACAAGCCGAAGATGTGCGTACTTGTGGGACAAACTTTAATAAATAAACATTCTACTTGGAAAGCCAAAGGTTGCCATGTAAAGTAAACAGAAATCCTATCTCTAGGATTGATACCACGGATCAAACTTGCTTTTTAAATTAAAAGCAGAGAATGAGAATTCGGGTAAGCGGTTCGAAATGTAAATCCCCAGTAATTATTTAAAATTCTTATGTCCGGGACCTGGTTTAAGTTCAGAAGCAACGTCCGTATGCCTGAGTTAAATGTTTAAGCTTTGAAAACTCTGGCGATGTTACCATCAGACACAGGAATACCAAAAAGGTACTCAAACGCCCTTATCTTATTCCAATGACACAAAGAGATGGTGAAGCGCTGGATTCGTAGAGTATTATTGTTGTAATCCCGTAATCAACTGATATAAAAAAATGCAAGTACATTCATAAAATGAATGAAATATGGAAGGTATTGTTGAACATAATTTTCAAAAAAATTTCCGTTATTGCATTTATATATTTTTTTTAAATTTTGCTATTAATAAAGCAACATTTCGATGAAATAAACAGTTACCAAGTGGAATAGTTACCAAGTGATTTGTCGAAAAATGCTAAGCCAACGGATAGCAGATACTTCGCTTCCAGATTCGCCGACCTCACCGACCATCGTGTTCAGACTTAAGGCTTCTGAGGTATTTTCCATTTAATTCGGGGGAATCTCAGAAGTCGTAGTTATAGTACTTGAACGGCTTAAACGGCTAAGGTCATTTCGCATTTACTGTATCTCACTTGAAAATAAGGGCATTAGCACTAAGATGAATTTGGGGACGACTCCTTTACATTAAAGCCAAACGAAACGATGCTTAACTTCGGTGACTGATCGGGAACCGATGTTTCTGTCCTGTTAAGCCGTAGCTTTATCTTAAATGAAGGATCATTTTTGAATGATTTGAATAAGAATCCTAAGATGATTCGTGCCCCGTGGGTTAATATGGATATTTGATGAATTATGCAAATATGATTATATATAATAATAATAATAATAATAAATTTATTGTTCTAGGACCTTGTCCTAAGGAACATATCACATGTTACAAATAAGTCTCAGCATTGAACAACAAAGAAAAAGTGAAAATACAATTTTACAGTATTAATGATGTATAGTATTACAGTATTTTAATTACAATTATATTTTTCAAGTAAATAAGCAAACATTTTCATTTTGAATTGATTGACAGTGTTACAGTTAACAATTCGGTATTTCATTCCATATTCTTATGGCAGAGTTTAAGGTTGACAATTGGTACACCGTAGTTCGGCAATTTGGAATTTTAAATCATCTTCTAACTCTTACTATTCT
This sequence comes from Ceriagrion tenellum, assembly GCA_963169105.1. Lineage (NCBI taxonomy): Eukaryota > Metazoa > Arthropoda > Insecta > Odonata > Coenagrionidae > Ceriagrion > Ceriagrion tenellum. The sequence goes on along the minus strand of OY720634.1, from coordinate 124,437,734 downwards.
ACAAGTTTCACTCTGGTGACATATAATCATTTTATAAAGATAATCAGGCGTTTTGGTTGACAATATTTTATACACAAACACAGATAGCAGGAATTTAGTTTTCTGTTGGGGTTTCAACCACTGCAACTTTGTGTAGTAAGGAGTGACATGCTCCCGGATATTTATATCATATATATATCTAATCACAGAATTTAACAATGTTTGTAACTTCTGATATAATTCACCAGTTAGGTCGGAAAAAACAAGGGAACAATAGTCCATATGTGGAACCAGCAAGGTATTTGCCAATTTTTTTCGTACTTCTATTGGGATTAGGCGTTTGAATTGTTTGATCTGTGCCAATATTTTATGTACCTTGTTAGAAATAGTGGATACATGTTCATTCCACGTTAGCGTATTGTTCACAGTGACCCCTAAGTTTTTTACCATGTTTGAATACCCAATAAGTGACAAAGTGACTATACAGTGACATTGCATTGTCCAAATTAACAGGTTGTTGCCACTTTTAATTGAAATGTGGAAGTTTTGAAGACAGCTTCTCAAACCAATAAATATGCGATACGCATTCGCTTTAAGTAAAATTTCACGAAAGTATTTTAAAAACACTTCACTCACAATGACTTACTCATATGTATTAGAAGGAATATGCGTATTTGCCCTCACGGCCCTTTCATTTCTAAACTGAAATAATGAAAATGCTCAGTTAAATTACAGGAAAAATATAGACATTAATTTTAAATATGGCAGTTTTATTCATTTACAAACATAAGTAAACCATCGTGAATAGCATAATTCCATAGGTGGAAATGTAAAATCACTGTCGTAAAGCGCACTTTTCTCCTTAGGAGAAAACTTGCGTCGACTTTCCTAGGCGGTCGCTTCGAACCTCCCATCTGGAGCGCCATGGGGCGATTTGCGAAGTTACGGACTTGGGCAGGGCGACTGGTACTCTCCAGGCGATTCGTTTTTCCCCTTTCTCCCAAGGAGAAAAACTGCAGGGGGGAGAAAATGCTCGCTCTGGAGATTTCACGAATCTCCTAACTGTAGATTTTTGGAAAGGAATCCAGAGTTCTGCAGCCGATGGACTAAAGAGCCCGACCCCATGCAAGACCCTATGAAACAACAAATTGCCACTCACCCTGGGGACACCCACGAGTCTCTCGTCGGACGTCGAGGCAAACGAGACGGGAGTTGCTCTGCCACGGGCCCTCGCGTGAGGGGAGAGTTAGCCCTAACTAGAAAGCGTCCAAGCCAATATCTCAGTCAGCACTAGAAATAAATGTGGTCAATCAGCAAACATGTCCAATTCCATTGAAAGAAGAGTTCTTGGGTCCTCGTCCAGGAGAGTTGTTCCATATTCTCCGACGTTTCGATATCCGACATAGCCCTCATCATAAGGGAAGCTAGGGATGCCATATATAATCGATGTATCGGACTAATCGATATTCTTTGGCCGAGACATCGCAAACATGGAGTAGTAAAATAATCCGATGAAAATTGACTGAGTGGTGAGTACTTTTACAAACATCGAAAAATCGACCACTCGATGTTTTTAGTCGATGTGGCATCCCTGGGAAGCTGGTGTTCATGCCTCGAGGGGTCCGGAATATATGGCGATGGTTCCATGGCGGGAAGTCCTATGATTGGTCAGGGATTTTGGCGCCAATTTTTCGAAGTGCGTTCTATTTCCTTCAGGATTGGCAGCTACGTCTTACTTAGGGCAAAGTCCGTATCGCGATTAAAATCTTTCCAACTAGACACCGCAGCTAAACTGGACCTCTTGAGGCATAAGCAAAATCTTCCCTGATGACGAGGTCCGTGTCGGACCTCGAAACGTCGAAGGAAATGGACCAACTCACCCGGACGAAGTCCCGAGAACCCTTCATTCAAAACATTATCAAGGGAAAGCACCAGATCTTTCATCACGTCCATTTCCGTTCGGGGAAGAGAAGCACGTGGCAGAAAAATCCGTGATGGTGGCCAACGCTTTAATCATACGAGCGCGAAAAAAAATATTTACTTTCCATTTCTTTCGAAGCAAAAAATCAGTGCACTAAAACTGCGCCATTGTCTTGGACGGGGACTTGTTTGTTCACTCCACCCCCGCCCCCTCGTGGTTCCGCGCGCTCCTTCCCGCACAACGCCCCCGACTGCGCTCTCGTCTGTCGACATCTGTGGTTGACGCACGAGCGGGGAGACGCGGAGAGGAGTGGAGAGGGAAGGCGGCGTCCGGCTAAATCCGTCCGTCCGGCTGGAGAATGGACCGGAAAATTGCTGCGAGCGCGGCACTGACCACCGCGGCACGGGCGGCAGGGAGCGCCGGCGCGGGGGGAACGGGGGAAGGGATGCCGCCGATATAAGGGATGTCTCCATCCGGCGCGACCCCATGAATAGACGCCGCTCAGCCGTTGCAGCATTCAAGCGACGGAAATATTTTATCTCGTTTTACGCAACACACGCGCTTAAACTAAACTGGGGGGGCTTCATAGTAGGGTGTGGATGACGATGGAAGAGGTCCATCAAATTCAAATACAATTTTTTAGACTTATTGTTAGAAAAATATTAGCTTAAAGTCCACTCTCAATAACATCCAACAAGAAAGCTACCGAAAGCCTTCTTTTTCCTGGACATACATCACCTTTCATACAACACTCGGCTGTCCGGATGATATTTACTATAGGCAGTAATGTGGGTCCTTAAATTTAAGAAAGGGATCGGGTTGGTGTGGTGGCTGGAGTATTGGCTAACCATACGGACGGCCAGGGTTCAAATCCCTGCAGAGGAGGATGCTTTTCAGAGGAAAACCGATCCCTACTTGATTGTCTTGTGGAGGGCGCTTAAGTGCAGTACTCCATCTGTCGGATGAGACGTTAAACCGTGGTTCCCTTGGCGCCTTTCGTTAAGAATAGGCTATTGCCGACGCCGGGTTTCTATCCTCCTTTCCTCCCTTATTATCCCCTATGGCGCAAATGTCTTCAGCTGTCGGTCGCCTCCCCTTACATCCAATACAATCCTTAAATTAAAAATCTCACTGCCATTATCGTCCATTAGATAGGGGTTCGCGGTAGAAAGATAAACGATAGAAAGTAAAGCGCCGCTTTAAGAAAACAGTTCGCATGCCAGAAATCCGCTCCAGGCATAGATGTTACGAAAGAGGGAAATGGGCATACCTATTTAGTATCAAGAATTTTAGGAGCACAGCTGAGTTGGCAAACAATGTCCTCAACAACAGGAGAGAATGCACGACGGTTATTTTCTCTTTCGTTGCAATAAAAAGCATGGTTATGAGTAAGACATGAAACGTTGTACGGACACCAAGACTAAGGAAAGAGGACAAGATTAGATTGAAGGCGGACGAGAATGGAGAGTGTGAGAAGAAGAAGAGAACAATCGCAGAAGTGCTCGAAATTGTGAACGAGAGGAAACTGCGGGAGAAAATTAGAAAGAGGAGAGTAAAAATGACGAATGAAGTGATATTTGGGATGAAGACATCCTGGAGGAATTGATGGAGGGGAAGGAATCGGGGAAAGCGGGGCAAGAGGAAAACAGGAGAGTTATCCTGGAAAGGGGAAAAAATATAGCTGAGATGGCGTGAATTAACTCAGGATCCCGATTCGAATCCACGATAGTGTTTTTTTTTGGAAGTCAATATCATCATGGGAACTCGGACAGATTCCTATATCCTTGGATATTTCTCCACTCAGATTCCTATAGTGCGGTGGTGTTTATTTTATGATTTTTTCCGAAAGACATCTTCACTTCACTGGTCAAATGTCTCGTAAATCATACACCTTTTCCCTCGTACCACATAATCAACAACTCCTACTGGAACACCATGGACTTCTCGGCGAATCACATGATTGGGATGAAGCGTTCACGGATTTTTAAGCAGGTGATGTAGATAATCCGAATTGAAGTTTCGTCGGGTCTCTATTATTGTCTCCAGGTTAAATCTGAGGATTTTCCATTTACCGTTTCTCTAATGATAACGGCAGCTGAAGCCATCGGAACGTCGGGGCCGATAAATACCATCATCTGGTGGATAATCCCAGCACGCTCCATCAGAAATACTTTTCCACATCCGCGCTGCAAACGATATTCCGTCCATTGACCTCTTTAACTGGCCATAGCCCCTATATACGAAAATATTCCATTCTCTTTAATTTCCTCTCTCATATTTCTCCTATCAGTCACCAAAACCTCAAGTTGGTCTCCACTTTTTCACTAGTTAGGTACACATTATCTAATATTTTAAAGAAACTTATGGTAATAATTACTTTTAATAACAACAAAAGTTACGAATTCTTCACGGGTGACAACTTTCCAGGGTTCCTTCGCGTGATGTAAATTGATAACGGCATTTTCACCAGCCATCCCGCTGTTGTCTTCACTTCTCAACCCAGATTTGCAGAAAGCTAGTGAAAAGGTCGTCATCTACGGTCACTACGCGGAAGAATACTCTAAAGCTGTTAACCCTTAAAGCGAAACGCTACAGAAACCTTCAGATCAACGTTGCGGATACTTGTTCAGGAAAAATTTGCAGAAAACATCAGTTGACATTGGGTAAAGCTTGGACTCTCCTACCCTGGATGTGCTTGTTACTTGAATCTCTACGTTAGTACGCGATGATTTTTCCCTAAACGTTCTCGTCAGCTGACGGCTTACTGGCAACGGCATAAAGTACACACCACGTTAAAGTCGCGCCTCTTTCGAAGTTGGGATTCTGTTTCTTAATTCAAACGATAGGAAGAAAGCTATGGGCAGATCTTAAAGACTACAAGCACAAAGTTCTCTCAAAACATTTTATCTGACCAAATTTCTCGTCTCAACTCGGCAGTCCTCCCATGGGAAACATAAACGGAAGATAAAACATTAATTCCTTTTCTCTTCATATAAATTGTAAATTCTTCCATCAATTCCTTAGAATATATATATTGTGATATATTATGCACGCTTCTTTCTTGCAAATGTCAAGCCTATTAAAAACCAGAAAAATATCAATATATTTTCATGGTCCCCTCAATTCAGAAAACAGAATATAAGAAAACTGAAAATATATGCAGAAGGAATCCACATATATTCGTCATCAATAGAAACCATCAAAAAGCCCAAAAAAATATTTTAAATGGCCAGAGTTTTATCAATATTGAAATAAAACAGTTATGATTGGCGACTACACAATTTTAATTCGCCAAGTTAAAATGTATCATTTCAAGAATAAATTCGTTCCAACAGGTTGCATCTGAGGCCACGAATAATTAAAATCTACCAGCTAAAGTAAATGATTCAGCTTCTGTTGAGGGCATTTAGTTTTAAAGTACCAACGCAAATATAAGATAAGAAAGCAATTTGAAAGAAAAACAATTTGATCGAATATCGGATGAATTTCATTTCATTGGGCTTAAAAAGTTGACTAAAAATTCAAAATTAATAAGTTAAATGAAACAATATTATAAAAATATTTTTTAGACTTTTTTCATGGAAAACAGACCGCTTTACACAATAGCTAAGTTAAAAAATAATTCCATAAGTTAAGCCTTCCACGAGACTCGCATGGGAATGAATTATCATTTTAATGCGCAGTGCGGGTGATATCAGCTCTTTTGTTTCAACGAATGGCACCGCTTCATATTTTCTCGGGGAATGTTTGCGGCCTTCTATTTCGCCGCCCACTTTCGGGAGGGACAACAGATGGCTTTGACATACGTCACGTCTGGAAACAATGTATTTCCTACCCTTTTGCAAGTAAAATAAATGTCGGCGTATTCATTAACCAAGAGAGTTAGGGTGCAGAGCAGAGATCTGTCGCGCAAAAAAAAAAAAACGGAGTAGAAATATCTCGTCATATACTTTCTGAAATCATATTTAAAAAAAGAGTCGTAAGCAACGGGATGATTTTGACCACAACAGATCATAACTACGAACGCACTGGTGAAACTAAGAGCGTGGCTTTCACTCAAGCGTTCTGGATTATGCGTCCAACAAGCATTTTTGATGAAAACAATCAGAAATATTCGTGACCTCAGAAATAAAAAATATTTGGTGTGACATTTATTTTTAAAAACTGACCGCTTTCGATGCTAAAACATCATCATCAGTGTTCAAAAGCTATCAGATAAATAAAAAAACATGGGGAAAAATTAACAATTTATTCTACAGCTATACAACGATTCCACACAGTCACTTTGTCTACCATCATGTTAATAACAAACATACCCATGCAAGATCTTTGAGGATTCGTCACTCTATCCCCCCTCGCGTAGCTAAGAATTTGATGACGTTTTACCGTAAAAATAGACCGGTCGCTAAAAATGACGAGGGCTGGAACCATTCTCATTTGGAATAAATGAAACTCAAATTAATACCACTGCAAAGGAGCTTAAAATTTGGAAAGATGCATGGATACCTACAATAATTAACAGTCTCCATTACAAAGAGTGAATCCTTCATCTATTTGTCGTATACATACTTAAAATACTGCTACCGATTATTTTTTAACATGCATGCAAAAAAATGTATCACAATGAATGAAATTTGCCTTTCTTGTCTAAGGGGCCGGAGTGATGACGTCGTCACCAGCCATTCTCAGGTCACGGGATCGCATCCATATTGAGCGGTTTTTAATGAATGGCTATCAGGGCCGGATTTAGCCTTGATATGATAGCCTTGATAGCCGGATTTAGCCAGCTACTTCAGATATGGGGCCTTTTATAAGTCCAGATATTCTAAGTCAGGGCCAAATATGATTTTCAGATACCTAGATGCCGCACGTCCCGGACGTGCGGGATTGGGACAAATAATGCTGCAGTATATTTAAGTATATATGACAATTGCTCACTCGGACAATTTATTTTGGGGGCCCCCAAGAAAGTGGGGGCCCTAAGCTATTGCTTGAGTAGTTTATACGTAAACCCTGCACTGATTGCTGTTTGATCGTCTAAATATTAGGTACAATTTGAAATATTGAGTACGATTGGCCAAAGATATGATCAATAACTTGAGAAAATAGAAAATATTTCCGCGTGTCAAGTTTTACCTAAACAAACGCAAATCCCTACCGATTTACTTCAAAATGGGAAGATAATCTCAGGGTGGAGAGTGTCTTCAAAGGCAGGCATCATAATCTCAAGTCCAAACGATTTATAACCTGTTAACCAGGACAGATTAATAATACTTTTAAGAGAATTAAAAATATGACTTTTATCTGTTAAAAATATTGAGGATTGTTTCTCATTTCCAAGAACAATTATTATAACTTACAGTATATATTTGGGTAATTAATATTAATATTGGTATACCAAATATAAGGCATATGCTTGTTCACCATCCTGATCATCGTCCTCTGATCACCTGAAGACACTTTGAAATGCATTGTTATATATTATATTTACTGCAAATTGTATTGCTATATTCTCTGTGTTGTGGATTCTCACCAGCCAGTTATGTGTGAAATATGAATGGTATGTTCCACTGACTGATTGTGAAAATTTGTATGAATTTTCTTTGTATGTAAAAGTGGTGGAATAAAATATATGAATATGAATAGACTAGCTATCAATACCATTTTCACTAACCATTAGTAAATATATTATAATCAACACCTAAGCAGTTCCTTACATTCTTAAAAAATATCGTCTGAACTTACATGTCGCAGGTGACTGAAATCTCACCGACCTCTATATTATTTGTCTATAATATTTTTTACATCACAGGTAAGATTAACGGGCATCGATCACACTGCCACGGCACGGGCGCAAGCACTGAAAGTTTGGATATAGTTCACCGAACACGCCAGCATGAAGGGCCACGAGGGAAATTGCCATTCAGGAAGTACGGACAAAGGAGAGTGATGAGGATAAAGAAGGTAACACGGCTGAATGAATGCGTTTGCGATGACAGGATATGAATATTTACAACTCTCACAAAATTTCGTGGCAGATGCTCAGAAGAGAGTTTAATGGGGTTATAGGTCTACTTACTGAAAAGCAGGGGTTCCGAGTGTCTGGTTATATTCTGGATGCCTTCGTTTACTGTCAAAAACCCATTAAGCTAAGCATACATAATTGTAATTAGGAGGTAAGTCTGATTTCAGGCCAATTTACAAGGCACATTTTACGGTACAAACAAATGTACTATACAATGTACCAGAAAATGAATGGAATTAGAGCAGGTTCTATTCCCCGTTCAGTCACTCAGACAATCATACAATTTGCCGCTTTACATGGTACAATTTTCCTAATGCAAGAGTTCATACATTCGTTTCGCGCAAAGCGGCCTCTACAGAGCAAAAAAACGTTTTGCTTCCAGCACTCTTTCCCATTTTGATATCCATGAACAGCATCCTTTACGAGAGCACTACGTACAAACGCGATCAAACAATATCAACCGGCCAAAATATGACGATATGTGAATATCGTTCTCCAAGCGGGGATAGGGTTGGCGGGGTTTCTACAGTACTGGCTGACCATACGGACGTCCAGGGTTCAAATTCCTGCAAAGGAAGATGTTTTTCAGAGAAAACCTGATCCCTACTTGAGTGTCTTGTGGAGGGCGCTTGAGTGCAGTACTCCGTCTGTCGGATGAGACGTTAAGCCGTGGTTCCCTTGGCGCCTTTCGTTAAGAATAGGCTATTGCCGAAGCCGGGTTTCTATCCACCCTTCCTCCCTAACCTATCTCCTATGGCGCAAATGAACTTAGCTGACGGTCGCCTCCCCTAATATTCAATCCAATCCGTTCTCCAAGCGCATATTATATTGAATAAAACTCTCAATGATGTTCCCCAGGAAATAACGCCAGAAGTTATAAAAAAATACTGAGTAACACAGGAAAATAATAAATCACAGAAATTAGAGCGGAAATAGCGGTTCCCGAGGAAATAACGCCAGCAGTTATTAAAAAAAAATACTGAGTAACACAGGAAAATAATAAATCACAGAAATTAGAGCACGTGGAAAGTAAGTTCTTTTCAAAGTCATTCGCTACGTACGCGAGCGCGGAAATATCGATAGCGCGCCGAAAATATTTCGTCGCCGTTTCTCCGAGACTATGCGATAATAAGTTTTTGCTTTATTTGAATGGCCTATCAATCATTTTCAAAAACTGTTCTCCCGGACGTGACAAGTTCATCGCAATTAAGTTTTCAAAAAGAAATGGCAAAATTCAATAAAACGTTCGTTGATTTTGATCCCGATTTCAATTAACTTCACTAATAACGATTTAAAAAAACACACGACGAAATGGCTCAGCCAAAACACACACGCTCACCCTTTTCTATTATGTAACGGCAAATCCCGTTTCCAGTGCGGTGGAAGAGGCGCGCAATGCAGGCCGCCATTACTCGGGAGCTCTTTCCGTTTTACGACGACACGCACACAAAAGGCCTTTCTCCGCGGGGCTAAATCCGTCCGTCCGACCACCTCGTCGACACATCAATGAATCAATGGAAACACTGGTCAATTGTGCCCCACCCATCCCCATTCTTGCACCCTGCCCCCTCCCCCCTCCATCTATCCCCCACGTACGAGTGCACAAGGCATCAAATCGGATCCTACAGCATGTGAGCCCAGTCCGACCCGGATTAAAGCGTCCGGCTAAACGGATTAAGTCACGTGCACGTCTGTCTGTCGCGGGCAACCTCAGGGGCCGAGCGAGCGACGAGAAATCCTCGCGAAAACCCATTCCGCCCGCAAATCATTTTCACCCACCGGGCTTAGACTCCTAAATAATCAAAGGTGCACAGCAGTCGAAACACCTGAACGCGTAAATGTATCCAACGACCAAGGTTAGGTATTCCAACATGCCTCGAACACATCGACTGAGAAGGATTTCAATTGCACCGTAACTAGCGAAATGTTAGATAGCAAAAACCTTGGTGACACTCGCCAGCGGAGAATTAGAGGCCGCAGAAAATGAAGCGTTGACGAGCGGAAAAACTCCCGAAGAGACCTCTGGAAGAAAACTTATTTTTTTAAGTCGCCTTGTAAAAATGGAAGTTTCAGGTTTGATGTGGTGGAAAGAATTCACTAAAATGAATAAGAGTAAAGGAAATTTTCCACTTAGATAAATTTTTATTCGATTCAACTGCGGTTTTTATGTAATACATCATCATCAGGCCTGCCTGTACCATATCATCATGCCACCGCCTGATGATAACGTAGTACATCGAAACTTAGGTCGAATTAAAATTTATTTAAGTGGAAAAATGCCTTTACTCTAATTCATTAGTTCGCTTTATCCAGCAGTTCCTTCATGGTTATCTTTCCTAGCATCTGGCACTTCACAAGTGAAACTTACTCAATATCGCCAGCAATGGGCATTCCAGCATGCTTGAGAAACATCTGCACAGAAGGGTTTTAATGATGCATATCAAAGAAAATGAAATTTTACCTCGGGACATCCATGCATCTGATTTCATCTCTTCCTTTCTCTCACACGACCAATACATCGAGAATATTTTGATGATGTGCGTTTGTATATTTTTCTGGGTTGCAATTCTGAAAAGGACTAATTTCCTGTAAGACGTGCCCGCTCAATCATGGGTTTTTCTTCAATTTTTACATAAGCAGGGCCACCCCACCATTATCCACCGGAAATGCAGCTTCCTTCACCTCAGAACACGTTCTACTCTTCTTCATGGATACATATACCCAATCTTCTAGCTCTCTCTATCTATCCTATCCCTAGGATAGGATATCCTAGGGATAGGATATCCTATCCAACTATCCCTATCCCGCCTATCCAACATCATCCTCTCTAGCATGGCCAAACGCAGCCCCTCAACCCTCATCACCTGTTCCAAGCACCTACTTTGCCACTTCCTAATCTCATCCAGTAGTTTCCTTTCCTCAACATGCATGACAAGCACTTCCTCGTTCCATGTCTTTCTAAGTTACGTATAGCTGGAAGGTCCCTTAACACGAAAAATTCTTCGCTTCAAACATAGCGATATACAATTTAACATTAGAATGTTTGCATCTACAGAATCAATTATATTTGTTATAATACCACCAACTCTTCCATTAGCAGACTGATGTGTAAACTAAACAATATAACAGCTGAAAACTGCGTAAATAATATCCTTCTCCCATATTAAAGATCTTCCATAGTACCGTCATAAGACTAAACAATATAACAGCTGAAAACTGCGTAAATAATATCCTTCTCCCATATTAAAGATCTTCCATAGTACCGTCATAAGTATTGTAATAAACTTAGATTTTCATTTGTCAACATATGAGCAATTATCTCTAATTTAGGGAATGAGTCATGGCGTCTGTATGTCTCGGCCGTTTTTCTATTCTACTATTGGCTATGAGAAAAATGATAATTTGTGTTTCCGCATGTTTTTATTTTACCTCAGTTCTCAGCAAGTCTATAAATTAAAAAGGAGAATAGACGCAATATTGGTATTAATTTTGTTTCTCATGGTTAAAAATTTTCATTTTTATTTGAAAGCAGTTCAGTTCGTGCTTAAACACACTCAGTGTCATTCGATTTGATTCAAAAAAACTTTTTTTAAAGTGAAAATCAGGACATCGAATCATAAGGGACCAATCATCACTGGAAATATCGGAGTCATATGAATTCACTATCGTCTACTACAAAGCGATAAAATATGTAGTAGCCAAGCATAAGAAAAGAGGAATCACAAAGGAATAAGTCGAATAAATGTTTGTTTTACCTCTAAGGATTTATCTATTCAACTGAAAACATACCGACAATCAATAACCATAAACCATTGTATATTACTGATCATCACAGAACGAAAGCAGCGTGATCTACCTTCAATTCGTCCAGTTTTCATATTTTTGATCCAATATTGCATCTATTCTCTACTTTTATTTATGCATATGTTGAAAACTGAGACAAAAATACAAACATGCCGATAAAACATATCAATATTTTTCGCAGTTCCAAAATCAGAATAGAAAAACGGCAGAGATGATTTAAAATCAGACATGGTTTCATCTCTTGCTTTTCAGCAGCATTTTTCGAGCAATCGAGATCTTCAAACGAGCCGCACCGTAAAATCGAAAACTATTTTAAGGATACTATTCTTTCCCCATTCTCTTCACAAAGGAAGGGATGAAAGCACGGCTCATCTTCCTCCGCTGTCATATTTAGTTCCCTATGCCTCATGCTCTACTTAATGAAGACAAAAAATACCTCTTCTTACTCTCCTTTATATTCGTTCTGACGGCATACCCCTTCACCAACCAACTTCCGTCTTACCGAAATTAAAATTTGTGTCATGATTTTAGTAGAGAGACTTCTATATAACGGCGATAGATTAAAACATTTCGAAAATATTAATGTTGCTCTTTTCAGGTATTTCCGTCGCGTGTTTGGTTTTTTCGACAACAGTTTCTCCCCTCTTCCTGGGGGCGTCTTCAGGTCCGTTGGACATTTTTGTAATTGTTATTATTTATTTTCGTTGTTATGTATTGCGTTGCTAGTACATCTAGGACCATAGGGTGTCTCGATTGCCCGCTCCTCGTTGTGGTTTCACCACTCTCTCCCAGGTTGAGGCAATTACAAAAATGTCCAACGGACCTGAAGACGCCCCCAGGAAGAGGGGAGAAACTGTTGTCGAAAAAACCAAACACGCGACGGAAATACCTGAAAAGAGCAACATTAATAATTATAAGAGTCGCGGAAGCCTTCAAAGAAATTTCGAAAATAGTTTTTGCCCACGGACGAAAGTTCACGGATTCAAAAGGCATTGTTGGCAACTTAGCAACTAAAAACGGGACGCGCATTGAGAAAGACGCGAAATGGAAAAGCATGTAGGCAGTAGAAGTAAAGATGAATTATTAAAATAATAACTATCTAAATAAAGAATTATGTTGTGTTTTTGGGTTGCTGATTATGAATATAAAGTTCTAATTTAATTTTTAGCCAATTTTTTGACAAATAAAAGAGCAGAAACAATTATCTCATGATTTTTCCAATAACTAGAAACCAAGAACACCAGTAAATTAATTTTGTTTGCGAAAAGTATCTATAAAACACTGTGGACCACAATTTTTGAATGAAATATGCAAAATTGACGAAATACATTAATGATTCCATGTCTGAGAGAAAAGTAGACATGATTTTTCACTCATTTTTCATGATTAGGGTACGGAAATAACAGCAAATTTTCAACAATTTGCCACTGCACCTGAAGGCGTTTAACTCAATTGGAGATGATAAAATGGATATGTTAAAACTACAGTAAAAGCTATTAGATAAAAAATTACGCAATAAACTACATGAAGGTGAAAAGCATTACCACTAGAAATTAATTTTAATGGGCGACTTAAGCTACAAGGGGAACGGGTTGGTGTGGTGGTTAAAGTACTGGCTAACCACACGGGCGGCCAGGGTTCAAACCCCTGCAGAGGAGGAGGATGTTTTTCAGAGAAAACCCGAGCCCTATTTGAGTGTCTTGTGGAGGGCACTTCAAGTACAGTACTCCGTCTGTCGGATGAGAAGTTAAGCCGTGATGCCCTTGGCACTTTTCGTTAAGAGCAGGCTAATGCCGACGATGGGTTTCTATCCACTCTTCCTACCTTACCTGTACCCTATGGCGCAAATGACCTTAGCTGTCGGTCGCCTCCCCAAAATCCAATCCAATCCTTAATTTACGAGATGGTGGTAGTTATTATATTACAGGACGCATGCCGGGGGTCAAACGTCAATCCTAAGAAGATCGCAAAAAAGTAAGTAAATCCGAGGTATCAAAAAGGCCGCTAGCATGAGGTCAGAATTTAACGAGGAAAAAAAGTGGAAATTCCTATAAACAGACGCAAAACCATTGCATACCGCATAGGATTCTCACGATATCCATTAGTGAACGCACGCAATAGTAATAGAGAAAAGCAGCAAAGGTAGCGGGGGCATCTGTCTCGAGGTTGCGCTCAATGCCGACGATTTAACAAAATGTGCTGACATTGGCGAAATTAATATCTGGGCTCCCACGCAGAAACGACCGGGATGGCCATAAAAAAGCGTTCCCCGAGACCTGGAGAGCTCCCAGAGAGTTCGAGAGAGGCTGTGGATGAGTTAAATTCTTCACGATACAACTCGAAAAGCAAACAAGACTGCGATGGGCCTTCTGCAAACTGCACGAAGGAGTTCTAAGTGCGCGTGATACGAAAAGCCGGCGCGCACTCATTCATTCTCCCCTCATCTGTATTTTCGTCTCCCCATCCGAGCAATTTTGACGGAAAGAACAGAGGTGAGATAAAAGGAGCTCCTTGCATGCCATCGCTGAGGCCTTTATTTTTTTCTCAGAACCTTCCACCGCTTTCTTTTGGGATGTTGTTCGTGGAGGAGTCAGATACGGATCGCAACACGCCACAGGAAAATCCTTTCTATTTCCATCGCCCTGCATTCGTTCTTGAGGCGCTGACTCGGCCCGCCAGCATCATATTCCTTTTCTCCGAAAAGAGCCCACATCCCGGCCTCAACCCACAAAATGACCGCTCCCTTCACGAGAGAACCAGGGACAGGTTGGGAGAAGGCCTCACTCTAAAAGCACATTATCTCTACTACACAAAAATTCGTACGCAAGTGATGGTTAAAAATCTGGAGAAAAACACTTAACCAAGCCCGCGGCTTTCATGCATTGTAACTATCGTATTTTTCTGTCACGTAAGACGCATCAAATTTTAGCGACATATTTACTATGGTAAATATAAATTAACCATTCTATTGCCCTTGAATAATGTTTGCGGAAAAAATGATAAACCAACATTCATTACGACGATAAATAAGACGGCAGACTCCAGACAGTGATTTTCGACTAATTTTATAGTTACGTCTAGCCACACTAAGCGATCACGCATAATTTAACCGACTTTATAGGAAAAAATAACTGATGAGCATATACTGCATTACTACAACTGAGCGTTCATTATGTTATTATTACAATAAATATGAAGGTTCTCAGAGTAGTAAAATAATAAAACCTGTAGCTCTGCTTAAAATAAACTGAAAAGTAAATAAATCCAAATGGCTTAAACGGGAAGAAAAAGAGAAAATTTTGAAAATAAGTGCTAATTAAAGGACGAAGAGCAAGGGAAACGTTGGTTGACAAAAAGAAAGTAAACGCGAGATTCATCTTTGCACCACACACCAAGGCTAATTTTCTTCCTAAGAAAGGACCATGTTGAAAAATTTGTGAGTGCTTTCGTAGGTGAGCACTAAATATGAAAGATTTTCAAAAAAATGTACGAAATCTATAGAGTGACGTGAACCGATAAGATTGAAGATTTCTCGAGTGCTGCATCTCGGCTCCAGCTTAATCGCTCAGGAGTTGTCGATTTCGCCGATTAAAATGAAGACTGAAGGGCCGAGGAAGGCATGAGGAAGAATAAAGGATGCCCGACAACAACTAATGGAGGCCCTTCCGAAGATTATCCGGAGATAACCGCCTTAGATAAGGCTATCGACATCACTAAAGGTCGGTATCATTTCAAGAGTTCAATTGCCCGAAAAACCCCCGGCCATTTGTCATAAGAGCCTCGGCCTAAAAAAAGAACCTCGAAAGTTGAGAAGAAGTATCGGTAGGTATGGCGGCGAGTGCCCCAACGTCAATGGGGTATGACATTTCCGCCTCCAGGGCGATACATTTCAATTCAACGCTTCGAGATATATCGCAGTGCAGATCTCTTCACGTCAACTCTTGTTTACGTCAACAGCTGGAACGGGTCAGGCTGGATTTTAATCACATCATTTGACTGAAGGCAGGTACAAACGTACCGAATTTTCCACTTAAAGAGTTTTACAGCATTCAAGGATGGAGAATTTACAACGTCCGATAAGCACCGAGCTATGTCACTTAGGTTATTCTCTTCCAGGCAACTATTATGCGTTATGTAAAGAAATAATGAAAAAGTATGAGTAAAGAAATAATGAAAAAGAATGAGAGTAGCCAAAAAAAGACGAATAAGCAAAGTATTCGACGTAGGTAATTGAATGGAATATAAACAGTGAAGCACACTAAGCGAAGTAATCCTCGAGAAACGAGAAAATAGAATAATTGTACGGTGAAAGTAGCTTTATGTACTTAAGACAGTGTGGCATCCAAAAATCAGCATTGTTATTAGTATTGATGGGGCCAAATGAAAATCTGAAAACCCTAATTAATAACAGGAGAGAAGTGAGAGAGAAGTCAGACGAAGTTAAAAATGCAGTCCTCGTTTAAGCGAATACTATGGAATGTTCACAACCTAGGATAGAAAACCTTAGGGTCGTACTGAAACTTTGACTGCAGCAGGGTACAATCAATTCCTTATATATGGTGTGCACTAAAATAACATATTATATAGTTAAAAATGGTATCAAGCACCAACTTTTACGAAATGGATTCCCACTCATTAGATCGGTAGCATGAAAACGCTTGGGAGAACACTCTCAGTAAATTGAATTTAGTCAACGAATCCAAATGATTAAATTATGAAACGAAAAGAAAATTCACCAGCCTCATTCAATTTACTAGATTTACATTATCGTAACGAGAAAGAATAAATCAATTACCGTGATGGGAAAATCAAATGGCAACGTAATAGCTCGAAAAGGTAAACTCATAACATTTCCATTTGAACCAAAACGTTAAATTAACTAACAAAACTTACTGCCCACATGAAAAGTAAATATCAACATTTTTTTTTACACTTGTTACCAGAAGATAAATAAAGAAAATTTAAAAAGGGATATCCATCTACCTGTAGGGAACCGGAACTGGAAATATTTCTGGAAATATTAAACTGGAAAGTTTGAATTTTTTTGGAAAGATGGATAGCGGAAAAAGATGAAAGTATTAATAAAAAGACAAAAGGCATAATAATGGGAGAAATGAGAAATTAGGAGGCAGGCGTATTGAGGAGGGAAGAGAAAATCCGATCTTGTAGACACTGGCGAAAAACTTTTCCCTAAGGAAGACGGAAAGTAAGATAAAGTCGGAGTTATATTTGATGTAATGAAGAAAGGCAAGGAATTCCGAGCTAAGGATCAAAATGCTTAGAGAAAACAGGATTCTGTGGGAGGAACGTCTACACTTATTAACCCTTAATGCTCGTCCAAACTTACCGTTGAACGGTGAATATTATTAAAATATGAGGTAATAAATATTGGGAAACAGCAAATGGAATAGCTAGATATTAGATCTCGCAAAATATTAAAATATTTTTAAATTTATAATTAATTGGGGAAATTTGAACTGCCATACCTCAGCATTCATTAACACCTGACATTAAAAGTTTTTATAATAGACATGAATTGCAAAGCAATAAAATGTGAATTAAATGAATCACTGAAAATCAAAGGATGAATTTTGTACCACAGGTAGTGGTCATATCCATAAATAAAATAATTCAGGCGACTTCGCAGTTAGCGAATAAGTACAGTAGCAATGCCTAATTTATGAAAAAATATAGCATTTATACATAATAATAAACAAAAATTTAATGAATGCAGTGAATAGAAATAAATTTATTTCACTTCATTAAATTACTATTTTCGTATGAATTATATAACGATATGTTTTCTATGACAAGTTTAAAAAGCCATAGAGCCGACTTTATCCATTATCCTAAAAGAAAAACAAAAAACATTTAATCGAAAACCAGAGGTCAGAGACCAAATGAAAGATAAATTCATAACGGCAGGAGCATTATAAACACACGAATAGCTTTGTTTGCAATGGAAATAGTTGAGCTCACAAATTATTCCATTTTCCAAAGAGCTTACAACCTCTAATGAAAAAAGGTTAATTTTCAGTACTGAGAGCAGCTTATCAACGTATCGCTCATTTCATCCAGCTGGAATACAACGCCACACTCCCAAAATTCTTCTCGAGATTATTCTGAGCAGGTAGAGGGTGTACGCTCAGACGTATCTCAAGGCTGTATCCGAGGACATCATTTTTTGAGACGAGATTTCTTTGGGGGCACGTTTGTGAGGCTCGACGCTGTCTCGCGATAAGAGCATTCATCTCGAGACCCTCAACAATGGAACGAAGAAAGCGACGAAAAAAATCCTCACGAAAGTTTTTGAAGGTTTTTATTTTCCAGAGAAGGCTAATGAACTCTCCAAGTGACGATGGGTTTGAAATGAAGGGGTTACAGCTCGAGGCGTGAATTCTAATTGAAAGTGTCACTTCGGAGGGCACGAAAGTGGCGCCGAACTTTTTAAAAGGAGAAAAAATTCCAAAAGAATTAAACCAAACAGAATCCATATAAATTCGGGGAATTATTTGACGATCAACGAGTCAAATATCCCATGAGTCCATCGTCCCTTACGTATTTCTATATACAATGAAAAAATGTTTTTCATTATTGAATTCAAATATCGTCAAGAGAGCATCGACCTTTAACGCCCGAGAAAATATTTCAAAAGCTTCTCACATAATTAAATTAATACCTAGACGGGAGATTATTTTACTATTAATTCGACGAACTCGTCATGATTTCAATCATTAATAACCTAGAACTCCATAGAAATGACAATCTGGAGTTCTTATACTTTTTTTTCACTCTGACAGGGTGTCACCAATTAATTTTATTTAAGAGAAGAATTTATTTGAATTTAGGAAAAAAAACTTTTCAACTTCATATATAACTTTGATTTCATTATAAATAATCATTCAAACTCGTCACGAAGTCAATCGTTCGTTACAGGAAAAAGTGTATTTTTAATTATTTTCCTCCTTCGATAAAATGACGATCTTTTCCTCATGATTTTATTTGCCCGAAATATTGAATTGAAAAAGCGATAGACTGAAACTGCAAAAACGAATTATTTGGCATAAATTAAAATTTGAAACTGCTTTATATACGCATGGTTAAAATTAAGTATTGAGCAAATGATTGCAATGCCTCAGATTTCAAACGAACGGAATACTTTATTTATTTTCCAGGAGTTACATTTTGATCCAAAAAATGTAATTTATTCCAAGCCATTACAATTACATTACCGCGCAGCCATAGGAGGGGTGAAAAAATATTTTTAGTGGGATCAAGCGTATTTAGACACGTGCATATCGGTCACGGAATGAAAAGTGCGTGTCATACACGCAACGTGCGGCTTACCTGAGTCTTGACAAAGTAAAAACTGGAATTTATTAGGTTTATTTCACCATTAAAGTATTTAAAACAACGCATTTATCCATCACAGCAGTTCTCCACCATAATATATACCGCTGCAGAGTTCAGGACAGCAAGAAATATTTTTAAGGAAACATTTTTTAGAAAATGGCAGGCTGGGCAGGTCATAACAATAAGAGGGAACTATCAGGAATAAATAAAACAGATAGTGGATTTTGCCTTGGAGGAAAATACACCTGGAAGCGTGGACACAAATAGGATAACTGTATAAGTGAAAGTAGTGTTCAGGAATGAGAAACAACTAATAACGGAGAGCTTGTGTAAAACTTAGTGAAAAATATGGAGCAATAAAACGAGCAATTTTCTGTAGAAAAAAATATAATTTACTTTCAGGCTTTCGACGTCTTAAGATCGTCATCAGGTTACCTGCTGATGAAGTAATAATGTCATGATGTAACCGTACCAGGTAACTTGATGATGTTGTAACAACGTCCAATCCCGGGTCAGAAGTAATTCACAGTTATTGTGGAATATTGCAAGTTTTATTTCTTCATTACATATAAATTCTAGCCGATTTTACAAGACTCTTTTTGAATTACATGAGCGGCAGAAAGGTTTTTCGTCAAACATGCCAAGTATCCATTCATCCCTTACATATTTCTATATACGACGAAAATAATTCTTTCATGATTGAATTCAAATATCATCAAAAGAGCATTTGTTTCATGTTAAATCTAAAGTTTCACATTAGATAAAAAAAGGGTTCCATATTAAATTAGAGCTGTATCGAACAGAACTCGGAGCCCAGAAGGGAAGACGAAAGTAGGCGCTTAGGGATAAAGATGTGGGTGCGGTTGAGATGGTGAAATAGCGTTGGACTAGAAGGAAAACGAACGAGGAGATAGTGAAAAATTTCCAAACATTGCATGTAACAAATGATGTGGTACGAAGTCACTCGCACGGGTGCATATACATCTAGTTCGCATAAATCGCCCTCGAAATTCGCCTTGAAGGAAGATGGCTTGGTCGTGTTAACTGGCTAACACACCTGACCGGCAATTGGGAGATCCGGGTTCGAATCCCGGTCAAGGCAAATGATTTTTTCATAGCGAATTTCAACCCTGAGGAGATAGTGCTTGGCAGGGCGGGTAAGGACAGGAAGCTTCAAGAGAATATTCGGTAGAGGCAGGTTAGTTGGATGAAACAGGTAATTGGAAGGATGCTAAGTAAGCATGGAACAGAGACAGATAATAGCCTACATTGGCGGTATGAAGAGAGGATATGACATGCATTTATTTATTTATTTAATTGAAGTTAAATGAAATTAAAGTTCCAAAAACGACACAAAGGCTTATTACATTGGATGACCGACAAACAAATAAATTATAATCATTAGCAAAATATAAAAATTATGACAGAATATAGAAAACATACAAAAGAACAGAAGAACGTGGACGGAGACTCGGCGATGACAAAGCATGGAAGATTGCACACGTGGTTAGTAAGGAAGGATTTGAAATCGGAGGGTGGCGAGAAGTGGTCTAGGGAGGGTGAATGCAACGCCACGGAGTTAAACATATTTGGAATGCGGTAGAATAGGGAACGCTGGGATATTGAAAATGTGCTGAGTTAAAGCAATAAATATTGCATTGATAAATAGAGGCAGGTGCGTGAAAAAGGAGAGAATTTTCAGAGCTTGTAAAACTCAACAAAGTTCAAGAGAATATTCACCTGGTATCTGGGCCTAATTTTCCCAATAGGTCACCCTGGTGTCAATCTAATTTTCAACCGGGCTGAGCGATGTCGAGGCGCATGATAGTACAAAGTGATATTAATCGTACCCACCCAGTAATAAAGAGCCGCGATGCGCGACATAAGACGCATAGCAATTAAATACAGTATGACACGCTGTGCGATTCATGCAGTACATTTAGAAAGGCGACACAAGCGATTTATGCTATTTTATACGAAACAACGCGACCCATGGCTTATTTGTGAGGCGAAATTCACACATACGCGAGATGTTGATATAATATATAATCAGTTGCATACCCCCTAGTACATTCCTACAAGCCATCTGTTGTTTTACCCCCTAGACCTCATATAACCTTATTTCAGAGATGTTTTGTTTATTTAGCATCCTGTCAGAGAATGTTAAAAAAGAAAAAAGTCAATTTATTTTTTAAAGCAAGTTAAAAACGGCTGTTTGATTACGATGACATTGAATTATTATTTTAAAATGTACATGAAATTGTTTTCATGCGACAAGAAGTTGTAAATTAATTCTGTAAATTATTGTGTAACACCATGCATAACACTGTAATCTTATCACTATTTTGTCAAATAAATTTTGAACGACATTTGGGTTACCTCTACATAGGTTGTGATCTTTGGGATAACCTAAAACTTCCATAAATTATGTGCTGCTGTTTTAACGTACGTACATTGTGGGAGCATTATATTACTATTATTATTTTAATGTCGCTGAGCCTACCATATATTATTACACACTAAGAAACTTATTGGCTAAAAACGGTAAATAGATTTGCACATGAAAAAACGTAAAGCTAAATAAGTAAGCAAATTCGCCATATCATCAAAAAACTCGACATCCATACAGGAAATACCGGTCGTTCCTAAGCTGAAGGTAGGAGGAGGGGGAAAGAGAGATAACGACCAACCTCCAGCTTTTTTCGACCAGTTAAATCAAAGAGAAAATGATCCATACTTGCGTGGGCACTCGAATGGACAAGGAGCTTCGCTGAGTCACTTTCTGTCCACTCGATCGATGGGATGATGATAAAACATTACCGCCTATGAAGTTGAAAATAAAATCGCGACGAATCATCATCGATACTTCCCGGGGAAGGTGGTCAATTACAAAGACCGAAGGAGTCGATAATCATCTGCATAATAAATATATAAATTGATCATCACAAGCCATTGATATCAATCACTCATGAGGAAACAAAATGGATTGCTCGTTAAAATATTTCACGGATGATTGGAAACGTCATGCGTCAACCCAGAGAAAATAGAGAGGAGAGTACTGATAATGATCGATTTGTTCCACTTAGCTATCACAGTAACCAAATGTTTTATTTTAAAAAATAAATAGACGACAAAAATTGATCATATTACCAATTTAATGAAATGTGGGCAATGTGTTGGCATTAGAGGAAAAGGATTTCAAGGCCATGGTAAAATCATTCCAAAAAACGATAGATGTACGCACTTATTGACCCGTAATTTCATTTCCAAGCTCTCTTCCAACCGGAATCTTCATCTCGCCCTTATCTAACAACGTTTTAAGGTGATACACCAAATCTTGTGAAAGTAAAATGAGGAAAGGAATTGCAAAGGAAAAACCCAAAGCACGGCAGATTCCTACGCAACATGAGGGAGTTTTGATACTCTCGCTAAATAAATTAGCAGTCTTTCCTAGAAGAATTCACTAATCCGTGAAAAAACACGAAATTTTTCCTCAATATTTTATGCGAGTGAGGCAGTTTCGCGTCTCATTCGTCCGTATGATGGGGTTAAATATGGAGGACAACTCAGGTCATATGCGCCATGAAGAGCAGTACAGTGGGGAGGAATATTCCCCACTCAATTATTTCCTCACGTTCCTCCATTTCCTAAGAAGGGAATGAAGGTAATTATATCGAGTAAGAAACTGCCCATGATTACAAGTGCGGGAGACTGGGACTAGTAGTAACGGGGGCAAGTTGTGGCATATAGTTTATCGAGCAACGGTATCCAGGTTCATTGCCTCAATGTGCTCCATAAGTTTGGAGGGGAAGCATTACGGTTTTCTCGTCGTTTAAATCCATACTATATTCTTAAAGAAATATAAAAGTAGTCTTCTTTCTCTCTGCCATATTCCACATCAACAAGGTCGGATTTCCCATCTTTTACTCTTCTCCTCCACAAATATTTGTCTAAAGCCTCACCCTTTCTCCAGCCTTTCTCCTTTGAGTCTTCTGCCACTTTCTTCCTTCCATCTCATCTTTGGTCATCCCTTCTTCCTTTTCCCAACATAGTCCTCCGCCCTTCTCTGCACGAGTCTATACGAGCGTGGTCAACTTTCTCGTACCTTCTTGCCCATGGGTTTCACCTTTACTGTTGATCTAATACAATCATTTTCTATCTGATCTTTTCTCGCTACTCCACAAATCTAAGGAAGAATCCTCTTTTCAGATTTTTCTAACTTCCTTTCCTGGATCTTTGTAATCGGCCATGTTTCCGTCCCGTCCAGCATAACAGACTTCATTAGCTTTCCTTTCACCTTACAGCTCACTTTCCTATCGTATATCATTCCAAGGATTTTTCTCCAGTTTAGCCATACACAATATATCATATGTTATATTTCAGTTTCCAAACCTCCGACACACTGTAAAATTGATCCGAGGTACTTGAACGGCCGAACCCATTGGCATTGCTTTTCCAAAAGATTGACAGATTGGCCTTCTACGTTCTTTATCGTTATACGTTCTGTTTTAGTATACGAGGTGTGTTCAAAAAGTAAGGTGACTTTTCATATTTCGCGGGAAACATACATTTTATTTTCGATTTTTTTGTGTTGGTACACATGTCCCAAATATTTTTTTACAGTTTCAACAATATAACATATTTAGTTTGTTATTGACAGATACAAATGTTAGACGTGTTTTGGTGTGCTCGGCGATTTTCTGCTATAAAAAAAATGGATCAAAGAATTTGCATCAAATTTTGTGTAAAAATGGAATTAAGTGCTCCAAAACACTTAAAATGTTGACAGTGGCATACGGTGAGTCTGCTCTGAGTAAAAAAAAATGTTTATAAGTGGTACAAACTCTTCCAAGATGCCCGAGAAGATGCCAATGACGAACCTCGCTCTGGACGCCCCAGCACGTGAACAACAGATGAAAACGTTGAAGCAGTGAAGAATATTGTTTTGAAAAATCGTCGAATCACTATTAGAGAAGTTGCTGAGGATGTTGGCATATCGGTTGGCTCGTGCCATGCAATTTTTTCGGATGTTTTGGGCATGAGACGTGTGTCAGCCAAGTTCGTTCCGAAACTGCTTAATTTTGACCAGAAGAACCGTCGCATAAGCATCGCTCAGGAGCTGTTGAATGACGTCAATTATGATCCTGATTTGCTCAAAAGGATCATAACTGACTCAAAAGGAACATAAATTGGTGACGAATCATGGGTATATGGTTATGACGTCGAAACCAAAGCCGAATTGGGACCCCAGGAGAACCAAGATCGAAGAAAGCACGCCAAGTTCGATCAAATGTCAAGGTTTTGCTCACTGTTTTCTTCGATTACCGTGGCGTATTGCATCAGGAGTTTTTACCACAAGGCCTTACGGTCAATAAGGAGTATTACCTTGAAGTTATGCGCCGTTTGCGAGAATCAATTCGAAAAAAAACGTCCGGCATTGTGGAAAAACAATTCATGGCTTTTGCATCACGATAATGCACCTGCTCACTCATCGTTGCTTGTGAGAGATTTTTTGGCCAAAAACAACACCACAATCATGCCTCAGCCACCATATTCACCGGATTTGGCCTCCTGCGACTTTTTCCTGTTCCCAAAACCGAAGAGACCTATGAAAGGACGGAGATTTGCAACGATTGAGGAGATAAAGACTGCATCTCTGGAAGAGCTCAAGGCTATACCAAAAAGTGCTTATCAGAATTGCTTCGATTGGAAAAAGCGTTGGCACGAGTGTATTTTATCTGGGGGATTACTTTGAAGGGGACAACTTGAATATTGAAGAATAAATAAATATTTTTTCAAAACAATATAAAGTCACCTTACTTTTTGAACACACCTCGTACATTAAAAAAACGTTGTTCTTCTAGCAAATAGTCCCCGTCTACCCAACTGGTTGCAAGAGGTCCGTAAGCTAACCAGGATACCAGATGTTAATAGCCGTGGAATACCAAGTGTAAAGACCAATCCCCTTGAGTGCCTACCAGATGTTGATAAATTAGGGATTATGCTTCCAATGAAACATTACCGCCACTGCCGTCATTAAAGTCCAGGACCTGGGGACAGGAAATCAGCACTCCAGTCCCCATACAGACCGGCAGCCGAAGTATCGAATGGAGAGGCAGTTGGGAAGAAAGAGCGAAATTTAGCAGATTTCAATCATAGAAAACATACGGGGGCATCTTTGATGGAAAATACACCGAGGGCATATTGCGTTAAGCGCGTATTTGTATTCATATGACCACATGCAATTGATTTCGTCTAATTTTTTCTTCGTTCGCGTCTCGGGGTAGATCTCCGGAAAGGGTTTGGCGATAGGCATTTTTTACTCCTTAGGGTCTTCAGTTTTTGGTTCAAGAGACGGTTCACCTGCAGCAGAGATCGCAACCCTTTCCTCTTCCCCCCAGATGTAGTCGGTTACCAGATCCTCGGAAACTAGCGGTCGCACGTAGGAAGATATGTGGCGTCCCGTCCATGATAAAGGAACCTACTACAGCAAAAAATAAAACTACAAGGTATTTTACTGACCACGACAATAGTTTCGTTGCAGAGCCACACTACCAGGTAAGTTAAGTCACCGATTATTCAAAGGCAGATAGAATTGTGTATCGTTAAACAAGAAGGAATATTTAAGCATAATAAACTTAAACTAGACTAAACAAAGACGCGCGACTTTAAATTTGATTATGTTCATCCGGGATCATTCGAGAAAAACTAGGTAAATCTAGACTGCTTTATTGTGGAACCGAACAAGGTCTAGCTTTCAGCCGTTAACGGTAAAACGCGGACTAGGTATCTCACAAAAATGACAAGCGACAAGGCGTTTCCTACAAACGAAGCACATATTTACCGGTATTCCGATTCTCCCACACATACCCATCTATTGCTAGAGAACTTGGCGACTGGGAGGCATTTCGGAAGTGGCAAGCTGTATGAAATAACCGCCATGGTGCTTCTCTTGCAGCGTAGCGACCAATTAATAAGGTTCGATCGCGGGGCTATCGTGTCCTCCACGCTGAAGGCAGGGATCGGATGCCACAACTCGCGTCGCCTGCGGTCCCAAAATGTGTTACCCACGGTGTGCACTCTCCAATACCGCAGAAATCGAGGTACTTGTCCATTTTTTTCCACTCGCGACGCACGGATTTCCGGAATGGCCCCAAGCGGGACACGCATGGGAAACAATGGGAACGTAACGACCGCGGAGAACACACGAAGATGCCCTCGGGACAGAAATGCGGAAAGTACGGGAAATACGAACGAGCTAATTAAACGCGGCAAGGTCCATCCCAACACGGCGGATCCACAAACAACAACCATGACCCAACCTTAGATCATTCCCCCAAGAGCCACCGTCGGAACGTTTACCCACGGGTGGAGTAAGGAGAGCGTAGGGAAACCAATATCCACATCAATAATTTTGCATTGAAAGGGATATCTCTACAAAAGGAGGTTTTGGGTCAGCTAACTAATCGGAATGCTTCTACATACACTGCGAGCCGCCGCATGGGCGTATGGCCGGGGGTGTTAGGACACCAGCCGTGTAAAGATGTAAGGTTTTGGGAGGTGAAACGGTGTCGTGTATCATGGGAGTGTATTTAGTGGAGCTCAGATTTTATTTTTGGAGCTTATTTTGCGCGGAAAGAATCAGATTTTTTACCTACATGTTCGGAAATGTATTTTTCTTATTTTATCGCTTCTGTCAGACCTAGAGGCTAAAATAAAACTCTGACCATGGAACATATCGATCGGATCCACGGTGATAGATAAGCGACAACCATGTATTTTTCATGTCATGTAGATGTAGAACACCAATGGGCCTGATTAATAACTGTAAAATCAAGGAGAAAACATAAGGCTAAATTAAAACCCTGACCATAGAACATATCGATAGGATCCAGGGCGATAGATAAGCGGAAACCATGTCTTTTTATTCTTCCTCGCGAGGGAGGGGAGTCGGGAACTGAATCGCCACTCTCACGTACGCCCTTCACCTTTACCCGACCATTTCAGTCTCAACGGGGTGGGAAAGGGTCAGAGTGGAGAGGAAAGAAGAAAGCCTCTTCAGCCCTGTGGCCCTTGAACCTTATGCATATAAAAGGAGGTCAAACTCTACCTCGCCAGAGAGAGAGAAAACATCTCTCGAGGCAATTGTGAATATTTCAGACCGACAACGACGACGATATCCGGCGTGTGTGCGCTGTAACAAGAGAGGGCTGGATTGCGACTCTCTTTCTTCTCCCACGTCCCTCCAGCTGGGACTGACAAGGTCTCTTCCGACTTTTTATCTCCTCATCTTCCGCCGCATTTCATCAAATACGATGTTGCCGGCTGCGATTTGTGATACACCAAAGATGTAACACTATGATAGTCCAGCAGTTTCGATAGCGTTCAGGTATATAGATCAGATAGCGTTGCGATTTAATGTGATTCAGTTCGATGTATTGTAACCAGAAAATTGTCATGCGATATATTGGATGCATGGTTACGGCCTGACACGATGGAATCTCGGACTCTCGCTCATCTACCGAGGTATCGTTGGGCTCGACTGGGATTAAGAGAGGTGATCCTCTTATTCGCCCGAGTATTGTTGCCCATGTATGATAGAGGCAAACAGTACATGCGAAAAGACCTCAGCCGTCGAAATATGTTAGACAGAAATACTGCTTCTCTTCTATGTAGCGCATTGCTACCCGATGTAGGTGACGTAGGTAATAACATACAATGCGATTTAAGCTATAAAAATACTGCGATGCGATATAAATTCCCTTCTTCTTGCAAGACACTAAATTACTCAGATGCCAGATGATAAGGCTCACAGGAGGTTTAATGGATGTGGGATCAGTTTCCATTTCTTTGACGACTTATCAGCCTCCTTAAAAAATTCTTGACACCCACTCTGGAAAGAGTCTGAGATTTCTTCAGGTAAGGAGCTCAACTATTCTATTGCAAAGTTGATAATGTTGATAACTAAGTAGAGTCACTTTTTAGCAGCGGCACCCTAATTTTATATTCACCCAAAATTTTTCCCTACGTTATTCGTTCAAATCAACTGCTCAAGTCTTCAAAGCCTCTTTCCTGTTCGAATGCCAGTTGTCACCGAGTTGCCAGTTGTCAATTTCACTCCTATTTTCTGAACTATTCCACCTCAAATCTTTTCACATTATCGTAAGCCAGTCACATCTCTCATTCTTCTGAAGATATGGCGGGCTGCTCTTCCCGATATTATTCTGTAATGTCAAAATCATCACCGAAAAAATTCGTTTCCCACAAAATGGAAGCATACTCGGAAATTGAACTGACTGTAGAGCGGTATGTCAAAAGATTCACTAATGTACTCAATTATATCTGATAACTACAAACCGAGGGACTTAGTGAAATTAAATAAATAAAGAATTGGCCCAATACTCGGAATGCTCAATTATACTACGCTTTTCGACGCATATTAAAATAAAGTTTCCAATAGAAGCAAGTTTTTATTTAACTCCAATTCATTTACTTTTTTCGTACTTCTTATCAGATACCTCATGACAAAATAAGGATTTTGAATGCTTTTGTCGCAACCTTTTTAACGTATAGAAACACATTCCAATTGTCGGTTCTGGCAGTCGCCTTCAGATAGCAAGTTAAGAGCTATCCCCTAGCCCAAATTGTACCACGAGTTATTTGCCTTCAGCTACGTTCGTTTTCTCCTAGTACATGACATAAGCACAGTGACATATTGTTGCGTAAATGCTTTTATGAATTGCATTTATTCACAGCAGAATCTCATGATATACGTAACGAAGTGAATTCACTTATAAAACCGCATTGAAATATACTCAGATACACAATGCATGGCGATTTATCACGACAGAGGAGATAGCACGCAACACTTGCGATACAACACTGCGCAACGCGTCTAAAACACCAAAGAAAACGAGAAAAGTAATGATCAATATGGAAAAATGTTCAGGGGGAAATTAGTTAATATTTCAGTAAATATGCTTTTTTAGAATGTCTCACCAATTTGGGAAATATTTCCCAGTTGTTACTTGCGAGCAATTTAAAATCGCAAGGAAAACAGTTAATATCTCCTTGGGAATTGTGGGTTATAAAATAGTGACACTCCTCTGAATCCTTCATTGAATGCGAAATATACATTGAAGTAATTTCAACAGATTCAAGCGAGATATCCTGGACGTTCGTCATACTAAAACAGAAACAACAATTCCACATGGTGTTTTAATGCGTACGACGCGTTTCAACTCACAGAGCCATCATCAGGTGCAAGAGCCCTCATCAGGTTCGTCTTGTATCTGATGATGGCTCTATGAGTTGAAAGGCGTCGTACGCATTAGAACACCTCGTGGAATATTGCAATTTTTGTTTCTGTTTTAATACATTGAAATGAGTTAGCGAAATCTGAACTTAGCTGAGCCCAACTACAAAAAACCGTAGCTCTCTCAATCTCCCGTTCCAACCGACGCACTACAGTCCTGGGCCCATGTATTTCTAGGACATGAAAAGATTTTCTCAGATGAAGATGAAATTTGGTGTATATAGGTTTTCGGGGTCGCTGAATACGAATATGATGCCAAAAAAACTGAATTTTTCCATTAAATGTGAAAACTTATTTTTTGTATTATTGTGCGAATAGATTTTATTTCGTGCAAATAGGACCAAATTAAATAATTAAATTTAGCAAACAAAATAATATAGGCAAATTTCGGCAGACACTTATGAGTTTTATTGTATACTTAGTGATGTTAGTTACACTTTCCAATAGATTTTTTAATGGAATCTCATGCTATGAGTGAAATTTTCACTAATTTTAATTAAATTTCGCGGATCATAGTTCTCTCATTTTCATGATTTTTAATTTGAAATTGCATACAATGACAACTTAACAAAAATTTTACTTAAATAAATTACATTTACCAATAAATAGTACTTACTTTCCGGAGACGAATCTAGTTCTTTGAATTAAAATCGATGCAACAGTCTTCTATGTAAGCGACTCCGAAGTTAACGCGCATTTGACTTGCGATAATTAATAGAATGCATGCCTTACCTGAGCGTTCTATTATAATACCTCTAACAGTAAAGGTGTGTGATACCGGTTCAGGATCTTCGAATTCTGATGCGTCATCACTTACTCTATCCAAACGTACTGCACAGATGATTTACTTGAATACTTTATTTTTCTTACCATGTCCCATTTTTCCATGTACTGGGACCACTGCGCGACGGATAAATTCAATCCGAGAAGCGACTCTCGATGGCGCCCGGCAGAGGAGAGGACAGAGCCGGACAGACGAGGCCGGGGCGGGGCGGGAAGGTCGAAATATGGCCACGAGGGGGGTGTTTGAATGAAGAGGTGAGACTCTGGAGGGTTATCTCGCCGGGAAGGTCATCGATCCGCCCACCCTCTGTATATTTTTTTCCTTCTCCCATCGACTGGATTCGAGGCACGCGTGGAATGGAACGTTTTTGCACTCCGATGGAGGGACTCCGATTCTCGTGCACAGCGAATATTAAGTTGCGTTAGCGATGGTAATCGCTAGCGAAAAAGGGGTGAGGGCCGAGGGACGAGATTAAAATTCTCGGAAGCGATTCGCCCGAGTTATTCCTCATACCGCGTGGGAAACGATAAAAAAAGGAGTACAGGTAGACCATGTCACTTCAAGCGCCGATGGATATACGACGGGCAGTACATTATGCCCTCGAGGATATTAAAGCGAGATATTTGACATAAAACTGAAACCGTTTTCATCGTAACAAAATGTCAGCCACCAAACACACAATTTTTTTAATATTTGCAAAAATCAAATGCCGCTTTCCCTGTGATAAAGTACAGATGACAGATCCTCAGACACAATAAGAAGCAAATGAAGAACTTATGACGGATGAATTGAGACAGTATTGGTATGTCCTTCCTATACTATTTGAAATACCTCCAAAAATAAATGTATTGCTTGCCGTAATACTTTCTATAAAATCACAAAACAATTTTGAGTTGAGTTACGAACGAGTGTTCATCGTACGGAAAGAAATAACTCAAGTAATGGCCGGTGCAAGAACATTTAATCATGGAATCAATAGTTACGAGATCCATGAAGTTATAATCTCATAAAAATATTCAGGTAGCAGGAACATATGTACTAGTTACATAACTTATTTACCAATAGTTAATTGCTTTAAATATTTGATGTAATCTTCTACCGTCGGTTAAAATTTACTTAAGTTTATCCTATGAGTGCTTGCACATGCACATAATTATTAGTCAGTAAGAGCAAATTAACTCGTCATTTGTCTCATAACTACTCTTTCATCTAATAATTAAGTCTCCAAGCGTATAATTGCGCATCCGCCATCTTGGTTGCTTATGGGACTCATAACTCCATGGCATAAGTTATGAAACCAATACATTTATCGAATGCTTCTGCAACCCTTATTGAATGGTTGCCATGGCTAATTGATCCCATAAGTTTATAGAATACATGTGCGTTGTTCCTGCAACCGGGCATATGATGCTCAAATATGCCAAGCTGGTTAATTAAAAGGAAGTCAAATCATTAAAAAAACAACAAGTGTTTGCATTACTATTACTGCTACGCATCTTGCACCTTCTCAAATTTGATAATAAAATTCGAATAGCCTCCATTATTACTAAAGAAATATTTCACCAGAATAACCTAAAAGCGGCTTGCTGCTTATCACCCCACCGTACCCCACCAAAAGAATGACAGGTATGTGCATGGACAATCCTCCATATGTATTTCTCGTCCGTGGGAAGTCTTTTTTTCACAAGAACTTAATCAAATCTATTACTATATCCTTTCTTCGAAAAGATTCAGTTATCAACGTTAAAGTAATTACAGAGTCGTATTTTCTCTCTCAATTTTCATGTAAATGTCTATACTTTTAACATTACATCCCTTTAAAACTCTGTATCTTTTGCGTCCTTTTATACCGTCCAGGTTTTCTATTTTTCGGTAGCCTCTCCCAAGCTCGCCCAAATTGCTCCCCTCGATACCCTCTTCAACATGCCGTTATAAGCCAGGAAGCCACCAACTCACTTTTGCTGCCGGAATAGGTAATTTCATTATGGCTCTCCAGGACCTTCTTTCGTCCCATGAATGCTAAAGCGTTTAATCAATTCTGCAGTTATGCTGACGTTTTCATGCTGGTAAAGGGATTTAAAATGGACGGTTAAGTTTTAGACAAATCAGCTTGTCAAAGAAAAAATTAATAATACAAGTTCCTTGCTAACTTTGTGGTATTCCATATTTTTTCAGAGGATTTAATGGTTACATTTACAAAACCATATACTTAAAAACATACACGACCCGGGTTTCAACGCTTAAGCGTCATCTTCAGGTGCTTTTTCCGGGTTTACAAAGTCTTATATATGCCTGGTAGGAGGGGGTGGAGGTGAGTGATTAGGGTGGTGTGGATGCGGGTTGGTCAGGACCAATGATTGGCGGGGAGTTTGGCGGGGGTAAGGGGAGGGAAATTCGGGAGGCGGCTGTGAGGATGGGAGATGAGGACGGGTACAAATACTCATTTTAATTTATATGAGACTTTGTAAACCCGGAAAAAGCACCTGAAGATGACGCTTAAGCGTTGAAACCCGGGTTGTGTGTTTTTAAGTATGTGGTTTGGTAAATCTAACCATTAAATCCTCTGAAAAAAGAAAAAATTATTTATTGAGAGGTAATACCTTTGATTGTCACAGCCTATTCGCCACAAATATCACGATAAGCCTATCTGGGCTTGCCATCAGCTCTGCTTCGACAATGGGTCGCGGGTTATCCACGGATCGCTACCTCTGATAACTGCCCGGGTATTATTTTGGCTGATAAGCAAAATTTTTCAGGCTTTTTTTGCAGGAGTGGCGAGAAAGACGAACGAGGTATTGGATAAATTTGGAGAGGCAAGGAAGCTAGTGGCGGAATTTCGGAGGAGACAGAAGAGATAGATGGAAGACGTACTGAAAAGAGAGGGGAGGGTATTAGAGGGGATAACACTGGAGAGGCGTGAAAAAGATGAAGGATAGAGGGTAGGAATTATGGACGAAATAAGAAGAGGGAGCCAATATTATTATTCTAATATTAAAGCAATAAAAATTTTTCAAAACAAAATTCTAAGGGTAATTTTAAGAACCCGCAGAACTGAATCATCCTTCCCACTATTTGTAAGGTTGAATATCCTCCCAGTTCGGCATCTATATGTTTATAAAACTTAACGCATTTTCTACAATCGTGGTGGACATAAAAACAAACCATGTCCCTGTATGAAAAATCTTAGGTGCCACCAAATTGTTAATATTCCGAAACCACATATTGAAGCATACAAACATTTTTTTAATTATTTAGCTCCTAAATTGTATGAGGGTCTATGGACAAAATTGCACTGTTGTAAATGTGAACATGAATTTACCAATAAACTGAGAGGATGGTTGTTTAATCATAGGAAGATTGAGTTTTTGTTTGTGACCGTTGTGTGATTGATTTTCTGGTGCTTTTGTTCCGCTTTGTTTCCGCTGGTGTGTTGATTATATGTTTGATTGTTGTTTCCTTATTACTGTGTTCTTGTTGTTTTGTTTTGTGTTTCTATTTTATTACATTTTGTGTTTCAAAAGGTTATTTTATTTTCTCAAATGTACATGGGCATATGTTCTTATGAGGTTTCATATAAGAGCCATTTTTGCTTTGATATTATTTTGATATGCACTGCCAAGCACTGCCTTATTTTTATTTAATGGCAACCCCTATATAAGAGTTAATCTTTAGGGGTGCCTAATTTCACTGATTAATTATGTATTTTGTGTAACATTATTTGCGGTGAAATAAATGTCTCTATCTCTATCTCTATATGAGGATTTTAATAGGGATCTAATGGCGGATCTCGTAGAAGAGGAAAAGCAGAACGAAATGCAATAAATTAGGACGTTAGAATAAGTACTGTCCAAAAACCTACCATACAGCTGATAGAATACTGAAATGAAAATGAAATATTCTACCATAACGTGACGATCCTCGAGTGAAACGGGAGTCGGTACCGAAGAGAAGAGCAGGGCAGCGACACTGACGAGCGAGGTCGAGAGGCGTCATTGCCAGGATGGCTGGCATGAGGACGGGGCTCGAGAAACGCAAATTAATACCACGCGCCCGCCGGAGTCAAATGCAGCAACTAACTGTCCGCTTTCATCACGGGAAGCGGCCGGCAACACGACCTCCGGGCCCACCAAACTACTCTCTCAACCGCCGGCACTCTACCCCTCGCCAACCTATTAGCCTCAATTGGCATCAGGCGCTCACGACGGATGTAATATCAAGGGTACGGCTTTTAGAAGACGACGTGTATGGTAGAGATGGGTGACACGAAAAAAAAGTGTTTGAAACGTCCGCAAAAGTCGTGCTTTTTCAAAAGTCAGACCGAAAGAAACAAAAAATAAAGTTTTCGATCGAATTCCGAGTTGGCGTTCGTCTATTATTAAACTATTATAATGATTGTTATCTGACGTTATTTTTCACCCATTCACGAGGTTCATGTATTGTCAATAATTGTACGGAATACACTACGATTTACTCATAACGATAGGTAATTGCCACGCAGGCACGGAAACTGTAAAATAATTAACGCAGCTGTATTCCCCGCTAGAAGGCAGCGGTTAACCTATCACAATCAATAACTATTTAATACGTAACTTTACCAGTTTTAGTCTGTATTTAGATGACCTCAGTCAGTCACCATTTGTAGCAAAGTGATCATATAAACCGAGTTAATTAGGAACTGATGAGTTCTTTACAGTTAGCGAAATTTCTCGAGTTTATTCATTGAGGACATGACTACAGTTTTTGTTTTCCATTTGATCCATTTGAAATCATTTAATCCATTTGAAAAAATAAATACGAATGATAATGCATCACAACAACGAGGTCTTAAATAGTAAACTAAACGGAAAAATTAACTTCACTACGTACAGTTATTTTACGTTTACATCCATAATTAATGCATCCATCCATAATAACGTATTTTTTCCGATCACTAGAGGACGAATAGCATGAGGGGTTCGCCAGAGGCCGAGTAATGTGGGTAATGCATGGAGAAATCTGACGCAGCTTTTACGGGCGTTATCGCTGATAGGAAAAAATGTTTGATAGGGATTCAGGCTTAAGTCGAGATGTATTTTTTTAAGGGATATGGAGGAAAATACGACAGGCATGCAGCAATAGCAGAGCTTACAGCTGGAGGCTAAGCGAGATTTTAGGTCGTTCATGTTCACAGACCGGCCGTAACGCATCTGTCTTTAAAGGGAGAGGGAGTGGCATAAGCCCCTGGACATCTCTGACTTCAAAAAACACACCAACGAAATCGCTGATAAGCCGGCAGGTTAAGGTTACATATAGGGTTGGAACACTACAGCAGAAGATAGCGGAATGTACAGAAAATAGTTTAACAGCGACAACTTATTGGAGTTGAGATGAAAATATTACCTTCCTAGCTTACACTGCAACGTTAATAGTGAAAATAGCAAAATGACGGGTGCTTACCAAAAAGCGACGCATAAAATAACCCTCGTCTCGCTTAAAAGACCCTGCTAGAAAGTTTTGTAAACTTTTCTTAAAATATTTTTACAGAGAAGGAAGTTTCGTAGCCATTTCTTACACTTATGGAAACGCTATTATATAAACTGTCAACAGAACTCCCTTGAACATTTTGCAGAATTCCTCAGGAAGTTCTATAGAGGCCCTGGGGAAGCACCTGGGGAGGCGCCCGCTTGGTGACCAGCAACTCCACACGAGGTAGAACAAATAATAATAACGTCGAAATATAAGCTTTGTTCGCGTCGCTGCCACTTCTGCACTTTCCTGCACCTTTCTGCCACTTTCGCGTTCGCGTCGCGGAAGTTGCAAGTGACGAACGCTGTTCGCGTCGCGGGTTCAGGTTCAAAAGGTGCAACTTTTATCTGCACCTTTTGCACCAGCTTCGGAGGTGGAGCA
The DNA here is from genome assembly GCA_963169105.1 of Ceriagrion tenellum. Lineage (NCBI taxonomy): Eukaryota > Metazoa > Arthropoda > Insecta > Odonata > Coenagrionidae > Ceriagrion > Ceriagrion tenellum. Next base: position 124,401,667 of record OY720634.1, on the reverse strand, counting down.
AAAGGTGCAACTTCAGGAATCATGGGAATTAGCAGACGAGAACCCGCGGAAAACAAATGCCTTTAATGAACAATTGGAAGGAATCCATTTTTACGTGACTTATTCGGAAATAAAACATCTGACTGGGTGAAATATCAGTATTAATAAACTTTTTCAAGTGGTTAAATGTTATAAACCGCACAATGAATGGCAAGAACTCCAAATTGTGATAGGACCATGTTAAAACAGAGGTATTTTCAATTAAATATTGTAATTGTTTAGCCTGCGCACTTTGGCTATTGTTAATGAGAAACATCCATTTCATTTAACTATATTTTATTAGTTCGCATTCGTCTACTGTAAGGAAACTAAATCATTAAGGAAGCCGCGAAAATTTAACTTTTCTAACAATAGTAAAAGTGCACCGGCGTTAACAACTAAAAATTTTTTTTTCGTGAATAAAACAATATCGTTAGTGCGTATCGTAAGTGGATATTTAGCACAGTTATATCAGTGTTATTAGAATGACAGCTATTCCAATAGTAGACGAGCAAAATCAATTAATCGTCGATGAGGATGGAATGGTATCATTCGTTATGGAAGGTAATATTGTGATTCATAAAATAATTTTCTACAGCAATTGACAATTATCATTTTGACTTCGAATAACATAACGACTTTAATTGCACCAATTTGCTTCTCAATTAATTCCATCGATATGCCTTCAGATTAGTTTATGAATATCATTTAATCTTTTCCCTGTATGGTATGAGTCTTTCATTATTTTCCACTGTATACTTCCATGAAATAGATGATTCCTCAACGATAAAAATACCCTCCCAGATGATAGATAGGAGCGCAGAGTTCCTCTTATGTAATCTGGGGAATAAAGAGGTGAAACTTGTTTTAAATAATAAAAACCCTGAGGCCATTGTACCAACTCAGGACCAGTTTGTATGGAATGAGGCAGCCACAAAACTTTTCTTTGCTTCATATTTTGCAAGCAAGCAAAAAGGTGGAAAATGTTTCATCCACAAGCGATTGTTTGAGGCAATAGCATCAGACATGAATAGCCATGGATATGCGATCACTGCTCTACAAGTGACCAACAAGTACAAGTCACTAGAAAGGGCGTTTAAAACCCATGTGTCAACCAATAAAACTGGGCGAGGGCGAAGGGTCTTAAATTTTGAAACGTAAGTTAATTTTGGTTTTTCTGTGACCCTTCCATTATCTTCATACATAATATGTAAAACTATACAATACTTCTTGCCACAGAGAAATCACAGAAATGTTTGGGAAAAAACATAATATTTTCCCCAAGGTTGTGTCTGGTCGGCATGGATTAATCACCATGGCTTCTCCACCAACGTGAGTATTTCGAACAAATTTCGGTATTATACTAGCTACTTACTAATGAGGGAAGAGTGAGCATTTATAGCCCTTGTAGGATTGGAAATAATAACAGCTGAGCAAATTATTCTTTCTGCAGTGCTACGATTCCCGGAAGTGGGAGTGTGGACCCAGGTCCATCCACTTCACAATCTAGGGCACAAAATATCTTGGAGCCGAACCCAGAGGAACCCAATGAAGGAATGCCATCTACTCAACAACTAAAAATTAAAAAAAGAGATGGAAAGATGGCAATGGCACTGGATGCCCTGAGAGAGGAGATGGCAAGGCAGATAGAGGCACAGAAAGCAAGAGACAATGCCCTGCTTGAGGAGATGAAAAAAAATAATGCCCTAAAGGCAGAAGCCAATGCTCAAAGAGCTGAGCGAAACAATCTCATTAGGGAACAAATCTCTTTGCTTAAGGAGCTGTTAAATAAAGAGTAATAATCTTCCTGCTCCCCTTTTTAAGCCAGCATTTATTTTTAGATATAACCCTCTAATTAGCCCTTCCCATTGCCAACTGCCGACATATTTCATCCCGGAGAATTTTCCCTCCCTCAGCATCAACCGGGTCTCCCAAATGGTCAACTATTCCCTCAGCACCACGCCTTTCCTGAAGGGCTTCTGCATCCCTGTCAGGATGGTCTTCGACTAGGGGTTCCTCAAACCCATCCAAATCATCTGCGTCTGCTATATTATGTAGAACACAGCATGCATGGATGGTCTTGACAATCTCTTCCACATTCCTTGTTTTCAGATGGTAGAGTTGCCGGAACCTCTGCTTCAACCATCCAAAGGTATGTTCCACAGTAATGCGGCAACTACTGTGCACAAAGTTAAAATTTCTTTGGGCTCTGGTTAAATGTCCATTGTCCCTGAATGGGGTAATTAGAAATTGGGAGCAAGGATATGCACTATCCCCTAATAAGTAACCCTGACCTGTAAAAGTGTAAGGAATAATATCTTAGTTGATTATGATTGCAAATTTTAAATCAGTTATAGTACAATGAAATGAATTTTAGATGTCATGGAGTAAAAATGACACAGCAAAGAAGTAGTACTGAAGAAAAATTCCCAATAGAACAAACCTCGACATAGATTGGGAAGTTCAGTGTAAATAGGGCTATTTCTAAACACTCTGGCATCGTGCACAGATCCAGGATACCCTATGAGGACATCAATAAATTTCCCCTTCTCATTTACCACTGCCTGGAGTTGTACTGAAAAATATTTTTTCCTATTAATATAGGACTCTGGATCTTCTTCTGGTCTATCGATTCTCACATGGGATCCATCAATCAAACCTGAATTTTGAGTAAAAGTAAAAGTATTACCTGCTTTCAACTTGCAAACAGGCAAATTTAGAACTTTTAATTAATATTGCTATTACCAATTATGTCAGGAAATCCTTTCCTGTTTAAATAATGCTCCTTTGTTACGTTTTTATCCCTGTCTGTGGGATCCTTAATGATCATAGGAGCCATTCCCACTATAAAGCTAGTCATTCTCTTAATGACAGAGTGCAAAGCACTCAAGCTCAAATTGAACCGGTCTGCCACATCCCGATAGCCAGCAGCCTCATGTCCCACAAACCACAAGAATGCCATCATATGTTTTTGAGGACTGACTGGCTCAAAACCTCCATGACCTACAGTGAAAGTATATAGGTAAGTAATTATAATATAAATGCACAAGAATTTCGCAGATGTTATAAATGAAAATAGAAGAAGCAAAGTACAACCACAACAAAAACCTTGGTACAACCTTGTAAAGTTGTGAAATCGGGTGACATTTGAAATTTCCCAATTAGATCTTCCACTATGCGGGGTTTTAATCGGAAATGCCTCACAAACTCACTGTCACTATACAGAGGTATTATATTTTCTACGTAGCCTGGGACGGCATTCCTCTCCTGCTGTTCAATAACATCAATGACAGCGTCAATATGCTGTAAAATACCTGAGAAAATACAGTGAATACAATGGAGATAAGCTATCATGAAAATGAATCACGAATATCAGAATCCTGAATAAGAATGTCTTACGAAAAATAGAAGGAATAGTATTAACTTACAACCAAGGTTAAAAGAAGTGTGAGCAACGTTCTACTCCACAGCATAAACTTGGTAAATAGTTAAAATGGAATTTTTGCACGCTAAAATGGCCTTCGCTAATTAAAATCCCTCGCCTTGTTAGCAATTAGTCATTCATGGAAAAATAGGAACGTGTTAGGCAAAATAAAAACATACAGACGTCTTCATATATATCTCTGTTGGTTGTTATAAGTACCTAATGTATTAATAATTTAATGTGTATTTTAAAACATCGAACCTTAAAGAGATAACATGTGCCATGAGCTGCATAAATGTGAACCTCAAGAAAACACAAAAGAAAATATATAGTCCGGATGAAATTGATAAATGGGCGACAGTGAACGTCACCACGTTCAGATTTATAAATAAACAGTTTTGGATTTTAAATCATATCAATCAATTAAATCATAAATCATGATCGCCAAGCTTCACCTTGATGTTTATTTATATAGTCTACACACGAAAAGCAAAGTGATCGCACCGAATTACAATCAAATCTTTCTTTATCACTGTGTGTTTGACCCGATCACGCACCCAGCTGAATCAACACGGCAAAATCGCAATATTCAATGGATTGACATATAATTTTACTACCTCTCTCCTGTGGTTGTACTAATGCTGGTAATACACATTCATTATCATCTTCGTCTGAAGAATCCTCCTCAAGCCCTTGGAGCAGAGTTCTTAAAATTATATTACGCGCCATCTTTTCCGCAAAAGCGTTCGCGTCGCACGGGTTGAAACTTTCTGCCCCCGCCTGATTTTCCTTGCTCCTTCCGGTGCAGAAGGTGCAGATGGAGCAAGCGACGCGAACGAAGCTATAACTTAACGAATGGATACAATTGAACTACAAAATAACTTTCCGATACCGGAAATAAACTGTATTAACGATGAAAAAGCACAAAGGTATTCGTTTTTCCACTATGAGGACATTAGTGTCCCTAGCTCACACGTATCCCTATCAACACTGGCGATTTACAGCGCCCTAGCGGGAAGAATTCGCGAGAATTTTACGTACCTATCCTTGGAAAAAGAACTGGCTCCACAGAAATCAGGTATATTTCTGTAAAATTCCTTAATTCTACACAACAGATTGCAAGGAATGTATTGATTTACAGAAAATAACTCTAAAGAACATGAGCCAGGCCCCCATATTCCGTACAGATCCATTGAAAAGACTCTTTTTCTACGGGAAGAACGTCAATTTCCGTACTATTCCTTACGTTTATGTAACAGCACATCAGGAATTTTTCAGCAGGGGATTTATTTTGAAAATATTTCGAATATGCAAGACATAACGCTCTACTACAGTCAACGGGATACACTACCGCAGTTGCAATGCGATTTGGATACACGGCGATAACTTACTGTAAACACACCCAACCCTTAAGTATTTCCCCGTTCCAATTTAAGGGCCACGTCCGAAATAGTACGCCCGATCCACGGAGAATGCGGCGGTGTGCTTGGGGCAAAGAGGAGGGCATCAAACGAATGCCGGGGGAAGAGACGAGGATGGAAAGCATAAAACCGTCTGCGGGGCGCGGCACTTTGGAAGGTGCCGACTTGGATCGGAAAAGGAGACCGCTCGCCGGATCTCCGTCCGCCCCGCTCCGTCGTCTCCGCTCCGTCGGTCTCACTGCGACGGCGAGCGACAGAGAAAGAAACTGCGGACCTATTTCAACAGAGCCCCACCCGAGATTGAAGCATAATATCTATAAAGCATTGAAATTTACTTCAGTCACTTGCGCGACCTCTGAAATCTTATTATTATCAACATTAATTTTATAGTGACATGATTCAATACCGTCTATTTACAAGCAAATGTCATCATAAAGGGGAAAAATTGCGGCATGTTTTGAGCTCCCCAACGAATGCCATGCAAGTGGTGTTTCAACATCAAGAAATAGATGGATTGGCCGGGATTACCTACACAAACTCTACGACGAAAACCTTCTAGATTCTTCTTCTAAGGTGAATCTGTCCTCAGACAGGTTTCACATGAACTGCTCCTTTCGCGCTCGTCTATCCTGTGCTGCCTCCCTCAGCTCTTCGTAACTCCTTCCATTCATAACATCCATCAACATATTATTTCTTCGTCTTCCTCTTTCTCTCTTTACCTTCATCTTCCCTTTTGATAATCTTTTCAGCAGGCAATCTTTCCTCAGGACGTGCCCCATACAGTTTGCCTATCAATTTCCCATTGATCTTAAATATTCCTTTTTAATTCATCCTTGCTAGCCTTTCATCGTTTCTCACTCTATCACTCCATTTTAATCTATCTTTCCATTCTTCTCCATAGCCACATTTCAAATCCATAGAGATATTTATCCTCTTTCCTCCGGACTGTCCATGTTTCTGCTCCATAAAGCACAACACTCCAAATAAAACAATTAGTAATCTTTTCCTTAAGCAAATGTTTATTACTACGTTTGTTTCCTTTTAGATTACTCGTCTGAAATTCCTAACATTTCCCTTCATTCATCGCAAAGGACAGTTAATGAAACTGCATCATCTCCCTAACCACGAATCCACCATGATTGATGTTTGGCTCATTTATAAAACCTCCCAATAAAATTATATTCCCGTTAAGGTCGTAAAACAAGTAAAAAGTTGCAAGAGCTGGTCTTGGAACATAAACGTAGGCCAGCGTAGGGAAAATTCGATATCGCGATTACATATGAATTTAATGTTGTAAAATGGATAGTTTGTGGATAGCAGAGGATAGAAAATTAAGAAGAAAATGAGAAATAGGAAGAAAATCGAGGAGGCCAGGGCCGGATTTTTGGCTGTAGCGTCATCAAAGAAGAAGAGAAGGATAGTTTGTGAGGTGGAAGATCAAGTGAAGACCATCCCTCTTTTTTTAAATGTATTCTAGCGGTAAAGTTAGGTTTTGTTGAATGTCAGATAATCTCCACCCAGTTTTTTTACATATTAAGGGGCCTATCTCCCTCTTATATTTCTTTATTTGCCTCTACATACGATCTACCCTTCTTCAACCCGTCCATGAAACCTATTATCTTATCCCTCTTTGAGAAAGTTGTTTAAAAGACCAACTAGAGAACTATCATTTAATCATGAAGAAAACCCTGATTGAATGGGTAACAGTTAGGTGACTTTTCCGTGAATTCCCACACGGGCCCCGGAAAGGCATTTCACGAGAATCCCTTCGGGACGGGGCCATAGCCAGGCTCAAGTGCTGAGTGGCCCAGACTAGACTAGACTGAGCACGAAAAGTCTTTCGGCCCTCTTAGAAAAAAAGGAAAATAAAACCCACAGAGGTTGGTCACAAGAGCACGCGCCACGCTCCCCTCGAAAACTCTCGAAAGACACGCGGGAAAGGCGCTATTTTTACATCGGCGCCCCTCATTGCCGCCCCATGCTTCCTCTCGGCGAAACAGACTCTCCTCCATTACCCACACTCTTCCCAGCATCTTTCCACCTCGCGCACTCAAAACCACATGTGCCTCCTCTCTTTGTTGTCATGGTGACTGAGTTTGTGTATGTGCGCATATAAATAAAAAAGTAAACGAGAAGAGGAAGAAGAAAGGACGAGGGACATGGGCACTGCCTGGCGGTGGAGTGCCGAACTAAAATGCCACACCATCCGGAGAGGCGAAGGGGAGAAGAGATAGACACTTTAGGGCGAGAAGATTGATGAGAGGAAGGTCCTCCAAAAGAAAAAATGATAATTTAACAAAATAAAATAAAAAAGCGGCGGCCATTTGAGAAGGAAGGCTATTTTGGTTACGCCTCTTGTTTTTATTTTTTTCTAAACAAAGTTCTTATTTTTTTGCCAAGTGCAGCACTTCATGACGGCCCCCAGGCATCCTGGACCATTTACGCCCGTCTCGTTGTGAAGGTAAAAGCTGTAGACGCAAAAGAAGACTGAAATTTTCCTAAAGTCCAAAATATTTCACGGGTTACTATCCATAGAGTCGCTGTTTTGTGGAAATTATAAAATGAAACGACCCACCATTGGAAGGATTATATGAATCGATGGCGAAATAGTGATTTGTGGCAGAGAGAACCATGGAGTTTGAGGATGTTGAGACAAAATCTGTCCAATCAGCTGCTCCCTTCTTCAAAGTGTTTTCATGAAGCATCCTTGATCTCCAAACTCTTGCATGACTTCTAAATGGTTGATTCACTTCGTCCATTTGGCGTTCATAATTCCTCGACACAAGCATTTTTATTTTACTTCTAATTTTCTTTCCTTTGAAACTGCCAGAGTCCAAACTTGTGTGTACCGCACGACCATGCTCCAAAAAAATAAGCTGACCATTTGACGCGATATCCAAATGGTTCGATTCCCAGTCCAGTCGAATATTTTCCCAACGAAGTACTTCGTAATTCTCAAGTTCACGTTTCTAGAGGAAAGTACACTCTTTATTACTGGTAGAATGCCTCTTTACTATAAGATATTATCATTTAAATCAAACGGTATACAGAATTGTAACGGGGACAGGCTTTCTTTCTTTTGAGTATTATTTGTTACTATCCTCTTGTTAATTTTTTACGTTTGTGTTCGTTATGTTTCTTAAGTGGATGTTTTATGGATAAATTTTGGATACATAGGTCAGATGTTTGCGAAAGATGGACGGATAGATGAGGAGATAAAGAGACGTGCAAATGCTGGAAGGAAAAGGGTAGGTAACATGTGGAGCATATCAAGGAATGAGTACCTGTCAAAGGAAGCGAAAATCGCCGCGTACATAATGTACTTCTCCCCACTTAGTCGTATGGTAGTGAAACACGGGTATGTCAGGATAGACATAAGAGTAGACTAAACGCCGTGGGTATGAGTTATCTGAGGCGTGATTGCGGCAAAAGTAGGATGGATAGGGTCCGGAATGAGTGGGTAATGAATGAATGTGGGTTAGATGCTTCGGTAATGAACATATATGAAAGGAGTGTGCTTCGTTGGTTTGGCCATGTTGAGAGAATGGATGCGAGCCGAATAACGAAACAGATATATAAAAGTGAAATGAATGGTGCGAGAGGAGGTAGAGGTAGGCCCAGAACATTGTGTGGTCGAATGTGGATGAGGAAATTCTCAGGAGGAATATTAGCAGTCTTAAAAACAAAATGGCAGTGTATGGGGGTGAATGAGGCAAAAGAGATTTGCAAGGATAGATCAGTATGGAGGAAATTATTGAAGCAGAGTTAGGTGAACAAATATTTAGGAGTGAAACTTTGTGACTCTGTCTACCCCGGAAGGGAACGGCGTGATTGGTATGAATGTATGTATATATTCACTATGAAATGGATTCTTTATGCAGGTGATCTTTTTTTATAAATAAATATTAGGTACAAAACTTCAACTTGCTATTATTACCACCACGGCCTAACCTGTCAACGAGGGTCTCACGGGGTGACGCGAAAACTGACATTGTCCCCGGACGCTGAGAACACTAGCTACGCCTCTCCTGGTCATTAAACGGGAGGTTCCGCTTTTTCTTCCGCACTTTCTTTACTCCCAGAACACTACACATTGACCGGGAGGTCGCCTGCCCTGTCACCAGCACCACTCCGACAGATATTAAAGTGAGCTGAAGATTAAGAGTGGAAAAGTGGGATGACAAATAAAAGTTCTTACTCGGAAAGACGCCTTGTTCTCTGTTTCTCTCTCTCTCTCTCTCTCTCTCTCTTTCAAAAAGAAACAATTTCTTTCAAAGGACGACTTCTGCGCTCTCTCTCTGACCCATTCTCGGATGAAGATTTCCAAGTACGTATTTATAGCCAGCGCTCTTCCTGCAGCTGTGCCGGGAATGCAGCACACCGGTGGGAGTCAATAAAATTTTATTAGGTCCATTCCCAGTGCATAATCACGTTAATGGCGGGAGCTGAATGGAGGTGGGAGGGTCGCCCAGGGGCTGTTCACTCAACATCCTACTCAAGACTAAAAAAAAACATTAAAAAACCGTTTGGTATTTCAAATCTCGTTTTGATGGACCATTTCAAAAAAAAAGAAAGGCTACTTGACCTCTTCGTGACCCCCTGGTTACCTCACACAAGACTGAGGAAAAAATAAGATTTAGAGGAGAGAGGAAAAAGTAATTATAGATATGAAATACGGATCTCTCCGACACCACACATACCTCTACTGTATAGAGATTGAGTCACTTACGTGATCACATTCCAATATTAAAAAGACGATTTCGGGAGTAAATATGTATCGCTGGGGAAATGACGAATTAATATGTTTTCACTTAACGTGTCACACTCTATTTGCAACACGAGGTAAAAATTTATATATAAATGTGAAACATTTGGGAGAGAATTTGTATGGTGAAATCCGACTAGTTCAGAATTTAATTATTGAAATAAATGAGAATATCGTACAGAGATAAAAATAATTTTAATCAAGAATTTCACTTATTTCTACTAGACTTAGTAACAGCCTTTTGTTCCTGAGTCAACTAGACTAAGGAATAAAAGGCTGTTGATCGGAGATTTTTATTACACCAATCTTTATACGACAATTTCATTGCGCGTATAGTTTTCTTTCTTTATCCTCCCAGAAAATACCGCGAGAGTCGTTCCTGCAGATAATGAAACGATTACTAACTACTTTTCAGGGTACACTGGCTATGAACCACTCGTACCCCTTCATATTTTTTTTAGTATTCTACTGATTAAAGTAGGTTCTGTTGAATGTCAGAGAATCTCCTCCCATTTTCTACTTTTTCAAGGGCCTATCTCGCTATAGCATATCCTGTTTCGTCTCTGCATACGATCTACTCTTCTTCACCTTGTCCATGAAACCTATTCTCTTTCTTCCCCTCTCTCGCTAGCCCAACATCCTTCCCTCTATCACACTCTTGAGCAACCCATCGCTCCTTATTACTTCCTCCAGCCACCAACTCTGCCGATCTCGAATTTCATTCAGAAGATTCCTTTCCTCGCTCATCATCTCAAGCACTTCCTCGTTAGTCTTCCTCTCCGTCCACCTCACCTTCTCCATCCTTATCCACACTCACATCTCAAATACCTGCAGCCTATTATCGTCCTCCTTTCTGAGGGTCCACGTTTCTGCACCATATAACGCTACGCTCCATATCAAGCTCTTCACCAGCCTCTTCTTCACATCCTCACCCAAGGGTAGAAAGATCGCGAAGGTCATACACCGCGCCGTTATCCTTCCACCTATTCTGTAATCTCACTCCTAACCTTAAATCTGAGACCTACATTATTTGGCACCAAACCTAACCGGTGCAAATGATCGAAGTATATGCACGATTTTATACAGCAGTAGGGGGTTATTCACACTAAAATCTATATTTTTCAAAACTAGAGCAAAATTGCTATACAGAGTTGTAGAGATAATGTATCACTGCAATTAGAAACGTCTAGGTTGTTGCATTTTCTCCGGAGACTATTAAAAAATCAAAGGATGTCAAAAATATTTCCTGTACTCACAATCGGTGCTATCTGAGCAAACGAAATTCAGATACCGAGAGAATTTCATCACGTTGATTACATAAATAAGGAATCAAAGAAGCAGAAAAACGCAAGTTAAAGCTGAATTTAAAAAGGTCAATAGTCTTCGGAATTCTGTCATCCCTCATTCCAGCAGTGATTACTCGTTACATGATTTGTCCAGTACCAATATTGACATTTAACGCAATTAAAAAATATCGTTAATTTATGAGAATATACCCCGTGACACAAATACTATAAAAAGTTTTAAATGGCTAAATTACCATAGTAGCAACGTCTTGCATAAACAGATGAACAAATCCGAAATAGAGACATGAGCTTAACGGAATTCAGTACACAATTTAAGAATTTGGAGATAAATGAGGCAAAATTCATAGCGTTTGTATCCCTTCGCATCGGATACAAAGCGTCGCAACTCTGAAAGCGAGTAAAAAGCCCAAGTTCCGGAATCCGGAGGACAGGATTCTCCATTTTTTCTCCTGCTTCCGACGCCAATTGCGTCATTCAGCACTCAGCTCAATACCAAGCAATACTGGTAGCAATACTGGTATACGCAATGCATTATTTAATTCTCAAAATAGGTCAATATTAGACGAGACATAGGTGTGACGGTAATATCAGGCTACAGAGAATTGTTACCCCCCAATGATTTTTGCAATTCCGTCGTCTCATATTGATTTGAATTATCTGATTGAGTTGAAGTGCCTCGCGACAACATATGCTGCGTCCAGGGTTTTCACGTAAAAGAAAGGAGTGGGAGATATGCTCCATCTCTCTCAACCGATCTCCCCCCCTTACGTGCATAAAATGTGCAGGAGGGCAATGACTGAACCATTCCTCTCTTTTATTCGGCTTACTCGTACTTGCGAGCCTCCATTATCGTCGCACGTCGGTACATTTGTGTTTGCCCGCTTGGTTGTTTGGCTCGTTTTAGCAAGCCGAGTTTCTCCTCCTCTTACAGCCTCCTTAATCGCTACTATCCCTTCAGCTCTGTTTTCTCCTCATTATCTACCATTTTACTATTCACTACATAAGTTATTGTAACTACAACTACTAGCTACTACTACTTGGTTGTTTATGGTTGGTATAGCAATTCCCGTTGTGGTCACGTTTCTTATCTAACTCGCCACGGGTTTATTTAGTTTCATTAGTAGTTTAAGTAGTAGTTTTAATTAGTTCCTCGAATTTTTCAACCGCAGACCGATTTTTCCACTTTACTGGAAAACGCGCTATTATGCTTTTTTTACTCTCAAATATTTGGTCATAAGGATGCCAAATTTGAATGATTCCGTCACGTAGATTTGCACACTACGAATGTATTTTTATAAATTCATATCAAAGCCTAAAGGTGTTATTTTGTCAACGATTATATATTTTACATTCAAACCGGCGTACAACAATACATAACTTATAATATCGAAACCACTGACACCCTCTTTTGCTGCAAGAACTATTCTACGCCACAAATGTGGGCTATGAACATAAAAAGATCATCTCAAGTTTAACAGGTTGAAGGAGAGAGAAAGTGGATGGAGTGTACAAAAATTCTATAACCATAGTCTTCATTAACACTTTGAGTGCTATGGACGTAATGGTAATTGGTCTTCCTATATTTTCGGAGGACGATGGACGTACTAGGACGCCCATTCCATGGATATTCCAATGACATATGGACGTACTGGGACGTTGATGGAATATCATCAATGAGCGGCAGCTGGACGTAATGGGATGGCTTCAGTCTTTCAGGTAGACATTCATATGACGACAAAGTGCCAAAATAAATTATAATTGCAAAACAAAGTTTATCAAACCTAGATTTTAGATACTCTTCTTTCACAATCCAGGTGAGAGTGTAAAACCCTCTGTTTTTCTGAGGGAACCTTCAATTGAAAGCCCCAGCATGCAAAGTGTTATGGGAGAGATAATTTTAAACGCATCATTTCGTAATTCATCGGCATGGCAGTATCCGGGGACTTTCCAAGCGCAAAGAAGAAGACAAGGAAGGTGAGACTGAATAATTAAATCACCTTTGAAAGACGCACCAGAGAGGGGAGACCGGGAGAGGTGTGATAAAGACATAAGGCCTGGGACGCAAGTCATTAGCGAAGATGATCTGGACCCACGTCTCAAGAAGGAAAGGGGTTTGCTCAGAGTTCTCGCTAGCACTTTCATCCTCCCAATCCCGATTCTCCTCAACCACGCCAGCTGCAGAAAAAAATTTTTCTCGTCCATTACTTGCGACGTGACACTCAAAAAGAACGATAGTAAGGCTGAATGTCACGATACGAGGATATGTAGTGGTGAAACCGGAGAAACAGTTCCCGTTATTGGGAAATTTTGAGAATGCAACCAGTGGATCCAAGTGATAAAAATAGACATGGAATGGATGGGGAAGACAGAAGACATATTACAGGATAAAAGTACGATGTGGGTTGATTTTTTCCCGGCTAATAAAACCGAAGTGCATTCTTCTCGGGTTTCCGTCCACATTACGTCCTCCATCTCCGCCTTCGATTACCGTCAATACGGTTTGTGGTGTAACTCTCTCTATGAAATTATAGATAACATTGCATCTCAGTTTATTATTTTAGCTGTAATTTGTGGATTTGTGAAGTTTTACAGGTTTTTGCTACTGCGTTAGTAGTTGTAGTTACAGTAACTTATGTAGTGAATAGTAAAATGCAAGATAATGAGGAGAAAATAGAGCTGAAGGGATAGTAGCGATTAAGGAGGCTGCAAGAGGAGGAGAAACTCGGCCTGCTAAAACGAGCCTGACGCGTCGCAAGTGAAACGAATTTTAACGTATGCACGCCTTGCGTGGCGAAAGGTAAAATTACCCCCTTATCTTGCCTGCCACGATACAAATTGTATACAAAACATGCACGTTTGTAATAGTGTCATTACAGAGCGTAGTATGTTTGTTTAAAGCTAACTATACGGACTACGATCAATATTTATTGAACCCTGGGCTGAGAAAGTAGTTAAAAACCCCACACATCGCACATTAAAGTACGCGGGATAATTGTAGAGATCAATAAATAAACGTATGGCTAAATGGAAATAGAATCCATTGCTCTTTACCGTATCCATAAACAATCAAAAGTAAGTTTTCACCCTGATACAAAACCTCATGACCTTCAAAAGCCTCCTTATTAGCGATAGTAGAGCAGAAAAAACGATCGTAAATAAAGAAAATGAATGCTCTGTATTGGTCCACGAGGTCATCGGGAAAAATCGGGAGGAGAAGGAATGTAAACGGGTAAAAAATTGTTCTTAATGCAAAAATTCTGGAACTAATGTCGCCGTCAAAATAGTATGACCTGGACTTTGACATGTTCCACATGACTACTGAGTATGATTGATAGGGCATATTATAGGAACAACTTGGTAAAGAACATTTATTTACCATTAAAATGAAATACACTTTGGAGCGATCTCATTTGCCTGCTTGATGTTAGTCACTAAAAATTCGGATAAAAACACGGTAAAATTGCCCAACTTCACGACTGGGTTAAGCTTACGACACTGTGGAACACAAACGGTTACTTTAAGATAAGTAAAAACTTTATCACAAGTAGAGTATATAATCATGAAACCGTCCAAATCTTTTTAACATCCGTTCATCGTTGCTCAACTGTTTATATGTAACTAAGAATCTATTGCAGTCAACACTTTTTGTGCGAGAGAGTTGTAATTTAAACACTACCTTTTTAATAAAATTTAGAAAAAATTCGCGAAAGCCTTTTTTTCTAAAAGAAATGGAACGGAAGATATGAAGGGAACACTTCTGATGACGACACGCCGGCCGCATGTATGGTTTTGGGGGCTCGTCCGAAGCAATAATTCTACAACTAGTCCTGCTGGAGCCTTAGAAAATTTCTCTCCATGCTTCGTATTTGAGTAATGAGAGAGGGATGAGTCATAAAACCGTAATCCTCTGCGGTGTCCTCACAATATAATACATCTTTTTTTTCAAATTCTAAGGTAGTTCCTTTCAATTTTTTTATGCCACTTCGGTGCGTTTTCCCAGGCATTTAAAAGGATATTTGATCGACCGGAATCTCTTTTCCCAAGTTCCCTTTACGAGGTTAAACTTGTTCTTCCGGTATCCCGAGGCTCACATCCGACCGTCTCAGCAATCTTTTGAGAAGAACGAGGCGAGGGTCTGAGGGAAGAAACCGCACAAACCAAAGAGAGGAATGTTTGCAGATGGCGAGATTCGTTAAAGAATACTCATTGAGAGAATTCGATCACGCTCATGGCACGATCCCGGGGAAAGACAAACAACCAAGCGGGCAAACACGAATGTACCGACGTGCGACGATAATGGAGGCTCGCAAGTACAAGTAAGCCAAATAAAAGAGAGGAATGGTTCAGTCATTGCCCTCCTGCACATTGTATGCACGTAAGGGGGGAGATCGGTTGAGAGAGATAGAGCATAGCTCCCACTCCTTTCTTTTACGTGAAAACCCTAGACGCAGCATATGTTGTCGTGAGTCACTTCAACCCAATCAGATAATTCAAATCAATATGAGATGACGGAATTGCAAAAATCATTGGGGGGTAACAATTCTCTTTACCCTGATATTACCGTCACAGCTATGTCTCGTCTAATATTGAGCTATTTTGAGAATTAAATAATGCATACGTGATAAGCGACATACCAGTGTGCAGTAAATAAATTGTTCTAACGTGAATTGATTAAAATAATTTAATGCAAACATTATTAGCGACTCATTTATTCCCTGCGACAAAATACTGTATCAAATTTACTTACTTTTTAATATGCATAAGTAAACACAGAAATATACATTTTCATTTGAGAAAAACACACATTTTTTATAATACGTGCTAACAACAACCCGAAAAGATACAAAGGCATTGATTTAACAAAAATTGCTAAAGCATTTAGAAACAGTTCAAAAGTCTTAGAAATTTTCCAAGTTCATCTTATGAAATGCTTTTTCCTCACCAATTATCTGCCATCAAGTCCTCGGTGTCTGCGGCTGGCCAAGCACCGCTGAGTAAGTTTAAAGAGTGTAGTTAGCAAGAGTATGATAGCACCAACATCACAACAGGCAATAGATTCTTAAAGCCAAAATCACATCACAGCATTACCTGCCAGGAAACCCGGAAACTCCTCACACCGAGATCATCTCTGCGACAAACAACTACGATATTTGGGTGAAATGGGGGGTGGCATATTGTGTTTAATTGACAAGTTTTTTCAATTAAGTTTTCATTTCTAGAGTTTTATAATTAACCCAATAAATTAGTAAGATTTGAGTAACCAAGGCGTAAGATAAGAAATAATTTGAATACTTTTGTTTTGATCGAAGACGTTTCCTCTTTCTTCAAAAATATGTGCATTATAAAGCAACAACAGGTAAAAATGACCACGCACTAAATTTTTAAAAATATTTAAAAAAGTAAATGTTGGCAAAATATTAATTATCGTATGATAATTTAGATGATTAAACACTTCAAATTTCATACTACAATCAACGGGTCACTGCTAATTATTTATTTTTATTATAAATACAATTCGACAGAATTAAAGAAAATTGACGACTATTTTAATGGAATAAATATTTGGTTTATTAAATGTAATAAATGTATGTAAAATAAATTTGGTTTACATCCGTTTCCAAATGATGAAGCTAGTTTAATGCAGGTTCAGTTTGTTGAACACAACCACCTCACACAACCTTTCCAAGCAATAACCCAAGCGCGCAGTAATTGGCTACCTAGTCCAAATTCCCCAGGGGCAGTACCTTCCCATACACCACTCTTTTCCAACCATTCAACCCTTTCCCTCTTCCTCACGAGAGCCTATGCTGACAGGGACATTATAATCAGCGTATTGTCACCTCATGATGATACGCAGCATCCAAACCGAGGTCGTGCGTAAATATCCATTCTTGAGGAGATGCAACGCTTCCTTTGCCCTTTTACACGCGAAGGTTTCAGAGCCGAGCAAAGAACACCTGTCGCCGGACATAAAACGCCGCATTGCGTTCATTAGGAGGGCATTCGGGGAAGAAGGGCGAGAGAGAGAGAGATGGAGGGAGTGCATACGATACGGAGGAGCTGTCGAGGCGAGACGAGATGAAAGTGACACGAGACGTTGGGAGTCTTTCGAGGAGGTCACGCAGAGATGGGCGCTAAAAAGGGTTACCTTGGCTCTCGGCGAATAAACACGGGGATAGGGAGACTTTGAGACGGTTAAAAGGCACCCACCGCGTCCCTATCTACCCTGCTACGCTTGATGTTACGCCGAGATGAGCAAAGAAGAAGCGAGCGCCAAAGGGAGGTAACTTAAGCCGAGCGACGAGATAGGCAAAGGACCAGCCCCGCTAGCCGTTCATTCATATCCATTACACATCTACTTTCCGGGAAGATACGTCGTCGTCTTCAAAAACAGATCGCATTTAAGCTTTCATCCTTCGGGTTGATACAAACTTGTGATAGAGAGATGGATAACACCAAACACGAAACTTGAAATGTCCCGTACACTACGCACAAACATACTGGGCTGAGAGTCAGATGTTCCTTTTAATTGGCTAGATTTTTTGGCCCTCAGCTTCTTTAGCGAGCGGGCTGCACAAAACTCCCAAGTAGGAAGAAGGGCAAGGAGCTTCGTCACCGATAATTTGAAGTTAGCAATCTTCTACTAAGAAATTTGTTCAAGGATTAAGAAAGAATACGGTCCTCATTATCAGGGCCAAACTCGGAGGCTTAACTGGTACAAGACAAATTATTGATGAGGTATAAATCAACATAAGGAGGCTATCGATCTAAAATATCTTCCACCAAATTTATGAGTCAACTATGGACAAAACATTAGGAACAATCGAAAAATTAACTCCATCATCCTAAAAACACAGAAGTTGAAAAATGCGTAAGTTTACGAAAGGTTTATGCATGCACGAGGCGGGCTTTTATAATGCGATTATGTTACATCTTTCTATGCTGATTTTTTAATGATAAATACCCCAATTATATGATACAAATGAATTAAACATGGTTATTCCACTGTGGGTTAATCAACGACGCAACATTCTGGGAAGTATGAGGCCAATATTCACGAGTCTTGAGGAGTAGAGAAGGGCAAACCAGTTCCATTTCAAGAACTCGTTCACTCTGGACCGGTCCCTTTGGGACCCTCCCTTGTCACTAGTTCACAGTTCCTATTGTATTGATAGTCGTGCATTTTTACTGTCAATATGTTCTGGGTATTAAAAGAATGTAAAAATTAAAAAAAAACAACTAGAAGCACTTGGAATACTGCAATGACGGCATTAAGAATTTTGGATGAAAAATAAGGTAGAAGAAATATCACATTTAACAACTTTTAACATGATGTTGAATAAAAAGGTTTCATATTTGAACCATAAGGAATCTTAAGATTGGTCTATCAAGGAGAAAAAGAAAAAAGTATAAAATTAGAAATAGGTTTTGCTATGTTAAAAAATGAAGTATAAAGCCATCAGATAAACTACAATAAAAACACTGCAAGTTGATAAGCAACTGATCCGGTGTTTGTTTCCGTGCGTGCAGCTACGTTTTCTGTACCGTGCGTGCAGCAACTGTACAGTAGTAATTTCTGCCCAGTGACACGCCACGCTGCGGCTGAAGGTTAGTACGGGCAAGATCTTCACTAGATTCACAGCACCAGCGCCAGAATGCAACTAAGGAGGTGGAGAATGAAATCTTGACCAAACCTTATCTGGTATTGCGTGACAAGGAATTTCTTTGGTTTATTTTGGCCTCGCCTACGACCATGACCGAATACAGCGAGCCGACTGGCTCCACTATGAAGAAAAAAATGCACCGCTAGACTGCTATCATCTGGAGACGAATTTTTGGGATCCCATTAAAAAACATCCTATCTCATAAACATGGGAACGAAGGAGTAAAAAGAAAGACGGACGGAGAGATGCGAAAGGTCCGACGAACCGGACGGAACGAAGGAGTGAAAGGAACGACGATCCGATCGAAAGTAACGGTGGAAGGAAATGGGCCGAAAGGAATGATGGACCGAGAGGAACGATGGACCGAGATGTAAGAAAAGCCCGTTCTTTCCATAGACGTCGGGCCTCGGTCCATCCATTCAATCCATGGACCCGTTCCTTCGGGCCCGTTCGTTCGCAAACGACCCACCCCATTCGGGGCGACTACACGACCCCCGGACACCAAAGGCTAGGCGGTTAAAGAAGACCGAGGGATGGCAAAGGGAGGAAATTTCAAAATATCGTCCCAAGGCTCTTACCTGCTGCCAGGTGAGGCGAGCAAAGTACACGGGCAGCGTCGCGGCGGCTATGAGGTGAGCGATGGCCAATCCGAGTCCGAAGGCAGCCGCGTCCGGTGCTCTCAGGGGAAGCATCGCGTAAACAACCAGAGCCACAAATGCCACCTGGAAGGAAGAAAAGAGAGACAAGCCATTATAGCATCATTTGATGCGAGGTGGAGTATATACACTTCAAGTAAAGAGTAGATGAAATGCCTGTTGTACGAAATGAAACTTCTCGAATAATATTTCCAACAACTGTTTGCCAAAATGCTAACTCCATGAGATTTATGGAACTAAGCCAAATGAATCCGTAAAACGTTACCAGAAATAATTTACAATGGGAGGAAACGAGTGTGCGTCTAACTTGAATGCGCAATTCATACCTCAAGAATACAAGTATTGTGCTCTTAAGTGATGTGAAAAATTAATGAAAATGCAGCAAGTTTAAGGCTCTTAAGGTATTATATGGTGATAACAAGTGATTAAAGCAATTTACATTGTTTCGTGAGGTTATAAAAAACTAACCTCATGACTTATGGTCGAATTTTAAATATGGTATACAATTTGTAATGCCAAAAACATAATGTTTACATCACTAATTTATTAACCTCCCAATCCATGTATTTAAAAGAGAGATGCTTGCTTTTGCTCTAAACTTTACTGGAAATTTTTACTCATAAAAATAATACCAAAATTGGCAGCGTTTCACTTACAATAAAGATATCAGTACTAAAATTAGGCATAATCACTTCATTGATTCTGAATACGTATAACTAAAACCTAAACAGCAGAATAGAGTGGTAATGACACAGCAAACATTCTAGAAATTAATTTTCTTCCAACGGCTGCTTTAAGCGGACGCACAATCGGTGACCATAATAAAAACGGAGCACCACTGAATACACTCTGACAGTGCACTTCATTATTTCACCTCCCAAAGCCTTACACCTTGAACCTTTACAAGGCTGGTGTACTAACACCCCCTTGCCATACTCCCATGCGGCAGTTCACAGGATAATATGTAGACGTAGAAGCATCTTCGAAGGAAATGAAACTAATGTAAAATAATTGGATCAAGCATCGAGTTACTCATAAATTTCATCAGAGTATATTTATTTTGGCAGTATTTCTACTCCCTTGTTGTTGAATATTTAGCTGGTCATCTACATTCTAAAACGAGATGAATTTTACAACGATTTACATAGACTGCCCGATTGCTTTTCCAGCCGTTAAGCTAAGCAATATCCAAATTACCTACTCCGTCAATTCAGAAAATTTTCGCAACGATACTTAAGCTATCCACAGAATGAAATTCATATTTATGTGGCGTGATCTGAAAGTAAAAGCGCTAATTTCAAGAAAATTGGCCAATATTAAATAACTTTTCATTGGCCAAGAGAATGAATTGCATGGTCGTCATTCTCTGGCGTATAAATTGACTGCCTGGTACCGGAACTGGCTTGAGATCATTCCATGGTTCTATTTCTACTGTAATGCTCGGCAATTAGCACCAATAACATTACACACGAATGCAGCATTAACCAACAGTCAAAAAACTTTAAAATGGATTGCTAACGATGCAAACGTAGCAACGAATAACCTTAAGTCTTTCTCAACTAAAACTTTAAGTTGCACCTAAAATTATTGGGTATTAGTTTAGTCTAATGCCACATATTCACCAAACTAAAAATGTTCCACCTAATTAGGATAAATTGTATCTTCTCCAAGCAAAGTGGAAATCCTGGCACCATTTCCAACTCATATCATGGAACAGGTAATTTTGGCAAAGCGAATAGGAAAGGACGGCACTTAGAGAGAACACGGCGTCGACAGAACACACATAACAAAAACATACCGGAAGAAAAACAGAGTCAGTTTTCGTTGGCGCGTTCTCCACTGGTAAATAAGTCAAATCGGCGCATAAAAAATGAATTCTGGAGTTTTCGACAGTGAACAACCAACAAGGTTTTAAAATTTACAATAAAAGACGTACAGCTCAATCCAAACCCATCGACTGTACCCTCTTCTCAAACCACCTATATATACTGAAAAATATATTGAAAAGATATCACGTAAGTTATCTTAAGTATAGCCAACTGATCATTTCATGCCTAAATCCCTTGCATTGTGGGATAGCAAGATATTTCATTCATACGAGGATCAATTATCGTCACTATTTTAAATTACTCTCATTACAAGGAGGCGATTCATTTTAAATAGTGGATCGTGTTTTGCCTCCCCAACCATGGGTTGGAATGCTGGGAGTACCGAAGACATTTCGACAGTACTTCAATCCCCAATCCTAATGGGTTAACAGGAGAAAACCACTTCAAATACCCGAATCCTTTAGTCATATGGGACGCACAACCGTGGACTTAGCGGTGACAAACATTACAGAGTCGGATTACACCGATTCCTAACACCAAATTTATCTTTCCCGCGCCTCTATTCCCAAAACAATAATATCTAATCAAACAAATCTCACCATAGTGGCTGGTCGCAAAACACATTCCAGATTGCATTAAATATACTAAGAAAAAAGCACAGTTTTTTTATGGTAATGGAATGGATCCTTGCTCGTGTTCCCACTAGTTCGAGACTGCCTACACGTGTATATGATAATTATTATATGCTATATTTATCATTACGTAGTTATAAAAATTTTATATTAATTTTAATCATTGTAGGGGACCCACAAAATAGCTTTTAGGTCTATTGACCATCCGTAATATTCTCCTCCAATGGGAGTCTTCTCGGATATTAAAATTCCAGGACTATATATTTTACAAAAATAAATCCTTGCTTAACTTTTCGTATTTTATGCCTACCTTTATTGCCCTATTCCTATTCACCCGAATCCTTATGTATTAGCTAGGTACTAATTCTCTATCACAAGTGAAAAAATAACACTTTAACAAATTTCTAACATTCCTGGTGATCAGTTCCTTTAAAAATAGCACGGTAAGGTTAGCGTCCTTTTCAGGTAGCGTATTATTCGCATTGCTTTAAAAAAATTTAGGCGAGATTCAGAGCAACCGGCTCCCATTGTTGAAACAAGCTGGTGAGATGCTTCTGAAAGGCATTTTCTTCCGATCACAAATATCATCATCGCATCAACGACAATGAGAGGATGGAGAGAAAGGACCGCGTTATCAACGGGAAAATAATCGCCTGCCGGCTTGACGAAGCACACTCACAATCAGTCCCTATCCGCTCTCCCAACTCCGATCCTACATTCGGAACCAGGGCCAACTCGCGGGACGGAGCAAACAAAACGTGCGAGCATGGCCACATCGGCACATTTCTTGAGAAAATACAAGCCGCTCGCAATCTCTAACCCCCCCGGCTCCGTAGATAAGACTAATATTTGCTCTGCTGGAATAGAGCGCCCGCAGATGTGCTTTCGGTGATGAGCAATAGGGGAGCTTGAGCAGAAGAAATGGACAAGGTGTGGAGAGGGAGAGAGACGGGGAGGACAACGGTTTGGGACGGGTTCTGAAGAGCACGAAAAAGCAAGAGGGCGGCGCGACACTCATGACTCACTCGGCCTTCTTCCTAAAGCTACAGTGAGACGCTATCATGGCGTGACAACAGGAGAAGCAACCCGTGCGAAATGAACACGGACCTTTAAATTAAATTTCCTGAGGAGGACGATTTAGGAGTATGAGGCAATGAGGATTCTAGATACTCGGCAACCGACATTTTTTACTATATTTTAAATACTCGACTATTATATTTTTAATAAATATTTTTATATGTAAACAATCGACATCGGCTATGCATATTGTGCCAAAATCTCCACGGTAAAATCTCACAATCAGTATATTTTCCAAAATAATGAAAATAGGATTTTCAACAAACAGTAACTAAGGCTAAAATATTTACGCTAAGAACACTAATAACATCAAATGAAAATCTGTTGTGGATGGTTTTACGTAAAAACGGGCTCGCGAATGTACTGCCTTAATTACAAGTACTACATAATTATCTTCTTCGTCTTCGCGTGAATGACCTTTACCATGATGAAGTATATCTACAGATTGTTATTTCCGCAAGAGGATGAATAAAGATAAAGGAGCAAGAGATTATTAGGCAAAGTGGAGTGAAAAAAAACAATCAAGAGTTAAATATCGATGAGGAGAAAAGGATGCGAGGAATAGGCCGAGCTAATGGAGGAGCGAATTGAAGAGAAAGAAGAGACGCTAATTTCAAAATTAATCAGACCCAGTATGAGTAGGAATTTATTATTTAACTATTGCAGTAAAACATGAAAATAAGAATGCGTTGGGCGATGCAATCACGGAAAAAGAGTGGGATATTGGTCCTATTAAAATAATTTGAAGAAAATATATCACCAATTCAAATATTCCACCTTAAGCATGTGAGTACATCCCCATTAGAAAAATGGATGCGGGCCCGGGAAAAATACAGGTAGGTATCACCGGCAGGAACACAAAGTTTGGATCACGGAAGTACGGGTAAGATCCGATAGCTGGCCGCACATCGACCCAAAATTCTATTCTAAGGGGTATATCCTGAAAGGTCAACACGAAATGACCTATATGGGATTTAATTGCGCGACCTTTTAGAGTGAAGAAGTACATCGCCATCGAAATAGGCCGGTATTTTGGAAGAGACAGTTTAATTCGTTTAAGACGGTCGCCATAAATACAAACAATTATTGAATTAGAGACACTGATTACGAAAGGTCATTTGAGCTTAAAATTTGCTTAGAAAAAATAACAAGATTTGATGTGACAAGCCAAATGCCTGTGGCTCTATTCCAGGTAGAGGTACACTCTTTCCAGCAGCATTTTTGTACTCATCGCGTGACAAATAATATTCAGGAAGTTTGAACAGCGCAAATGGCATGTTCGTGACGACTGATATCAGAAGTGCCATTTAGGATGAAGGAGAATAGGTATTAGGCAAAAATTGCAGACTGAAGGAAGGAGCTGAGAAAAATATGCGTTAACTTCACATCAATATTAAGACAGCATCAATGAAAGCGATCATTAGGTCAAAATAATATCCAACGATTCATGCATAATAAAATGGCTATGAAAGCAATTTTGATGTGTCGGAGAGGAAAGGAAATCAAATCAAAGACGTGACTAGTAATAAGTGGCCAATGAAGTTGACCAGATATCTTCAGAGCTGGCAGGTAAATCCCTTAATACTGGAGGCATATTAGTAGACAATAATCATTCTAAAATGCTATAATCGTTAAAATATGGTACGTATTCATGTTACACAGCAATAGGTTAACTTAAAATAATGTTGTAATTCAGAAAAGAAAAAAAATATGCGACCATCATTATAACCTGGTTATCTAAAATGCCCTTAAAGTCGTCAGCAAATTGTTCAGTCGCCCATCCAATGCTCGTCGTATCTATCATATCATCATAAATTATTTTTACCAAATCGTTTCCAGATAGTCAAAGGAAACTGCATCGATTTACAAACTTAGAGAGTCAGAACTGATTATGTTTACCTTACAACGCAAGAATACTTCAATTTTCGACAACTGTTGGTATATCTTGATACATCGCTGCGGTAATATAAGAATTCCCCAAGATGTTTGAGAATCTTGGCTCATGGTAAAAAGTGGACCTTAATGCGAACATCCGAATTCTACCATGAGTGTCGTGAGAATGGAACATGGAAAGCTCCTCGGTTAGAGACACGGAGCACGCCATAAACATAAAGCGAACATAAAGTCTTTCATTTAAAGTAGAATGATAATAAAAATGGGCGAATAATAAGGGTCATAAAATGAAACCCAAATTTCTGCAAAAATATTAATTTTGCGATCATCCTAGTATTTTATATATGTTCACGTTCTATGTCCATCGTGCTTCCCCATATTTAAATCCAATTTCACGCCAAGACAAGAGGGTTTGTGCGTGTCTAATGAACCACTGTTCCAAAGGAGACTGATATGCGTCCAGATCGCGATATTGGGCCCGGGGACAGAAAACAGCGCGATTGATCCGAAGCTACTTCAGCGAACGATTACCATATTATAGTGTCTCAAAACCCGGAGTTATTTAGTTTGAAGAAACTAAAATAGTGAGAAAATCGGGACATTGTTCATAAAAAAACTACCATGCCATATCAATCAATGCCATAAATAAGCATTTCGTACGCCATACTTGCTAGAGATTTAAAAACAACTGCATTTTCATGGAGCCATTCCCTATTTTATCGCACGGCCGCGGCGCAATGGCGTAATGAATACGTAGAATCGCACCCCGGGTCTTCTCGACCAGACTGGAATATATGATATATGATATGACTACTTAAGAGCTACGTTCCGGTACACGAAAAACACACAAACCGACGCAGTAAGGTATTTTGAGCAAGCATAGAGCTCTCGGGTTGACGGGAGTGGAGCTCACCTTTGGCGGAAAACCTCATTAACGCCACGCGACTTTGTCCGAGAGAGAACCAAGAAGACATCCAGATGGAAAAAAAATCTTTATTTCCACTCTCGTTTTTGCCGCTCGCGACGGACGAAAAAAAAGAAGCGCAGTGGGCGAAGTAAAACATTTCACGCTCTCTGGTGATATTTTAGGGGAACCCACTTCGGATCAGGCGATGATGGATAGTATGACGTGATGATGAGCTTCAACCCCAAGAGTCTTCATTCGAATGAATCATCTCCGCGTTCTTGGGGACGTCTCCTGGTCACTCACACGAATACTGAAGAATGTCAAAGGCAAAATTACTGAAGCCAACCATCTTCTGTAAATACAACGTGTTTGGTAACATTCAAGGCGACTAAAATAAAAATTTCACTAGGAATGAAGTGGAGCAGGGGTTTTTCAAAATTCATTGAATCGAGCGGAAAATACTCCGGCGATTAATCAATCGGATAATCAATAATAATATGGTTGACTGAGCGAAATATCATTTCACCTTTAAATAAATGATTTTGTTCTCATTTTAAAGAAAAATATACCACACTACCAAAACTATCCAAATATCAGCCTATAACCGAACTAATTTTCGTGATTTTTTTTACGAAAAATAACAGCTCTTACATGGGAAAAGGAACGTGTACGCAATCCATAAAGACATTTAATAATTGAGGAGTTTCTATCACCTAGATATCGTCAAAAAATGAACATTGTGCGAATTGTTTACTATCGCAAATATTTTGAAAATATATCACATTGTCACCGCAGTAAATTCTTCGGTATCAAGAAAAACCTTACGTTTTGAAGGAGTTTTAAACGTACCTACTGTGCGAAAAAAATGAGTCAAATAAATGACTTATTTAGATATTTAAATTTAGTTACTTAGAATTTCTGTCCTATAAAACTATATATTTACATCATTAATAAAGCAATATACAATTCATGCGTCCTACTGCTGGAGAAATTCAAACGTTTAATTCAAATATAATCTCTATCATGTCTAGAGAGCTATCTAAATTAACTAAGCTTAGACTACCTTAATTGGCAGACCGAATATTTCTCATTTTTAACAGAAATTGGAAACTTTTTCCCCTTTAATTTCCCAAATTTTCCAGGTTTTCGATTCTGCTCCGATTGTCCGATGATAATTGCCAAGGCGACTCTTCGTCCCTATCCACTCGGAGCATGCGGTTACTCGTTGCATCACTTGCAAGAACCAAAACAGGGAAGATGGACTACATACAAAGATCATCGCATATTTCCGCGGGAAAGGTACTTTTATTATCAATTATTTAGTTTTCAATTATATTGATAGTAGTTTTAAGTGGATTTATGCCCGGATGAATAAAGAACAGCTAGAGTTTCCATGGTCTGAGAACCAACGAGGATCCTGCCTCCTATATTTAACATTCAGCCAGCTGAAAGTCATTCTTGATTTATCAAATTCAAACAGCCAGTTAAAGTATGCCCAAATCTTACACCAAGAAACGGTATGTTTAAGACACTTACTGAAATCCGGCTTAGGTATTTAACTCAACGGTAGGGCCACGGCGGTATGCCTTCACTATTCATTGTTATTAACATGCCAGCTCGAATGTGGCATGGCAGATCAAACTTGCGGTCAGAATTAAACACAGCGTGAATTTATTAAAATTTGATCTATCGAAAATATCGTTTCAAAATAAGGAGTCTGATAAAATGTTGACTCGAGGTGAATTTGCTAGGCGGTTTGCTCGGTACAAATGAACTGAACCGCTCAACGATGTCTGGCGTTTATGACGACCTCGTCCCAGACATTGTTAACCATCGCCTATAAATACGTATTCAAAGACTCGAACACCGTCTAATTACTTGTCTCAGGTTAAATTAAGAAGACCTTTAATTAAATATCACTTTGACCGACCACTTCGCACTTCCCAGGGCGAATATTACACATTACCTGAGACTATATAACCAACTCAGAAATGCTGCAGAAAGACATGTTGTTTCCACAATGATTAACGCAACATACTTAATCTTCCATAATTTATTAGGAGTCTATACTCTTTTACGTAAAAAATTAAATCACATTATTCATTCGACAAATAGCCGGAACTCGACACAAACAGCGGGAAGTACAGATATTTAAAAGCAATTAAATGATGATTAAAAAGAGATGCACCGAAGGCCGTTATTTCGTTGAGTCAATAAAAGAGAACAAATATGTAAAGAGATTTTAATAGATGAAAATGAAAAGTTTCTTGAAGATTAACGGGAAGGCTGAACATCAACATCACCCGTCAAATGACCACACGGACTGTGGAAATCACAAAAACAATAACGATTCTCTTGCGATGGAATACCTAAACTTAAACCGATCTGATTTGGGCATTGAAATTGCTACATTGTACGGGGCATTGAAGTTAAATATCAAATCTTATATCAAAGTTGTTCCATTATTTATGATTTTGTGCCA
This sequence comes from Ceriagrion tenellum, assembly GCA_963169105.1. Lineage (NCBI taxonomy): Eukaryota > Metazoa > Arthropoda > Insecta > Odonata > Coenagrionidae > Ceriagrion > Ceriagrion tenellum. The sequence goes on along the minus strand of OY720634.1, from coordinate 124,373,592 downwards.
GGCGGTATCATCAATTGAGTTAACTTGAACAGTCTTTCTTTTGCGTATCGTTTACCACAACCGGAGCAGAGCACTCGTGTGGTTATTGGTCGAATCATGTATTCACTTCGCCTATATTCCGCGTTAATACCCACACATCCAAAGATTCACGCGATATTGAGTGGAATTTATGCGTGATGTAGAAATGATTTGCTATTATCCACAATATAAATTTTACAGTGACCTAGGTTTCGATGTTTTTACATCATCATCTGGTGATGTAAAAACAACGAAACCAAGGTGGCAATAAAATTTACGAATGTTGATAATAGCAAATTTTTCATTTCTCCATCCTCACATCCATTGTTACTTCCAAAACAAAGGGGATGGGTCTAATGAATGACTCACCTGCCACGCCCCCTCGGCCGCCACGGACGCGATGACGTTGCCCCCGCCGTCGCCCCTCACGCTCCCCGAAGACATGAGCGGCACCACCCCCGGCGTCCCCACCGCCACCACGATGGCCCCCAGCGCCAGCAACCCCCTGACCGCCCACGGCAGGATCCGAGCGTCCTTCTGCCGAAACTGGGGCGCGTGGAGGAGGGCCAACACGGCCGCGGCGCCCGCCGCCACGAGGGCCACGGGGGTCGCGGCGGCGGCCGCCTGCGCCCCGGACGCCGGCGATCCCGCGTGGAAGGGCGCCGAGGCGTAGAGGCCGGTCAGGAGCGCGGCCAGGAGGGCTAGGAGCGCGGCGGCCGACGCGACGGAGGAGTGCTGCAGCCGCAGGGCGTAGCGGCGGTAGAGGGCCTCCAGCTCGTCGTTCTCGAAGCGGTGCCGGTGGAGGATTCGGTGGGCGAGGGCCGAGAGCGGCCTCCCCGGCTGCATCGCCTTCACGCTGTGGTCCATTTTTCTTCCTCCCTTTTATATCCTTTCAAGCGAAGACGTTACAGAAAAAAACCTCTCCTTCCCCCTTATCGCCGCTCGATATATTCCCTCCAATTTCGGGATTATTATGCCCGCTTCAATAGTCTTCTTCCTCCTCCTCTTTTGGTTATTGTTCTCTCGGTTGGATGCGGGGAGGCAATGCTGGTGATCGGAGCCGCCCCCTCACTTATACGCGTCTCACCGGGTTGGTAGCATGCTGTATGTCTCTCTCCTTTGAGGCGCAGTGGGTCCTCGGAGGGACCTCACTCGCCCCGACTCCAATACCAGCGCGTCTGCAAAGACAAGGGAGGAAAAGAGAAACACACATTAATTTCTCAAAGTAGCTAGCATATTTACACACGTTATACATTGCATTTTCCCAGGAACTATGATTAAAATAACAGGCGCGCGTCATTCCCGACGGTATGAAATATAGGCAGGGCACTGATCTCCCAAATCCATGCCAGCTGCTTGACTCTTTTGTATGTACCACATGCAGATAGAAACAGTCACTCATGTCGAAGTCTTATTCCGACCTCTCCCGCATCTAATGCAATCACAATGCGTGGGATTTTTTCAAGTCAAAGATGCTTATTTCCACTCAGAATTAAAGGAGATAAAAGAATAGCAATAACAAAAAATAAAGATGTAACAACACAATAAGCGGGGCCGGCTATAGGCTTTTGTCTCTTCAGGGTTGGAAAATTGTCTTTGGTTATAATTATGGAAGTTAAAACATGCGGAAAGAGGTAGGCCCGGCACTAGGACGACGGGAAACCCGCTAAAGCCGTCGTCATGCCAAAAGAGGAAACAAATAAATAAAAAAAGCATAAAAATTACCAACAATAAAATTGATAAAACTCAAAAATTGTATAAACATTGAATTTCACAAAGAATATTTTGGTCCTTTGGCTCATAATACGTCTTTACTTTGATTTAGACTTACAGTCGGAACTGGGTGGGATTACTTGTGGTTGTTCAAAACAAAACAAGAAGGAATAAATAAATACAAAGCAATGCGCGGGAAAAAATTAACGACTCTTATAGTGAAACCGGCGTTTTTCGTGACAACAGGACTCATGGGACACGCGTTAAACCGGTAATACTGTTCTGTTTCAAGATATCCCATTGGAATTCATTGATGGAATTCAAACGCGTCTGGAATAGAACATTGCAATCTCTGAAGTGGCTTCTATTTTGCCCTATAAGGGAATAGGTTTAGAACCAAGTGACCTACGTGATTTTTCGGAGAAAATCGGGTCCATTCATGAGCGCCGAACGGTGATTACCTGACGGGCTAATCTCCGTATGACTCTCTCTCTCCACTATTTAAAAATTCCATAGAATAAATTGCCTAAAATAAACTACCCACTCTCACTAATCCCCACATAAATTGTCGGCTATTTGCCATATTTGCCGCTATTAATGTTCGGTTGATGGCATAAAATACATACAAATAGTCTAGTCACAAGGCTTACCGATGGTTGCCGGTCACTTGTTAAAGTTCTATTTATTTCATGTTCCTGTCATTTTTCCAATCGTATGCTAACATAATAATTTCGTTACTCATCGCTTACACCCTTAACCGACAAGTTTACAATTATTCATCCTTCTCCACTATCAAAAGACAATCATTACAAAATAATTCACCAGTTAAGGGCGAGAGACATCAACATAGCCACAAAACTGTCACATCACAATACCCATACAGGTGTACAACTAATCGGGCGGTTTATTATCAGTCCCCAAATTAAGTGTGTTTAAAAGGACTAAAACGAAGGAATCGAAAACCCATAGAATATAATGCCGACTACTATTCCTCAGCATTGGAAAAAAAACGCTTGAAATGAAAACCCAAATGTAAAAAAGAGTAGAAAAGTTATGGTAGCTAAATCTCCACGGCAGTACTGCTTAACGTGATTCCACTACAATTCCATTTTGCCATATAGGTACATAACCACACATGACGATCAGTATAATAGATAACCACATTATCGCAGCCACAATTACAGTAACGTATGCACGGAAAAAGCTTAAAAAAAACCCAAACAAACATTTCGACAACGCGATCATTACGAATTCACTAGAGAAATAAAATACTACTAGTGGAACGTACCCGTTGAAATTCAACGGGTGCAAAACACATTGAACTTATTTTATACTATCGATAACAATCGAAATATATCGATATATATCGCGCACAATGTATTTCTTATTGCTTATATGGATTCTTCTATTTCAATTGATACGTTATAATGTTGAAAGCGCGTTATATTGCAAAAAATATAATAATATGTATCTGAAACTAAATTGGTATCAATTAAATATCCTGAAATAAAGGTTTGCTCTACACCATGGAGCAAGTGCGTGACGTCAAGATGGCGGATCGCCTCATACCCTAAGAAATATCAAGGGCCATTTTTTAAAACCAATTTTAGGAAACAATAGCAATATTTAGGAAGTAAGATATGCCGTCGCATGTTCTCTGATAAATTCTGTGCATTTTGGTACCTCATTTGTAGAGTTTGATTGCGTATAAGTTGAGAAAAAGGTATCTATACAGTAGAAATAATATAGGAGATTTTTCTTGCTGAAGCAGCTGTATAATTTATACCTCACTCATTGTTCTCGAGGCTAATCAGCGAATCATTGTTGGCGGAACGTCGGAAAATTTGAATACTTCCGTTTTCAAAGTCATTCACGATGGCATCCGAAAGGAATTTAAAAGCCCTTTACGAAGCGGGTATAAACACTTCGACGCACACGAGTCGAGAGGTGACAATCGGGGAGGGAACTCTTGAGACACCCAGACGGCGAAGCCTCGAAGAGGAAGACGCCAAGACAGAGGAAGAAAGAAAGACGGGGACACGAACGAAACGGTAACCCACGGCCATCACTTTCACCACAATCGCAACAAAAGAGGAAGGGTGTATTGTTTCGCTTTCCGGTGGCGGGATCCGAGTAAACGACGAAACGAAAATAAATAAGAATGAGAGACAGACGGAGAGGCGATAATGAATGAGGGAACTTAGCGGAGATGGAGAAAGACAAAGGTTGTGAGTTCCAAAGAAAATTTGGCCTCGGAGGGAGAAGGAGGATGGCAACTCTAATGGCAGACTGGCTTGTTACTTTAATTACCCTCTTGAAAAACTCCGTAAACCAAGGGGACTTGCATTGGATCCTCGTATTTAATGAAGTCCACAGCTTAAAACTTTAGTCATTTCAGGTGGACGGTTGACGGATGTGCAACCGACAACTCTGTTTCGCCATTTCATAATAGATGAGTAGAATGACATTATTATTACTAGTTGAAAAACGTCGTTGGGATACAGAGAAACCCCGCGTCGTGGCATCACCCAAGTCCCAAAGATGAGAGGCCCAAGACGACATCGTCGTTCCGTGGCGATGATCGTCGGACGCTAATTGAGAAAGGAGGCAGCCGAGCGTACAATACAGCAGATAGAAGGACAAGGCTAGGAGTCGTCAAATACTCAGGTTACACGCTAGGCAAAATTTACATGAAAACAATCACGAATTCCGAGAATAGCAAGACCAGCCACAGCGTAACCTCTACGGAGTCACCCGCATGCGAACAACGTGCGAAATCACACTGGGGAAAACTCATTTGCAAAGACTGGGACTCGAATGGCCGGATCCCTCGAAATCGGAAGGACGCCTCGGTGACTAAACTAGTTGATGCACCAGGCTAGATTCTAATACAAATACAACACTAATCTTGGAAGAGAGAAATCGGTATTAAGCGGCCCTCACCGGGCCCATGAGATAATAGTCGCTTAAAATTGTGACAGGTGAACGGAGGGAAAATTTATATTGCTTAAATGTACGAGAAATTCATTCCGTTCCCGAATTAATCTGCCGCTAAGAGAGGCTACCGCTTAAGGAAGGTGGTCATGGAGACAGTTTTCACTGGATTAAATTTCAGTGACACCTGTATTAAGCGGTCACCACCAGAGTCAAGAAATAATGACTGCTTGAGGAGGTGACTGCTGGATGGAGGTTAATCATACATTGGTTATACAGTGAAACCTGTATTAAGCGACCACCGACGGTTCCGCTGAAAAGTGATCGTTGAGAGGAGTGGTCGTTCGACAGGGATTTAGTTTCTAGGAGCGCATATAATACAAATGAACGGGCGGCTGATTTGAAAAAAAAAAAAAGGGAAAACTACACGACGGTTTTGTTAAAAGCTATACAGATGGCGTTTATTTTCTCATAATTTAGCTGCTCCTGGGAAATTTCAATGCGTATTAATTTGATGTACACAAACAGTGAAACCTGAATTAGGCGACCACCGACGGTTCTGCTGAAAAATGGTCGTTTAGAGGGGTGGTCGCTTGATAGGAGTGGTCGTTAAGAGGGGTTTCACTGTATAGGAAATTGATTCCCGAAAAAATCGGCCGCTTAGAGAAGTGAACGCTCAAGGGAGGTAGCCGCTGAGGAAGGTTTCACTGAATAGGATTTATAGGGGTAATTACAGTTCCGTTCATAATGAGCAGTATGCTGATGAAGGAACTATGAAGTGATAGGAAGATGAGACGAAGGAGGAAGTAGAGAATGGAACCCTGACGCGGGCAGAGGGAAGATGAGGACATTGACTGCGGCGTCGTCGAGCGGGTGGGCGGGGCGTCAGGAGACGGGCGGAACGTCGGCGTCATAATGAGGCGAAGACCGTCGAAGCCTAATTGCTAAAGGAATGTTTTCTGCCGCGATTGCGAGGAGGAAGACAGGGGAGGAGGGCGAGACAATTGCCACTCGACGGCCGCATCACCCCAGGGGAGGGAAAGGTTCGGTAGGGGTCGGGGGAGAACGGACGGTAGGCTGGCGGAGTGGAAAGAAGAAAAACGGAAGGGGAGGAGGGCATTCACAGTGGCTGGCGGAGAGGACTGACGGGAGAGAGGATTGGGAGAAAGACGAAAATGAGCGTGGGAAAGGAGGAGGCGGATTGTGAGGGTGAATGAGAGGGGGAGGGCAATGAGAGCAAGCGAGTCGAGGGACTGGAGCAAAGCGAAAGGAGGAGAAACGAAAAGTCGGCCCTCAAGGCGCCGACGAAGAACGAGGCGACGGCGGAAGTCGAGAGAAGGGGAAAGAAGAGAGAGAGAGAGACAGAGAGACAGAGAGAGAGGAAAGGACTGAATTTCAAATGACGACTTTCAATTCGCAGGGCGACGTCCATCATTTGCATTAACTGCCATATAAAACTGTCCTCGCTTCCGCTTTTAATGAAAAAGATCAAGTTCGCAAAAACAAACATTGAATGCACTTGTTCTTTTCGAAAAACAACCAAGTGATGAGTTCATTAATCCCGCCCCCGACATGAATTGCACAAAAATTACAGAGGGAAAAGCTTTAAATTTCTCTTTTGGTAATTTATAATATATAATTTAAAGCGTTTTCTGTATACAGGCATTTATGTTATAGACGGGATACATATAATCATAATTATATAGTAATTTAGGATGATAAATAAAATTTTGTCCTTGTTGACTTTGTGGTAATCCATTTTTAATAAATAAGACAATGGATAAATTAGTAAAAAACTTTTACTAAAACCACAGAGTTTAGAAACACAAGTTAAAAAATACGACCCGGGTTTCGGAACTAAGCACCAAGTTCAGGTTCTGCTTAGCGCCGAAACCCGGGTAGTGTTTTTTAACTTGTGTTTTTAAACTCTGTGGTTTTAGTAAAAGTTTGAACTAATTTATCCATTGTCTTATTTCTAATTTAGGATGAGTTTGCGGATTGGTAAAGGAAACAGTTATTCGGGCCATGGAATGAGGGGCTGTCCATAATCCACGTAGCAAAAAGGTCGCCACTTTATGACACCCCCCCCCCCATACCCCATCGTGGACACTCGTAGACTTCATCCGGACTCCCCCCTCCCACCGTGTTGTCCACGTACACTTTTCTTTTTTGTGGATAAAGCTTTAAAACGGGTTATTAATTGATTGTCATGGGCTATCTGTAATTTACTTTTCACGGAACTAAGGTTCACTGGTCACGGAAGGTGACAAGTGAACCTTAGTTTCACATCACACCCGACCGACGAAGTAATTCCCTGAAAGAAATCTCCGCAGAGCTCAATGTACTGATAGGGATTCGAGTGAAATATCTCTGCCGCTGAATGAAGTCATCTCGGGGTTACATCTAGGTAAGAGTCCTCACTCTGAAGGAGGCCCGAGAAGACTTCATCCAACCAATTTGCCGAGAAAGAACCGTATTTTTTTAATCTCTGCCTCTATCGAGAATCAAAGCCGGGCCATAAGGAAGAGAAGCCAATACGAACTCTACAACGCACCAATCAGATTCCAAATAAATAAAAAATAGATCAAATTCCACGAGTTCAATTTTGATTACGACCTAAGTTTCGCTTGTTACAGCATCATCACCCACGTTTCACTAGTTACACCATCATTACCTGACGATGCTGTAATAAGCGAAACGTAGGTCATAATTAATATTGTACACGTGAAATTCGCTCCATTTTTTTTTCTTTATCAGTGATGTTTTGGTTCCATAAATATCGCCGGAGTCTTCAGAATTTGCGACAACCAGATTCCCGGAATTAAAAGGATGAGTGAGCGATGAGATTCAACCAACCAATTAATCATTAGTTAATCAATTTAGTCACAAACCAGAAATATTTCCGTTGAGTAGTTTCTTATGCAGAGGGAGTAGGCGTAGAGGGGATGAAGGGCGGGAAAGACTTAGCCCTTGAGGCGCCGACGAGGAGAGAGGCGACAGAAGTCGGAGACGAGAAAATGAGACAGGCAAAAATAAGAGAAGGGGCTTTAATTCCAAGAGGCAAAACTCAATTCGTTGAATGACTTCCATCGTTTGTATCAAATAACCAAAAAAAACTACAGCGGTCATTCTATTTCAAGTTTTCAATTGCGCTGATTAAAGCGGAAACGTAATCATAACCTTAAAATATTATTAGGTGTTGTAAATCATTAGTTTTAATCCTTGGACCACGTTTTAAGGAGAGTAGCTGTTTTTGTTGAACTCGAAAGAAGAAACCATGATCGCACCAGAGCCCTGGTCCAGAGTACCTGCGTCCTATCCCGAGGACCCATGTTCAAATCCCAGCATTGACGAAGATTTTCAGGTAAATCCCAACTTTTGATACATAGTTTAAGGAGAGAATTTCGAGTGCAGTACTCCAGCCGTCCAATGAAACAATAAACCGCGGTTCCCTTGGCGCCTCGTATTAAAAGCAGGCTAATGCTGAGGCCGAGTTTCTCCAGCCTGCCTCCGTCATCCAGTGACTCCTACCCGCCAATCCAAATTGTCTGACACGGCCAAACTCAGTTGCCGGTCACGTCCCCTTTGAACAAACAAGCCAATCGACCAACCACTCAGCTTTCCCTTCTCCGACCCTGTCACAAGTCCAAAACAACGCTGTCCCATTGTCATCTTCACTTCTCTCTCGCGCTATGTCTTCTTATCATATATATTTTCCATAACTCGCCTTTTAAGGTAGTGCGAGCGAGATAGTTCCCTAATCATAATGGAGACCATATTCTAATTACACGTTTTAATTTCACAAGCTGTGAGACACACGAATTAAATATTGCATTATTAATGGTGCAAAAATTTAGTTTTACGTGACAGACGTTGAAAGTAATCAAATGAAAATATCTAAATAAGTCTTTAACTTGTCTCGTTTTTTTCACGCGGTACGTTTGAAACTCCCTCAAAACGGAAGGTTTATTGTGATCCCGAAGAAATTACTGCGGTGACAATATGATAAATTTTTTTAAAAATATTTAAGAAAAGACACAAACTAAATTGTTGATTTTTTACGAAATCTAGGTGTTAGAAATTCCTCATTTGTTAAATAAGGTCTCTCTGCAGTGCATACACGTGCCATTTCCAAAATAAAAGGGATGGTATTTATTGGCAAATTTCTCGGAAAGTAAGGGTAAAGAAAGGTAAGGGGTTAAATTTTTTAACCCCTTGCAGGGTGGTATATTTTTCTTTAAAATGAGACCAAATTCATTGATTTCTAGGTAAAATGATATTTCGCTCATACAACCTTAAAAACCTTCACCTTTTTAGGAAAATACGAGTTATATGATTCATCATGAACTTATGATATTATTACACAATAAAACATTTCCTTCCTCCCAAGACAGAGGATGCCGCATGAGATAAAAACTGGCGCATACGATTAGATTTGTTAAAGACTATTTTTAGACTTCTCTCACGTCATCAATGGCAGGAATCCTCCTAAAAACTCATGTGACACAAATTAAATACACCATGACGAGGAGATGAGCAGACACCAAAGAACATTTCACTCTCAGAAGAAATTAACGTGAATTCGAGTACATCTACTATTTAGGAATTTCAGAGACCAAAATCTCCATAAAATAATCCTTAAATAAAAAATACTCTCTCTGAAGAAATTTTATTATGGATAAGAAAATTTTAATGTTTTTCCAGACAGGTCATGCTATATAACTACATCTACCCAACAGTAAGGCGGAAAAAAGAACTCATAGGCATTTAACTGCTTGGGCTACACTGACACCTAGACTGTTTCAATTATCTATTCTTCCAATTCCGGCCTTTCTTTAAAATTCGTTTGAAAGTCTTCATTAGAAACATCACGGCAAAGGGAAACTATGAAACGGATGGCAAAGAACAAGGGACAATAAGGCACGGAACGATGGGATAGAAGTTGCCGAGGGCAAGGCGAATGGAAGTAGGGGCCCGAGCCCGAGTAAATGAAAATGTGGAGACCCCTGGTGGCAGTAATTTAAAACGCCGAAGACCTTTTTCAGGCATGAAGAATAAGCAGAGATTACGAATTCACGAAGGGATGACCGAAAAGCGAAGAGACGCGAAGAATCTGAGAAAAAGAGGGAAACGACAGGATTAACAGAGGCAGGCTGGCGCGGACACTTTTCTTGAACACACGGCCAGCTCTGTAAAGCTACATCCCTATCGGTCTGATAAGCCGTAAAAAAATAATTCCTCACGCGGAGAGCCGTTTATAAACGGGCAAAAAACACCATGGTTTCCACCAGAAACTGCGACGCATAACTCTAATTCACGCAGATGAGTAAAAGCGTAGTTGAGGATTACGGTGGAGAGTGAAATGGCCATCCCAAAAACATGCGGAAAACGTTTCACAAAAAAAACGAAGGCGAAACATTCGAATAAAAAATGCAACGGAAGCTGGGACGGTTCATAGGTTTCGAGGATTTTCTCCGCACATTGCGAAAACAAAAGAGGAAATGGAACACGGGGGAGCCACAAAAAAGAACGCAAACTGCGCATACTATTCCAACAAGAACCCCTAAAGTGCGCCAAAAAAAGTTATTTTTCATCAATAGAATACTTTGTAGACTTAATGGTCGCGACATTTATGATAACAGAACCGAAAAAATTCCGAGGACAGTATAAAAACAGAGAGTGGATCTGAATTGGAAGAATTATAAACAGGGAATTGTTCGGTTTTAAAACGTATCAAAATAGTTAAGTTCAAAAGCTGGGAAAAATTACTAATAATTATAAATGTAAATTATTTCCTTTTAATTTTATTTTCCCTAACTCACATAATGGCCACAAAATCCTACTGGAAAGCATTTCATAAGCATAGAAGTAGTTTACGAAAAGATAAAATTAATTGTCAAGATTAATCTGTTCGTTGCGGTAGAATTGGATGCGTCATTTATAATCTACACTTTATCCCGGCCCGGGCTACTTAATCCGATCCTAACGTGTTTATTCCTATTCTCTAGATCTGTCTCTGGTTCGGCGAAGCCACTCCCTAACTCCTCTCTATAAATGCAAAAACGTTCATCCTTTAAGTTTCCCACGCTTTCCTAGCATTGCATCTTCAACAATGGTCTTCGATATCCCTAAGGCGCCATTCACAGGGTCTTTCCACCTATACTGCACCCTTTCCTCCATATACAGCCGACCTATATCCAATAGCTTTAAAAATATTGTTTCATACTTCTCAGAAAATGCTAAGAGAAATATTATAAAGAGCGGTAAATAAGAGAAGGTTTGATAATGATTGGCTCAATAAAGAGAGTGGGATTGCTACTCCATTAACGGACACGTATAAAGCGTACTCAGTTGGTTTGGCAACGTTGATAGAAATGCGAATCAAATAACTGAACAGATAACTAATGGAACACTGAAAGGCGCGAGAGGAAGGGGTACACCGTGAATGTCACAGTAGAAGGCTGTGGAAAAGATTCGCTAAATGGTTACGTATGGAGTTTTAGAAGCAAAAGACCCGTATGAAGAAATGCATTACTGCTATGGAAGTAGATGTTATATTCAAGGTTAGGACGGTTTGGAAACAATAGAGAAACGGGCTAGTTTCCTAGGCCTAACACAAATGTTTGTACACCATTTTGGCTTACATCCCTAATAGGGGTCGGCGAGATGGATATGTATGTAAGTACGCATGTATTCATGCTTTGCGGAAGCACTTTACACAAAGATATAGCTATTTGTAGTTTTTATGATCGTCTAATAAAATAGGCTAAAATGAATCGTTACTGAAAAACAACTGAGAAAAAACAGATTTAGTAGACATCAAAACGCAGTGATTATGTGAGAGGGATGTATACCATTCAGAAAAATAGTAAATTAAGCAAAATAAAGGTAAAAATCAACATAATGTGTCCAAAAAATTGACCCATGAAGTATTCTATACGTTGCAGAGAGTAAGCAAAAATATTTTCATGGCGTGAAATACCACTAATGTCCAACATAACCGCCCAGATTCCTTGATCAAATTATCGGTAGTTTCAGCTCCAATACGAGAGATAGGCTTTAACGGAAAATTATCCCTCGCAAGTAAAATAAAGATTGTGCAACTTTAAAGGGAACTTAGTCACTTTAAATATATCTGAAAACATGTCTAGGAAAAAAAGTCTATGCAAATAATCAACCCCGGCTAATATTATTATGAAGTTTCAGTTTCCAACACTAAAAAAATAAAATATAAAAGATACAAGACTGAAACACAAAGATCAAGGGCCAATCAACTTCTTAAACACGAGGTTGTAGTCAGGGGACAGAGTGATCGGCTAGCACAGCAAAGGTTTTAGGTTGATTCCCCAGGAATACATACTTTTTTTCAAAAGTGGTTTCATCATTTAACCCACTCAAACCGGCTATAAAGTAGAGGCCAAGTAACTAAATATCTAATGAAAAATAAACCGTCAAGAGCTTGGACCAAGGATAAATGCTTATCGAGTATTTCGTCCCGAGACATGTAACCCATATACTCTTATTCTCATGCTATGGATTATTTTTTTATTTTTTTTCACTATCCCGAATACAGCACAATGTGCCAATTTACGTCGGGTGGATAACAGTAACAACGGACACGACACAAACACCCATGTCCTGGGCAGATAATATTCTACCCAGGCGGCACTCGAACCCGCGACCCTCGGGTTAGCAGGCGAGGACTTTACCCCGCCGCCACCGGGGCCGACATTATAATAGGAGTCCAAATATTGAACCTAGTTTTTCTGATTAAAAGGCAGTGATCATAACCCCAAAATGGGGAGTAATCCATAAGTCACAATTCTGGGGCTACTGCCTGACGAATCAAAATTTAAACCCCGTATCAGGATACTTCCCTTGTTAGTACATGTCTATAGCCTATACGTATCTACTTTGTACCAAGCAAACCACGAGGATGGCAGTAGAGGAAAAACCAAAGAACAAAAGGGATGAAGAAGAACGTACGGACGTGATGGGAGGCGCCCATGGAACAAATACAAATAGAGGAAGGAGCTTTGAGAAGAATCGAAATCAAAGAAGAGAAAGGACGAAACTTGCCAGTGAAGAACTCCGGGAATGTAAAGTGGAAAGAGGATTGCGGACAAAGGAAGCCAGAGATGGAAGCGTGAGAATTTATCGTTAAGAAGGAGGATGGCTAAAGAGAAATCAGCCGGGTTGTCAGTGATGGGCTTGAGGAGAACACCGAGATGAGAACTGATATTCAGAACACAGAAGTCTGTTTTTTAGGCTAAGAGAGGGATTTGTCGAGAATCTCTTCTTAAAATAATTACCCAGATTTTGCTCGAAAGAAGTCCACTCGTAAAGTCGAGAAGAGAGGGTCTCGTCGCTTTTTGTCATTTCCTCTATTAAGTTTAAAGAAAAAGAATCCTTGATGAGTAAAACGAACGAAACCTATCGCTAGGTGTTTCGGATTTAGGGTGCGAGACTGCAAATTTTATGACAAACACTGCATTGAGTGAACCCTCTTTTTTTATGCCAGAAGTAATGGTTTATGGGCCCAAAAACAAGCAGACGTGTTTTACAAGATTAATCTTCATACTTCAACCTTTCTCACCCATTTCATAGACAAATTATTCACTATCTACCGAGAGATTATGAGATGGTATAGCTGATATAAAGCGGGTTTGGAATTCCCAGTAGCATTAAGACATTTTATCTATATCAACATGCCACAAAACTTTGATGCCAACACATTATATTCAAGCAGCAGGATATCCAAAGAGCTATTAAACAATTAAACAAAAAATTAACTATTCTGCACCGAAGATGCAAGCATTATAAGTTAGCAGCCCGTGCTGAAACTTATGTATTAAAAATTTTATGATTGTACGAGAAGGCCAATCGTTAACCAAAGAATATTCCAATTAATAAACAACAACTTCAAGAGAGTTATTTAGTAGCGGTTCTCCTGCTGCACACAAGTAAAACAAACAGCACGGGCTATTCAGAGGGTTGAGAGTATTGAGCGCATGTGCCTTTATGACGCACCCTTATCTCGCTCGGCTCCTGAGAGGAAGCCTTATTTCAGAGCTACCTCCAAGTTTGTTCAAGATCACTACTCATCTCGTTATAATGCTTCAAGTGGCCTTTGATGAAAGAAGGTTTGCGCAGATAAAGGGCTTCTGAGATGCTGCCGAGAGTATGAAAACTGAAGAGAGGAAGTTTGCGGGAAAAGTCAAAGAAGCCAGGAGAGGAAGCTGGACAAAAAATTGAAATGTAGAGGGATCACATACGCTGTAACCTCAGAAGAATAATTGGCAAAAATAAAATCGTCTTTTGATGAAATTGTTCGGGAAAAATAGGATGCTAAAATTATATAATGGAGAAGGGCGTTCAGAGGAGTAGACTAAAAACAAAATCCAAAAAAGGTGCTCAGTACGTATACAATATCCGTAAAAAACAAGGACTACCAAGTATGTTATCATAACTATTATGATATCTACCGGGTACGATTAAAATTATATCGGTTAAGTTCAAAATAATAGTGAAAGCCCCCTGGATTTTTACGTGCACGGGGCCCAAGTTCCAATTACATTAATTTCTTTATCTCTGCATACGTGCTACCCTTCTTTACCACGTCCTTAAACATAATATCTTCCTTCCCCCTCCCAGCTTACTTAGCATATTCCCCTCTATCATAGCCCTGACAAGTTGACGAAGAAGCATATCGCCCCTTAATACTTCCACCAACCACCTACTTTGCCTTTACCTCCTACTGATCTCATCCAGTAGTTTCCTTTCCTCATCTACCTAACCTAACCGTCGTTCATTCGCTAGAGTCCACGTTTCTGCCTCATTCAACGCTATACTCCATGAGAAGCTTTTCACCAGCCTCCTCTTCTTGTCCCAACTCAAGGACACCGTCATAAGCTCCTTTCTATAACTAAACTCTTCCTTCGCTGGCGCTATTCTCCTCCTAATGTCTGTGCAGCCAGGTATTAATTTCTTCCAGTGGACTACCCGGGTGATTAAATCACTCTGATCGCTCCAGCGTTACTGTTCTACATTTACAACCAGCTTCACTTTCTATTCATAGAGGATTTCACTGTTTTGTATCCTTACGATTTATCTTCACATCATAGTTCCCTACAAAGGCATTCAAGCCCTTCAATCTTCGACAAAACAACGTCTAAGTGATTTTGTCGATTGGATTCCTTGATGCAAGAATATAATCAGCCAAAAAAATAGGAAAAGATGTGACACCAATGATCCAGCTGAACCTACTACATACACTTACTAGGTCCCAGTTAGAAAACGATATTTTACACATTTCAGTCAGAAATAGTGTATTATACTGCATATCGGAAATCAAAAACTTTTAAGTAATGGCCCACTAATATTTTTATTGGGTTTCGTCAGCTTGACACCTGAAGATGACATTACGTGACGAAACCCGGGTCGTAAACAATAAAAAATTAGTGGGTTATTACTTAAACGTTTTTGATTTTCGATACGGAGAGGTTCCATAAAGTGAAGCCTGAATTTATTAGTTATATTATACTGAAATAAGTTGGATTGATAAAACCGAAAACAACAGAACCGATCACCTAATACCCGAATTTCAATTATAAGCCAGCCTTAATCAACATACGGCAAGTTTAAATTTCCACGGAAATGGATACCATTCTCACCCAGTTACATATGATCGCCCTGTGTATTAGAAGTTCGAAAAACCGTAATGACTATCTTACTTGGATCAAAAGACTGGAGCTAGAAAAAGTGCGAAAGTCAATAACACACTGGAATTTACAGTAGAATCTGAGCATTTCAAGTCTATTTCAAGCTCACAGATATATTTCCCCAAGATACAAGAAACAATTATCACAAACTTTGGGTAAAATGAGATCATATGGAAAATAGGAGAAGAAGAGACAGAAGAACAAAGAGTTGAAGAGTTTACTTATGTATTTTCTGCTGACATCGAGAGGAAACACTCAAAACTGTAGTCAATGAAGTCAAGCTAAGGCATTTTCTGATAAAATAAATGGCTAAACTTGTTGAGCATTGTTGTCTTGAAGTGCAAAATTATGATAACCAGAACGTGCTCACAACACCAAGGTATGCATGAAAAGCTTTTCATAACAGGACGCGGAGCCTTCCATGATTTTATTATTTATGCAAGTTTATTGGTAGTTCAGTAACTTTCAGAGTGAAATAGGAATACCCCTAGGGATGAGTCATTACAAGGCATGTGCAGTCGAGGGTAGTTCCATACAGAAGAACCACATAAACGTCTCTCTGTTAATTGAGTGATTCATAACGCGCCCCCTTGGCTAGTGGTATGCATGTTTTTTGTCTACTTTCCTTGAGCAGTAAACTCACACCGCTTGGGTTTGAGCCAACACCAAACTTCATCTTCCAAAAAAAAACTCCAGGACTCGAAGGAAGGCCCGAGACTTACCATTCACATATGGCAGAAGAGACCCGATACACAACGCCGAACGCTGTCTCGGTAACATGAGAATTTTAGCCAGGGACGAGTAATTAGAGCAAAACTCTTTCCACTAGACCAAGGAGTGTAATTTGGCACGAAATAATCATTTGAATTGGCCGTGATTCGAACTCGGACCGCCCAATTGCCGGTCAGGAGCCAGTTACTCAACGAAGGTAACTGGCTTACACTCCTGACCGCCAGTTGGGAGACCCGGGTTCGAATCCCTGTAAAATGATTATTTCAAGCTGAATTTCATTTCTCGGAAAATAATTGCACCAGGGCGAGTTACTTCGTACCATTCACTTGTACACGGAATGATTGGAAAAATTCCCCCCAGAATCCGACACTTTCCAAATCCACATCGCCACAGGTGTTTGATGGACAGTAGCTAGGTTCCTGGGCGGTCCCGGCTTGAAAGATTTCATTGAGTCACATCCTTTGCAATAACTATAGAGTGAAGTATTTGCTAAGGCATTGCAATATTAATGAGAAAACCAATGGATATTGTTTTTGATGGTACATTGATTCTACACACCGAGTGAAATGGGTTCTTTGCCCGTGGATTATTAATTTCTTTACAGGGTAGATTGGGTATCCAATAGTCTCGGTGGTGAAAATTTCCTCTGTCTAAGATTTTAAAACTCATATCTTTGCCAATCAATTAAATTCGTTTCATCTTCATCGCTATTCAATCTCATTTGCTCTTATTCTGACGGCTGATTGAAGTAGAAATATGTTGATAGAATGCGGGGATAAAATACTTTCAATTTCGGCAATCCTGCGAGAAGTGATGTGATTATCCTTCATTACTTTAAAATTTATTCACAAAAGTAAATGTCATGCTGAACAATATTTTACATGGCATTTTTTCGTCGTATGGATTGAGGGTTCTCACTAAGTTTATCGTCATATCACAACAATGGGGAGAAGGTCCTCTGAGATAGCGTGATTTCGGTTCATGGCGGTGTCATAGACCCGTTAGTCGTAGAAAAATAATACTTGAGAGTCCTTCGCTCTTCAATGCAGTGTAGGATGGCTACTAATAAGCCCCGAGGAAGTACCGAAATACTTTTCACAAGAAAATTATGAGTGAAATTTAAACTAGATGGGATGTCATCTCATGGTAGGTACATCAACTCTCTAGAGGGGATAAAAAATAACTAATATGTCTAATGAGAAGCCCCTGGTATGATCATGGGACAACAGAAGGACCGGACGCGCCATTTTGGCGTAATGTAAAGATATTTCAGGTAAAAAAGCTCTAACAATATGTCGACGAGGTGTATAAACATGTCAATCTTCATAACCACCAAAAATATCCACTAACACGTAATTTGAAGCCATTTAAAATAAATTATATGACAACTATTACCTTCCTAATAGATACCTAAAATTTCAACTTCTGAAAAAAAAACAATTTTTGAGAAGAAAATCCACCATTGAAAATATTGTCAATTATAAATAACCATATTTACTTATTTCATAAAATATTGCCAATAAAACGTTAAATAACCATATTTCACCGAACTCTATTTCAAAATAATCCAAGAATCAGAAAAAAATTGCAAAAAAAATTAATCACAACAAAATTAGCGGTCGCTTTCGATCCATAGAGATAGTCCAAAATCCCGGTCTTCCTTCTTGTTTTAAAGTGGGAATGTTTTGACTTATTCCAACTTTTCATTTTTCGATATTCGTGGCCAGTAAGTTTGCATCACTCCCAAGATTGGCAGGCGGTTGAAAATGACCGTACCCCACACAACGACCACGTCGACAGCTAAATGGGTAATCGTTACAATTTTAAATTTGGCGCAGAAATACGCGCCCACTCTGTCGATGATACCGGAATGTAAAAATTTAAGAGCCTTCCCTTCACGTGCGTGGCGTTGGCTTTAAATGCGCGCGAAGAGCATGACGGGGAACCACCCCCGTCTCCGATGTGGCGATGGCCGACGTTTTATGATCGGCGGTCGCAGGGAGTGAAAGAGAGATAACGAGGAGAGATTCCCCCCGTTTCCACGCCCACTTCTCCCCGACTCGCATTACCGAACAACTCAGTCGCGGCAACCGTTCTCACCCGCTGCCACACAGCCCTCATCATCACCATCATCTTCAGGCCGTAAAAGAAAACCAAGAGAACGCATCCCGGTCCCGACCCCAAAGCCAGCGTCACACGCGACGTTTTCCCGTCCCAATTCCTCCCTCCGTTGCGCCAGGCGAGAGACACTGGCTACGCTTTTCCTCGCGAAGAGACGCATTACGTTTCTCCACGATGAAACTGGGGTTGTTTTTTTCTGCCTGTACGGAAAGGCGTTGTCCAAGTTTATTGGAGATTTGGAGAGGTGACCGAGAGCTTAAATCATTAACCACGTTATGGATAGTTTGAATGGTAGGTACGGGAAAGACTAATGGTGAATGGGTGGAGAGAAGCGTAGCATCAGCAAATGCCTACTCTTTACGATTGGCTCCAAGGGGACCACAGTTCGGAGATATAGCCCGCTTGGTATCCACTGGGGAGGACACCTAGCAAGTTCTTACTTCGAATTTGTGTTGGAGTCAATTAGTTTTGGGCTGGAATCAAAAATATCAAAATCATAAAGGTTTCTTACAATGTACATTACTTGTTAACATCCTAGCACTTTGAGGAAGCCATTTATTCCAACTCTGCGCCAATACGTAACTTACAACAAGTACAAGAATAAAAATTTTGGTTTTATGAATAATTTATCGCTGTAAAAATAAATTTTTCCCACCACAAAATATGTACATGATGTTTCACATCTTGAAAATTAGCTATCCTTTAAAGTAACTGGCCTGCGCTACGTACCTATAATAGGTTTACATACATTGTCGGAGTAATATAATTTACAAAACCAATAACCATTCAATGATTTATCCCTAAAAAAATTAACAATTTTTTACTGGCTTCATACCTACCGTGCAATTGAGTTTAAAGACCCAATATATATCTTGGGTTTCATTCATAAAAAATTAATTTTACGAGCTACAATCACAGCCACTGATGGCTTTGGCCACTCTGCATGCATCTGCTTAGTGACGCCGAGCTGTAAGCAGGAAATAATGTAGGAAAATATTACTTCCCATGCGACGCCAGCTCAAGAAACGCTAAAGAGCGTTTGCTCTTGCCATATCGTCGTATTTAACATTCTTTTGCTTCAAAATGTCCTTCCCCGCCTCGTGTTTCTCTGACACCCTCACATGCCTCCCTTAAATCCAGGGCCCCCTTCCTAGGTTGACCTCGCTGGCCCCACCTCTTCCTCGTTCCCCCAAGCCTCCTCCAGCTCGAAAAAGGGTTTGCCTAGGGAACCAACACACTTTTGGGCCTCACGTGTTCCCAATAGGGTTATGTCCATCATCACGTGCGGCGAGAGTCATGCTGTTTGCTTATTTTTATTCGAACACCACCCTTTTGCGGAGGCGGTGTGTTTAACTCTATACGAGACCCTTGTTAGTCGCGGCGGTTATGGTTGGAGGTGAGCGTCTCTCGAGTCCTGTTTAGAGACTAAACTTGTCGGTAACTGAGTTAAGTCGCTAAAAATATTGCTGGATACGACCATTAGTGGTATATTTTTGGGCTGTCTATTGATTTATTAAGGCATTCCAACTTTGAAGGCTACTGGCACCCTTTAGGATAGCTTATTCGGTTGGTATGGGTACATAGAATCATTACAGGGTGGTATAAAAAAACATATGTCGCGACCTGTCGCGGTTTTCCCGAATTAATGAAGCCTTGGAGTGGTTTTCATCACTCTGCGGTCCCCCGAATAGAAAGAGCTACTCCTCTCGTTACACCAAAATTTACAGCTTCATCATACCCTAGCTACAAACACTTTCCACCTGTCTGGTCTTTTCAACTCCAAGCAAATCAAAAATAGGTAAACTTGAAACATGACTTAACACAACCATCTGCTCATTTGTAAATCAAAAACGAATCCATCCGAAAATTAATTTATATCCCAATCTCATGGAACTCATCTCAAATTGTGCTATTAGCAATCCTCCATTTTCTCCAAAAACATTTTGATCTCAAACCTATGGTCATCCATCCTCATTCTAGGGAGATTCAAGTACCCCCTCCATACCTGATAGTCAACTTCATCCAAAAAATATACAATGAAAAAAACCTATAAAGCTTTATCAACCCTCCTTCCCGGAATAAATACCCTGGAAGCGTCTCCTGGATTCGTTGCATTCTATCCCTAATACCACCTCATTACTGCAAGCATGGCCCCCACAGCTCTCCCAGCTTCCACAGGATAAATACGAACTTTTTCATCTAAGCCTAATACCGTGATACGAGAACAAGTATCTACAGACTTACTGGGAGAGGGGGGGAATGAATACCAGTAGTAGAAGCATGGTAACTTAATGGGAGAGAATTGTTTCTCGAGGGACTTAATTCTTCAGAGGGGAACAGAAGCGATGTTTGGCGAAAATTTAAGCATTCAATATACCTTGGGGTCAAGGTTTCCCGTATCAATTTTTGTCAGTAACTGATGAAGCTTTTCAGTACTGCTGGGTATGAATAATTGTATAGGATATATATATAGCATAGGAGCACTTTAAGGAGAATAAGTAGCGACCATCACTAATTTATAGGTGAACTTGTGGCCACATCGGACACACACAAGGTTATTCCTCCAGAAATACGTCTTCAGGCCTTAATATTTTCCACAATATAGTCTTCAATGTCAAAAAACTCTCTCCTGATCATTGAACATCATAACTGAACGTCAACATTTAACCTTGCTCTTTCCTATTCCCCTCAATCCTAGTCCCATTTTCCCATAAGGCCAATATGTCTTCTTTACGAGTATCATACCTCATTTACATTACCTCCAAACTCTTTCATTTCCCCCGATCACACATATCTCTGGTAGATAAAATTCGATTGGAATGAAAAACAAGAGCATATCAAGGAATGAATGCCTGTCTAAGGAAGCGAAAATCGCCGTGTACAAAGGTTTACTTCTCCCCACTTTGTTGTATGGTGGTGAAACATGGGAATGTCAGGATACACATAAGAGTAGACCAAACGCCGTGGGTATGAGTTACTGAGGAGTGTTTGCGGCTCATGTCGGGTGGATAGGGTCAGGAATAAGTGGGTAATAAATGAAAAGTGGGTTAGATGCTCCAGTAATAGACATATATGAAAGGAGTGTGCTTCGTTGGTTTGGCCATGTTGAGAGAATGGATGAGAGTCGAATAACGAAACAGATATATAAGAGTGAAATGAATGGTGCGAGAGGTAGAGGTAGGCCAAGGAAGTTGTGGTTGAATGTGGTAGAGGAAATTCTTTGGAGGAGGATTATTAGGAGCCTTAAAAACAGGAGGGCGTGTTTGAAGCAGGTAATGAATGGTAGAGGTGAGGGGGTAAGTGAGGCAAAAGAAGTTTGCAAGGATAGGTCAGAATGGAGGAAATTATTGAAGCAGAATTAGGTGTACAAATATGTATTTCTGAGTGAAACTTGGTGACTCTGCCTACCCCGGAAGAGAACGGCGTGCCTTCGGTGATGAGCAATGGGAGCTTGAGCAGAAGAAATGGACAAGGTGTGGAGAGAGACAGAGAGACGGGGAGGACAACGGTTTGGGACGGGTCCTGAAGAGCACGAAAAAGCAAGAGGGCGGCGCGACACTCATGACTCACTCGGCCTTCGTCCTAAAGCTACAGTGAGACGCTATCATGGCGTGACAACAGGAGAAGAAACCCGTGCGAAATGAACACGGATCTTTAAATTAAATTTCCTGAGGAGGAAGATTTAGGAGTATGAAGCACTGAGATTTTACATACTCGGCCACCGACTACATCGGCTACGCTTATTGTGCCGAAATCTCCAGGTTAAATTCTCACTATCAGAATATTATCCAAAATAATGAAAAGATTATGAGAATGGATGAGAGTCGAATAACAAAACAGATATATAAGAGTGAAATGGTTGGTGCGAGAGGTAGAGGTAGGCCGAGGAAGTTGTGGTTGAGGAAATTCTTATGAGGAGGAATATTAGGAGTCTTAAAAACAGGAGGGCGTGTTTGAAGCAGGTAATGAATGGTAGAGGTATGGGGGTATATGAGGCAAAAGAGTTTTATAAGTATAGGTCAGAATGGAGGAAATTATTAAAGCAGAATTTGGTGTACAAATATGTATTTCTGAGTGAAACTTGGTGACTCTGCCTACCTCGGAAGATAATGGGCATGGTTGTTTTGTACGTATATGTGTATTTATGAAAAACAAAATGTTCCTATCAGCAGAAACCTACTCTTAAAATCATACAGCATACTTTAAGAAGCTAAAAGACTGAAAAATTAGGTTAAGCGCAAGAAATAATACTAGGACGCATATTTTTGCAAGCTTGTCTAAATCCATTATTCACAACTCTTTGGCAGCACGAAGTGATAGGACCAAATATTAGTAAACGCCAGTTTAAAAGAAAATTGCACACATCCGTGATTGCGGGACTATTTAAAGTACACTTCTGTCGGTGGGTTTAACGTGTTAAGGCTAGTCTACCAGGCCGTGAGAGACGGCAGAATGTGGGAGAAAAATAAAACGAGAAAAATGACTTGATCACAGATAAACATCAAAATTCTTGAAGAGCCGGGAGGAAATAATGCTTGAGACACATTTCCAGCCACCCAAAGCAGCCACCTAAAAAATTTCGCCCGCAGTGGTGGTGTGTTAAAGATAGGGGCATAAAAGTAATTATGGATGGGGACGATTTAGAGAAAATTTCTCCCCGCTCTCCGTAATGCTAATGCGTTTTAAAGACCTCCCTTCGCTTGGAGGATAGCTGGGATAGAAGGATGTTCTTGGGACGGAAAAGGGGTCCCGACCGAGGGGAGCGTGAATGAACGCCACAGAAAACGTGAGCGACCGGAACGCAACTAAATTCCGACGCTCGCGTTTCCACGTCTTTAATGCCTCGGCTTCTTCATGAGCTCTGAACTCAAATTCATGGCCAAGCCGAAGAGACGGCAACACTCGGGCGAATTATGGATCCTTTAAATGCAGGGCTCGTCATCAATTCGATCCAACCGATAAGACACGACTTGCGGAGGTGATGAGTGACTCCAGGGTGCGCCGAACATAAATTGTCCTCAGCCGCATCAAGAGTGAACGTATATAAATATGACAAGAGCATTTGACGCAGCTCCGCTCGCCCCATGTTATTTGTACTTCCAACTAGCTAAAATTAACTGAACACTTCAGCATTGTAACATCAGCGTATGAGTAACACAAACTTAGATTCAAATAGGATATACGTCATTTAGACACATCAAGTAGAAGTGAAAGGTTAGGAATTTATATCACAGAGTGGGAAAACACACGAAGAACTGCAGGGCATGTTTGGTTACATTGGGAGATAGCAGGAGGGGATTAGGCTGAGGAAGCGCACGTGGAAGGTAAGAAGAAATCTGCTGAGGCGTAAGAAATATATCCACGGCGTTTGGTAAGGATGCTTAAAGGAGTGCAATGTAGAGTAGATGCACATTGGATAGGAAATACAAGCATGGAGAAGATAAACTGAGATTAGTCGAGAACGTGGACAGCAGATGACGGAAACCAGAGTCGAAACGATTGATTAAAAACCCTAACAGCCAAAAGTCTTCAAATAGGTAGCAATCATAAAACATGCTCGTTATTAGCATTAGCTGTAGTAGCGATTCAATGGTGTGGAGGAGGCTATCAAGTCATTCTTGATCGTGAAGAATTTTCGCCCCAAAATTCCCTCGCTTCACTGCCATCGTGGAGATACTCCCTGGAACGAGGGGTACTTGGATTCAGAGGGGACTGTTCAGTGTTCATTTTTAGGATAGAAACATTAGTTTTATGTTAAAGATTAAATGTTTGCACGGAATACATACACCGTTAGAAAATTCAAGTCTAACTTTACCTTAAACGAGCCAAAATAACAGATAAAGGAGTATAAATTTCTCGAAGTTCATCCTGAGAAACATTTCTAATTTTACAGCGGGCACGACTCAATTTCTATTAAATCAGCTTCAACTGCGTCGCAGAAGGAAACTCGATAAGTTTATGCTGCAAATTACAAAGCTACGCCTTCTTTTATACCGACCCTAAGTTTCTTCAATTTAATGTTCACACTAGATGATGTTGATGCATTTATGTTATCTTTTTAATACAATCGACACATAAAAGGCACGATATATTATATGCAACCTAAGAAAATAGTCAATGCTTTTGAGATGTGGGTGTATAAGAGGCTAGAGGGAGTGAAATGGGTGAATAGAGTGAGAAGTGAGGAGGTGCTGAGAAAAGTTAGGGGGGAAAGAACACTACTGAAAATAATTGATATTTTTAGAGGGAAGATGATTTTAAATACAACAGCAGAAGGAACAGAGAAGGGAGAAAAGAAAAGAGGAAGAAGAAGGTTGAAAATGACAAAGTTAAGATAAAAAGAAGTCAAATGGAAACCAAGGAAGAGGCCCGGGAAGGGACGATTTGGAGACAGCTTTGGTGTTTGGAACCTGCCAGTAGGCAGAATACCATTTGGTGATGATGAAGTACGCAGTACCCAGCCTTATGCGTCAACCATTGACCGAAAATTTTCAGTTTTGATCGCAAAATAAATTCCAAGCACGTAAAATAAACAACCTATCTGTTATGGTGGTTCTCTGTTCCCATGTTAACAGTAATCAACAAGCTTTCAGTCGAAATGAAGGCTGCTAATTGTAAAGGCCTCAATTACGCCTAGGTAATACCCTAAAATCTACCTCAGGGATGAGTTATCACCACGACGCAATACACTACACTCAAGTAATTTCAGCGATTCCCTACAGAGTTCCCATTACCGACAGAAATATCGTACGCCAGTATCAAGCTAACTGATGATATCAAACCAGTGCAATCATTTCACGCTTCCCACTTGGCATAAAAAAAGAAGGCCTAAAGCGGAGCTCGCGAGGGTTTGGTTAGGAGTACATATCCGAGACCAAAGCGAAATATGAACACACAAACACACAGCACCAGGACCGGTGCACCACGGCATCCACCATCCAACGTGCGGTCGGCTCTGCATCGTGCAGCGACCATGGAGGATGTGCACGTCTGCCGCTACGAGGCCATTATACCACCGCGGGGCATAGAACTACTCCCCCTATACCCCCCGTGAGATACGGCGTGCAAGGAATAGACCCGCGCCACCCCATCCCCCCACCCACCCTCCCCATAGCAACGGCGGACAAACACGTACGTACTACACTGGGTACCGAGGCAAACTCGTGGTGAGTGTCCATCATCTGCAAACAAGCCGACAAAACGGCACCACTAACCCCTCTATCAAAATACACACGGGCGAACGTATTTCCCGCTCGCTTCCTCCTTCCTCCCGTTAACATCCGAGGAGGTAACAACGACGAGCTTTTAAAAAGGCCGTTCGCAAACATTGCGACTGGCTCTGGAAACAGCTGCTGTTGCTGCGTGTAAAAAAAAGAGAGAAAAGAAAATAGTAGAAAAAAAGAAGACGATCTATTGTGCGATAATGTTCACGGGAAGTGCCGGGGATCTCGCGTTCAGAATGTGATGGCATCGTGGAGCGCTCGATGACACTCTGGTGGCGCGGCGGTGACATTATAAAACTGAACTGCCTTGTCACCTTCATGTTACCTAAACCGAGAATGTAACGTCGTCAAAGAGGTCCCCTTCCCTCAAAACCAATGACAATACGCTTCCATTTTTTTAATCTGAAGAATGTTTTCAACCGAAAGCCGTCTCACAGGTCATATCAGGTGTAAAGCCCGCGTTCACCTCGAAAAAGATGAGTTCCGCAGAATGATTGAATACATTATACTTCGAAGAAAATAGAATAAATTTAAGCACGTTTACAATAGATTCAAAATATTAATGAATGAAATAAGGAATAGAAATATAGAATAATTTGAGCATGATGAAAGAAGAAACATAATTTTTTAAAATTACCCACGATTACTTAAGGACACGGCGAGATCACTGGGCAATTCGCTGCTACATCAATTATAGTTAATTTCCTAAAATACGGGGCAACTATCTACCGCTCATGAAAACATGCGTTGATAAAAAAAAGAAAATTACTAGTTTACCTCCAGCCATAATGAGAGCGAGTTAATTTTAAGTAATGAACGAGATGAAGTAATCGAAGAATCCTAATAAAACCGACATCATTTACACTGATGCTACGAAAAACACATTTGAAGAAATCGACAAATTAAATATCACACTGCTACACACATCATTTGAAAAATTAGGTTGATCTATACGTACTTATATAATATTTTCGGCACCAATTACGAGGCTAAAAATGAACATAGTGATAAATAGATGAAACCAAACGTTGAATTTTAGAAGTTAAAATTCTGACAATGATTCCACATTCAACTAGAAAAGCCAAAACAACGTAGATATGTTAACGAATACGTAAAGGGTAGAATCGTCTCGCCAATTCCAATAACACGGGATGCAAATACGCAAACGAAGTAACATAGGTTGAATATTAGTAGCAGTTTCTTATAGACTTCGGGCCGTAAGAAAAGAATAATAGTTTAAAATGAGTATCACTAACATATAAAACGAATACTTGGACTTACACATTCCTAACCTATTATGTCAAAAATTTATTTCAAACTAACTTCTTTGAAACTTAACACGTCAGCTATTAAACTGCTGAGATATGAGCATTTTTTAAATCTTGACTGGTCTTGAAAGTGAAGTCAAAGTTTTTTTTTAAACTTCACCTGCGAATAAATAGGGCTGGGTGCTATGATAGAGCAATACTGAAAGCGATATTCATCCTAAGTATAGCTAAATTCTTTTCTGTCTTATAAAATTATGCATCGATTTAGTTTTCACAGAGGAAATATTTTAGTGGATCTTTAATTTCTCAGCCAAGAACAAAATTTACAATAAATTACAGCCAATCTCTAAGTAAACGAATCAATATCGATGAAAAGAAAGAAAAACTAGAGACATTTTTCCAAAGGGTTGGAATCAGTGATGTTATTCCCCAATTCACTAATATTTTTTCATATTTTTTGAATGAAAACAACTTGATAAAAATTTAAAGAATCAGAAGGTCAAATAAAAGAATTGGAGAGAGGAAAACTTTAGTACGAAGAGCAATCCTGGAAATAAGGGAATATTTTCCCAGCCTCCAAATCCATTTGAATCCACTTTCATTTCTCTTTTATTTGATAAATTTCCATTCGTTTATTACGGGTTTAAGCTCACCCTCCAAAAAAAATCCGTCTCTCTGGCAACAAAACCGGTAAATAAATTGCCGAGCCATCCTTCGACGAGAATTAAAGTCATTGAACGCAAAACGAAAGCCTTTCCAGATAGTCTTCATCCTCAACCCTTGTTAAGCAAGCGTAAAAAATACATGGGAAAAGGAATGGCAGCTAAATTTAACCCTTACTCATATGTCTTTCATTTCAAATTCAAAATGAATCTAAATACGGAGGTTGACTAGACTGAAACAACATACTTTAGTTCGGATGCACTAAAAAAATAATCACATTGACTACAGCTTTGAAAATTGGCGACGATTTCAATGGCTACAGCTGAATAGAAACTAGATGCTGATATTTGACTACGGGAAAGAAGCGTATAACCTTGACCACCATCCTTTGACCATGCTCTAACATTTGTGTAACCCGCGCAAGTATAAAAAAAGAAAAGCTAAGACCTACAATGAAGATGAACAGCATGATAAAATGTAAGCACATACCACCCAATACAGGACCATATTGATTTCGAGTACAGAAGGTGCTTAAATCGCTAACGAAGACTTTTAATCCACAATATTTTAATTTGAATTTACGGACACAAACTTGGCACCAGAGGAATTATCTCAGCAAGGCCAAAAGAATAAAAAAAGGAATCCCAGATATTCTCGGATTAACATCCCATGATTATTCCTTCAAGAATTCTCCGTGATTTTACAGATTTTTCCGCGATTTTCTCTCCTCCATTCGAGTCCCATGCCCAACGAAGCTATCTAACGGGTTTTCTACCCGCAAAACAATCACTCAATATTCAAATACTCCCACCACCCACCGCCAACCCTTTCCACTCATCGAGGTGGGTTGAAGGGGGGAGAAAAGGTAGAAAAAAATTCAACGCATGAATTTGCATGAATTATCATGAAAAAATTTCCACGCAAGCTGTCCCGACAAGGAAAAAAAAACAAAAGAAACGCGCAAAAAAAGAACGCGTCTCATCTTCCCGGGCTGGTGGAATTGATGGAAAAGTGGAAAGTGAAGAGGGAGGGAGATTGGGGGAATGCAGGGAGATTGTGGTCTTAGATAGATTCACTCCAGTTGTGGCAGAACGCACGCTAAAGTACGTCAGTAGAAATCATCCGCAAAGCTTATTTGCCAAATTAAGCACAGCCAAACATCAAAGTTCGAAAGAGGACGTGCCTGACAGAAAAGTTATCGAAGATTGGAGAAGAATGGAGAGTGTAAACTGAGAATCGAGGATGATTTTTTTATATTCTACCGGTTAAAGGCAGATTTCGTTGAAAGTCACAGAAACTCCTCCCGATTTTCTACACTGTCAGGGTCCCATCCACCTCTAGTTTTTACTTTTACGCCTCAAAATTCATTCTACCCTTCTTCGTCTTCTCCATAAAACCCTAACTATTCTCCTCTCCCCCTTCCCCACTTGCTCAAAATCCTTCCCTCTATCACATTCTTGAGCAACCCATTATTATAACCTCTAGCCCCCTACTCTGCCAATCTCGTATTTCAATTAGAAGTTTCCTTATCTCGCCCACCATCTCAAGCACTTCCTCGTTAATCTTCCTTTCCGTCCACCTCACCTTCTCCATCCTTCTCCACACCCACATCTCGATCGCCTGCAGACAATTCTCGTCCTCCCTTCTAATGGTCCACGTTTCTGAACCATACAATGCTCACTCCATAACAGTCCCTTCTTCAGCCTCTTCCTCATATCCATACCCGATGTCTCCGTCAACACTTCCTTTCAGCTCCTAAACAGCTCTTAAACATTCCATGAATAGGGAAACGGAATGAGAGATGTACATAAGTTATAAAGGAAGCTTAAAGCTAGTATTTGAAATTCCAATAAGGCATATTTAAATTCCGAGCTATAGCGCGAGTAGCGAAGAACTGTATTAAATATAACGGGTAAATACGATAATTTAACTTAATATCCAAGCCTACTACAACAGCTGCAATGGGTATCTATATCCTCCTCCAAGATGATTAACTTTCTGACAATGTCATAATAGTTTACGAAGCCCAACATACAACGATAGAATCGATTATATGCATAAGTAGCGTAAATAGAATGCAGAACGGCAGGTAAAAATAGTATTTTTTCCGCGAAAGATAAGATAAACTAAAAAAATACGTTTTTGACGATTATTAATTAAGATTGTTCAACAGATACACCATCTAGTTAAATAACTAATTTTCTATTTAAAGTTTCAGGTTTGACACGATAAGTATTACTAACAGCACATAGTAGGTATCGTACGCCTCCTATGGAGCTCATGCATTTCTGTGTAATCATTAAAACGAAAATTGGATTAAAACTCCTAACAATTTTAACATTTTTAGCGTACCATGTAGGCTATATTCTGCGAAAATGGCGTATCGGAGAAGTGTAAGCGGCAAAAGCAGGAGGAAAGGCTTAGGAACTAATGGGTAATATAGGCAGAGAAATTGATGCCCCAGCAATGTTTAAAAGCTACTAATGAAGTCTTCTCGAGTTTTCCACCGGATCAGGTAATTGCCTTCGACATTTTGATAGCTGACTCCGCCATCGTAAGCAGGGATGTTGATCATCATCATCATCATCGATATTTCGATATTCGATAGATGACGATAGCGGAGTCATCTATTTAATCATCGGCAGCCCATTACTTGACCTAGTGGAAAACCCGAGAACCATTCACTCAAATCATACGTAGGGGAAAAACTTAATCTATGAAAGGTGCGGGCATAGTTGGTTTCGCCATGGCGAGAGATTAAGGTCAAACGCCGAAACATATTTATGACAAAGAATCGAGAGGTGTGGCCATAGAAGGACGAAACGAGAAAGTCAAGGGAACGGTTCCAAACACGGGAAATCGAGTTCGTACCTATTTCGCTCCGGCGTATCGGGAAAAGTATGTATCAGATCCAACGCTCTACTGATCCTCAGCATTATTTTTTATGGGCTCAAGATACAGATCTAGAGAACAAGAGGCTTCACACAAATTACATCACGCTCTCTTTCCGTTCAGAGGGAATCTTCCTCGAGTGTCTGAAGGGCATTCAGCAAAAGCGTCTTCTCAGGTTGAGCTGTTCCGCCCTAGATGTTTACCAACCTTCGTCCGAGCCATGGATAACACATCTGAGAAATAAGCTGAACTTCAATAGTTTTCGGACAACCACTTTCGCCAAAAAATACCATAGATCACTTAAATTTTACGAATTATTATTCTATGGGAGATAAATAAAAATACTTTAATGAGATTTCATTTTTAAACTAAAAAATAACACTGATCGACCATCAATGGCTGCGAAGACACGTTTCGTAGATGTTAATACCTGGGAATGCCAGTTTTATCTTGAATTCCAAGTGTAATGCATACTGAAAGCATTGGCGATAAATTGCAAAGTAAAGTACATCTAGAATATAGGAAATCTAAGTAAGCGAGCACTAAGCTTCATAATTCGTCATTTAATTATTTAAGAGATACAGTTAACCTTTAAGTACTTCAGGGATATAATTTTTATCACTCAATGGAGACCAAAAAGCGAGATACTATAAGCTATTATTGGGTTGAAGTATCGAAGAACTTCGAAGCAAAATTAAAATCTGCGTCTACACTTGGCCAGCGCAATTTGAATCCTTCCGATGAAGAAAAATCACTAATCCAACTGTGGCCCTACGAAAAGCCTCCGCTCTTAAAAAAACGTACACGCAAACCTCCCACAACTACTTTTAGCCCAATGACGAGTGATTATTGGAGGGCAGCGTC
The DNA here is from genome assembly GCA_963169105.1 of Ceriagrion tenellum. Taxonomy (NCBI): domain Eukaryota; kingdom Metazoa; phylum Arthropoda; class Insecta; order Odonata; family Coenagrionidae; genus Ceriagrion; species Ceriagrion tenellum. The sequence goes on along the minus strand of OY720634.1, from coordinate 124,342,443 downwards.
TTTCTTTTAAGAAATTTAATCACATTTCTTTGACTACTCAGTTACTAACCAATTTAGTACATGCACATTTATAGATACGGATAAAGAGGTTTATGAGGGATTGAGAGACAAAAGAGAATACCATTGATGACGAATAAATCCATGATACGCTAAGGAGGAACAGTTTACAATGAATGCATGGGAAATAAAAATATCTTCTAATTGCCCTCTTAAATCTTTTCGTACAGTCCACTTTACTGAATAGACAGGTTTCCTCTATGAAATACATTTTTATTTCCATAAACATGTAATTCCTGATGCATGATGCTTACTCATGAGGATATAGTTTCCAGATTTGAAGAAAAATATATTCATAACCTTGCGGACAAATTTCCCAAGTTTTCAAACTGAATGCAAAAAATTATTCCAAATCAAAATGAATTATTCCTTCTTTATGAGCCATCCTTTGCTTGTATCCACAACATTCATTAAAAAAACTTGATAAATGGTCATATTTTTCAAATTGAAATAGAGGGCGCCAATTCATCAAAGAGGAGGAATCAATTATTCAGAGACCATAATTCAATTCGGGGGAAATTATCCAGGGATGTTGATTAAATTCTACGCGGTTAGACGAGTCGAGTTGCCTTAAAGCTTAAAATAAAAAATACACCTGTGAATACTAAAGCGACAGTAACTGAGTCTATAAAAGAGTGAACCACAGCTCTGACTTTTTTAATGGCTAACTGTTAACAAAAGAGGACACTATAATTAACGTAGTTTAATACAATCGTCACAATTTTATCATTGGATGATTATCATCGTTCAACAAATTGAATCCAACTCTCAATTTCACGATACCATTCTTCCACAATGGAACAGATAGAATTCAAAAGTAAAACAAATCAAAACTAGCGTGTATCCATAGTAAAAATTTCATCCGTTAAAAGTCAATAAAAACGATAGAGATTTGAGAAAACCTTGATTAAAACATTAAAATTTTAACCTATGATTGTATTCTGATGATACGATTCAAACCCAGTATCATCTTAGCGACTCATTAGGATTCCATATAAGTTAAAAGATATTGTATATTTTATTATGCAAATTGAATACTGAACAGCTCACGGAATTGAAAAAAAAATTTAACGATAATTTTCAAGCGCTGAGTAACGAAAAAGTGCAGTTAAGAAAATTAAAAAAAAGCCAAGGTAAAGGAAACCAAAACGTTAGCCGTCATACGACGCTTTCTTCAAAAAAGAGCTGTTGCTTACAACTATAATGCTGATGCGAATAAGTGGATGGAGGCTGATAAATTGTAAACGAAAAGATGCAGTGAAGTTAAAAAAAATATCAAAAAGGGTAGATAGTCACGCGTGGGCTTTAACTAATAGAGCTTCAGCTGGAAATTGTAAATGAAAAGATAACTTAGTTATTCCAAATAAATCATTTTAGGAATTTATAATATATTTGAAATGGGATATATGAGGAATAACTCTATCTAATAAGTTATCTTATCTTTACAATGTTAAGTAACTTCCATCAAGTAGCGCATGAGACAACAAAAATCAACTGGAAAGGTCACGCCGCAACTTCTAAGCCAAACACGAACAATATTCTTTTGTAGGAAGGTGCATTCGTAAAAAGTACTTAACTGAAGTGTGCAATACAAAGGCGTGCCTATAACTGCAAGCCGCAGACTCTGGTATAAGGAACTTCAATTCCGAAGGCTACGCTAATCGCAAGCCAAAGCTAAAACCTTTGTAACAATAAAAGCGTGTCACTCATTCCGAAACCGTATTCGAACCCGCGACCTCCAGATTCCTTTTCAAAATCCTTCCAAGATCACTTGCTGCAAAAGCTTCCTAAATGAACTTGACATTCGCCATGATTAAACGTTGGTAAATAATAATCCATACGCGGATGATAAAAAAAAAAAACAATTTCGGAGTCCGGACTTCAAGTTTACCGGAGAGTGGTCGCAAAAGTAATGACAGCATGAACGGACATCGTTTTTCACGGGGACACCCTTCAGAATTTTCCGAGGACCGCCCTCCCAACCATCCGAAGAGTCCCTGCCCCACTTACGAGTGGACCGCATGGCCCCCATCTCGAGGGGTTATGGCACCCAGAATGACCCATTTCGCCCTCCCAGGGGCCCGCTCATTATGACGAGGGCGAGGTCGAAGGGGAACACGATATGATCGGAACTGAACGGGGTCGAAGGTTTGGTCGTGAAAACCTAAGAGTCGTCGGAGCGACGATTCTCGATAATTCATAGCTCGAAGGCATCTGGCGACCGGGAGGGCCGTAAAAAGAGGACGGGGCTCGTGATATGACGGCGAGGAGGCGTCGAGAGACGATGCGCTCACCAGCCGAATTTTTAAGGACCCCCGACGTTATCCATCCACCCACCACCAAGCTATGAGACGAATATCAGGGCAAACCATTTGACCGAGGGCATGTACCCAGCAACGAGTGCCCTCGACTGCTTATGGAGAGGCGATACATATTACGGCAACATTGGTTTCCGTCACAATGAACATGACTCGATGGCATCAGGTGACCGGGGCGTAAAAGAAGACGGGCAAATATGAATTGAATACTGGCTAACCATACGGACGGGTTCAAATCCCCGCAGAGGAGGATGTTTTTCTGAGGAAACCCGATCCCTACTTGAGTGCCTTGTGGAGGGCACCTAAGTGCAGTACTCCGTCTGTCGGATGAGACGTTAAACCGTGGAAACCTTGGTTCCTTTCGTTAAGAGCAGGCTAACGCCGACGCCGGGTTTCCATCCACCCTTCCTCCCTTACTTGTCTCCTAAGGCGCAAATGACCTTAGCCGTCGGTCGCCTCCCCAAATATCCAATCCAATCCTTCAATAGGAATCACTCTTAGGGTCCTACATATTTTTCGCAATCAATCATATCAACTCTTCTTTCAAAGGCAATGTGCAAGGCTTGATTCCCAAGTATTGAGCATTAAAGTGACAAGTAGAAGACGAGTTCCATTTTCCATCAAATCAAGAACACTTATGAGAAACAAGCGTTGAGAAACACCTGTATTCGAAAAAAATAAACGCATGCTGAAATCCGGATTCGTCGTAAAGGCAATGCCAATTGCCAAAATCGCAACGAAATTGATGTATCTTAATGCATTCATATTTTCCGCATGGTTGAATAGGATTAATTCCAATAGCAAAAGACAATTTTTTTTGGATTATACAATGAACGAATACATACGTAATGAGTGAGCAATGAGAACGAATGGATCAGCAGAGGCGCAAATACGTAATTCCAAGACAATATTTTTCACGAAATAGTCCTCATCATTATATTAATAAAAAAAAGCAATTTGCCTAAAGAAAAATAAGGTATTTCCAAGGCTTAATCTTTCAGGAAAGGAAGACAAAATACGCTATCAATATGAGAATATAGAGAACAATGCGTTGTAAGGCAAAAAAGATTAAAGCATCAATGTAATACGCAGAAAAATGGAGTAAAAACGGAAGGGAAAATGGAAGCTGAAGTTCTATAAAGAGCTGAAGGGAAAAGATAAAGAATGAAAATTGCGAGAAAAAGAAGAGATGAACTTATATTGAAACATTTGGCGACAAAGCAGTCAATCGAAAACTATAAAAGAAGGAGATATAAATGGGAAAAATTACTGAGGGTGACCAAGAATGGAATGCATCAGGCAGATAATGAAGGAAGTCGAAGGAAATAATTATGTAAGAATGAAGCAGTCCGCGGAAGGGAGAGTAGATTAGAGAGCTGTAGCAATCCTCGGAAGGATAGCTGCTGATTCTGACAAATAAATACTAGAACTTGCTTGCTTCTGTAATAAAAACAACCTCCGTTAACTTATTACCCACGGAAATTGCCTCGACAGTAGAAAAGACGAAGCTATCTCCGCTGTTCATCGTATCAATCGTCTCGAAAGCTGAATGGGAAATAGAAATAGAGTCGGTAGGGGTCATGGCTGCATTTTCGAACTCGAAAGTTCTTCTATCATGTTCTTCGTGCCCAAAAACCTATTAATTGAAAGTTTCGCAAAATAATTCTGTCTTTTTTGTATTTCGAATAATTTAACATTGAAAGCCCATAAGGCAAAATTTGTATTTTTGGTTGGACCTTATTTCTGGGGCCAAAAGGTCATCTTTATAAAATTTTGCTTAGACTCAACAAAACTTACAACCTTTTTCTCTCTAAGTGCCAAATTTCATTTATATAGGTTGAAAGAAAGTGTCTAAAATTACAGGTCAAAAATGACACACGATCAATGGGACACTGTATACAATAGATCCTCAATATAATAACAGGTATAAAACTGCTAAGCTTGTCAGCAGGTGCTGTCTTAAATAAATAACTAAATTCGCAACATTGATCAGTGAGAAAACATAAAACAATTGTTAAAAACCTAAAATGAAATAAAAACACATAAATATACTCTAAGACGCAATTAAAACATTACATCAAATAGCATAAGTACAAAGGTTTGTGTGGGTGGGTTCAAGTTGGCCGACGTTTCAATGCTCCGAAGGAAGAAAGCCCAAGAAAACTTTGAGAAACTCGTACGCCGGGAAAGTATCATATCCTACAAGTACGATACTTATTTTCCATCCCATTCTTGGACCAAACGACCGATCCCAGGCAAACTGGCGAGTCGAGCGTATCGAAAGAACATCGGTGACGGCGCTGTAGTCTGCCTAAATGATCCTCGGGAGAGACGTGTGAACTATCACCGGGAAAAAGTTTAATTGATATATGTAGACATGGTTTTCTTAGGGTTGATTAGAATGTGTAATAGTAAAACACAGTAACTAAGCCAAAACAATATGGCCCAATATACCGGCTGAACAATTGAAACCAGGCTTTAAGGCATCGAAGGCACTTTAGATTGGCGCAACCAGAGAAGACGAAGTGGCGGAACACAGCATCAACGAAGACCACGCCATTAAATGGGCCGAGGCAAAAATCCTTTGACGCGCACATCTTTACTGGGACCGCATTATCAAAGAGGCCATCGAGATACGATTACATCCGAATAATTTTAACAGAGACACCGGATTCCAAATAACAATAAGTAACACCTGGAAGCCAGTAATCAAATGTATTAAAAAGATGGGAAAATAATTCAACAGCCAGCGGGACACGTCAGCCAATCAGACGGCTCGTAACCTCCATTGTTGGACATCAACGGCCAGTTTAAAATCAGAGTCATATTGGACACGACAGAAATAACACACGACTTGAGAATGGAAGACAGGTCGTTTTCCGAAACGTCGGCGCAATTATAAAATATTACCCGGTGCGAAGCCCGAGAAATATATTTAAACATATTACACGGGAAAAATCTTAAATATTTTATGTCTCAATATATTTACATTGCGAAGTTAAGCAGTTCAACACCACAGCGGATTAAAATCAGCATCTCGTAAACAAAAGTCTCCCAGGCATCGAATCCGACGTCAATTCTGACCTTTGGCCGCTGATTTCAGTCCTGAATTCCATACTGAACTAAGAATACAAAACAGAGATTATGATATTCTTTAGCTAATAAACATAAAGCAACAGCAACAGCCAAGAATAGGAGTGAAAGTACATACATATCATAAAAGACGACTGAACCAGCTTCATGTAGGAAGCGAAGGTGTCTAATCATGTCGGTACTATCATCCAGAACTAGTTCGATATCTGTATACGTGAGAAAGCGAACACAAAAGAAAAAGAACAGTTAGTAAAAATATAACATGTAAACCCCCCCTGGGTCAAAACAACCCGCATGGGCGTTAGAGGCAAATTCTAAAATAGCAAATGAATAGCCATTTCGTATCCCTTTAGTAATAGACGTATATGAAAGGAGTGTGCTTCGTTGGTTTGGCCATATCGAGAGAATGGATGAGAGTCGAATAGCGAAACAGATATATTGGAGTGAAATGAATGGTCCGAGAGGTCGAGGTAAGCCGAGAAAGTTGTGGTTGCATGTGGTTGAGGAAATTCTTAGGAGGAGGAATATTAGGAGTCTTAAACAGGTGGACGTGTTTGAAGCAGTGTATGGGGTAAATGAGGCAAAAGAGGACTGCAAGGATAAGACAGAATGGAGGAAATTATTGAAGCAGAGTTGGGTGTACAATTATGTATTAATGAGTGAAACTTTGTGACTGCGCCTGCCCCGGAAGGGAACGGCGTGATTGGTATGTATGTAACAAATTAATGGATTATTTCCGGAGGGTGAAACTTTTTGCACTTAAACAGTCATTAAAATGAACGAAATCCACAAGAGGAAAGTCAACTCTCTTAAAAAATGCAATGAGAAATAAATTTAAAATCACGCTTGGGTCAAAATGACCCGTCTGGGCGTTCTAGCGCTAAAGCCTAACGTTTAACGTGGTTCTCGATGTTACTCGCATTCAGTGAGAAAGTCTCACATATTGGAGGACAGCCACATGGATTAGGACGGATTGATCGTTAAGATTAGGATTGGTCATGGATTAGGATTAGTCATTAGAATGAATGAAAGCCACGAGAGGGAAGTCGGCTCTCTTTAAGATTGCAATGAAAAATAAATTAAAAATCACGCTTGGGTCAAAATGACCCGTCTGGGCGTTCTAGTGCTAAAGCCTAACCTTTAACGTGGTTCTCGATGTTACTAGTATTCAGTGAGAAAGCCTCACAAATTTGAGGACAGTCACATGGATTAGCATCGCCAAAAGCACTACCGAACAATGCCACAGAACAACCGCGAGGGAGGGAAATACTGCCATAGCGACGGAAGGTCCTCCCTCCCTCTTCTCACCAGCTTGCTCCCGGCACATCGACCGGGGCTTCAACGGCTTATTCCTCCCAGTATTACATTACCAGACGGTGGCCGTATTGGAAGGAATTCCCAAGGCCTCAGTACCATATGTAGAGCACTTATATGTAAGTGCAGGACTCCGCAGCTGCAAATTACATTCCGACTCGCCCCGGTTAATACCACCGCTTCCGTCGGAATCCAGTCCCGGAGGAGATCTCGAAGAGTATTACGAGAGCCACAATTCCGAAACACCTTACTTTCGGAAAGTAAAACAATTAAGTTACCAACCATTAATTATTACGATTTTTTCACCCTATCGAACAGCCGGGAAAAACTCATTGAGAGCTTAAAACATTTCCAAGTTTGATAAAATAAAAATCCGTACTTCAAGGTGTGAAAATTGGGAAGGTAGACAGAGTCGCTTTCGATTTGGAAAATATCGAGATGACCAAAGGACGTTAAATATTTTGCGCTAGTTGAAATCATCAGCAGTCATCGATTCGAAGATAATTTGGCTATAATTCTCAAATCCATTTTTCTCTTTTCAACCGCTTCATTCTCATATAAACCTTTACTTTGACACCCCCTTATTTAATTTGCTAAGTGTATTCTAACCTGACACTCTCTCCGTAATTACTTCCATTATGCCCTCCTTCCAATATTGTTTTCAATTTTGTGGACTAGATGAAAATGAAAATACCCCGAAAAGCGCGAAAATTAAGTAAAATGAGACCGACTGTCTTTAATTTATAATGGCTAGAATTGGTCGGATGCCTATAAATTGGTGTTAATGACATTTCTCGGGAATACTACCATAGAAAAAGTATATTTCAATCTAATGATTTTCTCTCCACAGTGCATTTACTTTGACGCTTTTTGTAGCAAGTAAACCCTCCAAAAAATACACATTAATTTTTAAAAAATCAAGGTCTAACAAAATTACAAAGAGGTATACCGATAAATGAGCTAAAAATTGATTACGAACTCGAATAACCAAACTATAATCTTAAAAATGGAGAATTTTAAAACTGTGGAGAGAATACTTTTGATATGGTGAACAAAATGAAAGTTTTATAGCGTGAACGCTAAGGTATTTTACTATGTCCTAACTTTTATTTACAGTCCCTAGCAGATCCATTCCGTAATTGCAAGTTATGTTGGAACAAACCTCAGCTAAAAGCCTTCTGCTCTTCCTCTGCCGACTTCAAAGCGGCCGAGATGTTTCTGGAGAGCGGCTAAGTTACAACCAAATCAAACCGGCACATACACATTCATTCCCTCCTCTGTCCTTACAACCTCACACGAATTGCCACCATAAACTACAAGATATAACCTCGTAAATATTCCCCTCAATTAATTCCACGGACGAATGGCCGGAATATCAAAAAGACGCACCTGAATGCGTCATCTTAGATACTCATTCTTCCCTGTACGCAATCGCTGCGTCTCGCGCACTGCGACCTTATCTTAGTTTACGGCACATTGTGAGTCGACCGTTGTAATGGCTACGAGATAGAAGGAGGCAACCTTAATAGACGGAGACTAGAGTTATGTCCAACACTTCTACCCACTTCTCTACGGCAGTAATAAGTACTGCGTCGAATGAGCGACCTCCGAGGAGACTAAATTGAAACCACCTACCAAGTGAGAATGGGATATGAACGCAATGAATAAAGGAGCAGAATGGCTCTTCTCCTCCCAGGACATGGTTAGATAAAAAAGGGCAATGGAAGAGAAGAGAATTGCTTGACAAGTAAATGATGGAGAAGAACCGCGAAGCGACGCCGCTGCTTAAGTATGAAAACGCGGAAAACAGGAAATAATATGTCAAGACTTCTCCCACCGAGGATTTGTCCTTTTCAGCTGGCGCAAAAGTATAATTACAAAAAATTAAATCAATTTGAATTCTCTAAGGGCACAAACTCCCAACAACATTTCTCATCAAGAAATAGAATTCCTCGAAAATAAATGAGTTCTACTAAAAAGCGCATTTTTGCGCGTGCATGCTTGAAATCATTTTGATTAGGAATTCGAAAAATAATGTAAAAACTTTCCCATTGTTGGATGTTTTGAAGCACAACTCGGAAGAAAAAATAAGCAAAAAAAAAGATACGACATGCAATATAATTGCCGAGAAGATATCCAAAAAAACAAAGGCCTGCCTTTTAAACACAGTATACCGTCATCTAGATTAGCACACTATTATAAATATCCAAACACTCATTATTTACCATTCCGCAGCACTTATACACTCATGCATTTAAGAATATGACAGAAAATATTGCGCCAAGCATCACTGACAAATGTAAGGACACTGTTTTCAACCAAGTTTTCCTTATCTAAACTCGAATTTCCCAAGCAAGAAACTCATTTAAGAACTTGACAACCAGTGTTAAGGAAAGAATTGTCTTAGTAATGGGAAAATTTTCAAGGATAAAATGTTCAGAGAGAACAATGGAATCTCACTGCCACAAGAGGGAAAATTATCAGGGTGGAATGGAAATTTATGAAATCCGTAAGTTAGCACAAATGTACCTTTCGATTGGATTCGAGGAATCGATGACATAGCGACGTACAAAAAAATACGAGTAACATTTGAAAGCGTAGAATATAACGGATTATATATTTTTGCTCGTCCTCCACACGATTTATTTTATTCTCTTTAGTGTCACAACAAAAACGAGAATGATGGGAAAGCCTCGGAGGAAACGAAAAAGACGCCCAAGAATGGAGAGAAGGCGTTATGTTAATTGGAAAAAAGGACAAATGGCGACAAGGACAGCGGCTGGAGGGGGAGAAGTTGGTAGCCGTGGAAGAGTCAGAATGGAGGGATGTACTATATAGCGATCGTTGGTGCACCCCCTGGGGGAATATTTAAATCGAAAGAGGGGCGAGAGAAAGGGAGAATGCGGCTCCGGAAGGGACGTTCCTCAAGAGTGGAGGAATATCTCTCCCTCGAGGCAGTGAGAAAACTGTGAGAAAAACAATGACGCACTTGACACAGCATTGTGTGACGCGTCATGGACCCCCAGGGGAGCAGAGCGAGAATTATCGTTTTCAACCTCCTTTCCCGCTTCCCTCGACCGGCAAAATGTACCCAGGATGGGCAAAGGACATTCGTTCAGGGGCATTCTACGTATTCCTGTCATAGTATAAGACAACTGATCGACTGACGCACGAAACCAATTGGACCTCTAGCAAATAAATTTATTGTTTATATACTCAAGACTAGATACAAACTAGTATCTTTCGCTTGCTAGCCAGCATTTAAAACTCAAAAGGTTGTGAATTACCACATTTGAGAAAGTGATTATAGATTGGGCTGCAATAATATGTAATTCTTGCCGAGTCCAACGATTCGATCGGGTACCAAAACAGGTAGGATGAAGCGGTCAATATTAAACTTAAAGCTTCATTCAAGGAATCATTAGCTAGTCCCACCGGTTAGTTTTACTTACAGTAAAATTATTATTTCCATTCGCAAAAAAATTACTGCAAACATTAATTATGCCGGTGGACCAAAATTCGTGGAATCACAGAAAAATTGCGATTTTCCGGCTTAAATGGGCTATAATTGGGTTCTTATCAAAGACACGTCTTTCTAAACAAATTTTGCTATCATAAAATTATATATACGGATTCGTGAAAATAAATACTTATTAAATCATGTTCTTCACGTCCTTACGCACCAGTTAAAACACATGTTAAAAGACATTGAGTCAAGTTTGGGCATTCAGTCATTGAGAAAAAAAGCGCAGAAAAATATTGGGAAACCTTTCAAAAAACTATACTAATTTTTAGGACAACACTAAAAGCTGCGTAAAAATGCTTTTTATACACTTTTCTCCATGGTCCATCAGCAAGACAGCTAATCAAAAGTTGGTGAAGTAATTCTGTGGCCTGGTGCATGAACCTGATATACCACAAAATTTAGTTCAGCCATTTCCTAAAGGTTATCAGGTTCTTGCACTAGAGAATACATAGTTACAAATGCAAACAACCACTGGTGGTCTCTGTGGGGTGAGTATGGAAACAGATATGAACTCCAATATTTAGAAAATGATAACAGATGGCAATAGCAGTTACTCAGTGGCATTAACTCATTTTTTTAAATGTGGATTATTATGTTCATGCACCAGGCGACAGAATTGCCTTTATCAGGTGTGTTCTAGTCATGTCTGGGTTCTGAATAGTGAAGAAGGGTAGAAAAATGCCCTTAGCGGCTTTAGAACTATCAAATTTGCTAGTGGCCTGACCAAATTTCTAACGATCAAAAATCATCGCAAATAAAAAAGAGAAAAGGGAGAGATTTGATTATATCACGAAGAAATAAGTAATTAAGTCAAACGGGGATCGGGTTATTGTGGTGGCTAGAGTACTGGCTAACCATACGGACGGCCAGGGTTCAAATCCCTGCTGAGGAGGATGTTTTTCAGAGGAAACCCGATCCCTACTTGTGTGTCTTGTGGATGGCACTTCAAGTACAGTACTCCGTATGTCGGATGAGACGTTAAACCGTGGTCCTCTTGGCGCCTTTCGTTAAGAGCAGGCTAATGCCGACGCCGGGTTTCTAACCACCCTTCCTCCCTTACCTGTCCCCTATGGCGCAAATGACCTTAGCTGTCGGTCGCCTCCCAAAATATCCAATCCAATCCATTTGTGTCAAACACCGTGTTTATAAAGAATGGATTACTTCCTTTATGCTCAAATGAGGAGGAGTCCGTCACCAGCCACCATTAACGGATTGTTTACATATTTACTCTCGTGAAATTACCCGGTCCCTGAGCATGCGCACAGATTCCAACACCGCATCTTCAACCATATCGCGACACATGAGGTCGCAACGCGACAAATAAGCCTTTGAAAGAAGTTCAAGTCCGAGCAAGGAGACGACACATTACTCACTTCCTTGGCTTTGAATGACTGGTGGAGGGAGGGGGGGAAGGAGAGTAGAGTCAAAGGGTTAGAGAGTAAGAGAGAAAGGCGGATCTCGGAGCATAAACAAAGGAAAGATCTCGCAAAGGAAAGAGTGATGTAATTCCTTTGTTTGCGCGAGGAGGGAAAATCCGATTCCTAGCGACCCCCTCTCACAAAGATCCGGGGCATGCAGAGAGAAAGGGAGTTTCCGAAAAAAAAATACATGAAGTACCGGATGAGTCAAGAAGATCTATTAGAGGAAGTAGTCGAGGAGGAACGCTAGAGAGATATAGAGACGGTAACTCCCCGAGTGGCGTCTCGGTGCACTAAAAACAAGCGCGGATCGCATGAGAAAACATCGCGGCGATGTGCAGGAAAAAGAGAGCGATTTACTTTTGCAAAGATTGTGTTGACGGAAACGGATTTCATCCGACGTTTGTATACATTAGACTACCGCTGGGCTGAGATACTTCGCTAACAGTGGCCCCGAATAAATCTTAATGCTATTCGCAATCAGAGACTACGTATTTGCACATGGCTGCAAAAACGTGGGGTCCATAAATTCCGTTCGATGTGTAAGCAAACACAGATCTGCGGACCTGATATTAAGTGAGAGACAGGTCCTATATTACCGGCATTTCGCCAGAAGACGCTCGGATGTAACCTACATTTAACCTAATGTAGTATTACTACGTATACCTGCCGATATAAAATTATAGAGAGAAGCGAGGTATAAAATATATGCGTAATAAAATAGAATTAATTAGTTATTAAGGACAATTTCAAGTAGTCTACAGACATAATCCCATCATTCACCAAAAGGATCTGACACTTTTCATAGGTTACGAAAGCAGTCTCAAACATCCCAAATCATTAATAACCCTTAAAAAGCTTTTCAACAGAAAATAAATGCCGATTGAAGAGAATTCTCGTAATTTTAAAGAAAACAAGTAGTACGTAAAAGCTGAAAAAAATTCATCACTTACCTAGCACCTAATGCCATGGGGTCACTACATATTATATTTTCTATCCAACTTTCCGGGTAATATCTTTTATCCCAGACATAATAATATACCTGCATAGTTACTCATTACTTTCTTCACCTATAGATATAATGAATTTCAGACACGGCAATCAATATGCTGGGACCCGAGTTAATTTGATCTGGCGACGTTAAGAAATATACAATTGGACGCTTGGAGATATTTTTAAATCAACAGACACTAAAATCAAGAATGAAGACATATTGAACGAAGGAAAATGCTAATTTCGGACTCAAAACTCCAGTAATAATTTGGCAGAAGTTTTCGAGTGAGCTAGCACAGTTACCAATAAATAATGGCGAACAACATTCGAAACGAAATAGTGGTGGTTTTCATATATTTTCCACCAATCAGGTGATACCAACAAGTGTAGGGATTTGTTAAATGAAGAGAAGCACTAATTTCCGACAAAATAACACCATAAACACTGTGATTGAAATATTTTAAAACGACTGATATTTCAGAAAGAGCTTATCCCGATCACATCATTTAAACGAGGGTATTAATGACCTAAATGGATTGAAAACACCACCACATTGAGGCCACTGTTAAGAAGCAACAGTGAAGAATCTTAATTTATCCCTTTCATTGACCCCGCAGTCATATTCTACGGCACACACTCGCCCCTAACACAATAACCTCATTACGGCCGCCAGACTCGCCATCGCAGCACGGTATTACTATAACGTCCCCACCCCTGCCACACGCCTAAAACGCCATTTACACTTCGCTTCGGCTAATGCTCAACCAACCCCCGCATATTTTACCAAAAACCCTTCGACCACCTCCCTTGTTTCGCTAAATTTTCCCCAGCACAAACCCTTCCGGAGGGCACACCATGCTTTAGGGAACTCACAAGGTGGGCTCCTGCAATATAATGGCAACATGGGCTGAAGGAGACTGAGGAAATATAAAAAAAGCGATTAGGTGCGGACATTACTGAGGCATCCCGCTAGATGACTAACGCGCATATTGAAAAGGACATGCATATAAGTTTCTGAGCGGCTAAGGGAGCGGCAAGGGGCCGGATATTGGCGGGACGAAGGTTAATGGAACTAGGGGTAAAGGCGAGTAAATTTACCGTGTGGCAAAGTGGAGAGATCACAAAGGATACAGAGCTTTGACTTTGTGAGGGCTACGCGCGTGCTCAGAGTAACTAACTCAATAATCGACTCATTTTTCCCTAATGGCGTTTCATTTTAAGCGTAGGAAACGCAAGACTAAATTAATTGACCCACTTAAATCCAAGATGGACGAACTATATACAGCCTATCAAAAATTTAAAAACAAAATTGGATAAAAAATCTTGTCTATAAAAATATGTCTTATATATATTATGATAATTGTATAAGTGTTACGAGTTTAATAGAAGAACTAGAATGGGAATTACTATCAGAACGCAGGTTAAAATTTAGGTTAAACCTTTTAAGTAAATTCGAAACCGATTTGTTCACAGATGACGTTAGATATATATTAAGAACCCCTGCGTATTATGCTAGGTTTGACCATTTTCACAAGATTAGAGAGATAGATTGTCGTACCGATAGATTTAAAATGTCATTTTTCCCGCGTACCATAAGAGAGAACAATAGGCAACGTAGCTAAAGGGATAGGTAGGTGAAATATAGTTAGAGTAGTCTGTAGTGCATGATGCATGTAATAACTACCAATAATCCCTTCCTTATTATGTAGATTTTAACCTGTACTATAGTGTAGTAACTAATATTTTATTGTAATAACTACTGCAATTACTTGTAATAACTAATAATCTACTGTAGTAACTAATAAACTGTGACCCTATTTTCTAGCATGTCTACCTTGTATATCCTACTTGCATGGCAATAGTGCATGTTTGGTGATCTTCACCCCCTGCCACACACCCTCGTGGTGGCTCGCAGGGTATTACGTAGATGTAGATGTCAAGAGTGATGTGGTATCCAAGCTACAGTGGCAAAGTTTTCGGATGAGGGCAAACGTTTTTGGTGATACGCGAAAAAGTATGCTTTCGCCACCTTCAAGCTCCAATTTTCAACGTTACAATTCTTCGCTTTTTCAACTGTGACACAAATATTTACAGTATAAGGAAAACAAACGAGGATGTTTAAGGTATAGCTGGAGAGGAATGGAAACTTCAGGATGAAATCAGGAGACCAGGTTAATGGTAGGAAGAAGTAGAGATGAGAGACGGGTTGTTAATGCCAAAATAGAGGGAGGAATATAGGGAAAACTACGAAAGGAAGAAAAAATAATAGGTATTATGGACAGGGTGAAGGAATATACGTTGTACGCCGGGATGAAGAAAGAAAAAGAGTACGTAGATAGGAGGCTACATTCATCGAAACCCACTGGAGCTTAACTAAACCCTAACCTTAGATCAAAAATCTAGTCTATAAAAATGTCAAGAGTGATGTGGTGACTGATGAGGAAAAAATTGATTAAATTAATAACAATTGCGGTGCAAATGCTTTTATTTCAATTACAAATATTAAGAGCATCCACAATCAGAAGCCAAAATCACTGAAGTTCATTCGATAATCCTTAGCTTTAATGGCCAGACTCATTCGTACGTTAGCTTATCGATTACACAAACATCAACTCAACGACTGCCTAATACGGTTCACAAAACTAAGTTAACTTAAATTTAGCGATAAATTTACGCCATTTTCAGTTAACGTTAACTACAATTACAAGATGGGGCATAAATATGCAAAACAAGGTAAAAATATGTTACATACACGCACGCAAACATGCGAAATGCATGATTGCCACAGAGAAAGATACGGATCGTGGAGAGACACTTCGGCAACGCGCGAATTTCAATAAATTCAAGATTTACTAAATCTCTCAAAACGATTCAACATGCAGATAAGAATTGCAACACCCAGCCCAATTTTCGGAAAAGCTAAAAGCCATCTCAAATATCATGAATAGCAAATTTATTTATAATTTTATTCCCGAAATATTTCAGTTCTTGGCAGATATTCATTCGTAACTAAGTCGGGAACCGATCGACGAATAGGTATTGATGAAACGTCCGCCAGGAGGAGACACTTCCGGGTTGAGCGGTCACGAGAGAGCCTGATTGAACTCTTCAAGAAACGGGTAAAAGATGGGTGTGAGAGTATAATAACATCAAGGCGGAGGGAAGATTGCAAAAGTGAGAGGAGCACGATATATGCCCACTATATGCATAATGTATACATATATACTATATGACGACAATGGAGAACAATGCACGAAATGAAGGGGGCTTTGGCGATTGCGGACACAAGCGCTCTCATTTAGCATTACCGGAGACCAGGAGGGAAGGGTCGCTCCTCCTGTAATTACCTTCGACCCGTCGCGAGAAGGGACGGAGGCTGGGAGAAGGAGATAGGGAGTTTACAAGCGGAGGACGAGGATGGAGAGAAAAGGACAGAGGCACCTACATCACCGTACGAGCCGCAGGAAGGAGGGGAAGCAGGTGGTGTAGTGACGCCAGTCTTTAAAAAGGGATGAATTACGGGAAAGGAATTGGTAAATGCAACGGAGAAAATCAAATTACATGTAAACGAAGAATCTATACATACATTCATACCAATGACTCTGTTCCCTTCCGGGGAAGGCACAGTCACAAATTTTCACTCATAAATACTTATTTGTACACCTAACTCTGCTTCAATAATTTCTTCCATACTGATCTATCCTTGCCAACCTCTTTCGCCTCATTTACCCCAATACACTGCTTCATACACGCCCTCCTGTTTTTAAGACTCCTTATGTTCCTCCTCCTAAGAATTTCCTCAACCACAACTTTCTCGGCCTACCTCTACCTCTCGCACCATTCATTTCACTTTTATATATCTGTTTCGTTATTCGACTCCCATCCATTCTCTCAACATGGCCAAACCAACGAAGCACACTCCTTTCATATATGTCCATTACTGGAGTATCTAACCCACATGCATTTATTACCCACTCATTCCTGACCCTATTCATCCTACTTTTGCCACTCCTCAGATAACTCATACCCACGGCGTCTGGTCAACTCTTTTGTCTATCCTGACATACCCATGTTTCACTACCACACAACTACGAGGTGTGTGAGAAAAGTAATGAGACTGATTTTTCATTTACCAAAGTTTTAATTTTTTTTTTCAAACAACAATGTTATCCCTTTCAAAGTAGTTCCCTTGGGCAGCTATACATCGGCGGAGTCGTTGTTCCCACTCTTGGTAGCACACACAACAAATATCTTTTAGTCATTACAACGGATAAAGTGAATTGACGAATTAGTCATCGATGGGACGGCACATAGGTTATCACACCAAGAGAACGTTCAAGCGAAAAAAGCGATTAAAAACCCGGCTTAACTGTTCGCTCCTAGCCGTTCATAACATGACTCGCGGCTTTGTGGAAGTACAGGCGTAAAGAGAGACGACTTTGAGAGAAAGGAGAAGACCCCGAAGGAATGAAACGGAGGCACAAAGGAGTCGACCTTAAAAGAGGAGCGGTGGACGGAAGCTGCGAGGACTACATAGGGCGGCGATTGTGATGATGCGAGGAACGCGTCCCTAGCAGAGAACTTTCCGGACCTCCAGCGTGTGCGTTAACTCGCTCCGTGCTCTCCGTATTAGGCGGCCAATTAGGCCCCTTTGTCGCATAGCACGAGGCAGAGGGGGGAAATACAAGACGCACTCACATGCGAGAGGGCTAGGGAAGGGAGTGAGGAGGCGTGAGACGGCGAGGATAGCAGGGAATTTTAAAGGGAAGGAGGCAAACGCGGCATCCCTGACGCCGAGACGGAATGGTCCCGTGCCGCAATGAGAGTTGATTTCGGCCAAGTGCGAGACGGTCTGTCTGAAGGTCTAGCTAATCAAATACGAAGGCCTCAGATACACAATTTATACATTTAAAAGCGTCAATAACACGGATTCGAGGCGAAAGTAATCAATATCGCATTATCCCGCGTAACAACACAAGGAATTCATCCTTAACTATCCTCCTCAATGTGGTAGGTAGTTAAGGATACAACCATCCTTCTTCCAATCCTCCACATTGAGGAGGGAAGTGTTCCTTTTGGCCTTTTGTGCAAACTGAAGATATATAGCATGATGCTCAGGAATTAACAAAACTTTGTACGTTTTTCGTAGAATATTTGTCGGACGACCGGTTTCGTCGAATAGTCGACATCATCAGATCGAATATTCGGCATCATAAAACCAGAATATGTCGACTGGTCGACGTCATCAGACCAGAATATGTCATCCGATCATACATAATACATAATCAGATCGAATATTCGACATCATCAGACCAGAATATGTGGACTATTCGACGAAACCGGTCGTCCAATAAATATTCTACGCAAAACTTTCCAAGTTTTGTTAGTTCCTCAGCATTATGGAAAAGTTTTATCAAGTTAAGGCTGAGACTATTGAATTTATAAATCATGATTTAAAAAAATATTTTTCTGCTGATCAGCATGCAAACACGCAAATATTGAACCATGTTAGCACTCGATACTCGAAAGATGGAATTTTTCGACCCAGCATGTATGTTATGGAGTCCACATCATGCATGCTATCAGAATGCCGAAAGATACAGGTAAAATAAATATACTTGATCTTAGGAAATCATGACCAAAATGAAGATCAATGCATTATTGCTGGATGACTAGATGCTTATTACAGAGGACTCCGATTTTACTTTGGAAGTTAGAAAAAATGTTACAAGAAAATGTTGCTATACAAAATGATTTGTCTTCAACGATGTTTAGGAACTTCTCATAGCCCAACCAAATTATAGTGACCTCCACAATATCACCAACCAGTAGAAACGATTTAAGTCACAGTGATATACCGTACTGCTAACGACTCCTTAATTATGGTTATACCACTTCAACGAGAACAGCATTACCCATTAAGGTAGATAAATTTATGACAGAAAAAATATTCAATTCAGAAATAATTCAAAATTTATCCTCTGTGGATCTTTCACTTAAAATGTACTAATATTGGAATTACCAATTATTTGACAAACTGGTAAACAATATTTTATCGTATTAGTCTGAACAAAGATGTAAACATCTTTATTTACACTGAATATATGGAAAAATATTGCGCAAAAGCTTAAATTAACACTCTGCAGAGGTGATTTTACATTCAAACAAATCCGCTAATTTTCATACACTGTCTCATTCTAGTACCACCTTTTCCCAAGGACCACAAACATCATTCATGTCAGCCGTAAACCTGACATTAAAGAATCGTAAAACCATCACCCGGAAATCATTGAAATACCAAATAATAGACTCAAGTGAATGGGAAGACAATGATTTGAATGGGCAAGAAAAACGAACCCGTTCCGACGCCCCAACGCTAACAACGCCAATTCCATTCAAGGAGCCATTCCTCCTCACACCCAATCGCCGAAGTAATGAACAAAGAACTGGAGAAGAATGATGGAGGCAGTCCAAGCAATGAATCAAACCGCTTGCATAAGCTGTCCGCGCTAATCAAACGGAAACTAAAAAAAAATAAATACATAAACAACCGAGCACGGCCGCTGCGAAGTAACTACGCCTCTTTCTCTCCTTTTTTCCGCGGGAACGTAGCGGTCCATCGCCCTGTAATTACCGCAGAGGGCGCCGGGTCAGGCAGCGAACAAAACGAAAGAAATAAAACGAAGGCGAAACAACTCCTCGAACAAATATTTAAAGCTAGTGAAGGATGGAGAAAGGCATCGAGCAAGTTCCCACGCCAGACCGCAAGGGCTGAGGCGGACATGCTGTAGGAATTCAGAGGTTGACGGCAACGACTTGTGAAAATAATCACGTAAAATTCGGTTTTGCCCAACGATATAGGTATATGGAGGGAAATATCATTCGAAAGGCAATTATATAGATAGACATATTTTTAATGCTCAATTTGAAGAATACAAACATGAATTTAAAAAAAACAATAAGCTTTAGGTAGCTTCAAGGACTTCTAGTAAGAAGCTACCATTATGAGATGAGTGCTCAAATGCAAGACCACACATATTACAAGTATGAATGTCAATTAAATACAACTAATCATCAAATTTATATGAATATGCCAGATTCAAGAATTAAACTATGAATATCCTACAAAATTATAAAATAATATATAACATTTTCTACAAAATTGAAGACAAACAAAGAAAATAATTATTTTCTTCTTTCACCCAAAGACAAAGTCTAAACTTTCAAGAGCAAGCAGCCATTCCTTGAGTTATTTAACTTCGAGAATTTATAATAACTCATATACGTAATGTTGAATTAAGAGAGAAACAAAAGAAGCTCAAGCGGACAGGCAAAAAAGGATAATAATTGAATAAAATTTACGACTTCAGGCGCCACTTCGAGGAAGTATCTTATATTAAAATCCACATTGAAAAGATGCTTCGTACTTCTACACAATTGTTAATAACCGTGGAAAAGAACGAAGCTTCAATTCAACGTGGATCCAAATAGAGTAATAATTATAGTCAAAGAATTAATATGTCATGTTAAAACTCGAGCGGAAATCAATAAATAAACCTCAATTGCAAAATATATACCACAAAGTATGACCAATTGTCAAATTGAGTGAGAACCTACGATCAAAAACGCCGTAACACACGTACCGGTGAAGTTTCATCAATTGAAATCGTTCTTCCGATATAGTGAATTCATGAAATATATCGAGGCCTAATACGAAAAAAAAAACACATAATATAAGAATCCACCAAGGCAGTCTCCTCGTTATTGCACTTGAGCATTTTTCACAGAAAAGGCCTATCGGTAGCAGACCCAGAATAATAATAATTAATGGAGTCCCTGAAAAGTTATTTCCTGAAAAAGTGTAACGCATTCAAATTTTTAGGTATGTTATAGTTCTCCAGTCAATTAGCTCATTCTAACAAAAGATGACGGCCAAAATTATTATCACACAAAGTATATGTTATTCATAGTTTTAATTTTTTGGAAAATCATATCGCAATTTCTGGTATTAAATTTCTAGTCCTCATGATATGATACCACTCCTTTTAAATAGGAAATCGGGATTTCCACTTCAAAAAATACTTTCCACTGCCGGGTTGCTGTCAACCCTGGACCTGGAGTTGGAAAACCAACTATATACCCATAATACAATCCCGATTCCCAAATATCCATTGGTTGATTGGTTATTTGAGTTATGCGATCGACAATTAAAGATTTTTTGCACCACTGAGAACAGGTGGGCAGGCTTGTAAGGGGTGAATGGCGTGAAAAACGGAGGAAAAGAGGATGTACACCAAGCGTCGCAAGAAGGCCACATTGAAAGACAGTTTAAATCCACAATTTTTTAAAAGTTTAATCTGACGGACGCAGTTTTTGACTTGAAATTCTCTCCAAAAACACTCAAGTAGGAGTCCGGTTCTACTATGAAAAATCTCCGTCACGGTAGCCATCGTTGCCCGAGACGGCATACGAGCCCGAGGCCTTTAGGTTGCCATGCCGGCAAGAAACCGACTTTGTCACAGCGGCAGTGCATATATATCACGCAAAAAGTCACTTCCAAAAACGTAAGAATGTATGTTTGCCAAACGGAATTTGCATCCATTTACTCCGTTTAAAGTCATATTCATCCCGGACCTGGTTTTCAGATCAGTGACAGGTGAGAAACAACACTGAGTTATTGTGTCACTTACACAGATATTCCCCAAGTCATTTGGATTTCAGTAGACCGGAACTCTCTCAAAATTACTATCAATAATCAATCGAAATGTTAAGCGCTTTTAGTCACCAAAAATTCGAGATCTTGGTTCAAATATTCCATTTCGTAGCGACTTTGTAAAACTCCAACATTCAATGAGCTTTCAGAGGAACGAGGTCACTTTTAATTTGAATAATACCATTGTTTTTCATTATAAATTATATTATAACTTGATTCATAAAACAGCAAAATGAGTTCTAAATTAACATTCATCAATGTGTAATGGGTGTATTTAGCAGCTGAACTCTGTAACAACGACAAAAAAGGCTGCACTCTTATTAATGCCGATGCCGATTAAAATCTCCCGGCCGATCAGGTCTAGAAGTTGGTAACCCTAAACACAAGCAGCCTTGAGGACATGATACATCGTATTAACCCACACGCATCGGTACTCCCTCCATTGTTACTTGCGCAGAAGCTCAGTCATGATTAGAGCCAAAACATAAAAGTGCAAACGAAGGCGTGGGAGTGCGTGCCGGCGAAGCATACAGCACGAGTCGCGACTTGTCCCCCATAAATAAACCGTTCTGTGAAGGAGGAGGCGGGTTGCTGGTCATCAGGGAGACATGCAGTAAGCGGACCACTTGTCTTTAGGGCGCTCTCGCGGAAGGCCTTGTAAATATGACACCCTCCTCTTCCCCCACTGGATCCTTCGCCCCTTCGACAAACTCAGCCCGGGGCCCCTCTCTCGGCCACTCCACTCCCGCCCCCAACATTATTATTCACAACCTCGCAACCCCCAGGGCGTTGACTCGCGGCCAGCTGCGACCCTCGAGCCGCCCGAAAAATATTTCATTCGCCGAGCTCGACGGAGAGCGGAGTGCGCTGGAAGTGAAAAGGCCAAAGCGGGCTCGACAATTTAATTCGCTCCGGAGAAGTTATTCGGAGTGAGGTAACAGTCTGGTGAGATAATTTGGACAGTGGCTGTGAGGAGGTAATCAACGCCAGGCGGGAGTTTTCGGGAGCGACGGAAGAGTGGAGCGAAATTCGGCACTGATGTGAATTGTTTTGCTTCATTCTTGTCCACGACAACAACATAAAATGCGAAGCAAAATTACAGAAGAGTTCCCTCATTTTCCAGTGTCTTGCCTCGTATGTCCCTGACATTCGCTATCCAGGTACTGTAGGATTATGGTTATTCCCACTATCTCCCAACTCACCATTTTATTTCGAATTGTAAACCTCAGTTTGAAGTTAAGCAGGAGTCACGAGCTTTAAAAAAATGAAAACGGTGGACATAGCCACATGAGGGCTACAGGTCTTCCGTATCTCAAAGGATTGGTGGACTATATAGAATGGGTGTCCTCGTCAATATGATCCAAGGTCGTCATTGTTTGAAAAAATATCAGTATTTTCATTATGAAGCCATCAGTACTGAAAAATGAGTCATATACGACTTGGAATGCACGTAGCTGAGAATTTATATCTTTCACAGTATTACACTCACTAATTTTCTCTGTTTTAGCCCTATCGATTTCGGTATCGATAACGTTCATCGGTGATTGTGAAGTGAATGCAGTAGTGGGAGGGAAAATGAATCATATACTGCTTGAAATATACGTAGCAGAGAATTTACATAATTTTACAATACTCTTCTTATTATTTTTCTCTGTTTTAGTCCTATCGATCCTTCCCGCTACTGTATTCACCTCACAATAGCCGATAAACCTGAATGTTTCAAGATATTTTCCTATTATAATATATAATTATTATAATATATATATTATATATATATAATTTTATTTTATATAAAAAATATTAAATATATGTAAAAAATAATTTGTAACACTTTTTCCATGTGATCTGTAGCATTATTATATACCCGACAACGACACTGCCAATACGATTTTAAAGACATAATCAAGCCAAATCTGACAAAAATAATACAAAGTCGATGGTCGACGATATTATAGCAAAATTGTGTCCTCACGCGCAATTGGAGAGATTATCAATTTGATTTCACCATAATCATTTACTAAAAATGATTATAGAGTCAAAATATGCTTACGAAAATTTTTTGGAGTAAGAGAACCACAACTATTGACGCAGAGGAAAGCGATTACAACACCTGCATGCATGTATGCAACCATTAAATATTCAGAGCACTACAAATTCAAGAACCACAAAAACATCAATAAACGGAGCGTATTAAGCCAGGCTCCAGGCACTGCAAACTATTAAGCGTGTGAGACTTTTTTTTTCAAAAATGTACCCTTTCATTCACTGCACTCGTTTAACCTACCAAACCGTAATCATCAAGGTAAATTGGTTTTCGAGACTATGAGCCTATTGTGAACGGCGCATAAAACGAGGGAACTAGGGCATAATATCAGTACCGTTGCAGCAAGGGCATTGTTAAGGTAACAAAATTCAGAAAATGAAATCAGATCACCTAAAGGTAGCTATACGATTAGAGTAATTACATTAACGATGCTACCGAGGATTAATATTTACAAAATTATCATATGAAGCCAGAACTCAATAACAACATGGATTTCAAAATTAATGAGACCAACGACAGCGACCAAATGGACACAAAAACATTCCAAGCCCCATTTGTCTACAGCTCCAAGCATTTTAAAATTAACAACATGAATCTCCATATTTTACAATGGATAATTTGATACGACTAAAAGATTTCCTGCATAAAAAAACTAGGAACAAAATCAAAGGATCAAATGAAAGTCATCAGGCATTAGCAAGAGTACTTCTTTGATATCACTGGCAATATTATTAAGATTTCGGCAGAGAAAAGTATTCGAGGCATTTTGAATGATGTTAAGGATAAGCGTATTCCAATTTCAAGCGACGATAGGAAAGTTAGGGGACTGATATTTTAATTTCGAAAGTTCTTTTATGTCAAGGATATTTGCGAGGTCGGTTGAAAACTGCTGAGAATGAAAAAAATGTCAGAGTATTAGACAGCCCAAGAACAGAAATGTTTGATGATTTGAACCGTACTTTGCACCACTTTTGGAAACATTATGTGAATACGTTCGCCTCCTACGGTATTAATCTTAATAATTCATGATTGTTAACAACTTATTCATCTATTTTAAGGGAAGCTACCTTTAAGAACTATAACGCTCAACGAATATTTAAAAAAAAACAAAAATACAGAAAATAAAACTCACTGCCTCACGAAAAATGCAGGATAATATGCTGCGTAAACATTTATTTCACGGTTAAGTCCTGTAAATCTTTTTATTCAATAGTCCTGTAAATCTTTTTATTCAATATTCAATTTTTTATTCAATTTATATTTGCAAATAAATACTATCAATAAATGACAAAAAGCAATAGTTGGAAATACTAGAGAGACGATATAATTATTTAAGCAGGAAACCATTCATGTGATCACAAAGAATGAACCAATAACCACGAAGCTTCAACTGTTAATTAAAAGTATTGGGTCTTTGCATTCAAGTTTCCTCAAATACCGACTCTATTGAAGCACAGAGAATTACTTCCCTGGGAGGACTGAGAGAATAAAACGAGCACGTATATCTAAGGAAGTTGCCAAGGCCCTTCATTAAAGATCGACATCGCCGGAAAGGGAAATGGAAGAGCGACTGTGAAGAACGGAAGCAAAATCAATGAAAGAGGTAATAGAAAAAAATAAGCCCGGGCCGCCCAGAGAGGAGAGAGACTGCTAGAGAAAAGAATAACTTCTTTCCCTCCATTCCTTTTGAAAAAATAAAATAAAAATACCCCGAGCTGGCGATAGTCATTCTTTCTAATGCCCGCGCACCCACTTCCCCATTCCACGAAGTCCTCCTTCCAGGCCGGCCGAGCATCGTACGGTGCGCGCACACACACACACACACACACACTCACACCGCACCACTTCTCCGTAACTGCTACCGCTCTTACTATGGCATCCCTCCCTCTCATCCCACCGCGCTGCATCACGGGCCATTAGTGGGGTTAATCGAAGGCGGAAGGCGAGGAGGCGGTTGAAAGAGCGAGGAGGTCGAGGAGAACACGCGGCAAGAGAACAGCAGCACCCCTGGGATATAAGTGCCCGGTCCAAAAAAAAAGGGCGGGATCTCCCGTCGTCGCATAACTCTTGAGTCCCGGCCGGCTGGGGTTTAAGGTAACGGGAAGGAGATATGGGATGTTGGAGAGGTTGGAGAGAAGAGGAGGAAGATATGTATTCGCAGAGAATGGGCAGAGAAATGGATGAGCGGAGTTGAGAGCAAGGAGGTTGAAGGCCCAGCTTCGGCCTTTCCCGATACAGGGTCAACGTGATATAAGCTAGATCCGTAGATCTGGGTAGTCTGCCCCGTTGAAAATTGCCGTCGCAAAATGGGGCTGGTCATTAAAATGGCAACGGAATCGGGACGACATTCATATCGACATTATCTCCTAGTCCGTTACCCAACTTCAGTCTTCACTTCGGATCCCGCAGTGGAAGTTGACGTAAAAGCGAGCCGCACTTGAGAATATAGACGAACGTGAACATTACAAGATAGCACTCGAGTAATTCTGAAGACATTATAGTTAAATACAGAATAGTACAAATAGAAACCTGAGTTAAAGACAGCCAACACCGATTTCCAAATAATGCACTTCCCGTTACTCAAAGCTATCACTCGAATGTCAATCCCCAATTCTTAAAATTCCAAAGTTCTTGTTAGCAGGAGCAGCAATCACAGTTGAAATAAAAGAATGAACAAGCAATCGCAGGGTGATTGCTTGTTCTTGTTACAAATGCAATTTAACAAGGCGATCATTTCCTAGTTTAACTAATACTACATAGAAATAGACCACTGATTTTTCAGAAAAAGGTTATCAGTTAATCTATCGCTAAAAGGTTTATCACAAGAATTGAAACTACTAAAAATAATTCCACCATTAGCAGAAAACTCTATCTTCTTGTATCATTTCAATATTTTCATCTCTAAGAATGAAGTTCGAGGGTCATAAAACCGAAACCGAAATGATATGATTGTGAGGATTATTTTTCTGCGCTCGCCGCAACTGCTAAAGAGGCGTTACAAGGCAGGACATATTAGATTATTAAAATTTAAATATTAGCTATGGTTACCTATTTTTAACAAAACAACAAGTTGAAGATAAAATTGACCAACACATATCAGTACACACAAAAATTATAGTTAATTTGCGATACTCAACTTTCCATTCCAAAAGAGCTGAGTAGCAGGAATATAAGAGGAAATTAATGGTCAATGGTCACTCATAACAAGATCTCAACCAGTATGAGCATAAATAGCATAGAACGCACAACACACGCTCTCACGAGAGGGATTCACTGCCAGCCTCTGTTTTTTCCGCTCCGTAAAGCATAAGCCTCCGCCCAAGAAGGCGTATCGGAATGAAAAACTGACTTGTAGGTTCTGGCGTGTCTCACACAGGAAACGAATTAAATACCAGTAAAATGAGGGGTAAACATTTTCGGAATCCTTTTAAAAAGTAATTAAGAGTGAACATGACATCGAAATGGAACTCAAGAGGGACAAAGAATCCCCTCCTGCTCGTAGATTTTATCTTCGACACACCACTTGATACTGCATTGTCCCAAGAAGTTTCGAGTTTCCTACCACTGAAACCTATAATTAAGGACAATTTGGCCAAGTTACGCGAGAGCAACATGACCTCTACACCCTTTGGAATTTTCATTGTATCAATTTAACTTCAAAACGTTGACGCCAATCTACATATCGCTATGGTTACCTTTTAATTAGTACAAACTATCAGGAAGAATACATTAGGCCCATTTAGAGACCTGTTAACGAACCTGAAATGTATGGGAGTTATCTTTTTGAAATACTCTTGACTTGTTAAATAAGTAAACTTCGTACATGGCGTACTTTTCATTCGCCACCCACCCCAACTGGAATCAAAGCTCTCGCGTCATTTTCAAGGAGGATTACATCTTTCCCCGGGGCGAGTTCTTATTTCTGCTTGTTCGACTATAAGAAAGGTGGGCAGTTAAGTCACACTTTTATCACGGACTTTCCACTTTCAGCAATTTTTGTGATCCAAACATTACAAACGCCATACAATAAATATTCTCCATGTATTTCAAATGAAGAACAACTATCAAATACTTGGGCCAGGTACAGAGAAATGTTAGGAAGAGTATGTTGCACAGATTAGGAGAGAATTAGCACTAAATAGTATTGTTTTTTCGGTCAGCCAAGGGGTTACAGTCAATGATGAATGCGCCAGAGTTGCAGTGCGAGAGGTATGGGAAGAAGAGAAACCATAAGAAGACGAAAGTGACGAGATTCTACAGAAGCACGAAGGCGGGTATAAGGGTGGGAGGGCACAAAATACAGCAAGTCCAGCAGTTTACGTATCTGGATAGTGTTTTAGAAGAGAATTGGTCCATCGGTAGGGACATAAGGTTTATAATTTCCAAGGCTATAGAAGCATTCTCAATGATGAGGAAATTGATAAAGGGGTCTGAGAAGGGACGTAAATAAAAGACCTGCTGAAAGCTGTAATATAGAGCATGGCGCAGTAGGGTGCAGTGAATTTCACCATAATTTTTTTCGGAGCTGCGCCCTTTGGGAAAAGGTGCCTTTTGAAGCCCAGATTACGGAAATAAAAAGCATTTTCCGATGAGAAAATATTTTACCGGGGCGCCAGGGCCTGAAAGATGAAGTGCAGGAAGTGAGTGGTGTTGGGCGGGTTGACTACCTTAATCGTGCACTTCCAGGCCTCTCTCGGAGCTCCCGTGGCGCCAATGTGGACGGG
Organism: Ceriagrion tenellum; assembly: GCA_963169105.1. NCBI lineage: Eukaryota > Metazoa > Arthropoda > Insecta > Odonata > Coenagrionidae > Ceriagrion > Ceriagrion tenellum. The sequence goes on along the minus strand of OY720634.1, from coordinate 124,314,243 downwards.
GATGATCCTGAAGGTAATTCTGATGCAAACCTTGGTTATTTCACTACATGTAGGCTGAAAACAACAAAATATATCGAATTTTCACGTTTTTTGGCAATTTTTGTTCAGCTTTTGGTTCGTTTCTAGGGCTTTCCCTTCGCAACTTATCCAGGTGTCACTACGAGGAAGTGACTGCACCGCGACACCCGCCCGTGCCCAGCCTCTCACACTTGTTTTTGCTTTATGGAGGTTTCAATGGGCACTTTCTCACGTTTTTTCGATGCAAACGGAAAGTTGTAAACTTTCTTGGTGTGGAACTTTGGCATGGCTGCTTGTGACATCAGCTTCGTTTTAATTCGCTGATCTCGTTGCTCAAAACCAACCACTTGGGCACATACTGTACTCATGACCTAGACCATGCGCTAAACACTTTGCGCGAGGCATTGGTATGGTGGTACCTCTAAGATTTCCGCCCCATCAGGTGCGTCGAGCTTAGCTTGACGATCAGCTTCGGAGTACCGCCGCAGTGCAGGCGGATCGACTGTTTTCCCCGCTAAGTATACCATGCACTCATACCTATTGGCTATGAAATTGATTCGTGGAAAGTTAAAGCTCCGCATTGCACCTTGTGAATGAGAAGCTGCTTTCTTATTTCTCGAGGAGAGAATAAGCTCTAAAGCTAGCTTTCGCACAGGCCGCCGAGTGTCTGTAACCATGGTTAGAACGATGTTCTAAAGGTAAGCAAAGAATCCATTAGTTTAAATGGTCTTGCCAACCTTATCCCTGTAATTCTTTGGAAGGCTTCTGGAAAGCAAGATTCCATTGAAGAGATGACGGCTTCTCTCAGCGAAAGATGGTGTAAGCCGGATTGCAAACCACTGAGGCACATGCACGCAAAGCACAAAATTTTTCAGGATATTCAGCTTGTTGTTAGGTTTCTTGGTAGCGGTGTACGTCCTCATGATGCGGTTCGCTGTTGTGACCCACCGGGAATGATTCAAATCCCCTGGATATCTCGCCGCTAGGTCTTATGTCTGCAGGACAACTACCATTGCTGATCGCCCTTGCCAGTTCCAGCATGTACTGTTGGTCGTTGCTCAGGTTACTTCCATCCACCTCTGGGATATTGGTCTTGATAGCTTTGAAACGCACGACTGGCATTTCCTCACACGTACCGATGAGTTTCCCGAGATCACCGGAAAACTGGTTAGGAGTTATTGTTCGGCCGTCGACAGCAGTGAACAGGTGGCGGAGGGGCAGCTTGTTTTGGTGCAGCAAGCAGATCAACCACTGCAGTTCCTTCTCCAGGTTCTTCTCTATGAGCGTTATGATTCCTCCTTTCCATCCGGTGTTTGGGCAGGTTCCATTTGCTCTGATCGCTTCCAAATCGTCTTCTCCCAATGATTTCAGATAGGATAGAATGGAGGTGGAGATAGATTCAGCCGAGCCGCTTGTGGGTGTTATGCGAGTTAAATACTTGCCACTGGGCTGGTCAACAGTCAATTTATGTTCCTCTTCGACAGTAACATTGCGGCGTTTCTCCCCAGAGACTTCTACTGAAAGTGTGTCGCACCTTTTCCCGTCGAAATAGATCGCTTTGGTTGGGTTGGTTTCCAGAACAGTTGGTTTCCAGAGCAGTTGTCTTCATACTATGAACAGCTTTCTCAAGACATACCCTCTCTTGACTAATCTTACTGCAATCTACGACGTTTGAAGTCCCAACGAGACCTCTGTCCTCCCACGCTACAATGGTGAGAGCAGCCGCTGCAACAGTTGAGATACCGTAACGATTCGCTATAGCTGACAAATTGGAGAGTTTTACTCTTGTTTGGGAAATTACCTTCGTCTTGTAAATAGTTGTTGTACATGGATTCCATCCATCGCCACAGTTTGAAGCTTGTTTTGTCGGAGGCCATGTTCTTTTCTCTTCTCGCTCGCTCACTGTTGCCATGTTTTTCCGCGCGGCTCCTTTCTCACTCGTACACCCCTCAACGCAGTTACCTCGGCAATGCCAAATTTCACCTGGAACGCTCTTTGGGCGAGATCGCCCATTCGAGTTCCACGGCTCCCTCGCATGCGAGTGGGAACTCGGTCAAAGGCCCCCCCAGGCAGTTTATTTCCACGTTCCTACTTTTGCCTAATGTGCGACAACAATGTGCCTAATGCGACATATAGCACAAAAATTGCCCAAAAACGTGAAAATTCGATATTTTTTGTTTTCAGCCTACATGTAGTGAAATAACCAAGGTTTGCATCAGAATTACCTTCAGGATCATCCCCGTCCACATTGGCGCCACGGGAGCTCCGAGAGAGGCCTGGAAGTGCACGATTAAGGTAGTCAACCCGCCAAACAGCACTCACTTCCTGCACTTCATCTTTCAGGTCCTGGCGCCCCGGTAAAATATTTTCTCATCGGAAAATGCTTTTTATTTCCATAATCTGGGCTTCAAAAGGCACCTTCTCCCAAAGGGCGCAGCTCCGAAAAAAAATTATGGTGAAATTCACTGCACCCTAATGGCGCAGGATGCTTGGGAGACTTGGACATTGCGAAGTGAGGATGTACGGAGTGGTTTGAGATGTGGGCGTGGAGAAGGATGGAGAATGTGACCTGGGTGGCGAGAAGGGAAAACGAAGAGGTACTGGACATGGTTGGAGAGGAGGGGAAGCTGTAGACGGAGGTCCGTAGGAGGCGAAAGAGGTGGATGGTGAACGTTTTAAAAAGAGAGGGAATGATGGGGAGTTAACAGAGGGGAGAACAATGGGGAATCGTAGAAGAGGAAGGAGGAGTATGGGAATACTGGACAAAATTAGAAAACGAAGACGATATGAGCAATTTAGGACGAATCTAAGGACGGACGAACGATGGGAGGGAAAACTGAACGATATGCCGGAAATAAGGACCTTAGGGTAAGCACTTTTCAAAAACCTACCAATCAGCTGGGAGAATACTTAAATGAATGGTAGACTGTCGTGACCAATTCTAGGTTTACGACACACACGACCATTAAGAAAAATTTATGATCGCTGGTAACTCTATTTCAAGAGTTTTCCAAATTGGAATCCGGTTCAGTCATTCTCTTGGTATTGTTTCAGCAGATGGGTAGGTTTCCATAATGCGACAAAATCTAGAAAATAATTAAAAATTGAATATAGCATTTACGTAGACATAACAGAGGAGTTATTATAGGGAGATTTGTTTTGTAGAGGCCTCAAGCTCTTGAGTGATAATTAGAGACCGACATAAAGCAACAAACATTCCCGCGAATACCTATGAATGTGAGATTTCTATGGCAGGAATATCCCTGCGCCAAGTTTTTCCTTTAAAACATGCAAAGAGGGGAAGGGAGAGGACCATTCAATACTGAGGCCATTATCTACATCCATTAACCCTAATATCCTTTCGCAAACGACCTCTTCCCTTTTTCTGAAGCGTGTCGCCGAATCCAGAAAATTCGATCCCAATCCTGTTATCCGCCCGTTTTTGAATGAACCAAAATTCATCCGAATAGAAAAAAAAATTCAAGGAGAAAACCGCCGCCTCGCTCTCATATTTATTTCCATTCTCCGCTTTTCGGATGATGTTGATGGCAAAGCGTGGGTCCCAATGGGTTATTTCGGAGAGAAAGAGAGAAATGAAAATCCAAAGAAAGGAGATTAAGGGCGATAGGCCATTGAGATCCGATTCGGAATAGAAATACCGTCATTTTCTCCTCCGATCACGTGATGGAATCAAAAGACTTCGTTAAGAGGCCTCCATCTTCGAGAAACCGAATGTTGAGTTTCAATAATAGAACACTGTGATGATCATGAACAAAAATAATGATGCAAATGGCATTAACATATTTGGAAATGGATTTCTCGGAGCGTCTACGAAGGTCTTAAGAGTTTAAATTGGAGTCGTGAAGTACTTCATAGTTCACCGAATAATAAATCGATCTCGAATCCTTGAGCGGTTCTCGAATCCCGCTTAATCTCTCGAATAACTTAGCTACGAATAAAAACGAGCATAAAGAGTGGCTTAGCTAAAAATTTTATTAGAAGCAAAATAATACATATGGGTCATTCCACCACAAGTCGACCAGAAAATTGGCAAAATTGACCCTTGAGGCAACCGATTTCGACCAAATTTGGCAAATCGTCTTCATTTGATTACAAAATGAAAACCCCAAAGCCATTTTGTAATCCATTCAACGGTTTACGAGATATTGCAATGTTGTAAAACAAGAATTTTACAAAAGCGTCGTCGCATTTGACGGCATATCTCCGGAAATAAGGAAGATAAAATTGCATGCAATGACTTATTTTAAAGGTATTAAATTGAGAAAGATAATTAATGGATTATTACATAAAATTTAAACAATTAAATAAAGTTTATAACAAATTCAAATGTTCAAATCGGTTTTTGACGATGTAGCTATGCCTTCGATTTTCCTCATTTTTTTATATGTTTTAGATACAACCCTCCTCTACAAGTTAAAAAAAATTTGTAGGGGTAATATTTCATTTAAGAAAGAAAAAAATTTTTGAGTGAAGGCGTAACGCTGGTCTCCCGCCGCGGCGGCGTCCCGCTCTCGCGCCGAACGTTCAGTAGTCGGTTCTCCAGATCTCATCAGCACGCTTCCTTTTCCATCTTCTATTCGCCAATTTTAACTGTATACCGACCCTTTGATTCCCTTTACCCATGTCATTCGCTATTTGCTTCCCACTGAAGTGACCGTCGCTTTAGAATCTAGGATTAGCGACAACATGCTTAACAGCGGAGGCGACCGTGGGCCCACCAGCGGCCGTGCTCGGAGAACAATAGACAAACCTCGCCCCGTCTTAGACCTCCAAAGCTACTTTTCTCTCTTCCTCTATCTCATTCTCCTCACATACCCTTTATTATGATCCTCCTAGTCCGTCACTCGGGCACTTTCTTCGAAATGTTGCATAGAAATGCCATTTAGCATCTCCGTCGAAATCTTCTTAGTGATGCAACTGATTCATCATGTTGTAGCGGTTCTTATATTGAGCCACAGCACCGTCGGAATAGTAAATTATTCTACTCAGATAATTTACTCTTCTTCGAAGAAAAGTTATCAGTTTCCCTTGAAAGGTATAGAATGCACTCACGTTATGTTCCATACTGTCTGAAATAATAACCAAACTGAAAGGCGCGACTTTATCGCAGGTATTTCTGCTGTAACACGCAAATGGATGTACTGTAGTCTGATCGTTACTCCAATGGACCCCTTGTACAGCATCTTGGTGAAGAAAAGAAAAATTCTCAGACAAATCGGCCACAACGACAACTTTACGCAATTTCAGATTGTCACTAACATTTTAAATAAAATATAGTTTGCATGCAAGCGTAGTCATGCCTTCTTTCTTTGGTGGTATTCTCAGCGAAAGCCTCACAAAAAATATTTACGTCCTTGACCTGTGTGGTTAACGCAAAATGATTTTCCTGAGTCCATTGCTTGAAACCAACCTCATCCGTACTTTCTTCCCTGATGTACTCTGAAATAATTTCTGTCATTCAGTCTCTACTCCCACATTTTCTGACGACATCATCACCGTTTTTGCCCTCTTCTCGTGGCAGTGTTTCTGGGTACTCACCCATGACGCACATTTCTAACGGAGGACGACAGAGTGAGATTCTAGGCAATCCCGATAAGTTTAGAAAATTTTTTCTCCGTTATCCGACTTTATTTGCCCTAATCCAGCCCCGAGGTATTGTAACTTGCAATTCTGGTGGATCATGCAGACACATATGGTGTGAGTGTTAGGTTCACCAGCCAGCACGCACTCAGGATGCTTCAAATCTGCAAATTTGGAGAAACCAATCTTTAAATTAGGATTTCTCTCTTAAAAGGCTTCCCTCAAATTGCAAAGAATTAACCTTTTCTGCTTTACTACGCGCACATTTCCCTCCTTTACACTCTTTTTTGCCCGCCATTTCTCTACTAATATCTGGTTCACGGCAGAACTCAATCGCTATCAGTTTAGTGTCATTTTAGAGGTATTTGTTTCGTCTCGCGTTCGCAGAGCACAGAATTCCTTACTCAGATACGTATTTTTTCATCTTTTTGACCAAATACGTCGATGTTTGAAACTCCTGCTTTATCTTTGAAACACTCCAAGATTTAGGTAGGACAGATAGGATTAAAAATTTTTCATTCATTTTCGTAGCGTTTAGGAACTTATCCTTCAGCTTCATAATCATTTCCTTGCCATCTTGGTGGAAGTGATCTTCTTGTTCAGGAATATCTTCTTGAATATTCACCTCCCCACCAGTAACCTTTTGAAGAGATAATCTTAAAGCAGCGGTTGCCACTTTTAATTTCTTCGCCAGATATTTGCTTGTTCTCTGCAATTTTTTTTGTTGTTACAGGTGTTTGATCCAGGGATTTTAACGTCTTGCTCAATTTTCCCAAGCGAATTTCTTTTCCTGGAATGTACTGACATCCATTGGTTTCATCAGTCCCGCTATCTTTCATAGAACTAACAGATGACTCTGACTAAGAACCTTGAGATTTAATAGCGAATGTAGCACTGGTTGAAGGTCCTTCTGCACCATAAACCCTACTCTGGTAACCGTCATTTGTAGCATGCTCTGACTGACTTTCTGGCTCATGTTGAGAGCAACCTGGATTGTTCTTTTCGGCAACATTTTCTGGCTTGATGAATTTTTTCACACCCACTTTACATTGAACACAGAGCTTCTACCCTCTATTATAACAGGCACTGTGTCATGGTAGAAATTGTGGAACTCGCTTGTTATTGTCCATAAATTAATCGAGAGAATGTTTCTATGGAAATTCAAGGGATTGCAGCACCGCTCTTGACGAACCTCGTAGAAGAGTAAATAATCCTTACAATGACGGTTGCACACACTGAGTACAGCATCTACACCACTTTTCAATTCGATCAACTCAATTTCACGAGTATATTAGCCGCGAAAACTCCTCAATACTGTTACACTCGAACATTTCTGGTTTAAAGCATCACCAACTGAACATATCATAATCAACCACTGCAGACCAAAAAAATTTTACTCGCACCGAAACACGCATTCTCTAAAAATGAGACCAAGGAGAGTTTTGAAACGTCACTGACGGAGGATAGACGGCAACTGACGAATTGCTTGCAAATGGGATAGTTAGTGAGGGAAAAAAAAATTTCATGGGTAGCTCTTCCCATTTACCGTTGTTTTTTTTATCAGGGGTTAATATGTGAATGGGTGAGGGTGGGCGACGGCTAATGGGCGCAATGGTGGTAAAGATGTTTCTCAGAACAAAATAAAGTGTATGAGAGGAGAATGAGATAGGGGAAGAGAGGAAAGTAGCTTTGGAGGTCTAAGACGGGGCGAGGTTTGTCTATTGTTCTCCGAGCACGGCCGCTGGTGGGCCCACGGTCGCCCCCGCTGTTAAGCATGTTGTCGCTAATCCTAGATTCTAAAGCGACGGTCACTTCAGTGGGAAGCAAATAGCGAATGACATGGGTAAAGGGAATCAAAGGGTCGGTATACAGTTAAAATTGGCGAATAGAAGATGGAAAAGGAAGCGTGCTGATGAGATCTGGAGAACCGACTACTGAACGTTCGGCGCGAGAGCGGGACGCCGCCGCGGCGGGAGACCAGCGTTACGCCTTCACTCAAAAATTTTTTTCTTTCTTAAATGAAATATTACCCCTACAAATTTTTTTTAACTTGTAGAGGAGGGTTGTATCTAAAACATATAAAAAAATGAGGAAAATCGAAGGCATAGCTACATCGTCAAAAACCGATTTGAACATTTGAATTTGTTATAAACTTTATTTAATTGTTTAAATTTTATGTAATAATCCATTAATTATCTTTCTCAATTTAATACCTTTAAAATAAGTCATTGCATGCAATTTTATCTTCCTTATTTCCGGAGATATGCCGTCAAATGCGACGACGCTTTTGTAAAATTCTTGTTTTACAACATTGCAATATCTCGTAAACCGTAGAATGGATTACAAAATGGCTTTGGGGTTTTCATTTTGTAATCAAATGAAGACGATTTGCCAAATTTGATCGAAATCGGTCACCTCAAGGGCAATCACCTGGTCGAATTTGAATGGAATGACCCATATACTTTAATTGGAACACAATTACAGTCCAAAAGTTTCTCTTGCTTACTTAAAATAATTATCGCAAATAAAGTAGGTACATAATAAAACAAAGAGTTTTACTAAATGCCTCTATTGTACATCATCACAATTAATCTCACTATAGCTTTGATCTAAAGTACTCCATGTTGATTTTTAGGTAAATTTGCAGTTGATAATAGGTACAAAGTTGAGCGTTAATTTCAAATTTTCTCAAATCTAGAATCTATCACAAAACTCGCGAGGTTCGAGGATTGGAATGTCCTTTCCCCAGTCGAAAGGAATTGGCATATCTCCTTAAGCATGATCATAGCACGTGAACTCACCACTAAAGAAATAAAGTTCGGAACTGAGACGTGAAATTCCATTTAAAATGCAAAAGACACATTCCAGGCACTAAGACTCGCAACATTAAGTGCGTCTAGTTCATCGCATGATACCGACTAATTCTCATGAAAATTCATTGGCGAGCGAGGCGTATGGAAACTATTTTGATAAAAGATCGCAGAAAAAATGTAATGCCTGTTTGCAGGCATCAGATAGTCTTGCACCGACAGCAAAACTACAGATAAATTTAGCAATACCGAGCTCATCGAAGATTATTAGACACTATTATTTCACCAACCGACCTGAGTTTCGGTATTGTGGCGGTAAGAGATGTACCGCCACCTGAGGGCTGCAGGACAAAAGTCAAAAACAAGTGCAACCCGGAATGCGATGGCGGGAGAGCATATAAACGCTGCTCGCTAGAGTACGGGAGGAGATTTATAACCGCCGAGCACCCAGGCACACGACGGGATCCGGCAAATATTGTGCCTCAAGCTATCTTGTAAAAAACGTTAATATACTTATTTTGAGAGTATATTGTGTTTTGCTGATTCCCTTCCCATCAGCCAGTGGACGACCTCCATCCAGGCTTTCGCCAACTCAACAATCAAGAAAAGTTACAGTTTATTTAGCCATTTTCAAGGTTTTCCGCGGGAATCTGATAGAGAAATCAACTTTCATTATCAAGGAAGAAGTTTTACACATTCGCCGAACTCCACACAAAGATATCGCTGCCTACCCATTAAAAAGAGATGGCAGATTGAGCGTAAGAATCGCCGGCCTGCAAGAAAGTACGAATGTTCCCACCTTTCATAATTTTACGGACAACAAATTACTCGAGGGAAAATGAGATCACCTGATTTCTGCGGTAGATTCACAGAAAGATTACACCGAGGGTGCGCTAAATGCGAGAAATCTGCTCAAATGGTAACCAGAAGATAGGGCACACAATTAAGTCTACTGGAGTACCAGATGAGATAAGTGGCCGCAAACACGATAAAACCCTCGAACGCTGTTTGTTCGCCCGCATATCCCCGAGTCAACAATCCAACATCACGCTCAAATACTCTCTCCGAAGCGCTTGAGCATACAAGAGACCTAATATAACCCCCAACACCTTTGATACTGCTTTGAAACGACTATAAGTTCACGATGCGATGATAACATTAAGAATCAAGCGAATAGGAGATTAAATGAATGAGTATTAAATATCTACGAGAGAACACGTACAGCAAAAGCACAAGGAATATAAAAACAAGTAGATTACTTCCATTAATTTAGCAAGGAAATTAAGGACAATAAGAAGACAAGGACAAGAAAAAGCATGCTGTTTACCTTTCCAAGCATAACCATATTTTCGCCCAGAAAAATTCACGCCACTCACCTGAAACATAAAAGAGAAATGGAATTAATCATACACTGGAGATTCGTTACTGTGTCAATTTCAAAATATTTACCCTTGCTAACCGCCAAAGTTTAAGAAATGGGCCTATTATTCATGGAGAACCTCAGAGAAATGAAATACTTCGTAACACATTCCACGATTCTAGATACCGACTTCATGTAAACTAACAATCAACAAGATATTGCCATGTAGAAAAGCTCATTAGGCAGCACTATTATAAATGAGGAAACACGACTTAAAATAGTCAAAACATTAGATATGGTGACCAAAGCAAATGGAAAATAGTCAAATGACTATGAATGCGATCCATTCTATGATGTTGAGATTTGTGCAGATCGAAACATATCATCATTGGTCGTTCAACCCTAAGATTGGTTGACTTCAGCCACCCACCCTTCCCACCTGATGCTAGGTCTCTTACTTCCTGCCAGCTCATCCGATATACTATGCTCTTTACTTGTTCCACAAAATTATTCCTGCGTCTTCCTCTGGGGACTTTTCCCTCAATTTGACCTTCAATTATGTTCTTAACAAACACACTGTGTCTCTGGGTGTGTACAATACATCCGGTTCTTCATTTCAGTATAATATTCCATAAGGGTCTCTCGTCTATTACTCTTCTGCATACTTTATCATTTCTTATTTTTTCCGTCCATTTTATCTTCACCATCCTCCTCCAGCACCAGGTTTCGATGGTTTCCAGTCAATTCTGGTCAGTTTTTCCATTGGTCCAAGCTTCCGATCCATAGAGTGCTACGTTCCACTCGAACGTTTTCACGCTCTGTTTTCTGGTCCTGTCTTCTTTGAGTACAGCAGTTGTTTTTATATCATGAAGGCCTGGTTCTGGTCTTATCTTCTTTGAGACTGCAGTTGTCATTTTACTATGAAACATTACAGGGATGACTTAATTTTAAACGAGACAAAATAAGCAACGTATCTGGGGTGTGTCCAATACATCTGGGAGTCACATTTCTACACCTACATAATACCCTGCGAGCCGCCGCATGAGCGTGTGGCAAGGGGTGTTAAATAACCAGCCGTGTAAATATGTAAGTTTTTTGGGAGATTAAATGGTGATATGTATTATCGGAGTGTATTTGGTGGAGCTCAGTTTTTATCATGGTCGCTTATTGTACGCGGAAAGAACGAAATTTTGTACCTATCTGTTCGGCAGTGTATCTCTCTTATTTTTTTCGCTTCTGTCAGACGTAGAGATGTAGTGAGGTGTTATGATTATATTCCCTGTGTCGCTCTGTAAAATATCTGTTCTGAATTTCTCAAGTAACTTAAGCATAGCGTATAGCCTCCGAGTTTCAAAGGGCTCCCACCTTAATCCCTCTAAAAGTTGTGAGACACTCCATGTACGCTTGTGGCAGTTTTTAACGACGCGCGCTGCTTTCCTTTGTATTTTATTCATTTTTTTGGTTGAATTTTCACGGCCAGGGTCCCAAATGCTCGCGGCGTATTCGAGGTGTGGCCTAACCAGAGCAAAGCGGAGCGAGCGGTGGCGGCGGGGTAAACTCCTCGCCTGCTAAACCGAGGGTCGCGGGTTCGAGTCCCCCTTGGGTGGGTGTTTCACCACCCAGGGCATGGATGTATGTCAAGTTCTGTTGGTCCGGTCCCTGGAAAACCAGATGACAGGCTCAGCAGCCTATCGGGATTCCGGGTACATGCGGGCCAACAGAATCGTCCGGCAGCAATAAAAAGAAGTAGCACCTTCTTTGACTTTTTCATCCGAGGACCTTCCTATCATACGTTTAAGAAAACCTAGTTTCTTTAATGCTGTGCCACATATGTTTTGTATGTGTAATCGCCACGACACATCTGAAGTTAAGGTAATTCCAAGATATTTTGCTGTAGCTGTAGATTTTGCGTTCACATAAGCGCACAGCAAAGCACACGAACGATGAATGCAATGATGTGCGCCAGCGATACGTTCGGTCATCTATCGGTAGATAGGTAGCATTTAGTAGACACACAATAGTCTCGGGCGAAGTATAAGTACATATTTAAAAATAACAATTCCAACGTAATACTTGTCAGAAAAAAACGTTTTACGACAAAGAAAATTAAAAACTTGAAATTATCCATGTTTCACAACTTTACTGAAAGTGAACATGAGTAATTCCAACGTTATACTAGTCAGAAAAAACGTTTTACGACAAAGAAAATTAAAAACTTGAAATTATCCATGTTTCACAACTTTACTGAAAGGGAACAAGAGTCACGACTGCAACTGTCGAAGTCCGTTTCTCTTCAAACCGACTGGTGCACGCCTTAACTCTGTTGCCGACCTGTTATGAAGTGCGCAGCAAAGTGCATCAGCTTCGGAAGCGAACGGAAAGCATCTGCCCTCTTGTGTTTTGAAATGAGCAATTCACATTCGCGAAAAGAGAGCGCCATTTCACTTTTACTTCAATTAAAAACAAAACAGTCCCGTTTGCATGACAAGTATTGATTTATCTTCCCCAGGTGCTTTCGGGGGAAGGGGAATTCTGATGAAACGAATTCGAGATTGGGCACTCGGGAAACTTATTCAGTCAGAACAACACATAATTTCAAAGGGATACAATGGAGAGCCATGGGCAGGAACGAAAACGAAGGTAAAGAAAATGGAAAGAAAACAGATCCGACGAAAGGCCTAAGGTGGGAATGACAGCGTGACGGATTGGGGAGGAGAGCGAAAAGGGAGGGAGCCCGTAACGGAGCCAATTACTGGCTGAAAATTCGATAAAGCGACCTTGTCTCCAATAGTCTGAGCCTCCTCTCAACTCCCCAATATCCCTCGTCCAACTTCCAACACCTCCTTCTCGCCGAGCGTCTGGCCCCGACCGACCCCGACGTCGATCACTGAAACTCTATCCTTGCGGAGGAAAAAATGTATTTCATTCCAAACAATGCGAACAGTTCCTGGAGAAAATAAAATTCGCGGCCCGAAATGCCAAATCAGATGGCGTTCGGAATTCATGCCATTGTCTTCCAGAATTAATTTCCTCCGCTTGTCAAATACTCACCATGCAAGCACATTATAGTATTACATTTTATTATTAAACTTCGACAATCGTAGACTCGTCACCGTTAGTGTAGGATAAAAAATAAACGTGTCAATGGGCCTGCATCTGCTCCGTGCGGAAGTTAGAAATGTGAATACCCGAAGGAACCGAATCGATTGATGAAAACAGGAAAAGTTGAGGAAATATTAGGACTGTTTTAAGGGAATCCTAAGGTTTCATAAATTTTTCAATCAAGTGACTGCAGGTACTATGAAGAAAACTAATTCACAAGACGAAATTGGAGTAAATATTACCCCATCTTTCATCAGATTAGTAGTATTAGTAAATAAAACCTTTTAGGATTAAGGTTTAGTTACCTAATTACCCCAAAAAGTGTATTCTTACTTCCAACGAAAATCAGTTGATGACGTAAAACTATAACATGATCAGTTTCACAATATTAAATGGGTTTTTGTAAAGGATTAATTATGAGCAGATCGACGTATGCTGGAACACCATCTCCGGTTCAGAAGGAAGCAGCATAACCATTTAATTAAGAGAAACGATAGATAACACAATAGATGATAAGTACTGGACTCATAATTTTAAATTTAATATTAAAAAATGGAAGCATATATAAATTATGGCATAATTAAGGGTTGTTTTTTTGTTTGTTGTAACCAAGTAATTGTAACCAATTGTAACCAAGGTTCTATCGTTTCCTGAAAAGTGAGAATTGTGAACGAGCGAAAATAATTATGCATATTTTTAATCAACGAATTCATTTGTTAAACACAAGAGAATATTTGCAATTGCTAAGTATGTAAAATATACTCGACCACGAGCAAAATTATTTTTACTAAAATCGGAAAAATTTAATTTCGATTTAATCACTTGAAAATCTCAATTAAATGCAAGAAAAATATTTATGAAGTTAGCCGCGTACACACCGGAAATGTATTCATTTCTTCCCATTGTTTTCATGATAAACCAGTATGGCTTACCCGGAAAATCATGAAAATTTCAATTTTGGCATTATAAACTTTCAAAAGTGGATATATTAACTTAATTTAGAGTCCACTGATGATGCATAGTGATTCCCCTGATTTCCTATTTCATCTGGAAAATATGAATAAACATCAGACCCTAGTATGAGCTGGATAGCGTGAATATTCCTCCTTGCAAATATTCGATCATTTTGTATTATTCAAAGGGTAAAGCAGAGCAAACAAGCGGGGCCGCCCGAAATTCAGCCGGCGGAAATAGGTTTCCCTAGCTAAACAGCCCCTCTCGTAAGGAAGACTGTTTGCTGCTATCCATCTTGGCACGCGCAGAATTTCATCACCCACAAGGTTCTAGAGAAAACAGAAGGTTAAGTGAAGATTAAAAGAAACCTTGGAAATAGGAAACTAAACATTCACTTTGACCTGTAGCACGACCGCGGCGGTAATCTTGGAACTTAAGCAACAATTAGGCGCACATCACAGTGAACTCGTCCTCAAAAAGATGTAGATAGGTAAAGCTTTCTCTCGTGAATTGTTCCCGGCGAAAGGTCTTTCCAGTAGCACTTTAAACATTTACGCATTTTAACAGCCATGAAAATTATTCTATCGTGTGGATTAGGGTCCCAAATTGCGGCCTTTTAGGGACTGGAGGAGCATTTCTTCTGCGGTGTTGTGTGTCGAGATTTCTACATATAAATTCTTGCATGTTAACGACACCGTTTTTCGTCGACTACTTTCACAGGGGAAGTTCACGAATGCCGTCAATATTCTGAGTTTCAAAATTCCTCATTTTTCAAATCATGTGTCTCTTTTAAGCCCATACAAATCAGAAAACAGCGGCGTGATAATAAGGATAAAATATCGAACTGACTGAAGATATAAATATGACAGGTCACAACTGGCGATTAGGATAGAGGATAGAAAAAGGAATACCGAGTACGAAATAGAATACAATACAATCTATTAACACTCCATGTACAACCGATTTAGTGCAAAATAAAGAGAATTGCACAAATACATAATGAGTATGGAGGACCAATGATTTATGTAGACAATAGACGGAACCATATCATACGATAGCAAAGGAAAATAAAGAAACCATTAAAAGGTACACACTGCCATATATAATGGACAAGTGGCGAAGTCAATATGCTGAAAACATTCAGACTACTATTATCGGCACTGTCGCGGTACCGCAAGGATTAAAAAAAATGCAACATTGAGATAGTTAAAACATAAAACCATTACTCATGATATTTATGGACAAATCACATGTTGAGACCATGTTACATGCACCATTTTCCGAAAACAAAAGGTGCGGCGGACGGAAAGGAAGACGAACGAGGAAGTGCTTAGATTGTGATCGATGAAACTTCTGAATGATATCAGGGGTAGGAAGAGAAGTTGGCTGGAGGAAGTAATGAGGGGCGATGAGTTGTTCAACACTCAAGCTAGAGAAGGAAGAACAAGAGGGAAGGATTTTGGGCAAGCGGGGAAGGGGAAGAAAGAGAATAAGTTTTATAGACGGGGTGAAGAAGGGTTGATCGTTAGCAGAGTTGAAGAAGAAGGTACTAGAGGTAAATAGGACCTTGAAAGTGTAGAAAACGGTGAGGAGTTTCTCTGATCTTTACCAAAATCTACCCTTTATGGGCAGAATACATAGAAAAAGTCAAGATTCGCTGTCATGCTTTTTAACACCATCTACTTTCTTTTTTTATCTAAGAAGGATGAAATATACACTGGTGAAACGTGGAATTTGCAAAGAGTTTATTAGTTTCAATGAACATATGAAAGTAATAAAATTATAGCAAACGATTAAAAAATTGACATATCCAAACACGACACAAAAATTGTCTTAAAAATTAATGAACGCGTACAACTCAGCTCATGTCCAAAAGTTGGTGGTTTTTACAGGGATCCACTTTAGGATTGATGGATTCACATGACCTAAAAATCCCTCGGCACGAAGCCTGAATAAAAACTAAGGCAAGGCCCAAAGGATTTAGCGCAAAGTGGTGAAATACGTCAGAAAATGCTGTGACCTTTAATTCCGATCTATCTAACCTAATTAGCCTAATTCACTCCTAATAGTCTCAAGAAAAATTCAAGCATTATAAATTTAAATAAAATATACGGAAAAATATTTAAAATTTCAATGAATGCCAAGGATTTATTTAAAGCTAAGATAGAAGAATGGCGGATATTAGATTTCTTAGAGAAATATTAAGCCTTCCCGGGAAACTGAAAAGGACCTAAGTATACTCAGCCACTCGAACATCGCTCGATCTTGCGCCTCGACCGCACTAAAGTACCCAGCAGTCCAAAAATTATTCACGGATGTTAGCTACTATAGACTTTCAGAAGACGAGTTCCTGAGTATATACGAGGGTGAGTCAATAAATAAGTCGCAAAACTGAATTGAGGCAAAAATAATTAAAATAACTTTCTGACATTTATTTCACTTTTCCACATATTCACCCTGTACATTCAGGCACTTATCCCATCTCTTTACAAGTCCTTGAAAGCCAGCAGCAAAGAAGTCCTTTGGTTGCTGTCGCAGCCAACGTGTAACCTCATAGATTACAGCATCATCTGTATCAAAACGACGGCCACCCAAATGATTTTTTAGGGGCCCAAACAGATGAAAATCACTGGGGGCTAAGTCAGGACTGTACGGTGGATGTTCCAAGCGTTCTCAATGAAATGATTACGACTGATGCTGATGATGAAATGCTGACGTTTGCGACTTATTTATTGACTCACCCTCGTATGAGTGCTAGGGAGAGAAAATTGCCGGAGGACTTGCGAGATGAAAGAAGGAACGAGCCACGATGTTTCAAGCAGATGATGGAAGGTAATTGGCAGAAAAACGCAAAACAGAAAGAATGGGCAGAAGAAGATTCAGACAACAGGTTGAGAGCATCTGAGATAGGGCAAGAGAATAAAGAAAAGAGGAAGAATTAAAAAAAAGAGCTAGCTCGGTTGTTAATGGCATTTTATTGTTCAGCTTAAGGCTAGATACGACACCGGAGCACCATCGTTAGAGATAAATGGGCCTTGTTAGGTAAATAAAAATAACCCAAAGAAAGAATAAAAATAAAGGAATGCACCAAAAGAATTAGCCATTGCAACTCTGTTTTTTCCGAAGGAATGCAGCCATTCAATGGAGTAAAATTGTCAAGAATTATACTAAATATTTCACTAAATCAAAGAAAATTTTTATTTCAAAATACCACGGAAATTTATACAATCAGCCACTCAAAACTTTATGATTCGAGCAATAACTTTTATCCTTAATGTTTCCGAACAGCGAAGAATTACGTAACACGGAATAAATCAGACAATTTCAATTAATTTGAATTTGAGCCATACAGTTTATCAAGTCCGACAGTTGAGGTAGAGAATACATTTCGCCTCGCTGTACTGCGTGGCATAGAATAGGTCATTAGTGCATTGAATGAAACACTACTCCTTCTCTCTACAGTGATATCATTTGAATATCAGATGCCTTATCTTCATAGTTAGTCCACGGAATATAATAAAATTCCAGGACCAAAACTTGAGACTGTAAATTTGTTTTTGAGACGTGCCAGGGAGCTTTGTCAAAAAACAAAAATGATAGATTAGGATGAAAAATGGCCTCTGTGGGTATCTTAAGGGAATGGATAAGAAAAGACCGATCAAATGAGAATTTGACTTATTTGCCCTAAATGCAAAAACACTGACGACATGGATCACACAAGTCAAAGCAGACGTAAAAAAATTAAAAAACAAAGGAAAAAATAATAAACAGAAATTAATTATGGAAAAAATCCTAAACTTTCCGAGTTTCCAAGAGAAAGGGAAAAAATGAAGTGGTTCATAGACAGAAGTAATTTAAGAGTAATCTCTCTTAAGGCTGCTCTATACGGTGCATATGAGTGTACGAACGAATTTTTGAATTCTTTCATGAGGAAAATTGTACCGAGTATAGCGGCAAATTGTACGATTGACTGAATAACTGAACAGGAAATAGAACCTGCTCTAATTCCATTCATTTTCTCGTACAATCTATAGTACATTAATTTGCGCAACTTGTAAAGCGGCATTTAGAGCAAGAATGAAATAATACGGGAATGACTGATGGGATTGACAAAGACGATAAAAAATTATACTGTGTAGGACTATCTAAGAACCTTGGATCACGAAAGAATGTGGGTTGGATGATCCATTATTGGACTTATATGACAGGGGTACGCTGCGTTGATTTCGATACGCTGAGTGTGTGGATGATAATGAAATGACGAAACAGAAATGTGGTAGAATTGTAAGAGTGAATGGTGACAGAAGATGAGGTAGGACGCGAAAGTCATGGGTGAATATGTCGGTTGAGACTATAAGAAAAGGAATATTAAAAATTTTAATTTAAGTGACAATGTACGCAGGAATTTATCTTATGCCCTTTACCCAGTGTCTTCCATTAAATAGGCAAACAATAGTCCCTACATCGCCCACAGTTTCCAAATAAAAAAGATTCATATTAAAGATTAAATGCCTCGACATTTTGGGTAAGTACTCGGTAGTACCCCAAGGTTTTCGTTAAAGTAAGCTCTACGGAAACAATTTTGGTGAAGAATCCTCACTCAAATACATTTGCAGAGAAAAAGAAAGAGGTAGAATCCTATTCCATTACCGGAATAAAATGATAAATATAAAATAAACCAATAGTACTATACAACTCTACACGGAGTGTTTGGTTGAGTTTAAAGATATGACTAATTTTTCATTTAATCGTCGAAGTAATTTTATGATCGAAAGACTTTATAGGCAGAGATAGTCGGTAAAAGAGACGGATTTGTTGCAGAGCAAAAAACGAGATGGCGTCTTTATTCAACATAACATAAATTAATCCAGACTGTTAATTAATCAGATTATTTCCCACTGAATACGTTCCACCCCAAAGCTGAGGGATAAAATTAGTAATTCAAAGCTGGCTCGCGAGAAATCTAAAATTCTTTTTTCTTTGAATTAAACATTTTCTTCGCAAAAAACTGAGACGAACCTTCACGGACATGAGAGTTTTTACGCATCCATTAGAGAAGAGCTTAAGTCAGAGATAATGCGACATTTATTGAGACGGCGTCGTTTCGGCGTACGCACTCCTTACACAACCTCGTAATACTAAAAAAATACAACAAAGAGGCTGCAAAAAGGACGCAATGCAGAGGGAGAAAGGGCCCAATTCCCCTCCCCCCCCATACCAATGCGCTTCACGCTATGCACGCCGGGCCGCCGAACTTTCTCCGCCCTCCAGACATCCTCTCCATTCCCCTTTCCTTTCCACCTAGACTGGCGTCGGGCGGCGGTTTTGTTGAATGAGGGTTTTTGTTGCCATACATTTTCCCATTCCTCGCCGTTGGATGCGGCAGAAAGAGATTGGACACAGAGGTGGGGGGGGGCATTAGGAGGGGTACAGTGGAGAGGGTCCGGGTTAAGCGCCAGAGTTCATCTCGCCGGTTGATAGTCCCCCCTTGCCCACAGAAAAGGACCACAGTAGGTATTAGAGTTCTATTTCATTTTTAAAAGAGAACTTTAGAAGGGGAAATGGGACGGCTAACTCACATAACCGCTAACCCGAGGGAGAAGAATGGGTGAAAAAGGAGAAAATTAGTCCGCTGTTAGGATTCCCGTAATACCTTGCGGCATGAGAGTTTCTCTCCTGGCGTGTTTACGCGAGCGCATACAAATGAGACCGGGCAGTTGCATAGGATAGCGAAATGCAAGGGATTAGAATGGAAGCAATTTGTACGTGAAAATGGGCGAATGGCTGGAATGTCCTTTGGTGAAATGAGATCCATGAGGTCGGCGAACTCGCAGCAGGATTTAAGACTCATCCATATTGCAGTAGCCGAATTACAAGCCTTGGAATGTTTTGTCAGCCTCAACGCCGATTCGTAGTCTACCAATGCGGTTTTAAAGTCATAGCGAGACGTAAGCTGAGAATAAACGTCATCCCTGCACCGATTAGTCACATTTTTTCCCCACAACTGAAATTAACCTCGATGTTTGGATTACATAATTTCACAACGAAAACCTTAGCTAGAACCATACCAAATTATAAGTATACAATTACAAATAGGCCCAAGCATTTAAGGGCAGAAGAGGAATAATATCGAGGGTAGACCACGTTATTAACCAAATAAGAGTTAATTTTTAACATAGTATACACGAGGTACACAATAGAAATGCTTTAAAAGCAACTGTGCACAATATTTTAGGTAATGCTCTAGGGAAAAGATCTGTGAAATTCACAGTGAAAAATCATTCGCATGGAGTGAAAATCGAACCCAGATCCCTCGATTTCGCGCCGAGTTCTCTAACCAATTAAGCTATCCAGGCGTCCTCTTCCACTGCAAATCTCGTGATGGCTTTAAGGAACAAGATGTCCTCACACGTACCGGGCATATGATGCCAAAGGTTCCCGTATGCGAGAGCTAAGCGCCACAGCCCACGGAGTAAACTCCAAATTCAAACACAAAGGTGTTTAATTTGGACATTTTCAAAGAACTACGGAACTAGCCACGCAGTAACTTTAACGGAGTCACCCGTTTATGGTCATACAATTGTGTGAAATTCACAGTGGAAAAATCATTTATTAATCAATGCTAATTTTTCAATTACTGAGTATCATCCTCCTGCTCCCTTCTTAAAAGCCCACTCTTTTGCTTTTTCTTCCGCGCTGGACCAACAATCTCCCCTCGGAAAAGATAGTCAAAATTTAATTACAAAAAGCTGCAATGCAGGGACGACGCATTACTGACCGTAACCGGGAGCGTCTTGTGTGAGGCTAACATATACATGCTGTTTTTCCCCCCACGGCCAATTTACTCATGAGTGCACCGTCCATTCCAATAGTATGTGCGGGTTTTACTAATTATTGAAAACCCTCACCAACTGAAATAAATTTTGGTAACAGTTGAAAGAAATAATGAACGCCCAAATCTTTTGAAGAAAACTTTATGGGTTTCTTCAAAAAAGAAAGAATAAAAACTATTGAAAGTGTGTAGGGCGTGGAAAGTTTTGAGGACAGTTTGGTTTGACAGGGATTCACATGAATAAGACTGAGTTAGGGCAGGATTACGATCCACGTTTCCTGGCGTGACGAAAACGTTGGAAGCACCAGTTTTCCGTGGCCTTTCTGACAGCGATGGGTACATTACGATTAACGGGAGTATCAACGCTAATTGCTGACTGTTGTTGCGATCATAGGTCTAAATGGTCTATCATTTATCTCATCATCAGATAAATGTTTTTGAGGTTCGAAGCTGATGAGTATATGAACTATTACTTTAGATTTCATTCCTTTTATCAAATTTGTCATAGTTCATTGGTTGTTACTTTTTACATCTTATAACCAAAATATAATTGATAATGCACAACAATGACCACAAATGAATTGCGTCAAGAAAGCTGATCATGTTTCAATATAAAGTAGAAATAAAGATGGGTATCCAGGTAATAATATTTTGAAAACCTTAAAAAAGAGGCTCTCAAAAAAGTTTATTCTCATGTTTTGCAACTCCCGCGTGGAAACTGAGTGATTTATCTCATCATAAGACAAATGTTTTTGAGGTTAGGGGCTGATAAGTATATGATATATTACTTTACATTTCATTCCTTTTATCAAATTTGTCACAATATGAAGTACGAAGGCAGTAACCGTTTAGGAAAAAAAGTTCTCCTCTGGAGTTTCCAAAGGACCGCGTGGAAATGACGTTCTCTTTCCCATCGCTGCGGAGAAAGATCGATTCCCCAAAGCCTACTCCCACGGTCCACGTGGTTGAGGAAAAAGGAAGGAGAGAGAGGAGGAAAGTAGGCAAGGCAAAGTAGGAGGATGGCGAAAGAATGCCTTTGGAGAGAGAAAGAGAGAGGAAGCGGAGGGGATTGTTGGCCGCTGGCGAATGAATGGCGAAGAGGAGAGGGGACAGGGTTTCTTCTGTGAGAAGGAAGGATCTCCTCTGTGGCGGGTCAACTCCTTTGCGTCGGGTGGGTCGCCTGCAGTCAGGGATACGGGGAGGGAGGCGGGAGATGGGTTGCCAACCTCTGAAAAAGCTGATTCCATGGATGTTACCCATTCCTGAGAGTACGAAATTTGGGAAGGTTATCTTGAAAGCATGATTCTAACCGCCGAGGAGTACGCAGTTCTCATTATAAAACAGCATAGAATTTTTTTGGCTCACAAGTGAATACAATCTCCCCGGTAATATAATTCAAAGGGAGATTAAACGTGATTTCTACAACAGAATGTGAGAAATCAATAGAAATATTGTTCGGAGAACATTTATCAGAGGTTATTTCAGCCGTTCTTCAAGTGTTCCTTGCGAGAACTATTCTCTCACAAACTATTGCTCCAATCTCGTCCATAAGAGATGACTTTACGAGGCTGTCATACCCTTAATTCTTACAAGAGAGCAAATAAGAATATTCCCGGCAGCCAAATACCAAGTTTTATTTTCATTTGTACGGAATTTTCAACTGTTATCAAACGATACGAACCAACTGTACTGTTACACATCTAAAATCCTACTGCAGATTAGATTAGATAGAAGGAACTCATCTGAATTATTTCTTCCAGCGCATTGGCCCAGCAAGCTAGAGGAGTGTGGTTCACATTCAGGGTGGTCTTTCATGACAATTTATTCGAATTATAACCTTATTCCAGGAGTCTCCCAGAAAATCCGATAGTGTTGGCAACCGTACATGGGCGGCTTATGATGGGAAAAGAAAATTCGGAAAGGTCTTGAGAGAGAAAATTCTTAGGGAAATGTGTTTATCAAGGATAAGGACGAAGGAAAGAGATGCAATTGGGTGAGCTCCTAAGAAGAAAAAAAATTGAGCTTGGGAAGGTACATGAGAGGGAACCCAAATCCATTCCAAAAAAATGAAGTTTTCATCCATTTATCAATATTCGGTATTGATGCGACCTGATCCAACAGTACCTCACTCTTCAACCTCTCGAGATTTGTTCAAACTGGGTTGCTATTGAAACAGGAAATGTGACTGACAGCGAGGGTAACGAAAAAGAGTTCAAACGACTAAAGATACATGAATTATGCACACTGAATTCTAAACACAGCCAACACAGCTATTCGAATGAATGAATTGTTTAAGCCATACCCTAGATTCAAAAACTATTCTGGAAGATTTTTTTTCCAGTCACTATGAAGGAATCCCGCCCAGTGTAATGCCATACCGTACTTTCCACTAAAAAGCTCTTTATAAAAAATAACACTTTAATAAGATCCCAAGAGTAAGAGAAAATTGACAGGCTACCTAGCTTCTGAAACAAACGATGCTTTCTAAACGAGAAAAATCGTTTGTCTTCACAAAAGAATTCAAATTAGAGGATCAGATGTATAAGATTGCAGCGAACAATATAGGCTGCCAGAGTAATTGAAAATGAACGTCATAATAAATGCGCTTACGGAAGTTAACCTGGAATAAGTAGGATGAATCCTGTAGATGTAAATAAAAATACACAAAAATCTGTATTTAGCGGCCACAGCCGCTTATAAAGGCGATCGTTGAGGGGGGAAAGGAGGGGGGAAATTTACATTGCATATATGCATGGGAAAGTCATTCCGGTCCCGAAAAAATGGGCCATTAAGAGAGTTGTCCGCTTAAGGGAGGTGGCCGCGGAGGCAGGTTTGATCGCACCTATATTGCACACAATGCCGCTGGCTAAGCCATAAAATGGGAGTTAGACAATTTGTAAAATTCAGGGAAGATAAATGCGAAAAACTATAATCCACCCAGTTATGTCATCACCGAGATAATCGTCACACATTGCTACAAACAACTGACCAAACTGGTCATTAACTCATGCGTAAATAACTCGGAGAGAGAAAAAATCGAAACACACTGAACGGGTTGAATCACTTCCCATCTCGCAGGACACTTTACACGCTCAATATTTTCACAAATTATCTTCGTCTTTCCGATTGAGAGGGAACAAGAACTATAATTCTTTAAGCAAAAACGCAACGATAATCCACGATATTAAACTTAACCACTTCCAAGGACGTCCTTTCCTTTCATGTATCCTGATATAACGTTCTCCATTCCCATGAAATATACACACAACGGCACCTCTTGACTGTCTTCTCGAGTCACTCCGCCAACACCTTCAGGCCTAACTGAATCCACCATCTCATAAATATAAATGTATATTTTTAGCACCGTCACCAACAATTATTCCACGCACAGAGTTGACGGGAGAGCGTAAAAAAAACGATCAGTCTGAATACAATACAACCTTTTTCTGATGAAAATACGCTTGACCTTTTATCCGGGTAAAATTTAAGAGATATTTTTTTATCATACGAAACAAATCCCTTCCGGTAAGCTTTATTCGCACATAAAAATAATTACTCCTTCACGCTCCCGAGAATATCCGACTTCCCGATGGGAGGGGGGTGGGGGGGGGGCAGAATGCTTTCCTCGCGAAGAATAGATGAAAAAAGGGATGAGGGCAAAAAAAAAACAAAAGCGAGGATCGCAGCGAGGTCGATTGAGAAGGCGGAGAAAAAGGTAAAGGGAGGGAGGAAATGAAAGGATGGCAGAGAAACGAGGAAGAGTGAAGAGCGGAGAGGAAAGGGCAGAGAGGAAAAGAGGAAAGTTCGATAAACGGAGTTGGAAGGACGGAAGAGGAAGGATGTGAATCGAGGGACAAGAGGGGGCACTGATGGAAGAGGTTAAGTTACCCCATTGTTCACCACCCTCGGGAGGATACAGTTCCATACATGGGGTGGGACATTTATTTTGCCCCTCCTCCCCTCACACACGAACACACGTCCCACCTACAGCTCCTCTTCTCTCAAAGCTTCCTTCCGCCTCAGCTCTTCGCCATTGTTCCGCAGTCTCACCCGCTCTGACACCGTGCCCTCCTTTCCCCTACCATTCCAACTCAGTCAAGCTCGATGCTTGCCATTTTCATAAGTCTCTCTCCCTGGAGGTGATAATAGGTAAGAAGGTCTTAATAATCTTTCCTACGCTATCATGTAGTTTGCGATCTTATCAGATGGTCGGGGACGTGACAAAGGGATGAAGGCAAAATAGGCACGAATTTCCTCCGTTGACAGAACAAGTGCCTTGCAAAAGTAATGGAAGATTTAGCGACTTCAGGAACTCTCATATCCTCCTCCCAAACAAAGGGTAAATTTCAAGTAGCATCACAGTTGCATAACAAATAGTCTCACCCGAATAAGTCCTTAAGTATGAGAAAGAGCGAACTACTCATTTCCGTTTATCAAAGGACCGTAGTTATGATCTGCAAATATTATTTTAAATGGTCCCTTCAAGACTTAGGGTTCGAGGTAGGATACACGCTGAGCTGAGCAGAGGAAAAGTTAAAAGGTGTTGGAAGTCTGAAAAGCAGAGAATAAACGGCCCATCAACATCTACCCTGACCGGGATACGAAATACTAATTTTAATTTACCTATCCATATTCCGTGACAATTTAATTGACACTCAAATATCAACATGGAATAGACAACGATGCTAAAAACATTTTTAGTAATCAAAAGATTCAAATTAGGAGTAAAAACAAGTGTTCAACATGAGAATATTGAGAATAAATAATTCATTCCATCACTAATTAATATACGGAGCCCTAACCCTATCGAAACTTGCGTTGACTCAACAAGGAGGGGTTGTCAACTCCGTTAGGAAACCACCAGTTTCTTCATTCGCTACAACTAATTGGAATGCGAAGGAGACAATCTGGGCCAGATTTTAGAGTACCTATTAGTATTAAAAAATAAAAATTGAGGAAATACACGCATTTATCTAACTGGGTGATTAAAGAAACTCAATTCAAACGACTCGTTATGTTTAAAATGAATATTCACAGTCTCTCGACTTCGATCCCTTGATATTGTAATTATTGTAATAAATTCAAGGCCGTGAACTATAAAAGCACACCCCCGTACAGCTTGCCAGAGGTTAACAATCCCCGTCCGCTCCCACTAGCGAGCGAAAGAGAGAAGAGAAGATGAGAGACGAGAGGAAAATTTTACAAGGCAACAGATATAGAGGGCGTGGCGAATACGAGCAGAGGGGTTTCCAGAGATGAAAGTGTTGAATAAGAAAAGAAGATATCGGCTCTCCATGGAACGGCGCTCTGTCATGTATAAACAATGAAAATCAAAAGAGAATTCAACCATTCTGCACGGAAGTAAAGAATTGTGAATGTGTACCTACCCCTCTGTGTATGCACGAACGTACATGGATCGTGATATGTAGCTATTCACAAATGTATATTTTTACCAGGACGCGGGAGGATTTTTTTTCCTCGGGAATTGACGGAGTGAGCAGTGGAAATTATTCACCCGGGACAGGAAAAAGAAAGTTTCAAATAAGAACGGGACGTGGAAAACATGCGAGAGACGCTTCCGGAATTTTCATTCTTCTCATCAGTGCGGAAGGATCAGATGGCGAAGAGAGATTGAGAACGGCAGGGGTGGAATTGACGGAAAACGAGAAAACTGTGGAATAAGTAAATTTTGTACGGGTTTATACATGTGCGAACTCAAGCCAAATATTAGCCGACTAATCAAAAATACTGCCACGAGCTTTTCATTAGCCAAGAAGCGATTTAATTAGCAATTAAAAAAACCTTATTCGCGAAAAATCGTGTATTTTAGCACTGAAAATATGGATAGATTTGTCGTTAAACAAGTCTGTGCTTCAGACTGGAAAATTAATCGTTAAGTGAACGCTTTGATGATCCCATTAGCAAAAATACGCCATTTTCCAACGGTAATTCTGACAGAAAAAAATGAGAGGAACCAAATTTGATAAAAAACTAAAAACGTTCGTGAGCATGAATGGAAATAATACATTAACTCGAAAATTATCTGCTATTGAGAGGGCAAAAATGATATCTCGTCAAAACAACACCGAATAAATCAATAGGACAATGTGAGTTTCGAAAAATTTTTATAGCAGCGCTCTCAAGAGTAGGCCTTCCCAGCTGTTGATTGTTGAAATCCGTGCTGAAATGCTCGAGAGAGCCTACCTCAAAAACTTCACGACTACAAGCATAACAACGTGTTCGGCATATGAGAGCAACATTAATTTACTAAGGGATAGAAATTTATTGTGTCACTAACCTCTTAAGAGCGTTATTCGCTAAGATAATCAAGAAATATATCATAGTGAAATATTAAAAATTCAGCAACAGAACATAAATAGTCGAAATTATACATTAGTATGGCACCTAGCCAAGAAATATTATTTTCGAAACTTCATTGTTGGACAAAAGATTTAAGATTTAACAAAATATCTGCCACAAATATTTTGCACTTGTACAGTCATCATTCCTCTGTAAGCATTTTACACAAAAAATCAAAGGTATAATTCTTTCAAAATAATTATTCGCAACAAGAAGCATAATGTATGCGATCATAGAACATTACATTGCAATAAATAGATTTCATTAAAAATAACGCTTCATGGACGTTAATCCTCAAATGACGACCAGAGACCCCAATCGCTCAACAGTGAATAAAAATATGTCTACATTAGAAAAAGAGGCGATAGTTTCCCGCTGAATTTTACCCTGGGAATGCGAAACGGACACACAGAAGTAGAATAAAAAATATTCAAACGGGTATAACTACGACACAAGACAGCAAACTCGCCGTCTAGTTCCCCTTCCAATTTTTATGACAAAGTACACCGGAAAAAGCTTGACAAATCACTCAAACGACGCATTGACACAGAAGAGGCTGTGATTTTTCCGCAGCGAGATTTCAAGTCTCGGAGGAGTATTCATCACGAGGACCGTCGAGTAGAGCAGGGAATCCTTCCTATGAAGGAATACCCGTTCCGCGGATCCAACCCGACCAGTGGCAGAAAAACGCTCCCGCGAACACCGACGACAGGTAATCCGGAGAGGGAATAAAAAACGAAAAAGGATAAAGAGGCTGGCGATGAGAAGAGGGGTCCCGCTCACTCTCTGGGGACGGCGAAGTGCGGCGAGCAAAGAACCCACCGCATCCTCCACTCCCACATCCGAGGCCAGCGGGAAGCGGGAGGGAGAGAATGTCTCCAGTGTTTTGGGATCAACAACCTTGTGCTGGAATCTCGGCCCCCCGTTCAATACCTGAAATTCTCCCTCCGCGAAACACAGATGGTGCCCGCGCCCATCCTCAGAGAATTTCTTTTTTAAGGACACTTTAAGGAGCGTACACTCTGCGAGCTACCACAAAGAGTGCTCCCCATCAAAATCATTAAATTTATTTAAAACAAACCTCCATGACGCCTCGTAGAAAAGATTATCAGTGATGCCATGCCCGATGGATCAGATTTCTAAGTCATATTTTTCTTATGAAGAGGAATGTACTTAATTCTACCATTAGAAAGTACTTCAATTGAAAATATTCCCTTCTTCAAGAAAGTTACACTGTGAGAAAAATCGATAATCCTGAGAAAATGTGGAAGATGCGCTTAAAATTTTACGTCAAAATACCTTTAACGTTTAATTTAAGTGTCCCATATCACTAATTCCCTAAAATATATTAATTTCAAGTATTTTGGAAAAATAATACACCAGACAAAAAGGCCAACATAGCTAAAGCAAGGAAAATGGAAATAGCTTGCTAAAAAAAATTGTAACGAAGTAATCCATATTCAATAATTAACAACCGAGCAATTAAAATACAGTGATAAAACAAGAGATATTTCAAATTAAACGCATTCAAGCAAATAGATGCAGTAGATAAAGGGAAATAAAAATAATGCCAAAAATTATCCAATTATAATTTGATAATATGAGTTTTTTGAGACACAACAGGGAGCTTAATTAAATAACTAAAATAGGCTCAATGACAATCAGAATAAACCTTTTTGGACATTTTAAGGGAATTACTAAGAAAAGCTGGATGAAAACAGAATCTGACTTATTTGCCCTAAATGCGAAAACTCACATGATGTGGATCATACAAGTGAAAGCATACGTTAAAAGAAACACAAACAGAGGAAGATACATTTAACCGAAGTCAATTATAGTAAAATTACCCAACTTAAAAGGGTTTCCAGAAGAAAAGGAAAGAAACGAAGTGGTTCACTGCAAAATAAATTAAAGTGCATCTAAGGTCAACAAAAAAATACGGGAATACCAGATATGAAAGAAACAAACAACATAAACTATATGATATTATATAGGCCTATGCAAGAACCCAAGACGAAAGGCCGTGCGCAGGATGATCCAGTAATGGCAATAAATGAAAGGAGTAGGCCAGTGGTTTGGATATGCTGAGAGTATGAGAGTCGAACAACGAAGCAGATATACGATAGGTGTGAGATGGTGCGAGAGGAAGTGAAATGGTGTGAGAGGAAGAGGTAGAACGCTAAAGTCATGGGCGAATATGTCGGAAGAGACTGTTAAAGCGAAGGAATATTAAAAAAGTTAACAATAAAAGACCGTGTGAAAATCAATGCATAAGAATATAATCCGATGATTCTTGCGAAAATTGAAGTGGAATTTTTGCATAGTAAAATGAGCAATATTCTACAAAAATAAAATTTACTACAAACCGGGTTTCAATGTTTATGCATCATGATCAGGTGGTGATGATGATGTATAAACATCGAAACCCTGGTAGTAATAAATTTTATCTTTGTGAAAAATTGCTCATTTAATATCTGCATCAATGGATGAGTGTTAGAGGAGAGAAAGAAGTATGCCAGGATAGCGCATTAAGGAGGAAAAGGAACCAGTTTTCTAGGGTAACATTTAAACGGATATAACCAAATTCTTTGAATAAGTCAAACCCGAGGGCGAGTGGCGTGATGAGTATGAATCTATGGATGGGGGAACTACCACTTCCTAAGTAATAACGCCTTGATACTGTTGCAGGATGGAGTAGAGGAGGTAGATGGGAGGGAGACATAGGGAGAGGTGCTTGAGAAATCGAGGCTTAAAGAGGACGAGGCGAAAGGGGGGGGGGAGAGAGGGGAGTAATGGGAGCGACTTGAGGCAAAGCGAGCTGTAGAGTCACTTGTACTCAGAAATGGTGGCTAGTGTGGGGGGGGGAGGAGAGGGGAGTTGGAGGACGGGTGCTGGAAGTGGATGGAGCTGTGGGTGATACAATGGCGAGGCATGATGATGAGAAAGTGGCGCTCGGGGAGTTGGAATAAAAGGGAAAAATTAAAAAAAAATTGCAAAATGCACGCTGCAAGGATATCGCTGAGAGAATGGAAAGACGGGGTGAAGGGTGGACCACTGAGGAAGCTGAGATTCTCCTTCGGCAGTCACACCGTGGACGGTAAGAGGCAGGGGAGCGAACAGGAAGTGGTAGGACAGCGAACGCACGTAGGGTTAAGGTGTTCGTCACTGATGGAGATTGGTACAGCAATTTTTAAAGAGGTCTCCACCAAAAGAGCCAAGATTTTCATGACAGTTCCTCAGGAAATTGGCCACTGCGAATGACAAAGTAAGATCATGACCACGAGTCCCATTCAACCGACGCTAAGTACAGTTTTGAACTCTTTCGACACAGAGGAATCATTCTGCGATAGGTGGCTTAAGATTTTTTTAAATCTGGGCCGCGACATAACGTACCGTAACGCAAATCAAGATAGACAATGAGGTCTCTCTCTTTTATCGTGCATTACATTGAGAAAAATTATAAAAACCTTAAGGGGGTCTTACAGCTTTAAAAGGCAAAGCACATGAACAAGTGTAATATTATACAGAGATATTTATAAAATGACCGCGCAGAAAGTGGAAAACTCATTGATTCAAATCCTCACGCCATTGTTACTTACGATTGAAGATAGGAGTTATGGAAAGAGATTGCTACGAAGGCTTCCGCAGTTTTCTTATTTATCGGTAATTTTTGGGTTCTCCCAGCGAAACTGTCATTCATAAAAATGTGAAGATGCGTGGAAGAACTACGCACTGAAAGTTCTGAAATTAACCAGGGGTCTGTACATGAAAGCCATCATTACATCAAACGCTGTCTCGTCAGAGTCGTTAAATAAACGCAAGAGCAACAAAATTTCGTCGACACAGCGCGGATTGGCATATCGCAGTTCAAAATTATGTATTCTGAATATTATCACGGTAAACAACAAAGTTAAAGGTGAAGGTAGATTTCAGAAACGAACCGCCATTGCTCTCATGAAAATGGTCACAGGTGTCAAATCATGCAAAACGCAAGTTAAGGACAATTTATTACAGGCTGATTCGTTAAGAATTAAAAAGGTGAAAAACGCACAGGCTCGGTATGGGATAATTACACGTTACGCGTATGAATTGGGACGAGAAGACGCCCAAATAGGTAGCTCTAGCAACTTCTGACGATGCCACACCTCAGCAAATACTTTCAGTGTTTAAAGACTACTAATGCACTTTTCTCGGGCTCGCCACCGGGTAAGATAGTTATAGGCAGCCGACGTTTCGGGTTCCGATTCGTTACCCATTCTCAAGGCTACTGATGCGAGCTTGAAAAGACTGTTTACTTGGGCGCTAGGCGGGGCGGGATTGGTCGAGCCCCGATTGTTGTGGTGGAGGACCGTTGACCAGCGGGGACTTAGCTCTGGCGTTCTGAATTCTTCTCAGAATTCTATTCCAAGAGTTGCTGATCGTGTAACCAGTATCCCGGTTGAAATTATTCTTTTTGCCTTATGTATCTACCATATCCGGGAGAATTTCGAGGGTTCTGAAGAGGTACAACATCGAAAGCATCCATAGACCTATGGCCAATTTAAGAGACCGCCTTGTGAGGGCAAAGGACCCAGTTGGCCTCATGACTCCAGGGGTATATAGAATCCCATGCGAATGTGGTGAAGTCTACGTGGGAGAAACTGGGCGAACTGTATCCACGCGTCTGAAGGAACACCGTAGGCATTTCCGGCTTGGTCAACCGGAAAAATCAGCAGTAGTTGAGCATAGCCTGAGTCGGGACCATAAGATCATTTGGGATGACACGACTGTTCTTTGGCGATCCGGCCAATTTTGGGATCCCTTGGGCTTAACCAAAGAGGCGATAGAGATAAGGTTGGAGAAGAATAATTTCAACCGGGATACTGGTTACACGATCAGCAACTCTTGGAATAGAATTCTGAGAAGAATTCAGAACGCCAGAGCTAAGTCCCCGCTGGTCAACGGTCCTCCACCACAACAATCGGGGATCGACCAATCCCGCCCCGCCTAGCGCCCAAGTAAACAGTCTTTTCAAGCTCGCATCAGTAGCCTTGAGAATGGGTAACGAGTCGGAACCCGAAACGTCGGCTGCCTATAACTATCTTACCCGGTGGCGAGCCCGAGAAAAGTACACTAATTTAATTCGCCGGGAAAGTGTTAAATCATACACTACTAATGCAGTTCAACGCAAATACCTCGAGCGCAATTAACATATATGTTAATGCTTGTATGGTACGGCACACATATTTCATAAACAATACTTATCCATATTCATTTCACGCCAGTTTCTTTACATGGCATTATGCTGGGGTTTTTCTCTGAGCATAGACTAAATTTAATGCAGAAATACGAAAGAGAATTACTACGGTTTTCCCTAAAGGGAAAGCAGAACAAACCAGAGACAGCACAGAATATTTCAGGAAAACGTTCATTGAGCAAACAGTTAATTAGAATAAAAGGAAATGGAGAGTATTACGAGAGGCAAAATCTGCGCATGAAGTAAGGAAAGGGACGACGCAAGAGCAGGTAAGTAAGAGGATTGTGTGGTAAGTAGAAACAGGAATGAGGAACATAATGACGATAAAGGGTATGAGAGAGAGGAAATATAGGAGAAAGTCCACTGAGGGGCTCTTAAGTGCAAGGGATATTGCGAAAATGAAATCCCTGTTCTCTCCCGCTGCTAGAGGCGTTCAACTAAGTCATCACACTCTAGGCTTCACCCAACTCTGAAACCATGAAGTTGTCACCTTCGTGAATATGAGTTTCAGAAGTATTCTAACACCATCATTAATAATGAAACGCCATAGCCATTCATAATTCAAGGCTAACGTCACCGTTGTTCAATGATTTAAGGCAACGCTGTGGGCGACAACCCACGTTGACTCCTAGCAAATTTCCGACGTCCCACGAACAGAACAGGTAGATCATTCCACAGTCATTATGCGCAAAGCCATGGCTACATTTCGAATCAAAGTTACCAATATGTATCCATAATCTTTTCTAAAATGGGCTAGTTAAGGGTGAGTCAATAACAATTGGTTATCAAGGTATTCTTTTCCAAATAGATATGAAGTAAACACAAAATATACAGTAAAAAAAGTTTTGAGAAGTTATTTGACTTCACGACTTAACCAGTCCGTAGAAGAAAAATGTATAGCAATATTTTTATTGTGTTTCACGAGAATTTGTGTCCGCATGTCCCCAAGAGTTGAAGCCACATTTCTTCGCGATATAGTATTTTCCCTCTCCTCTATATCTAATATGTACACAATATATTTCTTTGGCGCTGGCATTAGATAACGCAAGATATTAGTCAGTACTATTAGTTAGTTATTCATTTAATTGGTAAGTATTTAATTATGATATAACATCTTGAACCTTCAGTATATGACTGTAAAATTTTCATTCGATTACCGTACCTTGAAAATCATAAGACTAAAATGCAATGTCTTTCACTGATTAATTCATAAGACCAGCGGCAGATCTCTTTGCATCAAACAGAATACTGGCATAAAGTCTTCACTACACGAACTTGAAAGACAGTCTCTGGAGAAAAATAGTTCTGTCAATCAACTGTAGCACTTTTAGAAATAAAGTTGTGTGTGTTATCACCATTGTTAACCAAGCCGTGGTTAAAGGTTTTATAATATTTAAGAGTATTTATGATAACATTCTAGAGGATTGTAAATTATGTCCAAAATGATTTGTTTTTTATTAATGCACTGCTATGAGTACAACTGATGCAAAACCCACATATTTAAACTTCATCTTTACACCAGGATAGGACGTTTTCATTTATTCATGTATATACAAGTATACAATTGTAAAAATAAAAGAAATCTACTAAAATTTTATGACATCTACTTCCCGTCGCCATCCAGGTAAAAAATAAATTCACGACGAGAAAACGATACTCAGCGGTCATCCTTCAAATTTGCAAAAATACCATTCTCCCTCCGTGCTTACGTAACCTGGGATTCGTAAAGTTCCTTGGTAATAAGGCTTCCGATTTCGTTCGGTGTGTACGAAGCAGACAGAGGAATTTTCACCGTAGAACTCGAAGCAAAAGCCAATCAAACTTTCATGCATTACAATTAGACCCGCGCCTCATGTACACGAAAATCCCCGCCCCATCTAAACAGAGGCCCATCGAGGGTAATAGTTTTATACGGAATTAGGAGGATAATAACATTGTCTCGCTTAAAAAGACAATTCCCCCGCGAACCATATTCTCCTCTCTCTGAAGAGGACATTCTATGAACATGTGATGGGATCAGAAGTGAAGCGAAAATGGAAGCTTTTTGGGAAAAGGATGCAGTGGCAATGTGTTTCGGGAGGAGGGCCACGTATTGTCGAGACGGAATATTGCACTGCGGGGAGAGATAAAAGAGGGAGCTCATTTCGTCCGCTACGGCGCGAGGCCTGAAGGGAGAAAGAAAATGAAAAAAGGCTGGAAGGGGGGAGGTGGAATTAGCCACCGTTCGCAGGGCATGCATGATCAATACAGACGAGGGAGAATAAACAGGACATAAACATAAAATTAAGGGGCTCACTGATGTGTGTGATTTATGTATATATCATTTCTAAACATACCTCCGACAAATTTGAGCAAGAACTAAAAAAAAGTTGTCCGCCGAAAAACCCTGAACCCTTAATTTCAGATCATCCCTAATTTCTATTCCCTACTTGCCCAAACGAAGTTTTCAGAAAGATATAAATAAAAAAACAGAGAAAAGTTTTAGACTCATTGCTTCAAGAAAATTTCAAACAATTTCCTCAGCTTTTCAGCCAACTTAAATGCACCGTTCCACTACCAATTATGAACACCTCACTCGAAGCATGCTCTGAGAACGAAATTAGTTTAAGTTTCGAAAAAAATTATAAAAAAGTAGAAATGAGATACTGTACAAAAATCCAGAGCTTGAATAACTTGTTAATATGGAGTAGGTTTAATCCCATGAATGGAGAGAATGAAATAAGTACAAGTAAGCCCTTTTTATCAATACAGCATCACTCACGTCTACATTGTAAACTAACAAACTTCCCGCAGGAATCCATTCCACTTCCTCAGAAAATGAGATTCGAAAAGAGAGATTCTTTCCAAGAATTCAAAGAGATTACACTGAAGTGATTCTGATACTAAGGTCTGATCATAAACAAACGGATCAAGTGAGCACAAGAAATGAACTAATGTTATTATTAAAATGAATAAATATAAATTGCAATCCCACTATCAATGGGTAAGAATGAAAAACCTACGGGGGAGATTAGGGTGGGACGAAGAAGGTGGTTTGAAGAAGAAAAGACAGGCAAAGAATTGCTTAGGGCCGTAATAGAGAGGAGGAGGCTGGATAAGCAGGAAAGGGCGAGAAATGGCTTTATGGTCGGGATGAAGAAGGACCATTGAGGTTGATGGAAAAGAGTCTGTATCAAACTATAGCCTGAAAACCGAAATAACAACCATATCGGTTATCCCCGCTATTTCCCTGAATGACTTCGTTCTGATATGCCTAGAAACAAGATAGAAAAATATAGAAACAAGAATGCCAAAAGTACTGCTAAGCAAAATAGAGAAATGTAAAATACTGAGAGGAAGGCCGAGAAGACGTTGGATTGACGAAGTGAGTAGGGACGTGGAGGCATTGGGATGAAGCTGTCCGACAAGAGCAATGGAACGATAGAGGGCAATGGCGAGGCTTAGTGAACTCCTAGACCCACGTTGAGTGGAACAAGATTTCGATACGTCATGTCATCAGGACGAAATGGACGAATTAGTGGACGTAAAGCAAGAGTATTCACCATCTGT
Source organism: Ceriagrion tenellum (assembly GCA_963169105.1). Classification (NCBI taxonomy): domain Eukaryota; kingdom Metazoa; phylum Arthropoda; class Insecta; order Odonata; family Coenagrionidae; genus Ceriagrion; species Ceriagrion tenellum. The sequence continues at coordinate 124,278,421 of OY720634.1, read as the reverse complement.
AAGAAATTTAGGGAAAGTAACTCCAGAAACATATACTGACTACACACTGCTATGGACTCCACTCGATTTTACCATAGCGCTCTATGAGAATGCCGTTTATTATTAATTTAAATGAACAGAAAAACACAGGTGAGGATAATTCATGTGAAGGACATACGTGCTTGCTGATCTCTTAGTAAGTTACCGATGCAAAGCATCGTGAAATTACAAAATCAGTGCGTCAGTCCGTAAGGGCGATAGGAAAATCGAGATAAACAAAAAATGCGTGACCCGTTGAGGTAGGCTTCTTTACCTGCTGAGGCAGTTTTCTCTAACGTTGAAACCTGCCTCAACGGGTAGACTACCCAAATAAAAATAATAAGCTAATCACATAAGCTAACAAGTTCATTTTCTTGTGGAATTTGCCCAGAGAAAAAAAAACAAAATATTGACATGGATGAATACCTTATTTATTGTGCCTAGTATACGATAGAAATTAATATTATAAGTCATCCTGACACATAAGTTTTACGTAAATGCCAAAAAGCCACTGTTTTAAAACATTCTTCCGGGCTCCACATGAGACATGTAAGTTTAGAATCGCTGGCTGTCAGTAGTCATCCTAAGCTAAAAGCTAATAGGGCAATCCAGTAAAATAAAACATTAAAATCTGACAGGGTACGTCTCCTTGTTAAGGAAAACGACATGAATAATACTCAAAGCAGACGTGAGCTAAATGCTTTACAACAGCTCGAATTTTTTAAAACGATGTTGTGACCCAGATATTAATCTTGTCTTCCCGCCAATTTCCCTATCCTATCCGCCAATGCACGACTTTTCCCAAATTGTCCTCTCTCCCAAAACTCCCGCTCCTTCCTTCTACTGGTAAAATACAAGTGAGCGTGATACCTTTTTCATCACCTGATGATGATGCTTCACCATCGAAACCCGGGTCGTGGTGAAGCTGAATTTTCCTGTGATTTGTAAAAGTTACCAGAGTAAATGAATGACTTAAAGCTTTGCTAAATAACCACTTAGGCACAGTAATCTTTTCATTCAATTCGGAGATAGGTTACGACATACCAAATCCATCATTTTCCACGATCAACTTCATAAAATATTCAACGAAGCCAATAATATTACCAGTGGTAAACGAGTCTCAATAATTGATAAGCTAGCGGCGACCGCCGTGACCGATTCCCTCACGTGAATTATTAATTCGAATGGATTTATGGTTTCATGTTTAGTCAAAAAAGATAAAATTAACATACAGTTAATCCTAGAAGCTTTGTCAAGGAGAACACAGAAATCATTCTCAATCACATATTTTACATTAGATTTTTTTAACTGATTGACTTAACGTATAATATGTTATAGGATAATCAAATTAAATTAATTCAGCACATATATATTTCCCCGTAAAATTAAAACTTTTGAGATAATTGCCGAGGTTAATTTTAACATCAAATGGAAGGCAGCTTGGAAAATTGGTACACAAATATATATGAAAGTGCTCTTTCGACATCTTCGATAAATCACGAAATGGTTAGCAATCAGCCTAAAAACCGGGTTACACGTACCGGAAGAAATTGTTCTTATTTTTGGGGGAAGAAAAACAGAAAGCCCCGAAGGAGCCGTAGAGAAAAAGATACAAAGCCCAAAATTTTGTTCAACGCTCTCAAACGTATCGGCTCAGTTACGCCTAAAGCTTAACCTATCAACCCAACTAAGTGATGATAAATGATCGCCCACATGCTTGGAAATCATGGCATTGTAAAAATGAATTAAAAAGAATAACAGATACAAATTACCATAAAGACCTTAATTAAAGCTATTTCTCATGACTAAGCATAGTAACATGGGTGCTTGAAGATCTAGCAGCCTCCAGGCAACAATATTGGAAGGTATATAAATGGAAAAAATTTCTAAGGAAGATGAAGGGTAAAATACAAGAAACAATTTACGAAGGGTGGGAGTCTGAGATGTTGAGGAAAAAATGGTGCAGTTTGCCGAAAACAGAATGCAGTGCAGTAAGCCAATATCGGGCTTGTCGACAGCTAATGAGGACACACATCTTATGTCTAATCCAAATCTACGAGTGCTTCTTATGCGGGAGACCAGGTAAATCAAACATCCCAGCGGATGAAACAAGATTCGATGACTTTCCTTGATTTTTTTCAACCTTGAACGCTTCTATAGCCTAGGCGTAGTCATACACACTATATTGCCACAGAGAAATGACTCGTTGAGATCTGTTCGACCGCTTTATTCTAGTGAGTTTCCAGCAATGGAATATTTTTGCCGTATAAACAGTGCTTTAGCTACTTAAGCGGCCCGATTTCCATAAAAAATAAAAAAAATACAACCATACAATTAAGTACTCGTTATCCAATTTTAAATTAATTACGGAATCAAATGGATTTTGCATAATAAACTGAGAAAAACTGGATTCCACTTCTATTCCCCCAGATTTAATTTTCGGACATAAATTCAATTCCTGTGGATAGACAGCTAAGTTTATTTTCCCCTAAAAGTTTAGAGGAAAAAAATATATCGCACTAAAAAGTTTTCGCAAATGAGGCAGGAAAAAGAGACCATTAAAACAACACTAAAATCAAGCGAACTTGATCGATTCCGAAGTTAGAAATTACTTAATATTATCGCTAAGCTTAAGCGTGGCACGGAACAGCCCAGATTCATGAATGCTCTACACCGAATTCATATTACTGAGAACTAATAAGAATCTGAGACGTTGAATTGTGAACTCTTTCTTGTATGGACGTCATTGAATCCTCATGTAACATTCAAAGAAGTTAGAAGTAAAAAACTGGAGAGAAAAGCGGGATAATTTACAAAATAAGAGATCTCATTGCTCATTTTTACCATCAATTATATAGCTCTGCGATCTATATAATGGGTATCCTAAAATAATATTATCACGAAAATTGGCTATAAAATGCTACTGCATCAAAACGGAAGTTTTAACGAACACAAAAATACAAATATTGCTTCGATTTGTTTAAAAGTGTAATGATAATGATGAAAATTTGTTTTTCATTGCCAAGAGGATAAAAAAAATCACAAAAATTAACTTTAAATACAGTTTAAATACCGAGCTCTCATTCAAGGCTATAGAAGTCCGGTGATTCATAATGCTCTCTTTGATTCTTAGAAGGTGGGTGGAATCATATGTGATTCATGCAAGGAAGGACATTCGCACCGCATTTCGTAATTATAAATAATTTTCTGATAAACACAAATTACCAACATTGAATGCAAAATACATTCCGGTATTTCCCGGAATGGGCGGGGTTTCCGGCAAAATTTTCAGCGGCTAAAACTCTATTAAGAACCAGAAGAAGAGGAATTTAGAAGAGGAATCTTTATCACGATGATGCGTGTAATTAAATAACCAAAAATGAATCGGAGAGAAAGATATTTCAGCGAGGAGAGTGGGGATGGAAACATAACACCGAAAAAATTACTGACGACAAACAATGATATAATTTTATACGTAAGTGCTCATATGGTCGTGAGCAAAAAACTACACAAATTTGCCTTGAAACCCCATTTTTACGGATAAGACAAAGGAGAGAGTATCAAAAGATAATTGTTAGGACTAAGAGTAGAGCCAAGAAGATAACACCCCGAATTTACGCAAGGGAAATGGAAATAAATAAGATTAGCCAGAAAGCCCTTAATTCATGCGCGAAACCTAATTGCTTTCTGTCACCGTTTTAAGCTGTGAGCGAGCCCAGATTACTCGGATCAGATAATAGAACGAAGAGATTTATCGCACCTCCGCGTGTCTTTCATTGTAATGAGGGCGACCCAGTTATGCATGAAACACAGATCTCGTTCGAAGAAGGGATCCGGACCAGATGCAACCCCTCCAAAATAGCAGCACGGAGACAAAAATAAGATACAAGAGAAAAAAAACATGTTTCACAAGTCGCTCTAATTGCGGGAGGAAATTTACCACTAAGAACCTTCATATCTCTATCCGAGGTACTCGACAGAGAGGCTGTCAGTAATTAATTCCACATGCCAGCAAGCTATTCGCACGAATGGCTTTTCATTGTGACTGAAATTTCATTTCCATCTTTCGTTTCTATTTTTAAAAATTAACGATATAAAATGCATATTGATAGTCTCAGATATTACCATTCATGTAGATGCAAGGAACGTGTCAGACTAATGCATTTTAAAATGCTAATTTGACACGAGAGCCTAAAATAAGAGAGAGAGTTTTGCATGCCATTAATGTATGAAACAACAATCAAAAATCCTTAAAAACAAAATTAATAACAAAAAGAAAGCCGAAAAAATTACAAAATTAGTGGTTTATCCTCCTAAGAAAAAGCGTTTAAATTCATGCTCAGGAACTGAGATCATTAATAACAGTATCTCACGAGAGAACTTTATAATAATTCTGTACGAATAAGAGAAATCGAAAAATTTGCATAATTTTAAGTCGGCATAAAAAATAAGAATATTAACCCAAGGAAATACGCCTCTTTTGTCATGATTTCTACGACGTATATACAATACCTATATTCTAAGATTAGACTACATTATAAAATTATTCACTCATTCTCCAAGAAATTAATTAATCTTGAACAAAAACAATAGGCATACTTATAACTTGGCAACTAGTAAATTAGACAGGGTGTCATTAGATAGAATTAGATATCAATGGACGCCTCGCCGGAGCACCGCCGCACGCCGCAAAAAAAATACGCCATGACGCCGCCACTGACGAATACTACAGCGTCTTATTGCCCGATGCGCAGTTAACGAGGGTAAAAGGACACGTGACGCTGACGTTACAATAAGCCTAACCAATTTTAAGGCCTTCGATTTAAATATTAATACCAACGCTGAGTCCATTACACCATGAACAGTTATTAAAAAAACATATTTTATGGCTTTCGCGGTTGAGTTAAAATATAAAATAAGGATTTTTTTCGCCTTGAAATGTTAATTTTAAATATTCCCGGATTTACCAGAAATTCCCGAATAATTCACGGAAATTTCCCGGATCGGAAATTCCCAAATAATTCCCGGTTTTCAAGGGTCCGTGAACACCCTGTTAGATCACATAGCGATAGACCACACCAGAAAACTATTTGACGTGAAAGAAAATATCAATGTAAGTCTTTGAGTTGACTCATTTTTTTCAAGCTGTACATATAAATAGGATTGTTCACATTCCTTCGTTAGATTTTTGCCACGCCTTCTCTACACACTATTTTATTTCATTAATGCACGATTAGGTAAATGGGATCAGGCTTGAATAACGCACGACTAAAGTACTTGAATTCAATGAAATATCAACTCTGGTAAATTAATAACTACATCAAATATCCTTTCAAGAAACTCTGACTATCCTTTGATTTCAATATTTTGTCAGAGGGTATCGATGAGAACACAAACAATTAAAGGAGGAACTTTTTTCAAATCTTTTAAACAAATAACGTAGGAACTCTCGGAGCTTCCACGAACAAGCTTGTCCACTTAAGCATTACTCTTAGGTTGGTTTGAACGAGATAGGTCCTCAGTCATTAAGGAGAACATTTTCAAATAACACTAATTCATTTCAGCAGCTGTTGGAAGCAAGGAATACACATTCAATTTTAAAACTTGAAATAATATACTTTTACACGACTGAATTTCTAAGAAATTAAATAAAATGTCAATGTAAGTCTTTGAGTTGACTCATTTTATTCACGCGGAACATTAAAAACTCCTTCAAAACGGAAGGTTTATTTCGACCCTGAAAAAATTACTGCAGTGACAACATGATTGATTTCCAAAAATAGTTGAGAAAACATACAAACTACTCACTGTTAATTATTTGGCGAGATCTAGGTGTTATAAGTTCCCCATTATTAAGCAAGGTCTCTCTGGCGTGCATAAATGCACCATTTTACATGCACAAGGAGCTGATTCTTTGGTATTTTTGGAAGGGTGAGATATGTTTCTATAAAATGAGACCGAATTATTTTGATTTCTAGAGACATTTTTCTCAAACTACCTTAACTGAGTCCACAGTACACACACACTCGAGTCTTTTCATAATAAAGTATTCATTCTGACGTTGTCTCATATTCCTATAGTGCTTTAGGATTCCCTGAATCGTTTGGCGTCTAGCGTTCAGCTCAGTTGAAAATCATACTACATGAACCGCTAGAAATCAGGCGGTCAAACCTTTAGCCATAGCGTCCCGCAGGAAAACACGCGAGCGGTGCAGCGAGATCGTAAAACAGCTGCATCACCTTTTATCTTATGGGCCGCTTGAAATATCCAGCTTTCGCCGACTAGTACCAGTTTCTATTCCTTAATTACTGGAAAGCAAATGCATACCAAGAACAACATATTCTCACCAGGGGACAAACGCACAAATTTTCAGTTAATAAAGTCTCCAGTCCAAAGCGCAGGATTCAGAGCCTTTTGAATTCATTAATGTTGACTAAAAGAGTTATGTCAACAAACTCTCTTACGATGATGTTTTCGTGTTTTGATCGGTAGAAATTTAACTTTCAAGGAAAATCCACTTGTCATATCGGTATTTCGCAAAGATATAACGAATGCGGGGTATAAAGGTACTATGTTTTCCCCGATTTCCTCAGTCTAACCGTAAGTTCCATGTTTTTCGATTTTGTTCATTGAAAATAGTGTGCGGAAACGTAGATTTTCGAAGAGTAGTTTTTATCTGAAGAACAAGTACACAAAATAAAGGCACTATTCTACTATCCCCCCCACCGGTCTATTTTATGCCACACCTTTTTCTTGATAAAAAAAACAATTGACAGATAGAAATCAATTGAGCTTTATTCTATTCAAAAAAGATATGTAACGCTTTACGGAGAACTGAAACTCAACATTTATCCTTCGTTAGTTTTTGCCACGCCTTCTCTACACACTATTTTATTTCATTAATGCACGATTAGGTAAATGGGATCACGCTTGAATAACGCACACCTAAAGTACTTGAATTCAATGAAATATTAACTCGATAATATTAATGATATATTATATTAGTTTACAATCTGACACGGACAGAGTAACACGCCTTGAAAATGGAAAGCAAGTCGTTTTCCGAAACGTCGACAAACATGAAGCCAATCACCTGGTGCAGAGCCCGAGAAGAGTTTATCAACATTTATCGTTTACGAAATGCCATTTCTGATACAAGAAACCACATAGCAGATCCATATTTAGGTCCAGCATTCTATTCTATTGTGTATCCAGTGTAGACGTCATGCTTTCATAACAGTATAACAAGTATTATATAATTACAAGGTCCTATTCGTATACTTATTTTGTATGTCGACATCTTCTAGAGAGAAATGAAAACCGGTTTCTTCACCAATAATATGAACTAAATGCATTGTTGAAAAACAACTCGATAAATAACAAATAGCTACTAAATTCAACTTTCATAACTCACGTTACAAGGACGATTTAAACAGATAAGGGAATGGTGAGTGCAAAGTAGGTAATAACAATACCCACATTACTGATATGGCAACGCGGTGGAACATTACGATGAATGATAACGACACATATATTCTGAAGAAGACTAGGCTTTGTCCAACTGAACGGCAGCTCCCATCGTGACCGAGGAGTGGACATAAATGTCTGTTTGCGCCAAGCAACTAGCTCAGTTGAAATAAGTACGGAAAGGAGATCAAACATCCGTGCACATCCTGCCGCAGGCCATCACGCGAGTGGAGTTACGCCAGTCTCGGAAATCAAAATCACAAACCAATCCTAGTCGCTTTTAACTCGACGAGACTTCGTCACGTACTCCTCAAATCGTTCATGTCACCCCATTCGTTTCCTCCACACCCTGTGGCGGCGCAACCTCCGCGCCGAACGGAAAGAAAACCCCGTATTCGAAGGAATGAGCTCGTTCGCATTATATCGTCAAATGCGCCAGAGATGCGCGAAGTTACACAGCCACATGCAGTGAGGTTAAAGAGACTTGGCAGACTGCCCTCGCACGCACATGGGATGAAATGTGTTGGGTGGAATGACAAGACGACTCTGAGCGAAGAAAACGGAGTGCGAAAAGCGAGAGTTTACAAGGAGAGAACGAAATACTGGGAAGGAGCGGGTGCGGCTGGCAAAAGATGAAAGGAAACGGGAGGGTTGGAAATTGGAAGAGGGAACGGAGAGGAAGAATACGGAACAAACGATTTCCGAGCGTGAGTAGAAATTCCATGCATATCCAGGGGGTCGAGGAAGAAAGCCTCCAGCATAGGCGGCTCTAAGCTACCTCATGAATCTCGCGATGGCTGATAGAAACCAGACACAGCTTTCCTGTTCCCAATTCTATTAGGGAATGCTACCCAGAATATAACTGTGTGAAAGGTGATGGGACTCAGGAAAAATATGGATGAAAATGTAAGAAGAAGCAACTACGAAACATGAATTACCTTAAAAAATCTACAGGAATCACGTCCTAACATATCGGCAACATAACGAAAGAAATCATCATCATAAATTTTCTAATGTCAAGTTTGTAAAGCAGTCTTAAAATTTCAGATATATAATATCAGAAATTTTCTAAGTATCATTTAAGAAATGTGCTAATCAATTGGTGCGCGGGAGGAGAGATACGTGAGAAATGAAATTTGACAGGTTTTATTGGCAAACAAAACTGATCGGGGGATCCGATCCGGCACGCTCCGGTAAAGTCGAATGTTACATTTCAGGACGGATTTCGTACCTAGGGTGCATAGTGATTTACATGTCGGACATTAGGGGTGAAAAATCAATGCTAGCGTGTTTCAAACGCGTGCAGAATTTCGTCCAACGATAAAAATAATACTTTCCAAAAGTTACCCGCCGAAAAGAAACAGCGACATTTTTGGTGGCGTCAGGGCAGTTTTTCACACATTACGATGAAATTTACATCGCAAAATTTCATAAAATCCATCCAACCGATGCACTGAACGAAATATTGCAGACAATTATAGAAACTAAGATCGCGTGCGAAAGCCACGCCTCCAAAACATATTCCATTCCCTGTATTTAATGACCACAAAGGGGGTAATATACGGTCATAGGTATCTATCACCTCATAAACTCCATCATTCCTCGAATCTAATTTTAGACACCATCAGAACGCAAATGAGCATGCAATTTAAATCACATCAAAAGTTAGCCATTGTACAGGAACGTCAATATGTGAAATGAGAAACAGAGTAGAGAAATTAGAAAATCAATTACCGCTTGTAAATCATACACAGCATTTCATTTAAATGTGATGACGAAAGGCGGAACATGATTAATATGTCGTTCTCTATTTCCATTATTTCTCTCGAGCCAAGTCGCATTACAAATAATCAAATCCACACAAAAACGCAACGGTACAATTAGCTCAGAATAGCGGATAAGTGCGTGGATGTGATCTATAGTTCTTTCATTAATTGCCGGCAATAAAAACTTGGCCGCAAAAACCCATCATCTCTGGTGGTCTAATTAATTTTTATCCTAGATGTATGCGACAAACGCTAAGCTACGCCACGAAGGGAGCGAGCCAAAAGGAAGAAATATTAGGGAGGGATGCAGAGGAAGATTGGATTGGAAATTATTTCCGCTAAAAAGTCTTATCTACATGCGGCAAGAACGGAGGGCTCATTGCATGCAATGTAATTATTAAGCAAGCAAAGGCACACAGCTTCCACTCATTCACTCAGAGTTATTGGTTTTTTACGAATGAGTCCCTTCAGATTTCAAACTCGTTCATTAAGCATCTGCCACGAACATGCAGTAAGAAAAGAAATTTTTAAGAAGCAAATTCAAAGGGTACAGTAGTAAAAGACAGTCCTGGGACAAGGATGTTGAAGCTTGAAGGGCTCAGAGATAATACCCATTCGCCCGAATCATCGGACTTTTACGGGAATAGTCCCTTCCTATTACTTCTTTCATTTCAAAACCATTCACCATACATTCGTCACGGGATCGTTCTAGGGGAGGGCTAGAATGGATGGTATTGTCGACAGTTCGGGGGAATTGGCTGCGGGTGCCGCATCGCGGGCATCCGGTGCAAAAGTGATAGCTGCTAGAAACCCAGAGATAAAAATGGAGAACATCATCCAGGCGTGGACATAACTCGAACAGGGTGGGGATAGGAAAAAGGGCGTGGGGAGTACACCTGTCGGCCCCTTGGGGGTAGTAGCTTGAGAGAGAAAGGAGGAGGTCGCCCCGACCGGGGTTTAGGGCTGAAGGAGTGTCTTCTTCTCACGAGCAGCGCTCAAGACGCGCGTTAGGAGCGCCATAAATATGAGGTCACGCACCGCGGCTACGGAGATGGATGGGAGTGTCTTCGGGTGAGAGCCGAGAGGGGAGGGGAAAGTAATTAAAACGGGCGCCTGAAGGGAAAACGGACGGCTGTGATTTGGGTATCAGCAAAAAGGACGGAGGACCAGGGCGGGAGAGAATGTCTCACTACTACGACTTTCTTGCAGTTGGCCCTTTCGATTAATTCACTGCACGTTTTCCCTCGCTATGCCAGTACGACTGCATGAGTCAAAAACTTTCTCGATAAGAATAGGAATAATTTATTACTCGACTGCTCTGGTACAATGCTGTGTACAAACATCAATGAGCTTTAGGCAGCCTCAAAGGTCACACTATATTTCGCTACTCATCAATTTTCTAGTAGAGTTGGCTTCTCATTGTTGTTCTGAGAGTTGGTTTTTCACGAAAATGGAACCAATATTGAATAAAAATACTTATTTTCAAAAAGCCTCAATCTCGCACTAATCCCACTTTCCGGTTGTACCGCTTCTAATAACTGCTTCCATTAATGGCATCCCCGGAAACTTCGAAAAATCACGTGAAAAATATTTTACATTATTCCATGAATACATTTTTCAAAAACAACTTTTTCCGACAATTTGACACGTCCACAACGAATTTGCCTCTGAATTTCGGTAATTTGACTCCAATCATTGCAGAAAATTTCTAAGAATTGAAAAATATGATGGGATGGCGTCTTTATTTCGCAACTCTTCAATATCCTAGGACAGTTGGCTTCCGATGAACGGATTTTCTCGGAAGTGTTATTCGGAAGTATAACTCAATTAGAATAAAAATACTTTTTTCCAAATGTATCATTCAATCTCGTGTCAAGCAACATGAAATTTCATGTTCAATTTAAAAATTTAAACAACGACGAAAGATATGATTTTTTTTGTTCTTACCAAAGAGAGGACATGAATTTCAACATGTAGGCAGAGAACTAATCAAACGGGATTAATTAAATTCTCCAGGGGAACAATTACAATAGTTAACTATGCAAAAATTCTGCTTACCAATAATCGATGGGTTCCAAACTAAGCATTTCTAATTTTAAACTACTTTAGTAGTTGGAGGAGATGTTGGTCAACAATTTAAGAAAAACATAACCAGATTATGAATGAGATCTAAAGAGACCACTATAAAACTATTATAAAAAGCAGCTTTAGTTACAATAAATTAGTTACAATATTTGTTATGATGTTTGGTTAATAAAAATATTTCTCATGTTTATGGAACCAAAAGAATCGACAGATTTTTCAGACATTCCACTGTTCCCTGTGTTATAAATTAATAATATCTCACTGCACTTTAAAATTAATGAAGCGTTTAGCACCTGCTATTAAGAATATTTTACAAAAAACTAACGAGACTACAAGAATTTCGTCTATTCGCCTTTCAAAAATTTTCTTAAGCTCGATAATGTTATTTGAGTTCCAACGCAGAAGCTATTTGTTAGCATCTTATCACCTAATTGGTAGGTTTTGGGATATTAGTTATCCTAGCGTCATAATTTCTGGCAACTCGTTCCGTTTTCCCTTCAATAGGTGATCCGCCCATTTATTGCCCTTCTCAGCATTCCCTCTCTTTTCAAAACGTCTTCCATACATCTTTTCAGCCTCCCCCGAACCTCCTCTACCAGCTTCCTCTCCTGACCAACCATAACCAATACCTTATATTCAAGAAAAAGGGATATTAATTTCGAAAGTAATATTAGCTGGTTTACGTGAATGTACCATGAAAAATGAAAACAACAACAGGGCTGGACCACAAGAACGGCTACGACATTTAAAAAATGAAGACGATAGAGCACGGTGATCTCCACGACTCTTCAGTTAATTGATTTTGAATCACCCCGGCTAAAATTATCCCATCAAACGAAACATTAATATTTTGGAAACTCGATTGTTCATAAGAGCCTGAAATTACATTACCCAGAAGGTCAATCAGAGATGCACTTCCCACTGATGACTAAGAGACGCGACCAACGGCTCCTTCGCCGAACATTTTATCACGTACACCCGACGTTCACCGTTAAGGAATGACGAAACGCAAATCGATATTTCGATTTACAACGCGTTCCCGATTGGCTGAACCTTCGCTGACCTCTTGGCAGCGACTCGAATTGTGAGAGAACAAAAAAAGCTGGTCCGGAGCAGTTAGACGTCACTGATTAATTAGACAAGTGACCGCACGCTTAAAGGAAAAAATATATAAAAAAATACGAGCCGAAAACCAAAATCGGCACACCCACATCCTCTGCGCGAATCCAGCCCACAAAAATAAAAATTTTGGAGCCGTTCAACATTTGGAGGCGAGGGAGGAGAAAGGGGAAGGTTGAAGTTAATTGAGTTTTCAAGAGTCAATGCGTCAGGAGGGAGATGAAGAAGGAGAGGGGAAAAAATACTACACACATATATAGGCGGCCGACTCCGTTCTGTTCACGAGCGAGAAAATCGATTCGACTCCTAATGAAAAAGATCACTTCCGAAGCGAATGTTTTCGCCTCTCCCGCTGAGATGAGGAGCTCATAATTAGTCAACGTTTTTCAAATGATCTCGGCGGGTACATATCTTATTCGAACCGTAAGAAAAAACCAGGCAGAATGATTATGAATATGCACGACTACAAATTGTGAAAATGTTGGCTCTAGACGCGCACACGTTCCTTTTCCCTCACTCTCCTTCCTCGCGAGATCCAAGTGTTCACTTTCCGCGCCTAGCGGTAACAGGGTGACGTGCTAATGAGCGAGTGGAAGATTAATACGCGATGTGTAATTATAGGTCATGATTAATGACTACGCCTGGCGAATGAAACGCCCTGCCAAAAATTCGAGTGATCCATTAGAATGGCTCTTTAGATGTCATAATTGAACCTTTGCCCTATACTTAAGCTTACTTGAAAAGCTAAGATAAAACATATTCATGTAAATACACCGGAATCTAAACGGGCAGCATTAATCTGGACGTGAAGTGCACAAAGCTTCCTTCATGGTTAAATAGCAACTGTCTCCCTCACATTGTCACAATTAACAGGTTATATCTGGGTTCCAAAATAACAATAGGCATTCTCTCTTTAAAGAAACACAGCTTGCAATGATCTCGATGTAGCTGGATGAGAATTGTAAGAAGACCTTTTAAAACTAAAACCTTTACATTATTCCGGAACCAATATGAACAATTCAGTATCTCGGAGGAGTGTTTCTGATACACACATACGCTACGATACTACATTGATTTCTTACAAGCATCGTACATTTCTTACGCATCCGCATTTCAATTGCAGTAAATAACCACATTAAATAATATGACTAGATTTTTAAACAGGGCAATGATAGCAAAAAATAACTTAGAATGACAGACATAGCTTGACCAATGCACGATAAAACCAGCTTCTAAAAATCTAAGCTAAACATATTTTAATCGAAATCAGAGCATATTTCACGTAATCCTCACAAAAAATACTTTGCTTGACCCAACGTTTCCAAAAGAAAGACTGGGACGTCAGAGTAGACAACTAAAGGATCAAGATATTTTAATGAAATATGAAGACCTACCTCCATGCTATAAGTAGGTACAATGTGGAGGGAGTTCCAGAGAAGAAGACCCTTCACTATAGAGAAAAATACCAACTAAAGGACTCCAAAAGAGATTACCCTCTATAAATGTAAGGGATAAAAATATTAGTTGTACACACAAATGCACATAATTTTCATAAGCAATTCAAGCCCGAGAACAAGTCCAGGCTTAATACTTGGAAATACCGAAATTTATCGCCCCGGGGTAAGAACCATTAGCGCCGCAGATGGCGAAAGAGATAAAACGCTTTCGATTCGCAAGCAATGGGTAGTTTATCTCGCTCGCATAAATCAAATGGACTGCGAAATTAATAACGAGCTGGCCTAGGGGGTCTTGGGTTCGAAACTCAGCCCATAAAGATACGATACACGCTTTCAGAAAAATCTACCATCGGCAAACTCAAAAATCCAGTCCATGATATCTGTAAATAATATACGTATCCGCTTTAGGGTAGCTATGAATTTTCAAAACAGAAATATATGACTAACGAGTTTTTCATAACGTTAGAGTTAAAATTAATTAATCGGAATGGATTGTTATTAATTGATATACGACAAGGCAGCTTATTAAAATGAATAATTGCAACAAACATTTAGCATCATAAGATGCCGAATGCCTCAAGGAACTAAATATTAATAGGCCAATGGCAATTAAGAAAAATAATTGCGGTTAGGTTATCTTTCCCGTGAAAAAACGCATCGTCATGTAAAAATTATTCTGTTTACTCAAAACTAAGCAAGAAAGACTACCGTAAATTGTTGATTTTTTCCAGGGTCATGCCAGTAGATTCATTAGAAGTAACAGTGTTTGATGAATCTAAACACAGGGAGGCAAACCGCAGAGCAGTGTTATCGATTATTAACGATGCCATCGAAAATACTGCCGACAAAGTTGTTGATTTATAATGCGAGAGTACGCAGACCATATAAATACCTGGATGTTGGCAACAACGTAGTTTCTACGAGATTAAAATAAGATAAGATAGTAATAAAATCTAACGTCCACGCTGTGAGGACACTTTCCAGGGTACGTAGCAGTAAAATCAAACGCTGATCTGGATTTAATGCAGGAAAAGAAATGGGAGAAACAGTTCAGCACATTCCTCAATCACAGCCACACGGCGCACATTTTTCCGTTAACTACCACAGTCGACACTG
Source organism: Ceriagrion tenellum (assembly GCA_963169105.1). Taxonomy (NCBI): domain Eukaryota; kingdom Metazoa; phylum Arthropoda; class Insecta; order Odonata; family Coenagrionidae; genus Ceriagrion; species Ceriagrion tenellum. The sequence goes on along the minus strand of OY720634.1, from coordinate 124,263,393 downwards.
AATCAGAAATGATAACTCATTCGGAGCAGTACACCGGGACTGGAACATGGAGAGGGTCGTAGAGATTCTTAATTCCTCCGCTCGACATCCCATTGTTTTTGCCTCCGAGGCCAGAAGGAAGGGATTTGAGGGTGGGAGAGGGAGAAACGTCGCTTCAAAAATGTCTGCACAGCGAGAGCCGGGAGGAGTTTTCTCGGTGAGGAGAATTAGGGTGAGGGGGGGAGGGCCATTTAGGGCTGCTAAAAGGGGGAGATTGGGTAGGATAGGGAAAGGAAGGGATTGAGGAAATAGGCAGAGGGTGGAGAAATGTTCGAGAGGAAGGGTGAAGGAATCAAGGAGTGGCCCTGGGCATCCTGCCAGGGCTTCACACACAGACACAGAGGGGAGGCCGAACCTTATCGAGCGAGTCCTATGGGCTTGGCTGTCCGGGCACCACCGGGAGTGCAGACGCCGCCTCCGCCGCCGCCTGCCCCGGCAGCCCTTGCGGGGCCATATGGCGCCGACGGCGGCGGCGGAAGAATGGGCCCTCTGAAGCCGCCACCGCCGATCTCCTCCTCTGCATCGTTCGGAATTAACGCGAGGGGTAGGGAGGAGCAACGAAATAGAAATCATCCATAAACCTACATCACTGCATCGGATGACTGCCGACTCGAGGATATGAGTAATTGCCTTAAAAAATAGGTAAAGTTACTTCAAAAAAGAGGTACAAAAACTCGTTCTTTCCGCGCACAACGAGTGACCACAATGAAAACTGAACTCCAATAAATACATGTCACCATTTCACCTCCCAAAACCTCACATATTTACACGGCGGTTGTCCTTTCACCCCCTGTCACACGCCCATGCGGCGGCTCGCAGGGTAGTATGTAGATGTAGATGAACTTTGCAAATTCGCACAAGTTATGAATCTGCCCTAAATAATTTAGGTGAGTAATTTCGGACATACCGGCACTCCAGTAAAACATACGATCTGTAACATCTATGTTGACTTAATAACAAGTCGCTAGAAACAAGCCCATCAGAAGTTTAGTATTCTTTATTGGCAAGCAGCTCCAAATAATATTTCGCTGCTCTCATTAAAAAAAAATTAATTCACAATTTAACCTTCATCGTCACTAAATATCCCAACGGAATTATCTACACGGTAAAACATCAAATTCATTTATTTTCAGACATGGACTTCATTCACCGTACCAATGCCCGCTTAAGTTATATTACAACAAAATTTCTTTGTAATGGAATATGAAACGGTCAGGCATTAGGGTTCTATATGGACAGTTTTAATCTTATTTTACCTTCAATACCTAATTCGTATTCCCAGTAAATAATTAAACCAACATAATATACAGAATCTTAGTGTATTCCCCGAAGGAATCCGACTCTGAAGTATCCGACTAATGCAGCAAGCGACAAAAAACAACTATTATCAGCAGCTTTTAACAAAGTCTTGATTCACAATTAACTTTCCTTAGATATTTATAGAAAGATTTAAACGGTCATTTTCGAACTGAATCAACATGAAATAAAGGACGAAGTATTCTCTAGAGGGAATCCTCCGTATCCGGTTTTACGCTTATGCAGCAAATGACGAACAACTAAGATTAATTTGAAACGTTTAGGAAACTCTAGCAGTATGCCAACTTTCCCCCAATATTTATCGGAAAACACAAACAGCCGTCTTTGAGTGGAATTATTTGTTTACACTATGCCGAATGGGATGTCATCTAACTCAGAAAATGCGTTCACAGTAGGCTTCATAAGAATTAGCCGCCTACGACGTTTTCGGAGATCCAAGCCCTAAACGCTAACGCTGAAGTTACACGCTCAGGAACACTCTTTGATCGTAAGGTAATATTTCTCTTAATGCTTCTATTCCATAAATTTACTCAGATAATAACTTAATGTATAATTATAAATTAACGAATAATCAAATGGACATTGAGAAATGACTCGAAATGCACGATGCTCTACAGATACCTACAAGGAATAAACTATTTGTGCCTATACGCTGATAATTAGGGCTAACCCGGAATAGCTACAAGTCCTAGTTGACTGCGTGAAAATATACCTTGAAATATATGTACATACTATAGAAGTTTCGTATCAAATCAAACATCGAATCACAACCATCGATTAAGTCGAAAATCTGTAAATGTCGATACGAGAGGAATAAAATGTTTGTAGAATGAGTAATATCGACAGTCGCACATCGAATACATATCGTCCATGTGTAGCGTGCGCGGGAGGGGGATCAGAGAATAGGATTGGATGACGGAGTCGGATGGATGGGTCCCACTTAGCGAACGGCAAAAAAACCTTAAGGGGGAACGCTACTCTCCTCCCTTTTTCCGAACTCTGCAAAAGTTTTGATTTGTTTTTTTTCCCGAGACTAATTCGATATCCGCCGACTCCATTTCCCTCCTCTCCAAGCGAGTATTTCACCCTCCGGATATATTTTTACGGGATTCGGCACCAGGAAAACTACGAGTCAGACCCGGACCACCAGAGAGGCAAACCGTTCCTAGGAAACGCGGGGTTATGCCAGACTTCTCTTCCACAATGAAACATGACAGATGCTTGTTTTTTTGCCTCAAGTAGCCAACGTTCTTTGGAGGAAAAAAGAGAAGCAAAAAATTAAGTGAATAATAACTGATCCGGGAAACAATAGCTTTTGGAAGCATGACTCACTAAATGATTATCTTATAGATAAAATCTTGTTAATCGGGACATTGTTTGCAGGAACGTATTGCACTGTACACCTTCCTTGGGCAAAGAGGATGAATACGATTGGAATATAAACCTTAATACTGCAGGTAGAACGTAGTCAATACTTTGAGGGGTCGTACTCTGAGTAACTATCAAGATGATGAATCGATTGAGTAAAACTGCTACACGCAGAAAATATACTTAAAAAACAAAAGAAGAAGCACGACTAGGAGTGAGACGGTAGAGAATGACTTTTCAATTAAGTATTCTACCAGCTGATTGGTAGGTTTTGGACAGAACTTATTCTCATCCGTTTTCACTCCTTTCGATGGCCCCCAATTAGACCCCTCTAGATTTCCTCATATCCTCTCCCTCTTCTTATTTCTTTCAGAATTCCTATCCACACTCTTCCTAATCCATGCTTCTCCAGTGTTCTCCATAACTCTCTTCAGCATTCTCTCTCCATTCTATAAGAATCGATAAAATATGTCATAGCTGAAATCATTTCCTAGATACTAGGAGGTCGGTGAAAACTACAAATAAAAAGACTAATACTCTTCGCATTATATTAAAATAATGTAGATTCAATTTCCGACAGTGAGGGTTCGGAGGAAAATGAGAGTCGGATATATGGAAGGGATAAACAAGGGTGGGACTTACGCTGAGATGAAGAAAAAAATATTATTACTGGATTTCAAGATCCGAGTTAGGTGGATCCAAAGATAAATGGATCCAGGAGAACATTTACTCGCTTCCTTTTAAATATGATTAAATGGGAATTGGAGTATGTTACCTAAATAATAATTATAAAAGCATTAAATGATATTTGCAAAAATCAAGGAGTTTATCTATCTCAGAGAAACCAATAGTTCAAGAATATCAATTATCTATTCGCTGATTTCGTACTAAAAATGTTTGAATGAATGGAAAAAAACACGGCGATCCAAATGAAACGGACCGAAAGGTTGACGTGGAGCGGTGAAAATTAAGAGAGGCTGGATTGTGGGAGAGATTAAGTTGAAACGGGCGGTGGGAGGGGGGGGGAGGGTAAAGAGGAGGGAAAAACCCACTGAGCGCCACTCAACTGTGAAACGCTTAGTCAAACGGAAGTCTTTTTCGAGGAACGCTATCTTTCAGATATGAATTTTTAATGAACCAATTTAAGAGAGTGTTCCAAACATTTACCCTCCAGCATGTGGCTCCTCACTCGACATATCTGGATCGCTAGAAAACGGGAAAGGTGAGTCTTTTACTTTTAGTTTCTATTGCAGTGATTTACTTACCTTTACTAGATGATTACAATTAATAATAATCGAAATTGGTCTGATTACAAACAAGGGTAAGTGCTCGGTATGGAAGATGTGAAGGGGAATCATCTGAAGGAGATTATTAGGCAGTAGGAAGAGGTAACAATGAACGAAGGGGTATTGAAGGCTGTGAAAGAGATGAGGATGTAGGATAAGAGCTTGGAGAGAGGGAGAGAAGAGCATGGGTTTATTGACAGGGTGGATAGAAGAAGAACGTACGATACTTTGCCACGATATTGGAGATGAAAGTACCCACAGTTTGAGTTATTTTTACCAATATTTCTGAGTTCTCGCATATACGCAAGTTATCCCTACGTATAATATCCCACCAACAAATCATAGGTCCATTTAAAGAGAGGTAAATTGTCAAAATATGTGGCTGAAACGACATGTACTGCTATCAACTAAACACAGAGAAATATTTTGAAGGAATATATTAATGGCATCACGAGGTCATGCTAACTGGTCATGACAAGAAGCAGTATACTGTCATAAGAAGGTATAGGTGCTGGATAAGAACTGGGTCATCCTTAAACTGAAGAAATTCTCATAGCAAGAGGACTAAAGAATTATATAAAGTTGCTCCTCGGACATATATTCCCGGAGAAATCCACTAAGTATGCTGAATTTCAACACAAATCACTTCATTTTCCTATCAATGATAAGAATTAATGCATGTGAATCCATTTATATGATACGAATGATCAGTTAAAAATATATTCAATGAACTCTTATCCACATGTAGTTCATATAGGATTATTTCCAAGCGGCGCACCAATTCCTGAGTACTCCTAGCAAAATGGTCAAAATAGCCATTAATCGGAATTCCTTGTGCCAATAGATAAACGTCTTCGTTCTAGAGTTCCAATAAACAAGGAGTTATGCAATAAGAGAGTTTATCCTCCTCAGTCCCGAGACATATCCAGCATTATTTTCGGCAAAGTCTTCATACTTTCATTTTGCGTTGTGAGCCATGCTTGCAGAGTTAATATCTCTGTGAATCAAGGTATGTATGTAAAAATTAATTTTGATGGAAGAGAGCGTTTTAATTCAATATCTAAATTGAAGGGGTATCTTTTTCATTATTATATTTTAGGGCTACTGTGTATGCTGATTGGAAAATAAAACCCAGCTACTCATTTTTTCAGTTACCGTCGGAGAACTATATTGTCGGGGCTTATCTCCGATGGAAAGTTCTGTTCAACGATTATGATAATTTTGATGACCAATGTAGAGCCCGAGGTTTTTTAATTTTGAAATTAGACTAACCTTTCCCCTCTCAAAGTAGATTTTATGACACTGGCCTTACTTTGGTTCTGTTCAGTGGCTACGATATATATTATTTATCTCGTATATTATTTAAACCGCCAGGGAATTTGTGGAATCAGAATCTCGGAATATAACTCTCGTTGTAAGACAGAACCTTGGAGGAAACCTTTTAGAACGACACTTCGTGCCTCCAAATGAATGATTTTTATTCCTTACCCTGATTTGTGAGAAGTTTCGTCACCTTCAGCCCTCTAGCACCTCTCCCCTTGAGTTCTTCCTCTTCGGAGGCTGCTTCTTTCGTTCCTAAGTCCCCCTTTCCGTTGGCGGCCGTGCCCCTGGAGGGAATAGCCGTGTTCCGCCCGTAAGATGCGTGTTTACTACTTCCCTTCTCTCTCTCCCCCTTTGCCGCCTTGAAACGATGGATGGCGGACGGGAGGGTCTTGAAACAAGGTGGGAGGGCCTCTTGTGCGAGGAATGGGGAAATAAATACTCGCAGGAAAGTGGGATGCCGTCGGGTACACGGAGCAGGGGCAACATCGGAAGGGGGTGCGGTTTAGGTGAGGGACGACGGAGGGTGTCGTGAATGGATTGCGTTTCCATGTCCCTGATTCGAGATTTAGTTTATCTCAATGTACACCTTGCAGCCTCTCGCGAAAGGAGTCGCGAGATCCACTCCTCCCCATTGAACTCACCAGACTTGCTGAAACTTCATGATAAATAAATCAATTTGTGATTATCCTTATAGATTTATTTGTTGTGGAACGGAATCTAATAATATTGCCTCTGTGATGAAGCCGATCGGCAGCAAATAAATCTGTTGTGAAAATTTCAACGTTATTCTGACATCCGTATTACTTTTTTCGTCATCCTGCGATATAATATGCATCAGTCATTCTTTTTTCTTTGAGGATTGTGAGGTAGTAGATGAGATTGACCGTCAGTTAAACCCAGATTCTGAATTTGCGTAATCTTCGCGTAATTGGATATATTATGTGCGCTGTTTATTCCCTTCCGATTGGTAATGCACTTGAGATGCTCTCCGCATTTAGCCTCGCGGTTGTCGGGATTCCTCGGATAAATCTCTTGCCAATGCCCGGATTTAAACCACTCACTCGGGATGAGAAGCTAGTACTCTGATGTGTGATTTGATGCTCTTCTGGCGAATAATTGAGGTGAATTATTCACGGGGTTCCCGACCGGGTCAAGTACTCAATCTCATCCGACGTTTCGATGGAGAAGTTTCCCAACGAAACGTCGGAGGAGATTGATTGACGCGGGATGAGAGTTCGGCTCAAGAGATTAAGGTGGCTTTCAATTCTCCCAAGTGCGCTAATCACTTCGCAACACAGCTGCGCACTTGCTCTCTATTTGTTATGGACTGCCTGCGCTCTCGGCAGTGCGCTTCAGAACAGATAGGGAGCAGAGTTTATGAGCGGTAAACATGAAAAGAACGTTGATAATCAAAACGGCGGTACTTATTTTGTGCTGATTTTCCGGAATGGCATCAAACGTTGATAGAGGAAAGTTATTAATTTAATGGCGATAAAAATATTACGTTTCAATCACGTATTTTTTGATGAATTCAATGATTAATCACAAAACATTCGGCTATGACTGTTGTTCACCCCCAGCATGCTTATACTTGGAAAAAAATGAACAATTTCCACTGTGAACAAGATAAAAATTTGTGGCTTCCTCAGTTTATTTAAAACTTACGACCGGTTTTGGATACCAAGCCATCTTCAGGTTCAAAACAGATAGGAAGCAGAGTTTATGTGCGGTAAACGTGAAAAGAACGTCGGTAATCGGATCGGCGGTACTTGTTTTTGTGCCGATAAATTAATAACTTCCCCGTAATGTCCTACCACCAAGTGAAAGCATCTTGTTTCAATATTAACTTCCACTGTGAAAGGATTTATTACAACCGGTGTAGCTTTTTACAGCATCTTCAGGTCCTCTGAAAAATCTCGCATCAATCACGTGATGATGCTGCAAAAAGCGAAACCGGTAGTAATAAATCCTATCACAGTTTGAAGTTTCTCATTTTTTCAAGTTATAGTTATGTTCCGTTTCTACTCAATCAGGCCTGAAATCACAGATCATGCCCAGAGGGCTAATTTCCCCGGTAGGTTACCTACTTAACGTTTCGGCAGCGCGCATCAATCCATTCAACGACGCACAGTGAGCTGAAATCGAAAAAAAGCTGGCCAAAAATGATTTTTTTTCACTTTTTATTTTAAAAATAGGCACTTGCAGTTTATGATAGTAACACAATATCCAAACTAAAATAGCCAAAAATAATATCAGCTTTATGTCCTTTTTAACTTAAGCAGAGATCTTTGAAGTTTCGAAAAAATTGTCAAAATTTCCATCAGCCTTTTTCCCGTGAGAACTGTTAAATGTTTTTTGCTCTTGACACGTTATATGATATTGCATGAATTTTTCAGACATATTATAAAAAAGTGTGTATTTTATATGAGGGGTTGCACCATACATTTCTTATCGCATATTTTTTTTGCGACTCAGTATTAAAGATTAAAAATACACTGCTTTTCCCGTGTGTTTGGCGGAAAGTGAAGAAAGACTTTATGCTCGAAGTAAGTTGAAATAAGAATATTTACACCAAATTTAAGAATGCAGTTTCTACTACAGTTTGAGAAAATAAAATCCTGCCCCAACTTGCTCCTCCCTCCACTATAAGCTATTTATGTGCGATGAGGACCGGCCGCCTTCCAACGCGCGGTTGAAGTGCGGAAATTTCAAGTTTTTCCTGCAGCCAGCGTAAAATCGATAAAATCTTTTAAAGCATCAGAGATATTTACTCATTCTGACCCAGTAGAGTCTATTTAAACTCCCTCCTTATAAGTTTTTCTTTTAACCATCTACTAAACGTTACTTAGAACGTTTTAAAAAGCAGGCTCATCGCGCCCACCGTCGCACAACGCGTCGTGAAGTGCCGTGATGTGTTACGAAGTGCACTTACATCAACGGTTTGAATGGGAAGATCCCTTGATGCGGAGCCAAAAGCCTTTTTGTCACCCTGAAAGTCTCGTGATGTAAAACTGTTTAGCCTTAAGGCCGCCCGCGCCTCAACCTTCTGCGTCCCTCCACTCTGCCGCCAGTGCCTACTCGCTCACTCGGTGCCCAATACGCCGGAAAAAAAATCCGCGAGGGATAATCTTGAGGGAAATCGGAATATGGATTGGGGAGCGAGGGCGGACGATGGAGGAGAGATGAGAGCATTGCTGGAGACAGGAGGAGTTGGAGGAGGATAACGCGGAGATGTCAGGGAGGGCGGAGAGAGACGTGAGAAGGAAGAGGAGGAGGTCTCTTGGGGAAGGAGGATCGCTGCTGTTGTGATTGGAAGTTGGATTCAAGGGCGAAGGCGTGGAGTCTCCAAGGTATTGCTTTCAAGGGGGAATTGATATTCGCCGGGAAAGCCTTGGCAACTGCATAGCATCAAGGAAAATATTGTTTTTTTTTAATGAATATATCTGGGGGTTTTTTGTTCAATGATGTATGCCTGTGGTTGGAAAACTTCATTCCAATTTCGCTCTAATCATTATGTAAAGTATGGAGGTAGAAACACAATGGCCATTTACCGTCGTGAAAAGATATTCATAATAATGCATCATTCGTTGGGAGAGGCGTAGTGAATGAATGCAATGCGATCAAAGGTGTCTAAAAACCTCGACGTAGTTTTTCATTTCTTTTCAACGCATATTTCGTTTGATAAATAGTGGAAAAGAAAACCTAATGGTTGCATAAGGTATAACGACGACCTCAGGAAAGAATTAACGGGAAAAAATTGTGGCATATGTTCTCCTTCCACCCCCGCGTTGGCGGTACCCTACATTAACGTACATTTCACGTTGTAACCAGTAATAATAATCTCTTAGTGATTATATGGTTCAATAAATTGTTTGATATACTATTGGAGTAGTTACATCAGCATGCCAATGGCACATGAAAAACAAATTTTCTTACATTTTGCCACTATTTTTCCATTTTCACCCACCTCGTTCTTTTGAGGTTTTGTTAAGTGATTAGCACCGTTAGGCAGTTAAGTTTTGTAGTCAAACTGAGGGCATTTTGTTTGAAACCTTGAGCAGAAATTTTGCCCGTAAAATTCGGCTAACCGAGCTTACTACGTAAATAATAAATAAGTCATGTCGAACGTTTCCTTGGCATTCGTTCCTAGCAGCCTACTGTTTAGTAATTATGTTAATTAATTTATTTAAGTAATTATGTTAAACTTAAATGAAAAAATTCCTTTACAGCTTTTCTGCTTCTCATTCATGGCGTTGTTAGGCAAAAATATGTAACCTATGACTATCAAGCATACGTAACATGCTTTTGGTCCAAACAAAATTACTTTGCGAATTATCTCCGGATCCACTCTATGCTCGTGATTGTTGAGTATTTGACCGAAAGAAGCCCATACATCTATCATGTTCTGCATTTCAACGTTGTTATGAATTTACTCATGCATCTGTAAGTATGGAAGAATCATGTGTTACCAATTTTAGAGACATACGTGGGTTGAAACGATCGACTAATAACGGAGAAATATTCTTTATATTGGCAAATAATGCAAATTGTTCTTTGATATTCCAAATGATGAATGTGGTGATTTGGGAAGCTAAATTTTTAAACATGGAGATTATGTGAAAATATCAACCAAACATTGGAAACTTGGTATATGAGTTGACCATTGTCAACTCAAATCCTCAACAGTTGGTATTATGGAATAATATTATCCATCCGTCAAAGAAGAGGACATAAAATTAGTATAGTTACCCTTCGAATCGTTCTCTGACAAGCATTTCGGGGCTAGAGTTTTTGGACGACGGTACGGAGAGAGTTGGGAATTTGGGGAGAGCAGAGCGCGGGTCCCTATAGCCCATGAAATAGGTGAGGGGAGTGGGATGTATTCAGTCTTAAGAGGGGGTCGGGGGCAGAGAGGCTATGTGGAAGTGACGGCATTGTGCGCCCTCCCATCGCCGTCACCGGATTTTGCACTCCAGGCGCGGTACTTCCGGCATTTTGCATCCCGATGCTTTCTACCCCGCTCCTTTCTACAGCGTCGCCTTCGCGTGCTGCCTCGTCTGGGATTATCAACACGAGGTGATAGGATTTTCGAAGGGATACACAGTGGGATTTCAATGATCTCGGGAGGATTGAATTTCCTGGAAGGTTTTAAGGGGTCATAGTGCTATGAATAAAACTTTCAAAATACGTAGTCTGAATTTTAACTGCGAGGTTGACAATTCCTGTGATATCAAATACATGCCAAATTTACTTATGAAGTCATGTTCGAAGCTTTGTCGTTGTGTCTGTTTGATACTGTTTCGAAGTAATCTTAACCTCCTCGGTCCTGGCGTATTGATTGTGAGGTATGACCCCAGTTTTCAGAATTAGACTTTTACTTGTTCCCAGTAAATTCCCCCATGACTATATTCTTCTCATTTAGCAAGCGCACAATTACACAAATAGACAACTCCTTACTATCCAACCACAGCATAAAGCTATCTCACGTTAAACGAATATGACTAAGAGATGAGTAAGGACAAATAGAAAGAAACTCGAGTCAAAACATAGCAAACCAGAGTGGGGGTATGATAATAATTACTAATTCCAACTTGTTCCCAGTTATTCCAGCCGAGTGTGAGCAAAAGATTCGGCTTTGAGATAAAGAAACAGGTTCTGTTTCTCTACCAGACCCCATGATATTCTCTCAAAAGATTCTGGGGAAGTATCAATACCACGTCCCATAATGAGTCGGACAATAGGTTTCTCAAGGACAAAATTGAGTCACCACGAAAGACATGCTCCAATTTAGTTACGCAAGTTATAAAGTAGTTAACAGCTCAACAGAAAGGAGCAGTTGTTTTTCATATTAAAAATATTGTCTAATACAAAAGTAGACAATCATATCTTTCAAAAGGGTGACAACACAGTGCGGAAGCGCTTCTTTGTCTATCTTCCTAACTTTCCTACTAACTTGGGATGAATATATTTCAATAAGAGAGAAATTGTTGCCTACTCATCGCTCTTATGAGATAAAAAGCAGGGCAGGTAATAATAGTTTTAACCTGAAGAACAATGTATATTTTTAGAAGATAAAGAAAATGTTAATGAAAAGTGATAATTGAATTTCCGTTTAACAAGTAGGCGAGATAATTAAATGAAAACATTAGAAAAAAAGGATAAACTTGAGGCTTAATGAATGAAAATAGGGTCACTCCCACAGCAAGATGATTTACCAAATGATGGCAAGATTAAATGATAGGTCAAAAGTACGGGTGCCCAAAGAAATGAGCACAGGATTTCATCATGATTTTGCAAAATTACCCCCACGCAATTCCACCTTTCCTAAATTACATCAAAAATGAACGAGACCATCAAGATTTTTCCAGGGAAGTAGCATGAAGGGTTCATCTACGGAATATTAATGAAAGAAGACGCCTAGTAATATAGCAAATCAGCTCACCATACGTCTGGACAACGACGTAGTCCCTAGCTCACTTCTGTGACTTATTAAAAAGATTACGCGAGCAGCTATTTAAAGGGTTAAAGTAAATTGAAAAGTATGTTTTCAAAATTTACCATGTATGGCTCTGGTCCGAAATGCCACTGGAATATGGAATCGTAGACAATGGTGAATGAGGCGGAGGACGACTCGACATCCACTTCACAACGAGGGCTCACCTGTAAGAACAAAGAAAGCATGTCATATTGAATATAATTCAAAAGTGGAAAGAAAATTTCCGAAATTTACTACAAGAAAATTTACTCAAAAATCTAGTGCATTAAACAATTCTTATGAAATCTGTTATCATAAATGAAAAATTATTACCTAAATCTCTGCCAGCGTCTACGAAAAACGTTAGATGACGTTGAAATCGCTTTCCAAAAGTAAATAGATGGCAATCTATAATGAGAGTCAGAGAGGTGTCTTGGATCAATGCAACAAAAACTTTATATTTTACACATATATAGTTCTTATGGAATTACCTAAACAAGCATGTTAAGAAATTCTAACGATTAATTCTTCAACGAGGTAATTCCGACAAATAGAAATAAGAGTTGGTGGAGGAGTGGCAACATACTACTTGACACCAAAAAAAAAAGAAAGAAGACCACGCCAAATTACTTTTCAACGCGATTAAAGGCGTAGTCGCCGATTGCTTTTGAATCTCTCGTACACCTTCCACAAGCGAATTATCAGAACGCTTTCCAAAATTGGACTTCAACGATTGCTAATTCAATCGAAACACCAACCTTGATGGTAAAAAAAAGTCCTCTTCAATTTTACTCACTCATTTCTGGATCAAAACTCAATTCTAGTTTATGACTGGGTATCAACTCAAATTATTCGCAGAGATTACTTATCAATGCAAACGCATCCTAACACTCGAAGAGAAGAACTCGATAAGCTCAATCGATCACCAAGATATTACTCGTAATTAACATTAATCTGGCCATCAGGAGAACAAGCCACCAATGAAATATCCTACAGGTTCAGAATATACGCCTTTTAAACTTTATCTCACATAAATTGAATTCTATTCCTAACTTGCACAGAAAAATGTGAACATTATGTGTCCAAAAATACTAATTTGATTTTACACTTAATAATGAGAACAATATAATACCAGAGTGTGACACAGAAACATTTTAACAAGAAAAGACTTGAGTTGAGGGTTTTAAAACTCCCAACGAAACAGTAATGGAGCAGGTTTGAATCTAAATTCGACGCATATTTTCAACCCTCAAGAATGGAGATCGAGATGAATCATTCAAATGATTCGGCTAGAAGCGGGATCTAAACAAGCATCCACTTAAAAATTAGGTGACAGAAATTGTGCGCATTACCGATAAAAGAGTGCTCAAACAGTATTTTCAGAGAGCTTGGTCGAACGTATTAATTGATCACGACCAAAAATATATTGAGCATCTAAAGCAAAATAACTAAAATTGCAGCAGTGATTAAAAATATCATTTAGAGAATGATTCACAGGATGTACACATATCGTTTGCCTACCCTCGATTTTGCACCACTTCTAGTCGAATGCTAGAGAGAAAATTACACTTAACTTTAATCGTATTCATAGTTTTACACACACAAAAGTTATCGGAAAATGGTACCGTTTGATTATTGTTGGAGTGACCCAAAGAAATTACAATCACTTTTAAAATAACGAGGGTAGTTCATGAACAATGAAACTATAATACCTTGCCGACGTTTTGGAGTGCAATGCACCCCATCATCAGGGCAATACAGAAAAGAATACATGAAGGTACAACAACCATCAGTGAATAAAATGATCACTTACACATCAATTACAACTTAAAATTTCAATTTAAAAACTCCTTTAGAATTGACAATCATAGGGATTCATCAGAAGATAGACTTTTAGGACAGATTTTGTAAAGGTAATTGCATATTCCAGAACCAGTGAAAAACATCACTCTGTGCATTATAATATCCATTTAAATACAGTGACCTCTACGAATACATACCAATAACATTACATAAACAAACATCAATTTTTTAATAAGACATTGGAGCATCTAAATTCACAATTGCCATTCCAAGGTAATTTTTTTATATTTTATAAAGATGTAATGCTGAAAGTCATCATTAGCAGTATACACCGGAAGATTTGTTTCGGTCAACCTCTCCGATCCAAAACTTTCTCAGCCACTCGCATGCTGATGGAAACGGTAAAAAAATCTCTTATCTCTCTCTATACGTTGACAGCAGGAGCTAAATACCGATGATTAGCGAAGCAGATAAATTAACCTAGTGTAAAGAATGCAGTAAAATCTCCAAGTTTTGCTGAAGAACACATAAACGTACACAAATTGAAAAAATTACATCATCTATATCTTTTCTGTCCTTGACAATTTGCACCCCCCACGGCGTGGCTAAAACTTTCCAGGCGAAGCATTATACTTAGCGTGCTGCCACATGCGTGAGGAAAAGTAATCAACTTCCACTAGGCAAAAAATATACTTGCGAGAATAAAAAATATTCCCATAAAACGCCACGGCAACAGCAATATTTTAAAGTCAAAGCCGTCATCCTTTCAACCCAAGTAGAGCTGCAACCATTATTTTCCAACCTATTAATGTACTGACTTGCTTGTCTGCTATCGTAGGTGGCGAGATGCCCTCTCGTTTTTCATCTTGATATTCCCGCTTAATTAATCAAAAAAAGTACTTAGGACGAAGGATTTAAAAGCATGACACCAGAAGATGACCTATTTAAAATGAAGCTTCCATCGATCAACGGGAAGCCTCAAAGAGGATAAGAGCCGCTAATGACGCTTGGGCGTGGATTAACAACCCGCAAAGTACTTCCATTAGCGAACAAGAGACAAGTCGTCGTCGCATTCTGATCCCAAATAAGGGCTTATTAAAGGTAACCGGCGACAGTGGAAAAAAAATCACTTGCACTGTGAATATAAAGACCGGAAGGATATTTAATTAGGAGCGTCGAGAAAATTCTCTCTGTCAACGGAGCAAAGAAAGGCATCGTTAAATTGAAGAACACCTACTTACCACTAATTAGCCTCAGAGAAGGCTGTTTTAGCGAGCCTTAGGCATTGCATCGCGTGGTGAGAAAATAAGGGATGGGGCAGCCGCGACACAAACCGCATCCGACAGCATGCCCTCAAAATGTTATTCAAGAAAACACATCGACATATCGATACAAAAGGCAGAAATCGGCTAGCCTCGGAGTCATGGGATTGCTACCGCCCCTCGTGGAGTGATGATCCAGGTCACGGAAGGGTTTCTCTTCCGTAGGTTACATTACGTTGGTTGGTTATATTAACTGTTCAATTACTTTAATATAATTTAATTAATGCTATGGCTGCCTATAGAAAAATGTGTCTTCTCATTTGATAAGAACAAAATATCACACCGATTCAGTTAATTTTATTCTCAAATTGACCCTATATTACAATATTTTCCCATCGATAACGTGCACCTTATGTATACCGCGCACCATATATTTTATAATGGTCTTGAAAATGCACAGATAACGCGCATCCATTATATACCACTCATCAAGAATTTGACACTCCCCCTACTCCATTGGTTATACTATACTATTATGTATGTATTAGTTTAAAATGTAATGACAATGTAAAAGACACGGAATTATTAACCACATAAATAACAAGGCAGCTTGCAAATAGAACTTCCATGTTTACATAATAAACACGCCCACATGTACATAAATATTTAAATACAACTACATTTCCATGTACTGTGGATAAATAAATGAAATTATTTTAATTACATAGGGTTTACAATTTTCGTATACTTTGATCTTTGCAACTACTGTGGATATAGAAGCTTCGATTTTTTTTGTATTTTGATTTTTTTCGGTGATGGACTTTTTCGTAAATATATCGCGGAGAAAAATCTGAGAATGAGCTTCATGCGGGGGAAAATAGTACCATACTGTCTTTCTTTGATGTCATTTTCACAAATAACTGCCTATCAGAAGTGAAAAATTATTTATCCTTTTTAGCTGATTACGGAAATAATTGATGCGAATAAAAATGCGGCAGTTCAACAGAAATTGTACAGAGGTCTACCCCTATAGCCGGAAAAATGCAATAATTAAAATATTTTCATCATATAACCTTCATATTTTGTAGCTTTCAATTGTTTTTCAAGAGCTAACGACCGTCAAAAGAGAAAGCGAAATTGATAAATGCATGCAAGCAAATGGGTTGAATTCATTTATACCTTATGCGTCACGGAGGAATCTTCTTGCTATAGAAACCGTTTTTACGAAACTCAATTGCATAAAATGAAATGCAAGCAAGTTTTCTCAGGCGTAACTTGGGGGAATTTAGTTAAAATTTTAAGTGAAAAGAAAACTTACGCTGTTCAACATAACTTTCTTCTGAGACGACCTGGTTTTCGACGTCATCATCAGGTTACCTTATAATAAAAAGTCACGTCGAAACCCGGGTCGTCTTGGAATAACCAAGTTATCTATTCATTTACAAAGTATATTTCAGCCGCTATTAGGTTTTCATGTATGGCGACTATAATTTAGACGCAAACTTCTTTCACGTGATCAATCACAAATCAGGATTAATATCTCCAAATCAAAATTTAGGATTATATATTCACACAGTCCTCTGCAGGGTGATTTGGAAGGGGATTGAAATAGCAAAGTTGAAATGGACAAGTCATGGTTTAAATTTAAGCTCGAGAAAATCTGGGATAAGGACCTCCACCACAAACTTAAATACTCAGATAACTAGATCTGGTATTAAGGAATACACCGTTTATCAAGCCCTTATGAAGACTTATATTAATTGGAGAACGGGAAGCGAAATTCTTTTTTACCTGGAGACAAAGATCGATCACTGAATTTAATTACCAAAAGAAATCACCAGCAATCAATGGGCCACACTGGCTTCCCCATCCAATCATACTCCTTCAATATCGACACTGATGATATTATCCCCGCGCATACAGGAAAGCTTCTGGTGGATTTTTTTCCATGGGATTAAGCGGCAGAGATCGAGACAAGGTTGAGCATTCATAAATACAGGGATAACATGGACGGAGAAAGAAATAAAAGGCTGGAAAGAAAACCTGACAAAAAGAGATGATTAAATGCGAGATTATCATCAACGATTAATAAGCTGGGTACGAAAGCAAGAAATAACGAGCATTCTAAATTTTAAAAACTCAAGCGATAAACCACATGAAAAATTTCCATTCAATGAATGCGTAAATAATTTTTAAAAACCTGCAGCATCGATACGCTCGAGTAAGAAAACGGTCAACAAAAATAAAAGACCATGATAAACAGCGCATTCAACCATCTCATGATTTTTTCAATGCATGTGACTTGTAACCCTACTCTATATTCTTAATTAAAATATTGGAGAAAAGAGTAAATTCTCAAAGCGTGATTTTTGATCCTTTTTTCACTGAATCTCGAGATGATATCGATTCGAAGCCGAATTACTTTTCAATTTCAATCAAGATTGAAATATTACGTGGAAACTACTTCATACGTGCAAATTTTACGCCAAAAAAATACGCGTTCATGGAACCAATGCACTACTACTGGCGTACTTTTGAGAGCGTTCCTTCAACCCTAACGAAATTAACGAGACAGCGGCATTGAAGAATTGTTACCAAAAGTAAAATGTACGAACATACATATCCCATATTTGTACGGTTGCGGCTTCTGCCAATTAAACAACTGTATATTTTTAAAGTACTAAAATTATTTTATTTAAAGAGCGGCAATATTCCCGCAAGTACCGGTAGTGATGAATACCATTTAAGAAGGAAGCGATGTGCAATTACTCCAAAACCAAACTTAACACTATTTAAGAGGTCCTTTGTTTACTTAGGACCCAAACTATTAAATGATATACCAGTATTTAAAAATTTCAAAAATCAAAAGAAAAAATCTAAAGCTGCTTAAGGAATGGATACTATCCATAAATAAAATCGAAGTTTTGTATTAGACTGATAATTCGTATTATGTTCCAAATTGTAACTAACCATGTTAAGTGTTTATAAAATATAGCTTGGTGTATTGTAAAAAAGAAGCGTGTATTTTTCTTGTTAACAAATTGGCATAAATGATATTATTGTCCTTATTTGTACATATGTTCGGAGAAATTTAGTTTTTTTTATGTACTACATTAACCAGCAACTGCATGTATTTATTTACGGAGGGCAGCCTCGATACAGGTGCTTGTACCTTTGAGGCTGCCTAAAGCTCCAATTTTATTTGTACCTGAGAGATTTGTACTTGTATTTCAAGAGGAGCAATAAATTTATCATATCATATCACTAAATATTCTCCATTTCAACTCGTTTTCCTCAAGTCGGTCAACTAATTACATAGAAAAAATTTAATTAACCAACCTCACATCCAACTAAAAGGATTGGGCGCAGAAATAATATGAAGAAGAATGCATATCGACGTACAACTGAACATTCCTTCTCTCTACCTCTCTATCGGCAGCCTCACGTGCACCCTGCGGCCTTAGTTGAAGCACCCGCTGGAACCTGTAATAGTAATCAAACAAGACCCGCAGTTTGTGTTTACCGAGCGGAGAATGAATATAAACATATAAAGCGGGGCGGGCGGGCTGGGTTTAGTCTCGGCGGTCTCTCGGTCCGGGAGCCATAAATTTCAGACGCTGGCGTACTTTTGAGAGCGTTCCTTCAACCCTAACGAAATTAACGAGACAGCGGCTCGGAGGTGGGTTTTGCGGAGAGCGAAAAATGGAATGGGGGAGGACAAAAACGTGGATGTGGCGGGTGGATGAAGGAAGGGGGAGAGAGAGAGGGAGGGGAGGGAAGGGAATGGGGGTGGAGACATGAGAAGAAAAGAAGAAAAGCAGGGGGAGGAGGGAGAAAAATATGCACGCGTCGCTAAGCGACCTCAACAGTGATAATTATTGCTGCTCTTTTTCGCCGGTAGATGGGGGAGGGGAGTAGGAGGCCGCCGCAGCGCTGCAATTCATTACGCTGGCACATTTTCCGTTTATTTCTTCTCCTTTTCAGTTTGATTCCAAACTCCAGCCATTTGCTCTGACTCGCACCCCCTCCCTCAACCGTAAGGGGAAAAATTGCAGTAAAGAACTACATGCGCAGTTTCGACACTTTAAAAACAACGAATTCTCAAGGAAACGTAAGCCTCACCTAGGTAAAAGATTTTTTAATGACAATTAAAATAATCGTTTCCAAACCAAAATGGATTATCTCTCTGATCATCTCCTTTCGTAAGAGGAACGAAGCGTGCAGTTATTGGTTGTGTTATGGGAGTTAATCGCCTAGTACTTCTTTCTGACATTGGTTTTCGCAGCGTTCAGATTAGCAGTTAGGCAGGTTTCCGGGTTTCGTCCGCGTTGGCATCACTCTTGATGGCAAAGTTTTACCTACTTTGCCGCGGGCGTCCTCAGGCCAGGCTCAAGTGGAGAATTTCTTTAAGACGCCAGCATTTATATGTTTCAGCTGGGGCGTCTGTGCGCGCGTTCTTCACTGATTGGTCCATCCGATCCGCTAAACGTGGGAAAGGGCAAAGATCTTTTTAGGGGTCATTGATGACGCGTTTCCAAGTATCGGAAAGGGTGTAGCCATCTTGCCTATTCATGTTGTTTGGTTCTTTTGATAATATAGTCTCAAGTACTTGGTCAAGTGGCATGGAGGTAGTAGTTTGCATACTCTTCCACAGTGGTGTACACTTGCACACTAAATTCGTCCCGTCCGCAATCAATCATTGGATCATGGACACTGTAGTTATTGAAGCTCCTGGTACACCATCTGTTGATAATCCGTCTAGGAAGAAAAAGATTCTGACTACGAATTTCATTTCAATTGAGCAAACGATCAATAAAACGTCTTTCACTTTAGGAACAAACGTTATCACAAGAAAAAGACCATGCACACCGTAATAGATCTCTTCATTAAATTTACCAGAGAAGAATAGCCCGAAATTCAAAGAATACGCACATCACGTTGCAGCTCATCAACCGAGGGGACAGAAACAAAGACCGAATATTATTATATATTTAATTTTATTATTAATATTAAAAGAGTGTATCTATAAAAAAGTTCGTACATCGACAACATAAATTATTAAGTTTCTTCAATGTCTTTATGACAAAAGCTAAAGTCAAGTCAAAATTACCCTTCCGTGACTATATTTGCCTTAAGCATTATTTAGGCAACACAACCGATACATATAGAAGTTAAATGTATATTTTCCATTTTTCAGGGGAAAATTTGCCGAAAAGGCGTCTGCTAAAAATAAGAAAAAGTATCCAGAAAATTTTGTATCGCGTTTAATACGGAGCGTTGCGTATCATACCAAAATTACGTTTCCATGAAGACAAAAAATTAATAAAATCCGTGAGTGATTAAATGAATAATTCCCACTGAATCACTATAATGAATGGGTTACCGCAATCACTACATTCCTGAATTTAATGATGCTGAGATAAGACCGTAAATATTCAGGGGGCATCAACATATACTACTTGATTCCAAAACGGATAATTTTACTGTTGTACATTTCGGAATTTCGGATCGTGGTCTACATGGTCATGGTGTTCATTGACCAAATGATCCTGTCATTTTATGGCTAGTTTACAACAAAAAGTATGGGAATTTTACAGCCATTTCTTATGAGCAAAAAAAATACTGGACGTTGCTATCACCTCGCACAGAGTTAAGTCTAACAATTTTCTTTATACAACTTGCATCAAAAATTTACACCCGGTTGACTCAGCCAACCGCGAAACACATCACTGCACGATAAATTACAGAGAGGGACGCATGCTCCTTCACCCACAAGAGCAGGGGTCTCGCACTTTGCATGCGAGAGGGATGGTTGACGCCCTCACCGGAGGAATCCCTGTAGGAAAAAAATAAAGGCCGAGATAACAAAGAGAGGGTCCCGAGGTATATCAAGAGAGGACGCGCGGGGTGTGGTCGCCTCGATTTCTTCGACATCTTCCACTCGGCGAGCGAACTCAGCCTTTCATGAACGTAAGTGTGAGTGAGTGTGTGTGCAAGGACTTGGGGCGGAAGGGAAAAAGGACAGGAAGAATGGAGAGGAAGGACGTTCAAAAGGGACCAAATGGCAGAGGGAGAGAAATTTAGAGCGAAGGGTGAGAAAAATGAGACAGCAATTGAAAGAGAGGCGGGGGGAGAAGGGTAAAAGGACAGAAGAGAACAACCACAGATGAAATAGAAATGGCGAATGGGCGTTGGCTGACTCGGGTAGAGTATGAAGCGACACCCTTCAAAATGTTGCGTTTACTCTGTGCTAAATATTCCACATTTTATCAAGGGGAGGTGTAATCAGGGGTTGAAGGTACCTAATGCGCTTTTACATTCATCTATATGCTATAACTATTTTGTGTCAGCTATTCACGCAAGGAGCATTGACATAATGAAGACTAACACGACCAACAATTAGAGGAGAGTTTACATGACGCAGTTCGCACTCAAAACGTCAGCGACACTGATAAATGCAATAGTAGATATAATATAAAAAGCTACACACGGTATAAGGGGACCACAAGCATAAGGAGTTAGGATTTTGACAACTATTGCTTAAGAGTGGATAAAAGTATGACTTCGCTATCATCCCGATCTTTAAGTTGGACGACAGAAGTCCAGCCAACGGTACATCGTTTTACGTCCTCCCCGAAGTAGGAAGTACTTTCTGTAAACCACACTCCACATAGTGTCAAACGAGGGAAACGGATTCAATTAAAAGTGTTCAGCATTTCCAGAACTTTATTCAAAGCTCTCGGCATGGAAACAAGGGAAACTAGACACAACGTCAAACCAATCCCCAGCTCGCAAAGTACATCACATTTACAATAAGAATAGGCTACAGGATTTTGATAAGCGGGTGTGGAGAAGTTGGGACAAAGTGCGAAGGACGGAAAAGAAGACATAA
Organism: Ceriagrion tenellum; assembly: GCA_963169105.1. Lineage (NCBI taxonomy): Eukaryota > Metazoa > Arthropoda > Insecta > Odonata > Coenagrionidae > Ceriagrion > Ceriagrion tenellum. Next base: position 124,241,628 of record OY720634.1, on the reverse strand, counting down.
TGAGGAAAAATGCTTACCGTGGTGGATGAGTAAAAACAACTTCTGGATGAGATTAAGAAGTGCCGAAGTAGCTCGTTGAAAGGGCCAACGGTCGCTTAAGTCCGCGACACAGGGAAGAATGTTGGAATAGCGGGGTAAGGCAAGTAAGAAATTCGGCTTCATAGATGGAATGAAATGAGGAAGGTCAAATTTTTGCATGGCTAAAGATTAAGAGGAGGGAGACAGAGCTCTACACATACTAAACTCAATAGGATATGTATTAGGATATGTATTCACTTCCTTTTAATGTTATCTCAACCAGTAAATTATTATGGATATGAATTTCATATGAGAATGCTTCATCATTGGCTGTCAAGTGGCCTCATTTTCAACAACTAACTGCTGGGGCGATGTAAAAGAAAAGGGAACAGAATATCTGGGAATGAAAAAGTGTGCAGACGGGAATATGAGAAATACTAGGAAATAAAGAAAGAAGGACCAAAAGGCAAACACGGAGGAAAAAGCGAGGAAAAGGGAGATTAGGAGCATAAGGGTGAAGTCAGCCAAAAGGCATAAGGGAGGGTTTAGAGTTTGGCGGAAGAGGGGGGTATAAATGTGGTCCCAAGGGATGAGTATGAGCAGCGCTGGATCCATCGGAAGCTGAGGCCGACACGTGGAGGAAAGATGGGTGGAGGTGAGAGACCGGTCCGGAGGGAAGAAGAGAAGAAAGGAAAATGATTCCAGTGAGAAGGATCGAATAAAGGGATGCGGGTTGAATCAAAGACGGGGTCGGACTGAACATTTTAGTTCTGTTCAAAAACTCGGACCTCAGTTCCAAAAACTGAGAAACGCAATGTTTTCCATTTAAAACTCTCCACTCTCATTAATAAAGAAGTCAACCAGTTAAGATAGGTTTAATGTGAAGTGAGTTTAAATCCTCCAGATTTTAACTGTTGCCCAATCTATCCATAAAATTTCTCTCCTCATCTCAGCGGGCTTCCTACCCTTCATCATCCTGTCCCTAAAATCTGTTCTCTCTATCCACCTACCCCACTGACCCAACATCATCCTCCCCTCTTTTAGGACATTAGGCAGCCTTTCGCCCCTCCAAACCCCTTCCAACAACCTAATACGCCACCACTTAATCTCCTCAAGAAGCTTTCTCTACTCACCAAACCAAACTAAGGATTTCCACGTTTCTCTTTTTCTCGGCCCACCTCACCTCCTTCATTTTACTTCACTTACTCGTCTCGTATGCATGTTAGATGCTTTCCATTTCTGTTGCCATTGTAACCTTCAACTGTTCAAGGCAATGTAGTTTTGCTGTTTTGTAAACCCACAGAAGATCTTGCGCCGTGACTTTCATCTGCTATTTCAACCGGCGGAGGAGCAAATTCAAAGAATATCTAGTTCAAGTTCAGAATCGATCTCAGTGTGGACTAATTTTTCTCCTCGACAGCTCAAGCAGCTATGGACTGCAGTAAATTTACCATTCTTCTATGACTCTAAAATTAAGTCATCAATTAACTATTTTCCCCAACTGCAGATGAATTTGAAAAGAAAACGTGAATATATCACGCGACACACAACAGAAATTCACTCGACAAATTCGAAAAATATGCTAAAAACACTATGCGTTAACTGGTGAAATCAATTCAAGTCGAAATACTTCACGAGAATCGAACGAAAAAAATAAATCGCCGAAACTGGGATCAGAGGCGGTGAAAAAAAGAATCAAGTCCAGAATCGATCTCAGTATGGATTAATTTTTCACCTCGCCAGCTCAAGCAGCTATGGACTGCAGTAAATTTACCATTCTTCTATGACTCTAAAATTAAGTCATCAATTAACTATTTTCCCCAACTGCAGATGAATTTGAAAAAAAACGTGAATATATCATGCGGCACACAACAGAAATTCTTTCGACAAATTCGAAAAATATGCTAAAAACACAATACGTTAACTGGTGAAATCAATTCAAGTCGAAATACTTCACGAGGATCGAACGAAAAAATATCTCGCCGTAACTGGGATCAGAGGCGGTGAAAAAGAGAATCAAGTCCAGCGAGTAACCGCCACGCCAATTCAATCCCCCCAAAGGTTCACTCCGTAAATTAAAAAAAAGATAAAGCGCGGAAGGTGGAGAAAGGACAGAGAGAGAGAGTGGACAGACAGAGACTGGATGCGGACACGTGAGAAGTGGAAAGCGGAGGTGGGAATGGACGGTAAATGGAGGTGAGTTAACGATGCCGAGGACTGCGGCAAGCGCGGGGACGAAAGGAGCGACACAGGGGAATATAAGCAAACGACCAGTGAAGGCGAGCGGACGACACGCGGGGGTGCGAGGGGGGGGGGGAAGGATTGTACTCTGCAGTGGCGGAGGGTCGGATGGGGTCGAAGAGGGCGTGATGAATAGGGAGCAATTTGGAGGGGCTCAATCCACGGGCATTGAAGAGTGTGTGCGGGAGTGAGTGGACGGGGAAATCGGGGAGTCAACTGTGAGAGAAAAGGGTCAGAACGACGGAATTCGGTGAAAAGGCATTAGTTACGCGGGAAAAGATGCAAAGGCATTGGGGGAGGAAATGCCACACTCCGAGAGATGCCATGGAATGACTGAGCGCGCAGGACTCAATACCAAAATGTGACAACAGGGATGCACGTAGAGGTTTTCGCATGTCTTTTAATAAAAATGGATTGTCTCCTCGTCAATAATTTTAGTCAGTCTACATTTTACAAGTGTATTAGCAACAAAAAGAGCTTGTAACATTAAGCAAAAAAGAATTTACACAACTCTCGACAGCAAATTAAAATCTGGACGTTTAAACCAAAGGCAGGAATTTAACAAGAATAAAATCACTAATATATATTATAGATTTGTGACAGTACCCTAACAGGTTATGTAGCACGCCAGGCAGGAAAGCTTACGTAGGTTGCATACATCCACAGTCATTGGATGAGTTTTTACCCCACGACTGACCTTCAGCAATACCTTTATAGTACCAGCCTCCTCGAAAGCCTGGAATGCAGTATCGTGAAAGAACTAGTTTTACCATTATCATAGGTGCTGGCGTCAAAGAGGAGACTGCATTTCATTCCCAGACAAATTACATACAGGTAAAGAGCGAGAGATGGACTAAGTTATTTCACTAAAAAATTACTGAAATATTTCTGTTAGAGGCTTTCGCAGCGCTGGATTTCAGTTCTCTCCATTGTGTTCGGGTTAGCTGCGTCAAGTTTTATTCAGATGACGTTTCGCGGCCTATGCTGGCCACATCTTCAGATCAGGTCTAGACATCCAGACCTGATCTGAAGATAGGATCCAGCATAGGCCACGAAACGTCATCTGAATAAAACTTGACGCAGCTAACCCGAAAACAATGGAGAGAACTGCAATTACTGAAATATTTTCACTTCTTTAGGATATTGTACGCGAAGACAATCGTGAATTTATATACTTACCAAACATATTTTTTTACTGATAAATGTTTCACCCAAAAAAATTGAGTCCCGATGAACGTATAAAATAATAAAAGAGATTTTCAACATTTACACCACAAAAAATCTAACACCACTTCATCCTCCAGCTTGCCCAAACACAATTCCTAAATCACTTCATTTCATATTAAGAGTACCCATGATTTTCGAACCCTCTCGTCACCTCTTCAACTTCTCCCCTTCATCACGGCCTCTAAAGTTCCATTGTTTCTCCGTGGTGTTGTTTCAGGTCTGCTCAGTACTAATGGGCTCTTCAGACCGGAAGAGAGGGCAGGCAAGGATGGGAATGGCAGGCGGGAATTGGAGGTGCCAGGGGCATCACCCGAGGTTTAAACCTAGGTATCCTTCAGGCATTTACCCAGTTGAGTAACTGAATTCCCTCTTCGTGGAGTGTGTCTCTCGTCCTGTCTGGATTGATTTTCCTCCAGCAACTGCCTTCCATTCCCTGTCGCGCCAAACGTTTATCCACTTTCACCTCTAACTTCTAATGGCTCTTCCTCATTCTACGAACCCACATTTCTAACGCCTCCAAAATATTCCATTTTCTTTCTTTTGAGTTAATATTTCAATTATTCAAAACCACGTATCGAAGCAACCTTTGCTCACTAATTCTTCACGTACTAATTCAGGGTTACTATCTTCGTTCTGGTTAGGCCACAACACAAAAAAATAAGACGCGAGAACTTGCGACCCCGCTCTGAAATATTCAGTTTAAAAAATTAAATGAATTACAAAAGAAAGCCGCACGATTTTTTAAAAATTGCGATCAAAGATTGGAGAGTGTATCGCAGCAGAGACAAGGACCAGGTTCAGAGTCGCTAGAGACTTGGAAGCTACACATTAAGCTTAAGGCACCTGAAAATTTTATATTTAGAGACAGTATAATACGGGTTGTTATATACAATCAGAACCATATATCTAGGAATGATAGCAGCGGTAAAATGAGCTATATATACTGCCAAAGTCATAGGTAAGATAACTTCTTTTTCCAGTCACTATTCATGACTATAACAGAGTCAGAGCGCGACATAAAGATATGTCTTTATGATGGCATAAAAAACGCCTTTATACAACACCACAACTTGCGTTACCCATACCTTAAATGGATAGTCCTAAACCCCCCTTCTATACGCTCCTACGGTGCCTCGCAGGATAATGCGCAGTTGAAGATCCTAAGCTGTATTCCATCAGAAAACACTATGCCTACAATGTATCTTAAGAACCCAAGCCCTTTACACCTCCTTTGATGGAAAATACCGTGAAAATGACTCTAAAATTAAAGAAAAGACGATTTGCATGATAGTCCACCGAAAATTATTTCTGTACCACAAAAATTCTCCACTAAGGAATAATCACGCTATCCTAAAATCTACACCGCATATTTTTTTATAATTTTGCGACTACTCGATCCTGACGGATGTTCAGAGAGGCAACAAGAAGACACCGCTGAAATATTAAGGAAGTCCACGTGATCAAAATTAAAAGGATGTATTTTTTTTCCTCCGAATTTCATTACCGCAGGGAAAAGAGGAACTCTCCCCGACGCGGTGAAAGGAGTGGAATCTCTTGAGGCAGAATGAGCGGTTGGGGTAGAAAGGGGTGGGGGAGAGGGAAAGAAGAGAAATTGAGGAGACTCCTTGAAGATTTTCACGGAAGGGAAAGACCGCAAAAGATATGGCCCGGAACGTCGTAAAAGGAGGAAGGAACGGGCAGAGTGAAGAGGGAAAGAAAGATAAGAGGTCTGTTACCATGAGCATTATTTCTATCGCGGCTGAAGACGCAAGAATATCACCTGGAGATAGAAGTGAAAGGATCGAGATAATGCTTTAGAAGAACCATTACGCAATCAACGAACTGCACATACTCTCCAACGCAAGCCTCATTGCCACAAAATATCACCACTCTCCTGGACACATCTCCTGCAAAAGCAGCACGAGCCTACTTTAAAGAATTAATCCTTTTTCTCTTTAAGCCTTCACGACAGATTTAGCGTGGCAATAACAACATACATTAACATAAGCATATTTCGAAGTCACAAAAATTTTAAGACACATGCGTTATCATAGATATGCAAGTTTCAGTTATGAACAATTGCGTCGCAGAAAACATAAGAAGTCTCGACCACTTCGAAGAAAGATACACTAAAATTGACTAAAAAAAGAGAGGAACAATTGTAGGCTTGACTTAGTGGAAGTTATCCATCACGAAATAATAAAATAACTTTGTCACCTCCACTTGTGAGAATTTTACTCCTACATAATTGGAATAAGACCGGAGGACGACACAAAAGGCCGAATGGGACGCGAAAATGAACCCACACAAATTGACAAAGATATTACATTCTTCCGAGACTTAAGAAGCAATGGCATATTTCTTGAAAAATATTATTTAAAAAATGATAATGGTTGAAAAAAATTTAATATATTTTACAGCGTTAAGGCATCTTCAACCATCTTTGTAAGACGAGCGCGGAGTATTACCAAGTGTTATGTGAGAAGAGACAAAGACTACTCATCGTCGAATGAAACAGTCACATACCTCTCCCGCAATTATTAGGCAGTAGAAAAGAAGGAACGTCAACATAGTTACTCCACAAAATGTTCTACTATAATATTTAGTAAATAGTATATAATTATATAATATTTCCGGTGAAAACTATTTAAAAACTACCCAGGGGTCCATAGACGATCTATGCAATTTCTCCCATTCCATCAATCTATTCTCTCACGTATTTCCTCAACTACTAGTATATCTCCAAATATTCTATCCCGCCGAGACCTTTCTTCACAAAAGACCTTAATAAAGTGATCATAAGAGAGGATTTTGTCAAACCTACCCATAAGGATTGGATTGAATATTTGGGGAGACGCCCGACAGCTAAGATCATTTGCGCCATAGGGGATAGGTAAGGGAGGAAGGGTGGATAGAAGCCCGGCATCGGCGTTAGCCTGCTCTTAACGAAAGGCACCAAGGGAACCACGGCTTAACGTCTCATCCGACAGACGGAGTACTGTACTTGAAGTGCCCTCCACAAGACATTTAAGTAGGGATCGGGTATCCTCTGAAAAACATCTTTCTCTGCAGGGATTTGAACCCTAGCCGCCCGGATGGTTAGCCAGTACTCTAGCCACCACGCCACCCCGATCCCCACCTACCCATAAACTCATCGCAAAGGTAAGATTTATGGATGCAACTCATTTAATGGTTATATCATATCATAAAACATAAATCATAAATGCCATCGTCATAAGCTTTCCATTAAATAAAGATAGGCCCGTGACTGCCAACTGCCAAATTGACCGTCCTGCCAACAATTCCTCGACCAAGGGAAGTTACCTCTCGAATGTCCCATGCGAAATCATCTATCTTTTAGTGCTCATTCCCCTTAAGATTCTCAGTTCCGAGTCCTTTGGGACCTTACATTCTGTCCTGAATTCTCATTCTCCTACCTTCTTCTTCCTTCTTCTTCCAACACATTATCTTACCTAAAACCCTTTTGAACACATTGTTACCATTCAATAGATCCTCCAGCCAATATTTCCACACGTTTCAAAGTTTTCGCGGTTCGAATTCGAAATTTCGTGAATCCACAATTCGAATTTTCGAACTGTGGGTTCAAGTGCGTAGAAAGAAGCTGAGATTCGTGAGTGGACTCGGCGCAATTCTCAAGAGGATGGTTGAAAGACGACTCCCTTGAAGAGGAAGGACAACGGCCTCATAAGGCCCTTCACCACCTCCCGGCCATCAACCTCGGGTCCACGTTTACGACAGGAAAAAAATGATAAAACATACGGATAAGGGAGCTAGAAAAAGAAGGATTCTATACAAGGACAAATCAAAGTATATGGAATTATAAAGGCAAAGTATTAAGGAGAAATAGGGAGGGGAAGATGGATATTTCTATTAACGGTTAATTAAATCTGTGCATAACTAAATTAGAAACGAAATCGGCCCCGGTGGCATGGGGTAAAGTCCTCGCTACCTAACTCGAGGGTCGCGAGTTCGAATCCCGCCTGGGTGGAATTATTACCACCTGGGTGTTTGTGCTCGTCTCTTGTCGCAACTATTCACCCAATATAAACTGGCCAAATGTGCTGTATTCGGGGTAATTAAAGACATTATAAAATTAATAAAAAAATTGATAAATGGAAATTATTCAATACACGACAATAAAACGGCATTTTCTCCGCATATTACACATATTAAGTCCACGGTAGGTGTTAATTAAAAACATGTTTAAAAAAACAAAATAAATACGAATAAAATTACTTAGACTGGAAAATATTGATATTTTCACTGAAAGCTGATCCTGTCTTTCGGAAAAAGGCCTATAATTCCTTTGTTCTGCTCCATCTTTTACGTCGTCATGGTTTTTTTTGGAATGGGCAATGGATATAATTAGGTAAGACATTACATCCACTCATACGCATCCTAAATTATACGCCCGTAAATGGCGTCATGGTGGATTCATGAATGAGAGGACCTCGGTGAGTGTGCCCTTGATGAGGAAGAAACACGACCTCAAAAAAATTAAAAAAAAAAACCGTTCACCACCTCTCGGCGATCGACCTCGGGCCTTCCATTCACGAGAAGGGTAGGGAAGGAAGGGTGTTACGCATCGAGGGTGGAGAGAAGCAAAAGTAGGAAGACGGAAAAAGGGAACTAGGAAATGAAGGACGTGGCGGTAGGGGGGGGGGAGAAGCTTGGGATGTAGAGAGGGAGGTGGGTAGGTATAGAGAGAGATAAGGCAAAAGAGAAGGGAGAGGAGGAACAGGGTGTGGAAGGAGGGAGGGGAGATGAGAAGAGAGAAAGAGAGGGAGAGAGAGAGGGAGGGAGAGGAGGCTTTTGAAGAGGAACCGATCAATAAAACGGGTGTTGGCGGGAGATGGCGAAGCCTAAAGAGCAAGCGAGAGGGGAAGCGGAGGGAGGGAGAGAAATGAGGAGGGAGACGAGAGAGAATGGAGAAGCGGGTGGGACCCAGCTGGGAGAGGGAGAAACACATCTACACACTACCTCGCGGGCCAACAAAGAGACGTGTGGCAGGGCGTGTGATGGAACCCGCCTTGAAAATAGGAGGAAATAGGGAAAGGGAATTGGAGGAGAACGAAAGCGAATCGCATGTTTAAGGTAGTCCGAGCGAGATAGTTCCCTAGTCATAATAGAGACCATATTCGAATTATACGTTTTAATTTCACCAGATTTAGGGCACATCAATTAAATATTCCATTGAAATCGTATCAATAATATAGTTTTAAATGACGGAAATTGTCAGTAATTAAATGAAAATATCTTTAAAGTCTTTAACTTGACTCATTTTTTTCGCAGGGTGCGTTTGAAACTTCTTCAAAAAGGAAGGTTTTTTGTGATACCCAAGGACCAACTGCGGTGATAACATGATTAATTTTCAAATATAGTTGAGAAAACATACAAACTACAAGCTGTAAAGTTTTTTGAGGAGATCTACGTGTTAGAAATTCCTCATTTTGTAAATAATGTCTCCCTGGAGTGCATGCACGTACCATATCCCATGTAAAACCTCTGGTATTTTTTTGGCAAATATCTCACGAAGTAATGTGGTAAGGGGTTGAATTTTTGGTGTCATTAGAAGGGTGAGATATTATTCTTTTAAATGAGACCAAATTCATTGACTTCTCAGTAAAATGATATTTCGTTCAAACTACTTTAGTAGTTTTTCAGGGTCTCCCTCCTATTGCTCCAGTCAAATGTGCGGCTTAAAAGGAGTACGCTCCACAGATTCAGGCTTCACTTCGTGGAAATTAATACTTAAAGAACACAATTTTGAAATTTTCCACAGATTTTTATTTTGGGCGTTACGACGAGTTTCACCGACTGGCGGTATCATCAGGTACCAAAACGTACTTTTTGCAAATCTTTGTACCTGATGACGCCGCTAGTTGGTGAAACGCGTCGTGCCATCCAAAATAAAATTCTGAGGAAAAGTACAAAACTAGCATCTTATAAGTATGGATGCTTGAAGGGAGCTTTAGTAGAACTAGTGCGGCAGTGTACTTCGCTAAATTAGTCTCGTTATAAACAATATCATACACACATAACGTTTAAAGTTTAAGGCGATAAATAGTGGAAATGCACCAGCAATCACATTATCAGTAAAAATACCCTATATTTTTCGTGGCAATGTTATAAATATGATCTAACTAAGCGTGCGGCATACGTCTGCATTTAGTTCATTCCGTGAATTTCATCAACAAAATATATACGGGATTAGAGAAACTAGGTTTTATTAAGCGTATAATAGGAAGGTCCTCGGATGAAAAAGTCAATGAAAGATGCTACATCGCTCTGGTTAGGTCACATCTCAAATACGGCACGAGAATTTGAGACCTTGGTCATAAAGATTAAGCAAAAAAATTAATAAAATACAAAGAAAATCATCACTTTTCGAAAAAAAAACTGCCCCGAGCGAACATACAGTGTCACACAACATTTAGAGGGATAAGGTGGGAGCCCCTAGAGACTCGGAGGCTTCACGCTGGCCTTACGTTGCATGATTCATTCAAAACTGGTGTGTTTCAGAACGACACTGAGAATATTATCATGACTCCTCACTACATTTCTAGGTCTGACAGAAGCGACATAATAAGAGAGATACACTCCCAAACAGATAGGTACAAAAACTCGTTCTTTCTGCGCACAATAAGCGTCCATAATCAATGCGGAGCTCCTCAAAATACACTTCCATAATACACGTCACAATTTCAACTCCCAAAGCCTTACATCTTTATACGGCTGGTGACCTAACACCCGCTGCTGAACGCCCATGCCGCGGCTCGCGGTAGGCACCTCTCTATGCGGGGTCCCAAATTTTTGTGGCACATACGAAATGTAGCCTAAACAGTGCTTTGTAGCATTTCTCTTCCACTTTTTAATATCCAGGGCCTTCCCACAATTCTCTTGATACATCGTAGTCTCTTCAGAATTTGGAGATTTACACTGAGAGTGGAGCGAGAGGGGAAACCGGAGCTCGGGAGAATAACAACAGGGGGGGGGGAGGGCCGCAGAGACGAATTGGCATGGGAGGGGTTCCTGGAGAGAATCGAAATACTCGAGCATGCATTTGAAAACATTTCGGGGGACGCAGGGCCTGCGGGTGGAAGGAGACAGGGTACGGGAGACAGATAAGGGTCTCTCGTTTAAAGGGTACGGAAACATACAGGCGCGCCATCAACCCCTCTGCCGCGCGTTTTTGGGTGTGTCGTCTCGTGTCCTTCACTCGAAGCGCAGCTCGCGGCGATTACAAACTCCGCATAGGGTCCCTCTCACGATTCCTTCCCCTGAGAAGTGAACTTAGATCTAAACGTTCGGCCCACGTGATGAGGAACGTTTCCTCCCATACTCCCGAGTATATTTTCTGCATACACACATGGCATCCTTTAAAGCATGCATTGAAAAATGTCATTTATAGCCACGATGAAAATATTCCGCCTATTTTTATAGGTGGATATGATGTAAGGAAAGGAATACGTTAGCCAGCCTAATTAATCATTGTGGAACTGATCCAGGGGAATAGGACTAGGCAAAAATTTGGATGATACGTATAAGAATCCAAACTTAAGGGAATAAATTTTTCCAGAGTTAGCTTTTAACATACCAAATGTCGAAGTTAAACATCATGAGGAACCAAATTTTGGGCGCATTCAATCTCTTCCATAGCGACATATGCAGGAAATACTTGGAGGACGACACTAGAAGTGGACGATAATGCGTTGTTGTGGGCTTGAAGTTGGTAGCGACCGTTTTGGGATGGATAACACTTGCGATATTACGAATAAGTACGAATATTCATTGTTGACACTGAAGATAGTGCGTCAGATTGGTCTTTCATTCCGATGACTGGGGTTCGAATTCCTTTGGTGATGGAGGTATGTCAGTAAAATCTCCATCTAAATATCTATACATTTTGGTTGTCATTTGGTAAGCATACTCTCGTGCGGTATTTTCCGTCTAAAGTAGACCTGTGCGCCGCCGCCGCCAATGGATTATGTACGGCGCGCCGCCGGTCTTCCTCATCGGCGGCGCGGCGCCGTCATAGGTGGTCATTTACCAACCATTGCCCCCGATGCGTCGGAACTATACTTATATTCACTTATTACTGCCGACTCCTCATAATGACGAAAAACTTAACAACTAATGAAAAAAGATATCAGCTCTTCTGGCCATATTTGATGTGCCGTTGAAAATAGTCTTTCAATTAAATCTGTGCGATAGAAATTAACAAAGTTACCATTTTGTTTTGAGCAAGAAACCACACGTCCACGCTTCCTCGGCATGGAGTTTACTCTGCTCAAGCCTTTAGTGCTTCATGAGTGCGTTATCCTCAGTTTCCCGCTTGATGCCGTCCTGATCAACATTGTGAAATAGGAGATTCAAATAATGATATAATATACCGCATAATCGAACCAGGTGACAGATATCCTTAGTGCTCCATTTCTTTATACTATGCGTATTTAGGACGTGCGATTTCCAGATTTCCGTACCTCACTCACCTACCTAAGAAACTTCTCGTTAATCTTTCCGTATATTGCGCGTTTTCTGTTCTCCCTCCATAGTAACATCTTAAAGACTTTTATTTCTTCCTTTTTCCCTTCCGAGGTTCCATGTCTTCCAGCCATTCAATGCAATGTAAATGTGTCTGACAACGGGAGTTTAGCCATTTGGTTTAAATACATGCTGTGGAGGCTCAAATATTAGCTACTTTCAATATAAAAACACCAGTCGTGTATTTAAACAATAACCCTTTTGTATTTTGATCGTAGGTAAACGAAGTTCAAGGAAGTAAATCAACAATACAATTATAAAGTATATAGGAGGATGGAAAGTGCATTCGCCACTTCGCATGGTGATGGGAGAAGGAATCGGCGTCATGAAATTGCTTACTAGGTTTTTATTTCCTTCGGCATAGGTGATTCGTAATCTTCCATGGAATGCCATTTACATAAGGCAAATAGTATCTAAATCGATTCCAATTCCTCACGTAAACATGCACTAAAATAACATGAAGAGAAACCTGAATGACCTAAATTTGGTTACCTTAAAAGCCTGGTTAACGCATAGGTATAGTGTTGTATCGCTGTGCCGTTACTTTACTTTTCGTCTTAGACCTATGAAATTTCTGAAAAAACCATGAAATGGGCAAGCTATTTTAAGCGTATCCGGAAAGGCTGCAATGAATGGTTAAGCTAGAGGGGACATGAATATTCTCTTCTCCTGCGGAGCTTGAAACAAGAAAATTATGTCCTCTTTCTTTTACCACTCTTAAACTTTTAGTCTCTCGATATTCACTAAAAATATGTGCATCAATTCATGTAACGAATTATATGAAACGTATTTTTGCAGTTTTGTATCCCGTTTAAGAACAGCAGCCTGTTCTTTGGAATTTTTACTGTAGTGTCCTCCCCCCCTGAAAGGGTATATAATTATGTTTGATTGAAGTTGTACGATGCGATATTTGCTTAAGTACCTAAAATTAAAAGAAAATTCTCGCGTACGTTCATAAAAACGCAATAAAATAAGTTTTAATATGAAATAAACAATTGAACACATAAAATAATGAGAAACAATGAATAATTTACGCTATAACATGCTGAAATACTTGTAAATACATTATGGGTGGATAAGTACGCCGCCGGTGTAAACCATCGGCTCGGCGCGCCGCCGGCCGCCGACCCATTTCCAGCCGATAGTTTATCCATCGGCGCACAGGTCTATTCTAAGGGTACGTTAAACAGTGGACCCTTGGGCGACCATGGTTTGGATTAAGATGACGTTGACGACGGGTTTCTTTCCAGCCTATCACAATTCCCCCATTATCCTCGATTGATAATCGTGTGCTATTCCGAGGGCGCATCTCTGTCGCGTTTCTCTGTTTGGAATATAAATTTTACTCACACTGCGGACTAAACACGACCCAGGTTTCCAGAAATGGTCATTACGTCCACGTAAAATGATCTATATCAAACACTATCCAAGGTATCGAAATTTAACCAGTAGCATTCGTACTAATTCGTAATATCGTCAATATTACCTATTTTAAAATTGTCGCCATCAACTTCAAGTCTCTAACAACGCCAGTATCGTCCAATTAGAATATTTTCTGCTTAAGGCGATTTGAGAGCAATTGAATTCTCCCAAAATATTGGTTCCACATGATGTTTACCATCGACCTTTGCTATGCTAAAAGATACTGCTAGAGAAAATTATTCGCTAGAATTGGGATTATAACACATACCTATCACCCGATTTTTTGGGCAGTCGCTACCTAAAATTATGTACTCAGCTAAGTATAGCGATAGTAGCATACTAAGTAGCTCCTATTCACTCACTGGAAAGGATATACGAATACCATTTTTAGAGCACTTAGCACTTAAAATACAACTAAGTGCTCTTAAGTAGCCGACTAAGTTAATCGCCTTACTAGCGCGTTTCAGCTGAAATATATTAATACTGCCGAATGTATCCGCCACTCGTGACTTCCGAATTTAAGCATTGCATACAGTTGAGTGAAGAGGACTACATATAATAGAATGTCATGTTGCAGTAAATAACAAAATAGGATAATGACTGAGTTCAAGAAATAAAAACCATTGGGACTATGAAAATGTCCCGCAATACGACGGTGTATTTCCAGTAAAATGAAGTTTCCTTAGATTCCTAAATTTATCAGCGGAGATGCTTGCAAAATTTCGTCGAGTTTCATACGCCGTGATTCCAGTCATTGAGGTTATTTTTTATTAACGACGCGTCGTTGAACTATTACCCGCAAATATGAACCGTTTCAGGACCGATTTCTGCATGAAATATTAGAGAATTTAAATGCAATGACCAGCAAGCCGGGACTGAATTCTGAAATTCAAATTCAAAACATCTATCTCAAGGTTAGCAAATAGAGAATATCAGAAACTCAAGACACTTTTCAGAAATATGCTCACATTGCTTTACAGAAAAACCAAAACATTCTGCGAAAGCCTCCGATTTGAGTTGATCACAAACCGTAATATTACGAGTGAAATGCGTGCATTCAACCTCTTCTGCAATCGGTGTGATATTGCAAATGGAGCGATTCCAAGCAACCTAAGGATAAGAGCACTATTTTGACGTAAATAAAAATCGTAATTACTGCCTTTCTCAAAGTAAATGGTAAGCGACCTGATTTTAAAATTTATGTTTTAGCCCTCACTTGGCGACCATAAATTTTGCGGGGCTTAGAGCAACATTTTCTTGAATGACATGAAGTCTTCCTCAAAGAATAACCATTCATATAATATCAAGGTACAGTATAAAGAAAAACAATGGGAAAATTATTAAATGCAAAGCAAGTTAAAAAAAAACATTTATCAATTAATATTTGCCAATGTAGTGCTCAAGGTTTAATCGATGGAAATGCGAAAAAAAGAAACATCGTATGCGTACCTTTTCCGACAATTTCATTTTTGGAAGCCAGGCAATAATTGAATCAGCAGAAACCCGAATAGAATGAATGGGTTACAGAATAAAAACGCGGAACATTCATTTTCTCAAGCGACCCAAGGAATCAGAACGACAAACTTTTTAACCCCACGGAACAAGGGGGAGTGGGGTCTGCCATAACTTGTATTCTGCAGGCAACACAATAGCTGGGGCCTGCCTGCCAAACGGAATGCCTCCAAACCTGAATGGAAAATACGACATTATTATCCACACGAGTACATGGCTGTGGATGGCGAATGGCCACAGAGGTGTGGAAAGGATATTCGCCATGAGTAGAAATTTACAACGCAGACGGGGCAATGCGAACATTATTTTTTCATTATGAGCGTCCTTCGGTCTCTGACCAGCCATTATTCCTTCCTCTTTTCACATTTCATACATCTCGCGAAACACAAAACGCAGCGTATTGCGTGAAAATGTTTCCATGCCATACATTGTATCATTACATAACTCCCCCTTAAATTCTATGAAAATTTAAATGCCCACACCGCATTTTTATGCTGGGATGAAAAATATAACTTGTCCGTTAAAAATAATTAAAGCTGAGTCCTGAAATAAGATTCAGAGGTACTTCATTCAAAAAAAATTTCTCATGCAAGATTTTATGAAAGCCGATGAAACGCGATATTGTGCAAGTTTAAACACTTAGCCAAGCCTGGGACGATTTGACCACGAACGCTCAGAAACATTAAATTTGACAAGCAATGTTAATGAGCGACGATTAAAATCAAGTTCACAGTTCCCGAGTTCCTGATTCATTTACTGAAATTAGAGGAGAACTCAACTGTTATATGCATGTTTAATTAGGATTTGGATTACTCCGAGGATATCAATGGTGGCAGATAAAATAAATAGAGCTTAAAACGATTATGTGAACAACGAGCTAATTTTCAAAATAACTTACAATTTTGGTTTTGCGATTCAAGAATTTCAAAATGGCTCTATGATGAAATCCTGCCGGTAGTTACACCAAACAAAGTGTAATGAGAAACCGGCCATTGAGTTTCCACAGGTAGCCAGTTAAGTAACTTCCTACTCCATAATTACAGAATATAACTTCTAAATTTCCACAGGTTTTGTAAGTAGTGCGACGCCTTTCACCGACTTGGGCATCATCTGGTACCTGATATGTGGAAAAGCACTAATCGTATTCTAAAATCATGGAAAAAATAAACTTCCACGAAGTGAAGCTCAAAACTGTTGAGTGTTACCTTCCTACTAGGTAAGTAGGATTGGATATTAAGGGTGCGTCGACGGCACGCGGTCATTTCGCACCACTTAACTTCTTGACAGGTTACATTCATTCATTGACCTATAAGGTCTATCCGGGAAGTCCACCGGGTGAGAGACTACAAAAGTGCCGACGTTTCGATGGCCATGTCGTCCAGCTTCTTTAGGGCAGAATGTAGTGACTTCCTTGGTTCCGAAAAGGCGGGTAGATTCTGACCAATCAGGAGCTACCTGACCCGCCTGCCTGGCCAATATATTTCGGAACCAAGGAGGTCACGACATTCTGCCCTGAAGACGATGGACGACTCAGCCATCGAAACCTCGACACTTATGAAGTCTACCGCCCAGTGGATTTCCCGAATAGAGCTACTTAACATATCACAACGGGAAAGCCTCATATCTTATCAGTGACATATACCTTAAGGTGAATATGCATGCCACGCCTCTCTTTTAATACTAGCGCAGAAAAGTGTTAGAAGTTTCCGTATCAATACTCAAATTGATGAATACAGGTCAGTCTGTTTCAAATACGTTAGGACTCTGACTTTGGCGATTAGAGTCTTCACCTAGAACGTATTCAAGGTGGCCACTAATCCCTACCGAGCTGCGTAGTTCTCGGAAATTGTCACACTCTGTCAGGAGGTGTCTCACAGTGAGAAAAGTCGTACTCGACACGGCGAGGTGAAACATTTGCTCCAGTGAAAAGGATTCTACATCTACATACTACCCTGCGAGCCGCCGCATGGTAGTGTGGCAGAGGGTGTAAGGACACCAGCCGTGTACAGATGTAAGGTTTTTGGAGGTGAAACGGTGACGTGTATTATGGGAGTGAATTTAGAGGAGCTCAGTTTTTATTGTGGTCTCTTATTGTGAGCGGAAAGAACGAGTTTTTGTACCTATCTGTTCGACAGATAGGTACAAAATCTCTACATACCTATCTCTCTTATTTTATCGCGTCTGTCAGACCTAGATGTGTAGTGAGGAGTCATGATAATATCCTCTATGTCGCTCTGAAAAATATCAGTTCTGAACTTATCAAGCAACCTAAGCCTAGGGTGTTGCCTCCGAATCTCTAGGGGCTCCCACCTTACACCCTCTTAAAGTTGTTAAACGCTTTATGTACGCTCATAGCAGTTTTTAACGAATGATGCAGCTTTCCTTTGTATTTTATTAACTTTTCGGTTAAATCTATTTGACCAGGGTCCCAATTGCTCGCGGCGTATTCGAGGTGTAGCATAACCAGAGTGAAGTAGCATCTCTCTTTGACTTTTTCATCCGAGGACCTTCCTATTATACGTTTCACAAAACCTAGTTTCTTTAATGCTGCGCCACATATGTTTTGTATGTGTAATCCCCACGATATATCAGATGTTAAGGTAATTCCAAGATGAGTTATGAGTCCTATAAGTAGCCAAGATGGCAGATGTGCAATGAACTGCTTGGAGACTTAATTACTAGATAAAAGAGTTGTTTCGTGTTGTGACGACTGACCAGTTTTTTTACTCGTACCGACTAATTATTATCTGCATTTTCAACTATTCATTGGCTAAACTTTCGTAAATTCTATCCGGCTATTCTATTCTATTCTATCTAGTGGAAGATTAGATCAAATACTAGTAGCTCTTTACTATAGGTAAATAAGTTAAATAACAAGTAGATGTGTTCCTGCAACCCGAATATATTTATGAGATCTATAATTTTATGGATATCATAACTATTAATTCCATAGCAAAATGTTCTTGCAACCGGCCATTAGAGCTTCTATCGCAGCAGCCTCTGTCGTGTCATTCCCGGCGATTTCTACATGCCCAAGAGCCCAAAGAAACCACACAGCAATTCTCTTTCAACCGAGGAGATGGATGGATTCCTGAATTCGGCCGAGGATGAATTTCCTGGACTACTTTCAAATTTTTTTTATGTTTTCTTTGTTCCGCAAGCACAGCAGGAGATTCAATCAATTTCATCACAATCTTAGAGGCCGAATTTAAACAAAGAGAATTCAAATATTATAGGCATAGATTAAGAATTGGTTTACGACGCTATTTCAACCAAGGGATGAAATATCGTCGTAGCGCAGCGTACCGTAGAAAGACACAACGCAGAGAGAGGTGCCATTTAACACGCACCGTGCGTCGCCTTGGCTTCACGCACAATTCTCCCCCGTTCGCTACTTTCCTCCCATCCCCCTTTCCCAATCGCAAGAAACACGTCTTCCACATCCACTTCTAATAATTTCCATCTCATCTCCCTGGGATGCCTCCTTTTTATCCCCTCGCCAAATGCCCTCGGGGACATTCCCACGACACGCCAACGCCGGCACACACACTACCCCTTTAACGCCCGCCCTTCCCATTCAGAGTCCGCTCCACAACCCCCTCTCTTCACCCCCCCCCCCCAGCCCTACTCCCCTAACAACACCACCCCCCCAACAACGTCCCTTTTGTTTTAGAGGAATCCTCCTCGGATTTCCGTCACAGACCGCCAAATCAGAAACTCAACTCCATTCTCTCTGTTTCTCTCTCCCTGCTTCACCGCTGCGTCGCAAACTCCCTCCCTCTTTGCTCCCTCCATTCTTCTTACCCGTCCGTCCCCCCTCCTCTCCCCCCAGAAAATACATCCATCCTCACACCTTCCCCGTTTGTTACCCTTCCATTTTATTCATTTCCTCTTCCTCTCGACGAATGAAGAATGAACTCTGCGCTATGTTCTTTTTGGACAAAAAGTATTCATTTGTCAAAAATCGGTTTACTATTAGCGTCAACGCACAATTCAATCCCAACAAGGTGTTTAAATATAGTAAGTGCTTGACGAGGGGTATGCAACTCAGAGAAATGGTGTACGGATCAACATCAAGCAAAAATGGTTGCGAAATGGACAGAAATGGCTAGAATTGGACAGAAGTGGATATAAATGGACAGAAATGGTTAAAAATAGACAGAAATAGATAGCAATGGTCAGATATGGTTAGAAATGGACAGAAATGAATATAAATGGATATAAATTGTCGGAAATGGACAGAAATGGATGGAAATGGTTAGAAATGGATAGAAATGTCTGAAATAGAAATGCAATGTACACTTGTTTTTTAAATTGCGTATCCCTCGGTGCTTGATTAACATCTAATTTGATGTAACACCCATGCCAGAAAGGGCTGTCGGAAATATTCTTCCTATTTTATGCTAATAAAAATGGAATATTTATGCATATGTGAGCATTTTCTGATCGTTTAGACATATTTATCCAGCATTAGAGAGCCATAAATATTAATATATTATTGAATGAAGGCAAAGATGAACTTGGATAATAACGCCTAGGTAATGAATGTAATAAAAGTGGTCATAAATATCTGTATCCTTTTTACATTGCACTTCCCCGGTACGTATCTCCAACATAAATTGCGGACTTACTGAATTGGAGTAGAAGAAGCCGTTAACAAGTTGGCTGTTCACTTGAAGGAGGCCACCACCATACTGATGGGTTGCTATTGATGAAAAGCGGGTTGTAGCAATGAAAAAATTATTTACAATACACAGTTTGCTAATTCATAAGTTGCGGATCGGTGGAGTACTTTTCCATTGTAACCTCATGAAATATTTCGTACAAGAAGAGTTTGAGACGTATTACGAAATTGGTGAGCAGGTTGGTTGGATTAAAAAGGGTTATCGGAAACGGAGAGGAGAGAAACCCGGCAAAAATCTCCTCCACCTGAGGAATTTGAACCCAGGCCCTCGGACCAGGAAGCCCGTATTCCGGTCACTACAGCAACCTTGTCGAAGACTTAAAGAGTAAGGGGGTTAATTTAAATCTCCATAAAAAACAAATATGCGAAGGGATAAAGATAATAATCAGTAACCGCTCTTAGGTGCGTGATTACGCGATTAAAGACACCGAAATCTCTGATTCTCAAAGGGGTACATAGGCGCAAGAACATCTTCAAAAGGAGGCTGCCACCAGTGGTAACAGCGTTCCTCCTCCATTCCTCCCAAGTGTGCCATCAAATCACACATGACGAAGTTGGCTAAGGATCGCTAAATGAGATGCCGAAGGGGCGATATACCAACCTGCACTCGCCATCAATTATGTAAGTAAGACTTTCAACGCTCCCTCGCGCGGTGGTATCGCCTTACTCTCCGGCCGTTCGTCCGCTGGGCGACCGATCGACTAACCACCCGAAGACGGAGCGGCGTGTGGGAGGTGCGGAGGCACTAGATTTCAACACATTCGCCAATAGATGTGCCCCTTTCCATCCGCGTGGGTGGGTTAAGTACTCACACAAGGAAGTATATTTTCAATGTGTTGGTAGTGAAGAAATAAGAATAGAATAGAATACTCATTGATTGTTCAGGGGTCATGAACAAAAAATAAAACCCTTAAGAACAAAAAATAACATACATAGCAATGCAAGTTAGTGAACAAATATAAAAAGTATGAATGGCAAAGACGAATGGCACAAGATTGTATGAAGCAATACATTTTTAACTAGAAATTGTACAATGAAAATAATACGCGCAGTTTACTAGTATGCAAGATTAAAACGCGAAGTATAACATATAATGAAGTTAGAAATTCAGCAAATAAATTTGTGATATAAAAGATAGAACTACAACATTAAAAAATCAGAAGGTAATACATTATAATATTTCATTTTGAATGTTGAGAGAGAGAGGGACTATTTTCTTAAATGTCTCGGTAGATTATTCCACAGGCGACACGCTGTTACGATAAATGAATTTTGGAGCTTAGTTGACTTGTGACTACGAAAATATAATAATTCTGAACCACATCTTGTACACATTTTACTTGTGAATGGCTTGGTAACATTTTAAGTGAAATGGATATTCTTGGGATTTTTCGTTGAACAAAAATTTCAAAAAAAAACGAAGTAGTATTTTCTTCGAGTCTTAACATTGAGCCATCGGTCTTTTATAATAGGGGGTCAAATGGTCATCCCATGTTTATTTGATAACTATCTCCCTGAAAGGTGTTAAAATGTTCTAGCAGCTGATGCATGTACCTGCATGTAACATGAAGAGAAATGGCTTTTCGAGAGAAAATTTAAGAGGACCGTTAACTCTGGAAATGATAGGCTCCAAAAAAAGGTATTTATTAGTCATAGCAGGTTCACACAAGTTCATAGCAGACCAAATGATGTCCCCATGGAGAAGAGATACGAATAAGGAGTGAAGGTCCTACTAAGCATAAGCCACTCGGACCGCGTGGCTCCTTGAAAAGAATGACTAGGTAGTGAATTAAATTTCGCAAATATGTCTTTGTGAGAACCTCATGTCCGAGGTTTCATAGACGATCTTTAAATAAGTAGAAATGACTCCTAGGAGGGGTAAGACTCTAAGGCGAGCTTCCGTGTTTGGCTGGGCCACCAGCTTGTCCGTACGTAGGTCTATTATCCAAATATTAATAAAGGGGATGGCGCAGTAAGTGGTAAATATATCTTGGGACTATCGGAAAGCAAACGCTGCAGCTCCCTCTTATGCCATGCCCGGCGTGACAGTGTGGTGGTGTTCTTTGACGAATGTTAAAAAAAACCCGTTGCATGAATTCAAGGCTCGGTGAAGCTTAGTGTTATCTGCTTGGTTTAAGTTATTGTACACCAGGCAGCAGTAATCGCACATAAGAAAAACTAATGTTGAAATAAGCATTTACCTTGTAGGTTGAGGAAGAAGTTTAGAGTGTTCTATGAGTTGGTGTAGAATGGAATTGAATGTTCTGGAAACGTCATTGTTCCATGGTTCACGTGGTTGTTCCATGACAGGCTTGAGTTAATTATAATCCCAATATTTCGAACAGAGTTTGAGCATAGTATAGAGGTTCCGTCAATTAAGATTTGCGGTGTATTACCCAAGTGGATACGATAAAAATATGTTGGCGCACTGAGAGAATGTAACACAGCGGAGAGAAGTAGTGGCATTTTTGAGCCTCAAAAGACCTGGGAGCCATACGCTAGGTTAAGATGTTCCATAAAAATAAGAAAGTCTCCACAATTTTTAGGTAATCGCACAGTCTATATAATCTGAAAAATGACTGGGTAGTGTCTTTCATAAAAAATATTTACTCAATACGCCAAAAAGATGCTGTACGCCATACATTTTTATATTTGACGTGTATCATAGGAAAAGACCATCGATTTATTCACAAGAGTATGGGGATTCGGCAGAGTAGTAGCAAAAGCCGTATGAATACATTCGCGGCGAGGGTATATTACAAGAAAAAAAGCGGACACTCCCGGAACTTCGATAAATCATAGAATGATCGTATATTATTTACCAAATAGGTAATTATATCGCAAAAACCATGAGGCTAATATAAAAGGATAGCTCCCCAGAGTGAGGGTAAGGTGGAGGAGAACATGGGAAGATGTAAGGATCAATGCAGTTACTTCAACGCGACTTGTTTCTCTTGGCCGAAGGTGGGATTGAACTTTGCCCTTATCACCAGATCTCACTCATTACCACATTCATGTTCTCACGGAGAAGGGCAGCTCACTTATCGGCGCACTACACAGGGTAATCGGAGAGGTCGCGACTGAGACGACAATACGAACAGCGGGAAATGGGGTTGTATCACTGCATCCGTTATGTTCTCCATACTAAGTATTCCTAGGGAGTTAGAGAGCACTTCAAGGGATCGGGTTGGTGTGGTGGCTAGAGTACTCGCCTACCACACGGGCGGCCAGGGTTCAAATCCCTGCAGAGGCGGATGTTTTTCAGAGGTAACCCGATCCCTACTTGAGTGTCTTGTGGCGGGCACTTCAAGTAGAGTGCTCCAGTCTGTCGGATGAGACGTTAAGCCGTGGTCCCCTTGGCGCCTTTCATTAAGAGCAGGCTAACGCCGACGCCGGGTTTCTATCCACCCTTCCTCCCTTACCTATCCCCTATGGCGCAAATGACCATAGCCGTCGGTCGCCTCCCCAAATATCCAATCCAATCCGAGAGCACTTCATTTTAACAAGTGTATGGAGTATCACATGGGACAGAAGAAGTACAACGGAGATTATCCCAGCGGAGATTATCCCAGCGGTTTGCCCTTAAGCCTTTGCCTGTCCCAGTGGTTAAGCGGAGATTATCCCAGCCCTAGAAGGCATTCATGGAAGTAGCGTCAATGGGAAAAACAACTGCTGTCCTCAAAGACGATAGGACTACAAACCAGAGAATAGTATGTGAAAACATTCGAGGGAAGCGTGAAACACTTGGATCAGAGGGATGTACCATTGGAAAATCTGACCAGAAAAAGACTAGAAGCCATCGAAACCTGATGCTAAAGATAAAATGGCCGGACAAGATAAGAAATTATGAAGAGTACAAAAGAGAGTACAAGAGAAGAGGATCATTTGGAGCACCATAGAAAAAAGAGGAAGAACATGGATTGGGCACACCCTGAGACACAATAGGTTTGTGAAGAGCATAAGTGAAGGCAAAATTGAGGGAAATGTAACCAGAGGGAGACCAAAGAATAAGTTTGTGGATGAAATAAGGTGTTATTAGTGTTACTGATCATAGTTGCGTGTTTCCGTCGTTGGAAGTATACTACTAAACGTTGAAGTTATTCATCCAAATGTTTCGTGGATGGAATAGCCTTATCTCTTAAATAATATCGAATAGCTTATTAAGGGGAATGTCATATTTAGCTTTAGGTTTCACTAGCGAGGGTAGCCCATCGGATGGGACCGTAACACCTTAGGATAGAAGGTAAAAAATGGAAACCTTTCAACGAGTTAAAGAGAGACGCAATTGCCACTGCAAATGACATGGACATGAGCATCGTATTCGTTAACGCAGAGCAAATACATGAATGTGAGTCAAGTCAGCCCTCATTTCATTGGCCGTTCAATCCTAAGATTGGCTGACTGCACCCCTCCACCCTTCCATATCTAACGCTATTTCCCTTACCTTCTGGGATCTCTTCCTACGTACTTTCCTCTTTAACTGGTCCACAAACTTATTTTTTGGTTTTCCTCTGGGGACATTTCCCTCAATTTTGCCTTTAATTACGTTCTTTACGAGGGGAATGCAACTCTGAGAAATGGTGTACGCTTATTGAGAAATGGTCGCGGGACATAAATGGACAGAAATGGCTTGAAATGGACAGAAATGGATAGAAATGAACAGAAATGGATAGAAATGAACAGAAATAGATAGAAATGGATTGAAATGGACAGAAATGGATAGAAATGAACAGAAATGGATAGAAATGAACAGAAATGGACAGAAATGGATAGAAATGAACAGAAATGGATAGAAATGAACAGAAATAGATAGAAATGGATAGAAATGAACAGAAATGGATAGAAATGAACAGAAATAGATAGAAATGGATTGAAATAGACAGAAATGGATAGAAATGAACAGAAATGGATAGAAATGAACAGAAATGGACAGAAATGGATTGAAATGGACAGAAATGGATAGAAATGAACAGAAATGGATAGAAATGAACAGAAATGGACAGAAATGGATAGAAATGGATAGAAATGGATAGAAATGGACAGAAATGGATAGCAATGGATAGAAATGAACAGAAATGGACAGAAATGAACAGAAATGGACAGAAATGGATAGAAATGAACAGAAATGGATAGAAATGAACAGAAATGGATAGAAATGAACAGAAATGGATAGAAATGGATTGAAATGGATAGAAATGGATAGAAATGAACAGAAATGGATAGAAATGAACAGAAATGGATAGAAATGGATTGAAATGGATAGAAATGGATAGAAATGAACAGAAATGGACAGAAATGGACATAATGGATAGAAATGAACAGAAATGGATAGAAATGAACAGAAATGGATAGAAATGGACAGAAATGGATAGAAATGAACAGAAATGGATAGAAATGAACAGAAATGGATATAAATGAACAGAAATGGATAGAAATGGATGGAAATGGATAGAAATGGATAGAAATGAACAGAAATGGATAGAAATGGACAGAAATGGATAGAAATGCGGTGTACAATTGTTTTTTAAGTTGCGTACCCTTCGGTTCTTTACAAACCCATTGTGTCTACGGGTGTGTCCAATCCATGTTGTTCTTCTTTTCTCCATGGTGTTCCATATGGTAATTTCCTATTCTACTCTTCCGTACACTTCATCATTTCTAATTTTGCCGGTACATTTTATCTTCAGGGTCCTCAGTCAGCCCTAAACGGCACGAAATATCTATACTGTGATTCAATTTCACATGAAGAGTGCGGCACTTTCGGTATAAATACTTCCACGATCCGAGAGAGCTAAAAACAAAATTCCCTTCCACTCAGTTCAAATGTGTACGCTGGATTTATCAGTTGTCTAAGAATATATTTCACCGAGTTACAACGGTAATATTTGCTTCGTTATCAAAAGTAACGCACTCTTCATTCGCGAGAATTCATCCGAAAACTTCCACTCCAGTCATTAGCTGTTCATTTTACCGAAATCGGAAAACTGCATTCACATCGAAATGAACGAAGCATAAAAGACATTATATTGGCGTCAACATAAAAAAAAAATCATTTCAAGAGGCATCGGTCCGTTATTCCATCCCTCCCACTGCGCACGGAATCCAATGCAGACTTTCACAAAAATAAGGCAAATTTAATCGCGACGCCTGAAGAGTTTTCTGGCTTCGCATTCTCGCATCGTTTCCTCGCGAGCGTAATTGAGTGACAGCGCTCGCGATGCGCTTCCACGAATGCATCTCCGAACCTTTTGATGCATTCGTTCAATTTTTTTTGATGGAAATTAAAAAGAAATAATGTGTTGAAAAAAAAACCAGGAAACTCTTCCACATGCCAAAATAGTCCGGGTGAGAAACGCGTAAAAAGCGATCGAATTAAAATCGGCACCACACTCTTCAGAGTTTAGAGTTTTAAATTGAAGAAAAATGCGTTCGAGAGAGGGAGGGAAGGTAAAAAAAAATACAGACAGGGCCGGGTTTTTTAATCTCGCCTTTGTTGCCGCTAAGCCTTTTGTTCTCCTTATCAACTGCCACTCCCTTTGCCCACGCATCATCCCATCTCTCCCTCTCTCTCTCAACCAGCACGGAGCGAACGAAACGCCAATCCCGCCCCCACTCCTCCCCTCTTAACCGCCCCACCCCACGTGACCCTTTGCCCTTTCCATTATTTCCCCAAGCTGCCCTTCTCAGAGAGAGAGAGAGAGAGAGGGCCAATCCCAACCTTCGATGTAATGCACCCTTTTTACCGCGGAATCCTTCAAGCTGTCTCTCGCCTCTAAATTCCATTCATCACTATTTGCTGCTCTCTCTCTACCCCGGCCGAAATCCTTTTTTCTCCACTACGGTATCCCATTTTCGCTTTTTCTTCTCTCTCTCTAAGGTCACCAGTTCCCCGCTAGCTTCAAGGATCCAGCGCTCTAGGGTGTATAATCATTATTACCTATTATTATACCAGTTTGGGTAGGTTTCAACGGAAATGAGTAAAAATCCTCTATACACAGAATATACTCCTACCGATGACTTCTATAATTTTGACATCCAGACGGGAACACCTTGAGGAATTTCCCAGAGGCGGACTCAACCTGGGATGCAAAGGAATAAACACTCAATTTCACGGCACGCTTAACAGAGGGAATCCATAAAGCTGATTGAAGTTCCATCCGTGACGTCGAGCGAAGGAATACCAATCAAATCGTCAATTGTTGTGCTCCACAATCTGGAACGTCTAATTTTGAAGGACTATTTGATGCCTTTTCATGTACGTATATCTGTACTTCCGATGTCACGTCAGCACACGTCCCGCATTGGCACGAGGAATAAGTACATACATACCAATAACGCCGTTCCCTTCCGGGGTAGGCACAGTCACAAAGTTTCACTCATAAATACAAAGAATTTCTTCAACCGCATTCAACCACAACTTTCTCGGCCTACCTCTACCTCTCGCACCATTCACTTCACTCTTATATATCTGTTTCGTTATTCGTATCTCACCCATTCTCTCAACATGGCCAAACCAACGAATCACATTCCTTTCATTTATGTCCATTACTGGAGCATCTAACCCACATTCATTTATTACCCACTCATTCCTAAACCTATCCATCCTACTTCTGCCGCAAACACTCCTCAGATAACTCACACCCACGGCGTTTTGTCTACTCTTGTGTCCATCCTGACATACCCATATTTCACTACCATACAACAAAGTGGGGAGAAGTACACTTTTGTACACGGCGATTTTCGCTTCCTTAGACAGACAAGAGGAATAAGTGACCAGGAAATTTCACTATCCTCAATACAATTACATATGTATTCCCAAAGGCAGGGTTTTATCTTCATTTTACTCTACGGCTCGTCAAAACCCTTACTCTAACATGATCAGGCAATAATATAATACGAGAGACTAGGAAAGAAGACGGAAGGCGTACTAAGGTCAGATATTGGAATTCATGATTTCAGACATTCATTTTCTCATTGCTTTTCTGAAATGTTCATTAGACCCGTTATAAGATTTTGTAACTAACAGAAATCCAATGGATTGCTCCGCGCAACCTCGACAAAATTTACAAGGACGTGGTAAACGCAATAGCTGCTAATTTATGCAAAAATGTAAGTGTTACCGCAATAATATCGTTACGCCACCCTCTTCAAAAATAGAAATGAGCCATAGGAAAGCAATTGTATGTACTCATAATCATAAAATATTAAAAATAACGAGTTTTCTACGTTTTATGGATATAATGAAAACCTAAGAAGGTTATCTTACGAGTAATATTTGTTCGAAAAAGTCTTAGTTGGGCAGTAACCCTTAGGTCTCTTCCTGATCCCTGTATGCTTTTTAGAGGGATTTTTAGGATGAAGAACACTGAAAAACTTGGCAGTAAATTTTCCACTTTTTCAAGTTAAAGTGGAGATGACGCCTTCGAAAGAGGTACTTTACAGAGAATCTTATTTTATGCTATAAAATCCAACACTGAAAACTTTCAAAGGTTTCATAGGCTAATGAAAGCTCTGTCAAGCTACTCAGCTAAGAAGCTGACTCTCGAATGTTCGCATGAAAACAACTTCATTTCATAACTAAGCTGCGAACCAATCACGGCATTAAATAACCTCGAAATCCGCAGGAGGTGCATCTTAATCAATGTAAGTATTATTCGATAACCACGTATGTCATCAAAATAACAAATTAATTAGGTTTACCATGAACTGCTCATTCGATTAAAGATGAAATAACCTATACTTAACATCATAATATGAAAAGATAAGTAAGGAGAGGCCATGATTCATAATGATCTCGAAGACAAATTCCTATGTAATATTCTCACTACGATCCTGAAAAATACCAAAACTCTTCCCCACAAATATCTTCATTAAAATAACTTGGAAGAGTACTGTTAAGATATACAAAGCAGACCTTTCAAAAAGCTCACTCTTACCATTCCAACTAAAAAAATATGTGCCTGCAATCGTTACGCTAAATTTGACATGTAGTAATAAATACATTAAGAGAGAGAGAAAAAGGCTGTATGTTAACGGTAAAAAGTCTTCAAATGCCTTCAAAAGGGTTTTTCTGTAGGAAGGTAAAACGCTTCATGGGTATTCGAATAGACGTGGACATAAAGGGAATATTTTTTTACATCTCCACTCTTTTGTGTGAAATCCACTGAAAAATTGACGAGGCACTGCCGAGAAAATAAAATAAAATGCGAGTAGAAAATACCAAAATCTGCGCGAGAGAAATAAAAATAGAAACGGTTAAAACTCGCAGGGCGTATTAGGTGCGGGAAAGGACGAGGGTAAGTGAGAGAAAAGGAGGTTGGACGGGAGAGGCGAATGAAAGCCGGAGAAAAAGGCAGAGGGCATTTTATATTAGACGAGAGGATGGCGACCAACTTGAGCAAAATTAAATACTATTTATAACAAGCAAGGTTCCCGCATTCATGCTTTGTGGAAAAAAACGATATCGCCAGAAGACCAATTCATCCACTCTCTTGGCATTAAAAATGTGTTGTTCCCGTCAAGTTTTTAATTTTCCATGCTTATTAAAAATTATTGCACATGCATATTCAAGCGCTAAAAAAATTGCGATGAGCTCAGCTCCACTTAGGCTTCATTATTTGCAAGAGATTTATAGAGACCAGATTTCCAGAATGTTTTTATTTTTTTTATAGCACAACGACAGCATTGCGTATTAAAACGTTTTATTTTCTATTAATTATATTATTTATTTTCAAGTTTTTTTTCTATTATTTATAATATTTATTTTCAAGGTATAGCCATTAAGTCTTTGTTAGTTGTTCTCTGCATTCATTTCCTGCATTACTTCCGCGTGAGATGCCTGTGAGACAACGGTTTTGCTGGCTATTCGGAAAGAGAAATAACCAACCCACGCGGAAGAAAACCCAGAATAAAGCAGAGATCATCATTGCAGCGCCGAGAAAACGGACGAACGAATTTCTAGTTAGGTGATTCTTTCTTAACTTTTTTCTTTCTGAAATATGGAAACCACCCTTGATACCAATTACCTCTCAAAGAGAATCTCTAAACTGTGGAACTCAGAAAAATTAGGTGAACTTCAATGGCTTGCGTGTTTAGTTTTCGGATTTCAATAGGTGGACATAAGAGAATAAATTTTTCGTAGTCCACACATCTTTTTAACTTTAGAGAGACAGAGGGATCTGCATATTTTATTAATTTAAAAATGGCGGGTTATGGCGTTACGTACTGAGACACACGATCACTCCATTTTATCAATAGTAAAACAATGGGGAAGAAGTTAGTTAAAACTTCATAATTTATATTCGATAAATAGCATTTTAATAGAATCGAAGGTATAATAAGGCTTATAGATTTACAAATATTAAACATCCTAATCTGTCATTAATACCGCACACAATACCTACGCAAATTATTCGCAAAAATTAAGCAACAAAATTTTTCAAAAGAAGTGCGAAAATAAGGAATGCATCGAGGCAAATCATCTTAAAGTGAATAAAGGCAGGAAAATACATTAAAAGATCATGAGATACAGACGTTTAGGTCAAAGAGAACGTGCAATGGACAAAAAGTAAAACAAATGACAGCTGAAGTAACACGTAAGTTCCCAATCAAATTAGCATGATTTGAGAAATTCGTTCAAAATGCGTTTAGGGAATACTGAAAGACTTTATTGATTCCATAAATAGTCCCATAACTTACTGAGATTGGTGCAAGGTGATTAATTCTAAGATGACGCATTTATGAGGAGGCGCAATCGCTAGATAAAACAGTTCCAATGTAAGACACCGTCTCAGGCTATATTTTATGGAATATTTTAAATAGTGTAACAATGAAAATATCATTTTGCGAATCCGCACTTTTATTTAATAAAACCCGATTGAATATTGAAAATGGAATGAAAATTAAACGGAAAATGAATAGGGTGGCAAATGTCATAGAAGTGTTAAAGTATTGAAATATGGAGTAAAAGAATGGACCATAAAAAAGACCGGAGAAGAGCAATTACAGTGATTTGGAAGAAGTATCGTGAGAAAGATATTATGGCCCCTTGATTGGAGAAAATGTTTGGGGATGGTGAACAATCATGATGTAGCTCACTTGTATAGTGAACTTACACATCAAATTAGTCAGATTATGATGGACTGGGAATGTTATTAGAATAGGTGTTGTTGACAACCCAAAGAGAATATTGACGGCACTGCCAGATGGAGAAGGAGATAAATGAATTCCGTGATTTCGATGGCTCGAAATATCATTTTCGACAGCGACACCAGGATTCCGGGAATCTGTAAATGGTAGGCGGCTGCTGAGGCTAGAAAGCTTTAATGACAAATTCTGGAAGAGACCATGACAGAGTAATTGATTTTAGAGCAAAAGAAGAAGGTAATGATGTAAAATACTATCCTATGTATGCAGATTAAGTCAAAAATATTTACCGGTACCAATAGCCTTGTAATATTCTAGAAAGTCGTGGGCTTTTAAAGGCCGGAGTAATTACTCCACGCGAACTCGTGCGGGTTACTTCAAACGAATTTCCTCCCCTCCATGACCTTATTAGGTCCTCGATCCCAGCTCCCTGAGCGCAGATGAGGTCACGGCCCCTAGAACTCACGTCGTAAAAAGACGACGCCCAGGCAACCTTGCGACCTTAATAAAGAAACACACCACCGAAAATCATAATCGTCACAGGTCGGCCAACATAAAATCAAGTCTTCGCGTGTGCTTGTAAAGTATCCCTCCAATCATTAGATCACCCACTGCCTCTCAGGCTACACTATATTCCGCTTACCCGAAGGCGCATCTCCCAACAGCCCATCATCCATTCATGTATCATTGATTTTCATTTCATTGTCTTTCTTTTCCCTGCACCTCCAAAATTCTATAATCTCCATTGGCCTTTAAAAAGCAGCTTACTAGCACTATTTACTCCTCACACGACTCTTTTTTAATACACTTCTTATACAATTTTCCATCCTTCATTTTCCAAACCATCCTGTAAAATTACATTACCTAGGTAAGAGAACTCTTTGCAATATTTCATTCTCGAGTTTTAAAGTTATATTATATTGTACTTTGCCAATAGTCAGTATGACTGCCTTACTTTTACTGACTTTTAGGTGCGAGTTTTTGAAATTTTTGTACCATCGGTTCAAATTTTCCTGGACTTCAGTTTCATTGCATCCCCAAAGTACCACATCATCTGCAAATGCCAGAGCATTGAACCCATACCCATACCGATCTAAACGACCTTAGGATAGTAGATTACATTAAGGTTCCGAATAGCTCGACCTCCTACCTTGGTATACAGCCCGTCCACCTTTACCCTTGGAATTAATACACTGTCACCTCCTGTTAATGGAATGTTTTTGATGTATCATTGCGAACTCTCAGTAGCCTCCTTAGAGTTTCACTATTTTCTCAAGCGAGTTTATTTTTCATTTCACCATATGTCCGAAGTACGAAATTTCTGCATCTCTTCCAACTAAAGACCTCCTCCTCTATTGGACAAGTTATTCCATGAAAATGTCATTACTTTTGCTATTTTTGTAACTTCTCATTCCACATTCTTTGAACCGCTTCTCAAAGTCAAATAAAAAAAAGTCACGAACGACTTGAATCTGTTTACATCTGACTAATGAATTCCTCGTAATTCGAAAACTAGAACACCATCGTTAAATTATTCCACAAGAATTCCATTTACCCCTCACATGTCCATTATGACTTTTACAACAACTTACCACTGAAGTATTTTATGTTTTATAGCAAAAATAATGTAATTGACGTTGGTCTCTCACTGGATTGGATTACTAGAATCCAACGTTTTAATAGCTAATCCAGTTATGACCTAATCATAGTTATGACCTAACCCTGATAACGACGGCTGAGTAAGCTGTTGAAACGCTGGTTTCTAATATTTTACCCAAGGGCAAAACTCGTAAAAACTACTTTCATGCGAACGATGTTCCAAAGAACAAAAATATTGTTTCTTGAGAAATTGATCGACTATGATGGCCATATTAAGGACATGTGTGTCGATAAGTGCTGGAAGGATTAAATGAAGAATGGAGGCCAAGAAATCCGGCGTCAGTATTAGTCTGCAATGAACGAAGGGCGTCAAGGGGACCAGAGCTGGATGGTTTTGGACCGTTTTTTGTTTATGGACATATTTGCGTTGAACTTTAAGCATTATCATTAGCGAATCTAAGGATAAAAATGTAAAAACTTAACATACCGATTTGTTTTTAAGGAATTCAATGCTATTTTACACGTAGTATTACAGCACATGACATATTCAATATAATTTGATTGAATAAGTCCCTTTTGTCTTCTAAACGCGAAATAATAGGTTTCTCAAACTTAATAGTTGCTATCAAACATTAGGGTACAAAGCCATTTAAAATGTTAGAAAAAAATCACAATTCAATAGTGTCGTCTA
Organism: Ceriagrion tenellum; assembly: GCA_963169105.1. Lineage (NCBI taxonomy): Eukaryota > Metazoa > Arthropoda > Insecta > Odonata > Coenagrionidae > Ceriagrion > Ceriagrion tenellum. Next base: position 124,208,524 of record OY720634.1, on the reverse strand, counting down.
AATTTCAAACACCGCGCCAAAGGCTCAACGCATACTAACCTTTTAACTAAAGAAAATAATTGTAATTTATTTTTCAATCATTTCAACTACTACATGTATGATGAGTTCCAAGGCATCAACAATAACTCCATAAAAAAATCAGGTCCAAGAACTTTTAATCATTTAACTTAAAATTTATTGAAATTTTAGCTCGATGGCCCACAATCACCACTCCAGCCACCTTTACGTTTCGCCCGAAGGAAGGAGTACTTTTCTTTGAGGGTGCTCTGGCTTGACTACGTGAGTCCAGAAAAATACTAAGATACAATTTTTTTTCAGTCTAAAATAATCCTGCTATCGCAGATGAAATGGGTTGACGATTGTAAATGAAAATTAAGGTACAGAAATCGCAAAAACTTTTTCGACAAAATGTATGACCACATTTGTCCATGCATGGGAGCCGCCTGCAGCGCCATTTGTATAGAACTACCGCATTTTTACTTAAATTGTGGCAGTAAGTCGCTTAATAACATAAAAAACAGGTAATAATTAATTTTTACATAATTTCTCAGGACTTTTCGTTTCTTAAAAACAGTTTTTATTAAAAATCTTGAATATACTTTCTCGTTCAGATTGACGATTCGCTGCTGAAAAAGGAACAATCTCCATTACATCCCACGTTACACTGATTATTTTCAAGGCTGAATTACAGTAAAACTAGCCAGGAAAACCTATTTAAATTTCATCTCAGTTTATGAAACGCACTTAAAAATATTCTGTAATCAAGTTTTCATAAAATCTGGAATAAAAAACCCTGAGTTCAGAGCCACCTTAAATTCTCTCAGCAAGAAACGTAAGCAGGGATCAAAGTTTCCCTGAAAAATTACCAACACCCCCAGAAATCGAACCAGGGCCCTCGCGATGTGATGCCAGTGTTCAAGCCACGACGTCAATCACTCCTCCCTCCCTCATGATCATTCTGTCTTCCATTGTTACACAGTAGCGTCGTCATAATTCGTTCTTTTCATTAATTTTCTTTTTATTTCTTACGTCTACGTTATATTTCGATCCGCCATGGTCGTCGATTTCCACAGCCGAGTTCCCCTCGTTTCATTCCAATTCCGGAAAAACTCCACTCGCCGACACGGAGTCGACCGGCCACACGAGACCCCTTTTCCTTATCTCCCGCGGCCACACACCGTCTCCGCCGGCCCTGACCTGCAACCCCTTACCCAGCGCTCACTATCACAAACACGATGCGACCGACTGAGCGACTCGTACTCTTCTGCACCATCCGTAACTCCACTCCCTGCCTTGCGAGGGCGTCGTCGTTCCACAACCTCCTTTAACAGCCCAACCCATCCACTCCAGCAACACCCGCCAAACCCTTTATGCCGCAACATAAAGGATGGAAAATCTGTTTTCCGATGTTTTTTCGGTTCACCAAAATAAGCATTTTGTATAATAAATATTCAAGCCAACATGGATACAGTACAATAATCACTCATACGCAATAACAGGAGGCAAAAATTATGTATAAAATTTTGAGACTAGCTTTTGACCACTATAAATTTTAAATTTGATGGTTAAAGGCTTCCCTTGGTGAAAACCAACTCTGAATACATTTCTTAATTACTTGCTACTTCCTGATTTGTAAATATTCTGCAACAAACAGAATTCATATAGGTACCTGATAATGTCGCCTATGCGACGAAACCGGTCGAATAAGAATAAAACACTGTGAAAAAGTACCAAGTAATTTTGAAATTTTCATATATATTTGACTGTTCCTGAAAAATAGAATGATTTAATTCCAATGATTACTTTCACCTTACTTCCATCCTACCTCCGGGTCTTAAATGAGTCGAAAATAACATGCCTAATAATACGCCAGAGATATAAGTAATTATTGACGATCATCTTCAATATTGGACTAGTTTTTAAAGAGTACTCCAGTGTTTAGGTATTTTCACTTTTGGACAGTGCCTGAACTTTGAGTTGTGCTGAGAGGTTTATTCAACCTCATGCAATGAGAGGAATCATGAATGGAAGCATTAAAGATTCATTATCTGCGAGATTTTACCGGATGTGGTCGATTTAAATCCATAAAACTTGAAGATTTTAATCATGGTTCATTGTACCAATACTTATTTTGAAAAAAATATTCTGGTGAAAAATTTGTATCGGGAGATGGAGTTCAGGGAATTACACCGATTGCACAGGTGTATTGGCTTTGCAAAATTCATCGGCTCATATCGGTGCATCGCAAGAAAAATACACCGGATGTGTCGGTACATCGATATTGGCCTCACAACCCCAAGTCACACAACCGAGCCCAACCCACAGTGTTTTCACCACCCACGCCCAGAGACCGCCACCCTCGCTCCACACCTCGCCCCGCCTAATTGCGTCCCGACACGAACCCAGATGATAAACTGCGGCCTTCCACAACATGGCTCGTTCCCCCTCTCTCTCTCCCTCTCCCTCTCACATCCCACCCCTCTAGTGTGCCCTCAAACTGATTTGCAGGGGCGGGACCGGGGAATTATGTGCGCCCGCGCGCGCGGGGAAGGAGTCGGTGGGGGCAAGAAGGAGAGCGCCGCGCAAGGCGGAAGAACTATCTATCGCCACCATTCACTTGTCGATTCCCCAGAGAGCGCGCGTAAACGCAGAAGCCGTCTTCCGGCGAGAGAACACGTCATAAGATATCCCGATTCACCGACAGTGGGATAAACCTACACCGGAGTATTGGAGGCGCGTATATTATATCAACGAGGCATGGAAATGCGAGGAAGCGCTTACAATGAACAGAGATTTCAGATCAAAATGAGAAAAGAAAAGATTGAATATTAATCGTCGACTTGGCACAAACCACGATTTTTTACATTACCAAATATAAACTGAATCCTAGAAATTGTACTGCAGAACATGTCTAACGATATAAGTAACACCGCATCTATAACATTTAGGAAGAAAATATTTAAATAGTGATTTTAATTGTAAGTATATGTAACTAAACTTAGCGTGAGGCAACTCATGCACAATATTTTTGACGCAGAGTCACAAAACTTGGACTTGACAAGCAAACAAAAGGAGGGCCCTCAGATGAAAAAGTTAAAGAGAGATTCTACTTTTCTCTGGTTATCTCGCACGTGGCATATGCCGCGAGTATTTGGGTACCTGCACAGTCGGATTTAATACCAGAAAAAATACAATGAAAAGATGATCTGTTTAGTTAAACTATCTTTTACCGAAAGACTAAACTCCCAAGAAAAACACAACGCCCTCCGTGGGATTTGAACCCGCGACCATGGGGGAGACAAGCCGGTTCATAATCAGCACAGAAACTGCAGCCCATGTGTAAAGAGTAAACTAGGTGAAGAGTCACACAATTGCAGATATGTAAAACGTGGTGTGGGAAGAAAGAATGCTGGAGATGTGGGAAGAAAAATAGGACAGCGTAATGACAATAAAAGATAAGACTATTGAGATTTAAAGGCAGAAAAAATACCAGGAAAGATAAAGGATTTAACGAGAATATATTAGAGATTATTGAAGGACTACGTACCATATATTTTCTTCTTCATTCTTGAACCAATGGAAAAAACCCAAAAAGATTCAGATGAATCCGTAAGAGAACCGTGTACGTAGATTATAACTACCATTCAACAGGGTAACCAATAAAATACCAATTCTTAAGACAAATAAAATTAATCTGCATGTACAAATTCAAAGTGAATTATTGGCTTTTACCGGGGTAACACTGAGGATGCCCCACCCAGGCGACAGATCAATACATTGACGGAGAACTTCGCGGGAACCTGCTCCACGTCCCAAGTCTGTCAATGGTGTCCGTCAAGAAACATAAAGAGGAATTTTTCATTTTCCTTTGCAAACCAACTCTGCTAGAACGAGTACAACAAACTTCCAGACGGACACATTCACTTCGACGGAATGATATTTCTTGTTATTCCAAGCCCATCAAAGTGCTTTGAAAAAGCATTTTACTCTTAGCTAGATGAAAAAAACTCAATTCATGTTTTCCAAATGTTCATCAGGGAGTGTATCTCTTTCATTTGTTAATCATCAAAATTAAAAAGGAGCTTTATTTGGGACCAAATTAACTTCTCTAAACAGTGATACTTTTCGATGACTAAACTGCCAATTATGCTTTTAACACGATTCACCACTGATCATCGGTTAAAAATGGCACAACTAGAAAATGTTAGCCTTCACGTGACTGAGGAAATGCAAAAAATCCCCGACGTAAGGCAACTTCCTATGAACGAGTAAAAGTATTATAAGACATTCAAAAAATAAAGATAGTCGCTCAAGATATGGGAGAGGGCGGACGAAGGCTAAAACGTAAGCGTGAGAGAATAAATTACCTGAAGTGGAATTAAGTAATGAAAAATAGAGAATCCTGGAAATTAAAGGAGAGAGGGAATGAAAGGGGAATGCCAACTTAAGTTTTCTTCCAAAGAGATAGCATTTCATTCATCCTGAGAAGCCTACAAATATCGGTTCTTCTAAGGGAGAATTTACCTGTAAGATCACGGATGAGCTACTAAAAAAATGGATGCAGCAATACTATCCGTCAAGGCCATAGGGATAGTAATACACAATACCGTATTGTTATCCGCGAGGGGCTGTAATCGCACGTGGCCGATTCCGAGGGATAAGCTCTTAGGATCGGTGGGCGGGAGATGGAAAATTGGATAGGATAATTATGCGTAATTTTTGTGTTAAGTTTTATGAATATCACTATCAGAGGAAGTCACCTCAATAGGGCAGGTTTGAGTTTAACATATACTTCTGTCAATCTTCTTCCCGTAAGCAATTTAACCATACACCCAGATTTTTCAGCTGGGAAAACTTTCAACCATCTTCCACGTTATTCAGGTAGCATTTTTATCCTCCGGTTTCTCTCCGCTAACAGCCAAGTCGAAATTTTAATAAATAGAGAATTTCCAATATCCTTCGAAGATGCAACGGCAGTGGAATTAATCTCAGATGGTACAAAACACGCACTGCCTTTCCGATAGACCTGTTCAGACACCAAACACATGTTGAGCGAATATCTAGTCACCGATGGCGGCGCGACCACTGGGAAGTCCGATGACAAACGAAGCCTTATAGGGATCTCAGAGTCCCATCAGAAGCAGCCAGCAGACAGAGGAATAGAGAAAAACGAGGAAGACGACCTGGTTTTCCCACTATCGACGCATCCCCTGAGAAACCACTGCATATTAAACGAAACGGAAAAGGTGAAGTCTCAACATCCAGGAGAACGTTTTCTTCGTGGAAGATGTTCTCTATTACAACCTGAATTTATAATTTTTGACGTTAACTATACCTCATTATCCACTCAACTGCCGGATACACACAGAGAATGGATTTGATTTGAATATTTAACAATTGTCATGCCCCATAAATATAAGCAATATACTGAGTTGTAAGAGCTTAATTAGAAATGCAAAGTATTAATACAATGACGATATAGTGCCAGGTAATGCAGACAACAAATTTCACATAAATATATAGAGTGAAAATAATAACAGTTAACAAGTAAGAATGGCATTGAGCGAAGTAATATTGATGAATAAAATTACAAATTCATGATTTACATATAGAAATACAACATTAAGGATCTCAAAAAAATATGTGATAATATTTCATTTCGAAAGTAGTGAGAGAACGTGTTTAGGTAGAGTATTCCAGAGATAACACGCAGTTAATAAGAATGAATTACGGAACTATACTGAGCGATGGCTGGGGAAATATAAAAATTTAGGATCACATCAGGTGCACATTTCACTAGTTTAGTGACTAACATGTCAAACAGGTGTTCAGGGAATTCATCGCAGAACTAGGAATACAAGAAACCCCCAAGATGTATTTACTTCGGGTCTCAACGCTGAGCCATGAGTAGTTCATTATAATCGGGGGCCAAATGGTCATTCCAGCGAAGGTTATAAATAAACCTGATGCATAGATTACTGAGAATACCAATTCCGATACAAAATAACGAGTATTGCGGGTTTTGGTTCATAGAAGACAAGACTAAACCGAGGGGCAGTCGTTAATATAAGTCGGATTTCCTGTTGCCAATCTTAACCCGGGCAAAGGTGAAACTTCGCCAAGAACAATCCTGAAACGCTGAAATAAAATCAAAACTTAAGGCCACCATCAGCTAGTGACTACTTAATACTTCATATCAAACCTCTTAAAAATTCCCTAAAACTATGAAAACATTAGTTAAATCCTAAACATACAATGGAATTACAAAACAGAAGGTGATCCCTCCTCTGGCTAGGCGCTTGGATGTTTCCGGCAGTAATGAATTTTTGAAACCGTATCACTCCATGAAAATGTTCTCGGCCGCCTCAAAAGTTAAAAAAAACATACAACCGTCAGAACAAACAGCGAGACGGAAACATCACGAAAGGAAAGAAAATTTTAATAAAAGATGAGAAAATAAGGCGAAACGGAGGAGCGGATATTAGCGGATTCCAAGGCGACCGACAAGCGGAAATTGACAAAATGAGCCGGCGGAGACTTGTTCAGAAGCCAGGAATGGAATTGCTTCCACAGCTTAAGGGAATAATATCACCCATTACGGTCTCAACAAAAAGGTTTAAAGAGGTCACAAAAGAAATTAGCTACAGGGTTGCAGTCAAATGAAGTAACGAAAATTTTACACGAGTTAGGATGTGAATTGAAACATTGGAAAATTGTGAAAAATGCGAGGGCAGAAACATGGAAACAACTAAGCTCACACAGAAATAATTTCTCACTAACTAGAACTTACATTCCCCATGAGCCGGATAAATGAGCTTTCAAACTATTTTTTGCAACAATTTCTACAAAAAAAGGGACCGTAAACACAATAGAAGAGGGAACAATTTGGCTACCTTGGTAGTATATTTTTGGGTTATGATCAAGGTAACGGGTAGATTAATAAAGGACAACTGCGTACAGAAAAATTTACGGATGTGAACAGAAGACTGGAGGATGATCTTAACAATGTTTTATGTTTAATAGAAGAGTTAATCAGTTTCATAATGCTCTAGGTTTCCCCATTAGGGTATTATGTAGATGTGGATAAGAGCAAAACAGAAAATACATATCAAATTCTGCTTTTAACAAAACATATACCTGGCAAACATCTAACAGTTTTCAGAGCGGCACAGAGAATATTATCATGACTCCTCACTACATCTCTAGGTCTGACAGGTGCGATCAAATAAGAGAGATACACTGCCGAACAGATAGGTGCAAAAACTCGTTCTTTCCGCGCATAATAAGTGGCCACAATGAAAACTGAGCTCCACTAAATACACTCCTATACTTCATGTTACCATTTCATCCCCCAAAAACTTAAATCTTTACACGGTTGGTGACCTACCACCCCCTACCGTACGCCAATACGGCGGCTGGCAGGATATTGTGTATATGCAGATAAGAGCAAAACAGAAACTACGTATCAAATTCTTCTTTTAACGATAATAAGAACAAACGATATACCTGGCAAACATCTAACCGTACTTTTAAAAAAATTTCTCCGCCACAGATAAATAAAACTAAATAAGAAATTGAAACTATGATATCAATTGGAGTGAGATGAGAAACAAACAATAATTTCTCAGATCATTACGTACAACATACAACTCTATAACAGGACAAAAATTTTAGTCATAGACATATATGATTATTATAGTAATAATTAAATAGTTTTTTCTTAAAATAGACAGAGGAAGAATTTATTATGGATAATGACAAGGAATTCCACAGTACAGAGCAAGAGATGAGAAAAGATATTAAGTATGTATTTGTCCGAGATTTAGGGTGTAAGAGGTAGGTGTGGTCAGTTCTAGTGGCCCTAAAAACAGAGATTGATTTGGGTTTAAGCATGGAAAAAATATAGGCTAGATATTTATTGCAATAGAGAGTGAAGAGAAATGAACCAAGTAAATGTTTTCACCGAGAAGAGGTTTATAGCCATGACAAGTGGTGAAGGTGGTGAGGGATGAGCTCGTCTGAACGAAGTTCAAGGACATATCCTGCACAAGAATTTAAGAGCCGCTGAAACTTATTTTCTAATTCTAATGGAAGGTCATTATAGAACAAAGCATAATAATCACATGACAGATAATGATGCAGATACGTAGATTTTGATAATAGAAGACGAGAAGAGGCATGTATTAAACAAGGTAGTTCAAATTTAAACTTTACCAAGCACCTGTTGGTTAGCGGTCATTAAAGAGATTTTTCCTTGAAAATTTGACATCTTGAAAGGAACGGCCCCCGGCTGGACGCTCTCGAACAAGTGGAAATTTTGAAATGCATGCACGCTGATCGCGAAATTGTCAACGATTTATAGTATACCTACCTCCCCTTACCCCTCCTCAACTTCTTTCTCTTCCATTAACCCCGTAACTTCCTAACCTCTCCTTCCACTATTTTCCAACCCTTCAACCGTTGCACTCTATCCCGCCCGCCACCACCGCAGGTAGTCAGCTCGGAAGGGCTGCCTCTACAAACATACCCCCAAGCCTACCCCTCCCAGACCCTTAGCTTACAACCGCCGCACCCCGGCAACTCCCGCCAAACCCCGACAACTCCCACCCCACCCTACACACCCAATTACTCCCCTCCACCCTTCCTCCCCCCGCACACGTACAGCCCATACCCCCTCTTAAAAATGTATTTAAGTGTTCTCACAAACTGGCTGCTGCGTTAAGAGTTAGACTTTGACGTAAGTAAGTTGACAGGAAGTGTAGCTGGTTAATTCATTGGCCCCAATGCATGTTTATAAATCTGCCGAGTAGTGCTAACGCCATTTTTTGCATGTGCCCTGCATGGCTCTCGTGTCACGTTTTCATAATTACATTACAGATTATTTTAGTAGTTTCTGTAGAATTTGTAGTGTGCCGATAGTGTGGTGCTTGTTGGTGTCTTGAAAGTAAATGTTAAGTTTCTTCACTATAGTTCATGTTAGTGATAAGTCACCCCCTACCAAACATTCCTGTGGTGGTTTGCAGGGTACTAAGCAGATGTAGATGAACTGAATTTGCACCTGAAAATGACGTTAACCGTCGAAACCATAGTCGAGAGATATTGAAATTTATTGTGGAAAAACAAAGTATAACGATTGTATTCAAAATATAGGTGCATCAAGTTCCATTAAGTCACGCCGGAAATCTACTCCATAATTACCTTTCTCTATAGCCATTATTCTTAAATACCGATCGAATATGCTTCATCGCCACCCTTTTCTACTTCATATTCAACACCTCTTCCTCCGTCCACCTGTCGACTATACTGACCCTTCCCAGAATACCACTTAGAACCAATCGAATGGGAAAGAGAAGCCTATGAAAAAAGAAGTATAGCGTAGCGGTAGTTTTTCGAGGACTCTGCAGATTTTGGTAGGCAATACGCGTGTAAGCGTAGGCAACATATATAATATAATAATAATAATGATTTATTACTCCGACAGAGCATACTTACAACATAATATCTTTGGTGAAATCGGGGAGTAACTTTAGGTAGCCATGAAGAAAGACCTGAATTATGGCTACCATCAGTTACAGAATGGGCTATGCACACATATGTATAGGAAATACAGCATTTTGAAATTACAGCACGCGTGTCAAATAATATTACAGTTATAAAAAATCATACACAAGGCTTTTTAAGAAAACAACCAAGATCGTATATTTTTAATTTGTGCACTTAGGATTTTTGAATTAAAACATGAAACAGATAATAAATACACTTTAGGTCCTATGTACAAGAAACATCGTTTGAATAACGACAGGCTCGGCTTGGGTAAGGAAGCACGTGCTTTACGTAGGGTGTAGGGAGTAGGATTGTACCTACAATAATAACCCAGTATTACCACTTCTTACGGAAAAAGGAAGGAAAACTACATGAATAAATTGATGTCTTAAGTGGAGAAAACCAAGACAACAAAATAGAGGTAAGGAACTTTCAAAGCGACTCTTTTCTAAGATCACTCGAACAACTCATTTTTGAAGAAAAGCGGTGGATATTTAAGTTATGATAAGCTCCACCCCAACAGAATATATTGACGAAACCCTCCAAAATCTATTACCACGCTAGTTTCAACTGTGGGATATAAACTGATAGGAAAAGAGGTACACTTGGGCGTCTAGAGGGAACGGCTGAGAAAGGCAGGGAAGGGAATAGTGAATGATGGAGGATACAAGCCGGGCATTCAGGAACCGAACCTCCACCTGACATTGATTCACGGCAAGCAATTGCCGGAAGGACGGAGGGAGGAATAGGAAATCCCTCGGACGGATAAGGAGCTCGGTCAATTACGACGCTCCCGAGTAACAAATGAATTAAAGAACGGCGTATAAAATGTAAGCCAATGGGATGCCCGGCGCGAGTCGAATGATAATAAAAAGAAATAAAGACAAGTGAAGCACGAGCGAGCATTTCGACGGGCAGTTTTTCGGCAGCTTAAGGAACCCGACTGGGAGACCGACCGTGGGCGTGGTGGATTGATTAGGGCGGGGGCCAATTGCGGACGACCGGCTACCTCTTGCATCCAGATTTCTCGGGATCTCGACTGGAAACGGCACTTGCCAAGGAATTTAAAAAAAAGAAGACGAGGCAATCAAATACTAATACGCATGGGCTGCGGCAGAGACAAATAACCCAGAGATATTTAGTTACTGCAGATTTATCGCCGGCCACATCCGGTTTGTGGGAAGATGAATAGCAGCCGCGGTCGCAAATCATTTCGTGCCGCCAAAATGAAAAAAAGCTGAGGGGGGTAATTAGATAATTTGCTTTTTCTCGTCACTTCCTGCAGGTCGCCTAGAAAATCTATAGCCGCATACATAATTTCAATACAGGATTTATAACACTGGAATCGGTTTGCGATTAAGAAAATGTATCATAACATCATTCAAATACGAAACATGCCTGCACCTGTAAAAAGCCATTTACCCTACGACTTGCAGGGTATTATGTAGATGTAGGTAGGAATGTAATTTGAAATTTCCGATAGAATTTCTTATACCAAATCCTTCTGAAAGATGATGGTGCACTAAACTTAACAACCTTCTACGGTTCCAAAAATGTTACTGGTTGTAGAACGTTCATAGATTTCCATGCCCTCAATATTAAATGGTCTCATCCAATCACTCAAACTTTCTCGTTCAATATTCGTAAACTTAAGTTCAGTGAGTAACCGAGTCTGGAAATTAAAATACTGACGTTTCTCTTGAATACCAATATAGGAAATGGTAACCGATATGGTAAGGGGTACAATCATGATGAAAATTACGAAACTTTGCAATTACGCCTTATAGTTATATAGGTGTAGCAATGACCACCGCTTATTAAAACGACATTGCAATGGAATAATATCGCATATCGCAGAAGATTCTTCGCATTATGGAAAAGTCCTAGGAAGAGGGGAATCCTGGGGATTTTGAAGGGTGGGTTGAGGGGCGTGACGGCTTAGGAAGCCCCAGGGAAAGGAAGGGAAGGCGGAGTCTTTGTAATGAATTATGCAGGTAGCATGAGAAACCCAATTTCCCGTTTCCTCGCTGCTTTAAGGAATCCCCAATGGACCATAACGGCGTCTTAAGGATGAAAGGAAAGGGGGTGGGAGAAAGGGAGTGGAGAAAGACTTTCGAAGCGGGAAGGAGACGCGGTGGAAAAAAATTAGGGATCTCGCGACAAAATGAGAATAAGTAAAACCTGGTGACGCGAATTCATTTAGCTAAAGGTATATAGAGAGATATGAGCAACTTACAAGTTATGTGTTAAGTCTTATTGCCAATACGATTCATGACGCCGAAGTATGAGACTCGGCACTGGGGCGCATTTCACTTTCATGTATGAGCGTTTGCATTTCATGAATTACACAGCATGTCACTCCTAGTGGTTCTCACGAAGGCACCGAACTTAAATTCGATACATACGATTGCCACTACCGACGACTTCGCACAAGATTTGATTCATTTGCAACTGGCATGAAATGGCTTTTTGATCATTCATATGAACCTACTTTAATCGACTCTTCTTCATTAACATGGGAGAAGACATCTCGACAAAAGATTTATTTTATTATCTGTAAAGGCATGGGTGGGATTTTAAAATACGTTGGTGATGATGAAAAATGCTGCGAGAAACTTTGAAAGGGTTGGCATTCATCTTAAGTGTCTTCACAAGATAATTAACTAAATATACCACGATACATACCAATATATAACAAGATAAATGAGGCATTTATCTTAAGTGTCTTCACAAGATAATTAACTAAATATACCAAGATACATACCAATATATAACACGATAAATGAGGACCCCAGAAGTCAAGGGGTCTAAGTAACAAAACCATTGTTTAGAGAAAACTTAAGTCAAAGTTGACAATGTTTGGAGGTGGTATGTGCCGTGAGAGGAGCTGAAAGCAGAAAGGATACGTGACGAGAATCTGGAGGAATCTCATTAGGGCCCCGACGGGGATCATATGGTGCCACTCGGAAGTAAAATGAAGGTGGCGAGGGCGTCAATAGCGTCACAATGCGGCTCCGGATACTAATACGTCTTCAAAGAATTACATTTTTTAAAACTATGGATAGATAGATATTTATTGCTCATATTCCTTTGATTCAGATAAAATGAGTACCCCAGAAGTCAAGGGGTCTAAGTAACAAAACCATTGTTTAGAGAAAACTTAAAGTCAAAGTTGAAAATGTTTGGTACAAACCACTAAGTAGTTAAGAGGCATTAACCTAGATAGCAGCACCTGTCACGAAAATCACTTGGATCCCTTTACCACCTGAAAGATTAATATTTTTACATCCCATTCCTGTACCTAACTTATTTTTTTCAAAAATGTCACTTAGACCCCTTGACTTCTGGGGTCCACAAATAACTTCTCTGATAATTACTTATGTATATAATCCACCCAAAAAATTACTGAGCAGAACTAACCTTTCTCAGACCGAGAACGTTTCATCGCAATGATGAATACGTTCATATCAGCCCAATAGGATGATATGAGCCTAGTCCTAGAACAGATGCGAGAACATTGAGCACTTCAGCTTCAATTCGAAGAAAGCCCACCCTACCCATTCAAAAGATTTGGCTTAAAATACGATGATACTAATTGTTTCCTAGCCCCACTCAAGTAATTAGTGATCGAAAGTTTTAGCACAAACTCATTGTGGCAGCAAACAGGATAAATCATAAGTGGCCTTCAAATAAAATAGAGGAAGAAAATTTTCCGGCTGGTCTTCATTCAGGGAGCTGATCATTTTTGCCAGAAATATACTACCACTCATATCTACATCTACGAAGTACCGCGCAAGCCACCACTAGGGTGTGTGGCGCGGGATGATTCAACACCAGGCATGCAGCACTCGTATGAATCATGGCAAGAGGCAAAAAATAACCCATGTCACTCAAAAATAAACGAAAATACTAAGAAATTTGTGAATTGATGCTTGCTGATTTGTGAAGCTTGTTTGCTGAATCATATTATTTCACGTTATCTATAACTTAAACGAGACCTAAATTGCTCTTTTCGGGGAGTCCACCAGGTGAGAGAAACCATAAATGCCAACGTTTCCATGGCCGATCCGTCGCCTTCATGGTAGAATAATATTTTGCTAGGTGATATTCTGCCTTGAAGACGATGCACGACTCGGTCATCGAAAGGTCGGCACTTACCGAGTCTCTCACCCAGTGAACTGCCTGATTAGAGCTACTTAACATCTCACACCGGAAAATCCTTAGATCTTAAAACGAAAGCCTTTCTTTAGCCTAAAAATATTAGCCTAAATAAGTCTTAGAGACAAAAATGGCGGAACTAACAAGATTTCATACATTTGAATATCAAGAATTCAATCCCTTTTAATCTAAAATTCAAACGCGAGATTTTACACCGAATAAATGTAACTGTATTCCCATTTTCCGAATTTTGGCACACTAGTGACGATTTCCTCCGCAGAATATATCGTATTATTCTTCGATAAATACTTCCAAACTTTTCATAACACCATCACATTAGAACTAAGACAGGAATAACCATAAACTTACCAATTATCGTGACTTAATTAATAAATAAACGTTATCACACGTTACTTAATCCACGATACAACGCAATATTTTCTTCCAAGTACAACCTTGAGCAACATTCGACTACTTACGAAGTAAATATAAAATTAAACCTTTTAAGTTTTTACAATTTTTAGTACGTCTCAAGGCAATGAGCAGTGTGGATTCCCTTAAGCAAGGAGATTAGCACGACCAAGTCAGTATCTTACGTAACAGGTGAGGTAAGTCCAATGATATCACAGTACAGTAAACACCTGCCAGAAGCCCATCTCGTTCCAATAATAATCAGCTAGTAGAATGCTCTTTACCTGAAAAGATAAAAGAATTGAACCATATTACTTACAATTAATAAAAAAAATAATTATCTTAAATTAATCAGTTTATAATGATTATTAGAAAACATATCTGAGAGTAATGGACTGATGCCAACCGAGACGGTATGAATTGTCACAATATACCACACTGGAAAACAAGAAATCGTTAAGAAAATAAAAAATGAGCCGGTAAAGTTGAACTTACTATTAAAGTGTAATTAAAAAGTCTCCATAAAAATAATAAAGAACTTACGAAAGCAACTTTCAAGAGTAAAGGAATTCAATTACAAAAATTCCCTCATGCCTGATCCGAAGTTTGAATATTTCACTCGCTATGTCTAAAATGCTAAAGATTACAAATATGTAACACAGATTTGAGGCAAATGATGTGAACTATCTAAAGAATGAGCTGTTTTTTTGAAGAGATTACTGAAAATATTAAGGATTTCTTGTAACAGACTAATGAAACAATAAAAAATAAGCTGCTTCTTAAAAATTGGTCATGTACGAGCATAAAACCCATTATCTTTAATAACATGACTGCACTAAAAAATAAAAGCGTAGCAAAAACTAGGTTGTAACTTTGTCCCGCACTTTTGCAATAAACACGGAAACTACTCAGCCAAACTACTAAAAAAGCAGAGTAAACTTTTTTCATAGCACCCATTACACCACCTTCACCCGACGTAGACGCCCTTATTTGAACTTGACCTAGTTCTTATTTTTTTTTCTTCAAGTTACACTCAACTCTGACTATTCCAGGAACTCACCTACTCCGTAAAACTAATGAAAGCTTGCGGTTCATGAAACGCTTAAATTTTGCGAGGCAATCGGGTAAAAAAAGATAAGAGTTAAGGTAACGGCAAATGAATCATAAAAAAACTTTTTCCACCCATTTCATAGTCTGAGTGCTCTGAATAAAATCGATCAATACTCCCTCGAGGATCCTGTCTTTAACGAATGTCCTGTTTTGATAGCCAAATGATTCAAGGTGGGATGCACTGACAGGAGACTTTGTGGTGAAGTACGAGAACAAGTCAGCCTCGAGTACATTTACATAATCCGCAAGTGCATTAAGATGATAATGGATTGCTAAAATATTATTTTCTGATATTTTCCCTGAGCACAGGAAATTCTTATAGGAGCTAGAACATTTTTCTTAATAATTCAATTTTATTTATTTGAATTACATCAATTTTACAACGCGTTTGCGGAATATTTTTAGAGTAATTGGAATATAATAACGCTAAAAATTCAAAAATTTTAAATATATGCAATAGATCCTCAATATCGTCAGCAGATGCTGTTTTTAATTTATAAATAAATTCACAACATTGATCTGTCAGAAAACAAAAAAATTGTTAAAAACCTAAAATATAATAAACACACAAATATATACAACGACGCAGTTAAAACATTAAAGCAAATAGAATAAGTACAAAAGTTCTTTTTAATTAAACAAATATAAACAAAAGTTTTAATGATTTATTTTAAATCAAACACAACATAGATCCGTCAGAAAACGTAAAATAATATCTATGAAAAACCTAAAATGTAACTGAAACACAAAAATATTCACAAAACACAATTAAAATTTTACTATCAAATCAATACTACCTTAGGATATGTACAATTTTTCATAACATGGCTATCAACGAAGAAGCTTCAGATGAACGTAGAGGCTAATCCTCACGCTAAAGCGCTATGATGCTATGACAAATTAACTATTGACATCGGATGGACATTGCCCTTTTCCAAAGGCTCCCACATCTTCACAAAAGAGACAAGAGCACTGCGATTCGCATTCAATAGTTATGAAAAATAAGAGTATCCATATGTAGAGTTCTAGCATCATTTCGAGCAACCTACAACGCCAAACACCGATTGCAGTTTTCCTGCCGTGGTGGAAATAGTAAGAGCATTATGTACAAGAAAAATATTTATAAAGTTTGCAGTTAAATTCAAAAGAACAAAGACAATATTTTGTAAGGAGTCGTTAGTAATTAACTTTTAGACGACACGATGGCAAAGATGAAGAAGTGATATTTAGACGAGGAAAATAAAAGCATTAAAATAAGAGTTTTTAAAATATCAAAACTGGACAACCGTCAGCCATGGATGAAACACCTGCCACGATGCTTCCTTCAAGAACACCGATGTTCAGCACCGCTGGACTCAGCTTGCGTTTGGAGGGGAAATTTCCCAATTTGTAATGGAGGGTTTTTGTTCTGTCAGCAAGTGGCATACAGAAAGCGAAATCTGACCTAAGGTTTCAAAAGTCTAACTTACAACAGAACGCAGGAGTGAACATCAAAGTAATTCATGCGAACGAATGTAAGACGCAACACCAAAGAGAGAAAGAAAACTCAGTTTGAAAATGAGCACAACACCACATCATCATACAATCCAACGTAGATCACCCATTTGACTGTGAAGTGAACTAAGCCAGACCTACACACCGCAGCAGTTTATAATATTCGGATTCGAGCACTGAAGAGGCCAAACAATTTTCTATAAATTTCTATTTCTATAAATATATACAAAAGTAGATGATAAAATATGTGCTCAAAGAAGACTAAAAACCAGGAAACAGAATGTGATAACCTTCGTGTGGCGTGTGGCACTCTATGGATCAGAAGCATGGACCATTTGAAACGATGATCAGAAAAGGAAGATAAAATGGATGGACAAAATAAGAAATGATGAAGTGTACAGAAGAGTAAAGAGGAGAAGATCATAAGGGCTACCACAGAAAAAAAGAACTAGATGGATTGGACATACCTTAGGACACAATGGGTTCGTGAAAAACATAATTGAAGGCAAAAATAGAGGGAAAAGTCCCCTGAGGAAGACCCAGGAATATGTGCATGGACCATATAAAGAGAAAAGTACATAGGAAGAGATACCCGGAGGCAAGAGAACTAGCATCAGATAGGGAAAGGTGGAGGGCTGTAGTCAACCAATCTTAGGATTGAACAACCAATTAGTGAATGAAATATATACAACAAAATATAAAGGGTAAGATTTCCCAACTATGGTGATACATCCGTTGAAATACGTTCAGCCACTCCATACAGTTTAAATTTCTGAAACCTCGGCTGAAAATGCCAAAATAAAATCACCAAAAACTCCTCAAAAGCGGCCTCTAAAATTCTTTCCCCAGAATCCATTCCCGATTTTGGGGGATAACAACGCGTGAGAGGGAAATGTTAAGGAAACGCTCGGCACCCAAACGCTAAGGGACGCAACAGATTATTTCCGTGGTGAGCCCGTGGGGAGATATGTGGCGGGGGGTGAACACCGAACACTGAACAGTGTAACATCGTCAAGGGGAAGGGAAAATGGATGAGCAATGGCGAGCGCAGACCTTCACAACATGGCACACGAGAACCCTTAAACCCCGTCGTTCCCTCCCCTTTTCAATCCCACACACCCTTCTCCTCCATTCCAATATTCTCCCTTTACACTCCTTCCAAATGCCCTGCTAAAGGCAGCCACAGGGTGTGTATAGTGGTAGCGAAACATCGTAGAAGTCATCTCCGCGTATCATGACGTTGTAGAGGAAATGGCTAGCGTGGAAGGAGTCGAGACCAAAATACAAGCCATGATTCTCAGGGAGGGAAATTTGGTAATTCCGATGAAAAGAGAATGCTGAATAACCAGCTAGCCCGACTAATCTCAAATGTAACGCAGGGTTTTGTTGCTACTTCTTCTTCACGCATGGATATACGAATAAAATATAACAAAGCAACATCATCAGATAATATCAAAGCAGCTAAGCAAAACGCTAGTTCTTTTGTACAGAAACACATTTTTTAATTATAACACATGATGCAAACACACACTATACATCAAGTAGGCAGCAGGACTTTACTTCCAAGTAATATTTTCTTTTTAACAAGCCAATTTCTCTCTCTCCTTCTATCATCCACTATTTCATTAGCGACTAACCGGGATGGGACTGGCAAAAAACATCGCTGATTTTACAAAAATTATTGGAGCTCCTGCCGCCTTGATCCTCTCTGAACACTATACACTGTGCCGGTACACAAGCAACATCAAAAACTCCATCCCATTCCTTTCGATAGGTTACGTTGGTCGGTCAAATGGTGGTGCGAACCTAGCTTAATAAAAACCTCTTTCCAACATTCCCTTTTCTCACTCGGACGCTCCAAGGAAACATACGCCCCTTCGCCAGGACGATAAATCATGCACACTTCTCCCACGCAGCCGGTCTCACGACAGACTCCCTTCTCCCCATCATCGCATTCAACACGGGAGAGGGATAAAGCTTGCATTGCCTGCCAGCCTCGTCATTATCCCCGTAATGGCCTGTAAAAGCCTTGAAAATGACGCCAATGTTGCGTTGTTGCAACGGAGCAATCTGCACCGCAGGCGAAAAAAGCCGAGGGAAGAAAACCCTACACATGGAGGGATTCGCATCACCGACTCCGAGTTTCAGATTATCCAGTGATTTACGTTCAAGTTCTAGGAAACAATGCCACAGGCAATTTTTAGTAAGATGGCACGAGAGAAAACCGTTACCGTGAAGAGGTTTAAATATACTAGAGCTACTCTCACGTGATGGGAAATGTTAGTTCAAAATTGGCACCCAGGAAAAAACTTAAACAGCATAAATATAAAGCGCACCAATATAGTATGGCCTTACAGTAGTTTGAGCGAAATGTCATTTTACCAAGAAATCAATAAATTTGGTCTCATTTTAAAGGAAAATATTTCAACCTTCCATTGATACCACAAATTCAACCACTTACCACATTACTTTCGGAGATATTTGCCTAAAAATACCAGCACTTTTACATGGGAAATGGTACGTGTATGCACTCCGGAGAGACCTTATATTAAAAATGAGGCATTTCTAACACTTAGATCTCGTCAAAAATCAACAGAAAGTAGTTTGAGTGTTTTCTCAACTATTTTCGAAAATTAATCATATTTTCACCGCAGTAATTTCATCGGGGTCACAATAAACCTTCCGTTTTGACGGAGTTTCAAACAAACCGCGTGGAAAAAAAATGAGTCAAGTTAAAGACTTATTTAGATATTTCCATTTGATTACTTAGAATTCCTGTCACGTAAAAGTGTATTTTTGCACCATTACTAATGAAATATTTTATTCTTGTGCCCTAAAGTTGGAGAAATTAAAACGTACACATCGAATATGGTCTCTATAACGATTAGGGAACCATCTCGCTCGCACTGCCTTAACCAGTACAAAACGCTTGAACAAGAGAGTTGGGACACCAAAAACCTCGAAACCACTGAATTTGGCCACTATCTTAAAAAACGATTGGACATTACACACTAAAATTACTGTACCCTCGCAATCAATCCTTGCCTGCCAATTCGATGGTCGCAGGTTCGAGTCCCGCCTGGGTGGATTTTTCACCACTCAGGGCATAGGTGTTCGTGTTCGTCCATTGTTCATACACCTGATGTTAAAGGCCAACTACGCTGCTTTCGGGGTAGTTTAAATAAATAAATAAGCAGCCGCCTTTCATTAGTGCTCACATCCCTGACGCATGTCATCTTCGCGCTCATCACCAATGGTTTACCCAACCATTGCCACCAACGGCTTTTTAAATAGGTTGACCACAAACAATACCAAGGTACACAGAATTCCAATTCATCTCTCTAGCGAATGACTTATAATATCTCCTAGTAAGACGCAAAATTAATTAAATGACCTTATTCTGTAAATCCTTTCCCCCGGACTACAACCTTGACGTGGTGGAAGGGCTCGCGAATTCCAATGACCCCTAGAGCTGGACTGGTGGGAGCAATTTATATTGCAGCCCATGCCTGAACGCTATTTATTAACACACAATTCCTCGACCACTCCCAACGCCTTCGCACAGTTCTCAAGAGGATCAGAGTCATTTTCATTATATTCTCCCTCCTTATTAAATGAGGACTTATCTTTAAACCATTTTCCTACACTCAAAAAATGGAACGATGGCCTTTACTCTCATAGAGGCGTTGAGCAGTTCACTCATTTTAGTACTTGTCCTTTCGATCATCTACATTGCTTCATTTTTATTAAAACTAAAGTATAAATACAACACATGTAGAAAATTCAGCCCGTCGAATGTGAAGGGGACAGACATTAAGCACGTGTTCAGAGTTTCCCCTCTCAAATTCGCATATTAACGCACGCGATCTTCATTTTTCGCGGGCACACCAATACGAACGCGTACCAAACGATGCGAAGGAAAAGCGAGCTCTGTAAAACAAACGATATAAGAATAAATTGAATGGGCTTAAAAAAAAATTAATTACAACACGAACGCAGACTTCAGCGTACAATGAGAGGTTGAGAGGGGGGGTAAGGGAGGGGGGGAGGACATCGGCTCGCGACGAACGAGCAGCGAAGACTGAAACAAGGGTGGACAATTTTCTCCCGTGATTAAACATCCTCCACGCGCGCGACGCGAATCCAGAAAATAAATCTGCGACGATGAAGCGACACACTGCAGTGAAACGGTTGGACTACGTTTCACTGCGTGGAATGGAGAACGAGCACGCTTCTTTTCGACGTTTTCGCGTTTGGTTCGAGAGATGATGAATGGAAAAATCATCGGAAATCCGACTCCCTCGGCGGACGCATCGATAAATCGACCGAAAAACAAAACGCACGAGAGGGTGCATTTCTCCCGCTTCTTTCCCTCCCCCCCCTCTTTCATTTTCTTCCCCTTCCGCTGATGGATTCCGGGAAATCTACCTCCACGTGCGTGCGTGAGTGAGTGGGTGGGTGGGTTTGGTTGGGTGCAGCAGGCCTGCAGGTTGGGGAGGGGGGAACAGGAAGGGAGTGATGGGATTTTCCATCCCTTGCGGTGGAGAGGAGCCGCAATCTTAGGGCTGTCTCTCTCGACGAAGCGGATGAGGGAAGAATGAAATCTACACTAAAACACAGGGTGGCTACAGATATTAAATTTTTTAATTCCCTGACTTTTCCCGGATGAATTTCCCTGACCGATTCTCAAATGCTTACGAATTAATGCAATATTTTTTTCTGCTGAATGAAATTTCCTACAGCAGCTTTAAATTTTCTAAATTTTCGCATCATCGTCTCGTATTTATAGAACTGCAAGCATATATTTGCTATAAGCTAGTCAGCTCCTGCTACTTCTCGTCCTGAGTTTCGGAAGTTTATAAAAAAACGCGAGGTAAAATTTTCCGAACAACATAGCCTCAGAATCCTTGTGATGAGCGTAATACATTGTGATCATGAATTTTAACACTACTAGGCAAACATAGCAATAAGGATATACAAAAGGAATACATTGTACGTCTGATTAACAACTAAATAACTAAAATTCACAACAAATAAAATTCATAACTGAATGTTCCACCAATTGATGGGGGTTAATCCATGCACGTCAGCGACGGACTTTAGTTTCATTTGGTGAAATAAAGGGCGGGAAAGACTGGCCGATAAACGCAATGGTAGAAAAATAACGAGGATTCCTATCCCAGTTTCTCCCTGGCTGTTACGATAATTCCCTGACTTTCCCGGAAATTCAGAATTCCCTGCCAATTCCAGATTTTCCCGGTTTTCCCTGACAATCGCTACCCTGAAAATACTGTGTTTAGCACAAATTAGGTAATGAACTGTAGAAACTCACTCGTGAAAATCAAATCAATAATCATGTTCCGATCCTACACACATTTAGGCAATTAAACGGAAGGAATAACACTCAAATTGTTTACTATCTCTTTCAGTATTCTATAAAAAGAGACGTTTCGTGCGTAATCTGGTGGAATGACATAATTAATGAAAGTTGGCAATTTTCATTAATTCAGTATTCTTATGAGTGCCGTCATTCAACGACGTCACACGTGTATTGAGATCTTACTACTCGTACCAAGGCGTCGAGAGGAGTAGAATAACGACACAAAGATTGACTTTATGGGTTTTTATTACACCACTAGCCATAGCGCCATCCATCCGTGCCTTCACTCGCAATTTCTCTCCTTCCCGAGACTCGGTAATAATCTTGTTTGGCTATTCGAGACGAACAATTTGGTCCATTTAACTATTCAATCGAATACTTGGTTTCAATAAACTGTCATTTTCCTTTCAAAACCTCTCTCTCTCTCTCTCAAATTGTTTACTATCTCTTTCAGTATTCTATAAAAAGAGACGTTTCGGGCGTAATCTGGTGGAATGACATAATTAATGAAAGTTAGCAATTTTCATTAATTCAGTCTTCTTATGAGCGCCGTCATTCAACGACGTCACACGTGTATTGAGATCTTACTACTCGTACCAAGGCGTCGAGAGGAGTAGAATAACGACACAAAGATTGACTTAATGGGTTTTTATTACACCACTAGCCATAGCGCCATCCATCCGTGCCTTCACCCGCAATTTCTCTCCTTCCCGAGACTCGGTAATAATCTTGTTTGGCTATTCGAGACGAACAATTTGGTCCATTTAACTATTCAATCAAATACTTGGTTTCAATGAACTGTCATTTTCCTTTCAAAGCCTCTCTTTGATCACTTAATCCTCGACCCCAAGGGCAAGAGCCCACTCTTTCGAAGTGTACCGCGTGTCTGCATGCGTCGTCGCCTTCCAACGGGCGTCGCGTCGTCTCCACGCGGCGCGCACGACATCATCCTATACGTAAAAGGTAGGTTCAGTTAAAAGTAGGAGATTCTCCTCCCGGTTTTCTACGCTTTCAAGGTCCAATCCATCACTAGAATTTCTTTTTTCACCACTGCATACGATCTACCCATCTTCATCCGATCAGTAAAATCTAATTCTCTTTCTTCCTCTTCCCCACTTGCCCAACATCCGTCCCTCTATAACACTCTTGAGCATCCCATCGCCCCTTATTATATCCTCCAGCCACCTAATCTGCCTACCCCTGATTTCATTCGGAAGTTTCCTATCCTCGCCCATCATTTCAAGCGCTCCTTCGTTCGTCTTCATTTCTGTCCACCGCACCTTCTCCATCCTTCTCCACACCCACATCTCAAACGCCTGCACACTATTCACACCATCCTATCTTAGGGTCCATGTTTTTACCGCATAAAACACTAGGCCTCTTTGCCAGCCTCTTCTTCACATCATACCCAAGGTCCTCGTAAGCAGCTTCCTTCTGTTACCAAACGATTACTTTTGGACCAATAAAAAAGTTCGGAGCATTTTTTTGGCCTTATAAACTTGTTTTGACTAATTCATCAACAAGCAAGTTTTTTCAGATGTAAATTCTAACAACTAGCCAGTTATACGAAGATAGTCAGATGATAGAAGAGAATAATTTACTGATAAATTACTGACTGAACAGCTGAAATAACAAAGTATGTTTTCGCAAAATTTTAATTATTGACAACCGGTTTCATCGCAAAGGTGGCAACATCAGTTGAACATAGATATGTGATATCAAACATCCTGATCTGATGATATTGCCTTACTGATGAAACCGGTAGTATAAAATACACCAATTTTGAAAATTACGAAGTACTTGTAATGATTCAGTCGTGTTGAATTTTCAGCAAGTCACGACTGAAAATAATGAGTCCATTACTGATGAAATACTGCATGGTAGTTAAGGATGAAGGAAACATATCAGAGAAAATCACATGGAGGAAGAAAAATTTTGTGTAAAAACTTGGAAAGAGGTAACAGTGGATAGAAGAAGATGACACGAAAGAGGAAGAATGTTGGACGAGATTGAAAGAGAGAGGGAAAAAACGTGAACTTTGGACTTCATGATGGGAGGCAAAAGCTACGAGGAGTCTGAAATGTAGGAAAATATAGGGTTTTGAGTCAGAAAGATTAGAGAGGGAGAGATGAATTTCAAATAAGCATGTCCTTGGACCGACCACCTACTTAGTAAAACCCAAACATGATAGGGTATTCACAATGTGCATACATGAAGTGCCTGAAGTCGTCGATATGACTAAAAATACAAGATCCGCACATATCAGACGATACGACGAACCACAGAAGAGAAAAAATAATGGTACCCCACGTTTCAGGATAGAATACGTACAATGTTGCACGCTGAATAAATAAAAAAAAGTAGCAGGCCCGCCGACTCATTCCGACTGAAACCTCGGAGCCAGTACCTATCGCACGCTATTCCCTAATGACCAGAACGGTTACAGGCGAACAGGGTTTGCTCGTTCTAGGGGAGAGATTCGGAGAAGGGGAGGCCAGAGAGGTGCTGGGGAGGGGGCTGACAGGGTGTTAACGCTGCGGAGGATTTGTGGAGGGGGGTGGGTGTGAAAGAGTGGAGGAGAGGGCAAAGGGGAGATGATTTAATCGATAAATCAATCATTCGCATTCTCTCTCCCGAATGACCGTTTTTCGGAGTCCGCGCTGCAGTCCAACCATTGTCTCTCCCTCACTCACCACGGGCGTGTAGGGGGCTGGGTTGCGTCGTAATTTGCGAGTGAAAATCATTATTCTAAATCCCACGGTGAAATTTTCAAAGGAACAAGCTCTCGTCGACCGGGATCCGAAGCGCGGATCGTCTGGCTACTTCATCAATGCGCTAAGCACCGGTCTGAAGTAGATTCCTGGTTGGTTGGTTAACTTGGGAATGCGAACAATTGCGGTCATTTGCGCCACTTAGGACTGGTACATATGAGGGTACTAGGACTTAGGAGGGTACATATATATATCTACATCTAAATACTACCTTGCGAGCCGCCACATGGACGTGCGGCAGGGGGTGTTAGGACACCAGCCATGTAAAGATGTAACATATTGGGAGGTGAAAAGGTGACGTTTATTATGGGAGTGTACTTAGTGGAGCTCAGGCTGTATTGTGGTCGCTCATTGTGCGTGGAAAGAACGAGTTTTTGTACCTATCTGTTAGGCAATGTACCTCTCTTATCCATGATAAAATATAACACAACAATAGTAATATCCACACTTTAATATACCACTTCAACACCGACCATGGTTTCTACATACCATATGTCGACATGGTTTCGACATAGAATGTCAAAACCATGGTCGGAAGTAGTATATTAAAGTGTGGATATTACTAATGTAGTGTTATATTTTATCATGGACATATCGCATTTCCACCAAGTAAAGCCTGAAACGATTTCATACCTATCTTAGTTTATCTCTTCTGTCAGACCCAGCGATGTACTGTGGCGTTATGATAATATTCTCTGTGTCGCTCTGAAACTCACCAGTTCTGAATTAATCAAGCAACCTAAGCCTAACGTGCAGCCTCCGAGTTTCTAGGGGCACCCACCTTAATCTCTCTACAAGTAGTGAGACACTATATGGTTGCTCGTCGCAGCTTTTACCGAAGTGCGCAGATTTCCTTTGTATTTTAATTATTTTTTATGGCCAGGGTCCAAAATGTTCGTGGCTTATTCAAGGTGTGGCCTAACCAGAGCGAAGTATCATCTCTCTTTGTCTTTTTCATCAGAGGAACTTCCTATTATACAATTGCTGAGGTGACTACGTTGATAAGAGTAGAACTGTTGGGGAATGGAGGAAGGGTGGAGAGAAAGTAGCCTTTTTGGTTAGCCCCCTTTCAACACAAAGGTCATGGCTTTAACATCCAATCCAATCTACTACGTTTAAAGAATCTTCACGCAACACCAAAAATATGGATTAAAATGGAACTGAAAAATCTCCGCCATTGATGGAATTCTAACTGGTAATGGTACCGAAACCGGTACACATATCACCAAACCAGCAAGATTGCCACAATATCCCTCGTCTCTATTGTTCACGTATCATTAGAAATCGAATCATAAGAAAACGAATGAAAAAGGCTCAAGAACTAAGAGACATGGGTGTTGAGATGGATAATGCTGGATAGACGGAAAGAAAAAAGAATAAACGTAGATGTTCCTGAAGTAGTAAAGGAGAGATGAGGACGAGAATTAGGAATCAACAGGAAACCAAAAACGAGGTTACGTTAAAGACTGTTTTTACAGGCAGAAAGCGGCGTAGAGAAATGAAAAGGATAATCAAGCTTTTCTCTCCTTGATTTCCGTTTGCATTAAATACTCCTCGTATAATTGTCTACAACATTAACCATTAACTTGGTAAATGTTGTCGTTTCCAAATATACCGGTTGAGGTCGGTTTAGGAGGATAAGAGTAAATATCCACATGATTTTTACAGCTGTAGGGCCGCATCTACAAAATCCAACATCCCCTCCTCTATCACAACCTTAATCAAAACTTCGCCCCCCGAAAGAGAATCTCCTCCCGGATTTCTACACTTTCAGGGTCCTATCTGCCTCCAGTATTACCATATTCGCCCCAGCATGCAATCTACCTAAGAAATTACGAGGTTTACAGAAGAGTAGAAGAAAAAAGGATCATACGGAACACCATACAGAAAAGAAGATGGATTGGACAAACCCAGAGACACATTGGGTTTGTGAAGAATATAATTGAAGGAAAATCAGATGGGAAAGTCCCCATAGGAAGACCCAGGAATAAGTTCATGGCCAAAATAAAGAGGAAAGTATATAGAAGAGACACCAGGAGTTCAGGGAACAAGCATTAGATAGAGAAGGGTGGAGGGCTGCAGTCAACCAATCTTAGGATTGAACAACCCATGAATGAATGCGATCTACCCTTCTTCATCCCATTTTAAACCTTTTCTCCGTCTTCCTCTTCCCCGCCTGCACAGCATCTTTCCCAATATCACAGTCTTGAGCTACACATCGTCCCTTATAACTTCCTCCATCCTCCTACCCTGCATAACCCGAATTTCACTCAGAAGTTTCCTTTCCTCGTCCACCATACTAAGCACTTCTTCACTCGCTTTTGTTTCCGTCCACCGCACCTTCTCCACCCTTCTACACACCCACATACACATCTAAAACGCCTGCAACCTATTCTCGCCTTTCCTTCTTCCCCATTTTCTTAAAATATCCCTTCTCTTGAGAGCATCTTCCACTACTTTCACCCATGACTTTCTCGATCTATACTTTTCTCTCTCACCATTTACTCGTATATAATTAAAATTAGCTCGTAGGCTTCCGCAGATGCAGTGTTGACTGTTCCTTTTTTCGGGATTCATTCCGCGATGTATGTTTTAAAACAACAATATTTCGCTGGTCCTCCTGCCAGCTTCATCAGGTTAACTGAACTGATTTCTTTGTCTCGATTTATGTAGGCCAGACATGCAGAGCCCTAAAAATACGCCTCCAAGAGCATCAACGGGCAATTAAAAATTATAATTACCGCATTTCTGCAATAGCCGAACACCATCTCAGCGGCCCCCCTCATAATTTCAACTTTGAGGAGACAAGATTAATAGCTAGGGAATTACGCTATTACCCAAGATTAATCAGGGAGGCTATAGAAATTGCGAACAGACCGGAGAACGTCAACCGAGAAGACGGTTACAAGTTGAGTAGCAGTCTAAAACAATTTTTTTCAAATTTAAATTCCGGCAACAATGGGAGTCCAGACTCATATATGAGGACCCCAGAAGTCAAGGGGTCTAAGTAACAAAACCATTGTTTAGAGAAAACTTAAGTCAACGTTGAAAATGTTTGGTACAACCTACTAAGTTGTTAAGAGGCATTACCCTAGATAGCAGCACCTGTCAAGAAAATCACTTGCATCCCTTTACCACCTAAAAGATTTATATTTTCACATCCCATTCCTGTACATAACTTATTTTTTTCAAAAATGTCACTTAGATCCCTTGACTTCTGGGGTCCACATATATAAAGACGAGCGAGACAAAGAAATCAGTTCAGTTAACCTGATGAAGCTGGCAGGAGGACCAGCGAAATATTGTTGTTTTAAAACATACATCGCGGAATGAATCCCGAAAAATGGAAGTCATCCTATATAATTAACCTGTTTCGCAATTCGACTCTCATTCATACTCGACTTGGCCAAACCAACCAATGAATAAATCACACAAAATGAGTACGAAAGGAGGATGCGCCCCGAGGCCTCAAACGAATTCGAACCCGGTCCCCTATACCCGCCGGACAAACAGGCTGTCCTGCGTAATGCAATCTCCTCTAATTACCAACGCCGCGCACACCATCACCTCTGCATCCAAACACAGCTCCTTCTCCGCATAAATCCTACGGCGGATGATCAATTAACCCTAATGCCCCAACATGAATCCGCCAATCTGCCTCAGTTACCGCCAATTCGAGATAGGTGCCAAGGGGCGACGCACCCCAACCCGGGGCCTGGGGCGAGGGAGGCGAGAGTGCGTTTACACGAAGAGCCATATCCGCCCGGGGCGGGGCGGCCGGAACACAACTGAACAACTTCCATGAAAAGAATGAGATCACCCGCCCCTCTCATAATGACCTTTTTCCTTCCGCATTTAAAAACATTCTGGAGAGGAAGACTGTCGGCGCAAGGCAGGGGGTGGAAACGTGGGAAATAAATGAAACAGCATACGGTCAGGCACGATGAGCCATCATCGTGTTCCGATTGGAAACTTTTACAAATTCTATTACTGTTGTGTAACCGATTGGGGTAGACTGGTCAATCATCGCTTTACCAATGTGTATGCACAGCTAGGGCCTTGACATCTGGGACTTCGTAAGGATACTAAGGCAGGCGAAATTTCACATGGCGGGGCCGAGGTTCACAGAATGGCTATAAAATTCCTAACTTTGGATAGAACTCAGAACGATAGTTAGACTTCTGAAAGACACTACCGTGTCAACGGGAACCTCAACTTCTTAAGCTCACCTAGATACCGATTGCATGAAGAGGGGGATGAAACAACATTACACATCCTTTGCGAATTCTCACCAATTTCAAAGGATCGCAAGAGATACCTTGGGGCTCCATTTATACACCCCGGGGAAATCAGGCCATCCCCAATGCTGGCCTTCGGCAAGGCCATAGGATTCTATGGGTGATGCCGAAAACTCGATGGCCCATTGGACAGGCAAGTATAAGAGCTTTGGGACTCCTGTGTTTGGACCGCTATTACCATTTCTGGGGCCTCCCTCCCTTCTCACACGAAATTCTCCGTTCAGTTTTCCTTACTTCCAGCATTCCCCCATTCCACCAAAAGTACCAGAGCTCTTCGGAATTTCACTTTCAAAAACAGACTTCTGTTTCCTTCCTCACTTTATTGACTGAAAATTAGACGGAGACAAGCAATTTTATAATATTTTCGAATATAGTGTTTGAGCGATGGCTGTGCGCAGACTTGAGATCTAGCCAATAAGTCAAATGTATATATGTAGTAATTTTTTTAATAGATGTATTAGTTTTGAAACGGAAGGTGGACGATTTTTGAAATTTCACATACAAAGTTGCAGGTGGCCGAGATCTAGCAACACCTGATTTATGCACAGAGAATTAGAAGTAGAGTATTTTTTGGCTTTGAAACGAGGAAATTCGACATTTTACAAACTATTTATTTAAAGAAAGACAATTAGCGGCTTGAATACTCTGTTGTAACTTTCGTTTTGCTTTGAATAGAGCCAATGCAATGTTTTAGAATTTGAATGAGAAATTCGCGTTTCCCTTCAAGTTTCCCTTGTTGCCAATTCGTTTAAAATATTTTTGTTGTGTGTTTGCGAGTGTTTAGGACAGTTCTTGCAAGATTGTGAGTGCGGAGGGAAGCCGAGGACTATTTAGGTATGTTTTGACGCTTATCCCACTTTTTAGGTTGTAGACAACGTAGAGAAGAGGCTAATGCAAGAATATCGGACGTGGGGGTGACGTGAAGCTGTATTTAATAAGACGTTCTCCTGCATTGATTGATTGTGAGTTACGTGCAAGATCACCAATGTCAAAGAAATTGTTTCGGTTAGTTTTTAACTTTCATATAATGTCCCTGCCTTGATGAGTTTAAAGAGTTTTTTACTCAAAAATACTTGCTGATTTATGATGACGGATGTTTTAAATTGGGCAACTGTTCCAATTAGACAACTTGCAATCAGGTTATTCAAAAGCGAAGAAGTAATGAAGAGGGAAAAGAAAGCGAGCATTTATTAAGGCCGCTTTACACGGTACATTTTATTGTACAAACGAATGTACGAATTCTTTCATGAAGGAAATTGTACCGTGTAAAGCGGCAAATTGCATGATCGTCTGAATGACTTAACGGAAAATAGAACCTGCTCTAATTCCATTCAGTTTCATGTACACTCTATGATACATTCGTTTGTACAATAAAATGTACCGTGTGAAGCGGCCTTTAGAGAGCCAAATACAAACGCAAGCTTAACTGCCACCGAACGTAGCAGCTTAAGCTAGTTTTATAATTAAAATGGTCACGGTTTTAGGTTTTCCATAAATGCATTTTCGAATAGAAATCAGCGTGTATCTGTCTTGCATGCCTACTCAATAAGAAGAGTTTGAAATTCCCCTAATACGATAACCAGCTGTACGTAAAAATGGCTTTGAAGCAAGAAATCAGTCGCGCTGACTACTTTCATATGGGTATGTGGTTTTGGGATAGTGTCTAATGAAATAAAAAAAGAAAATTTTCAACCCAGACTTATTATATCAATACGGACGAACACCAACCACTTCGCATTCGGGTGTAATGGCTCAACTGTCTTAACGAGACACCATAAAACACCTGATGAGAGGAAAGGCGAACGCAGTTCTCAGCAAGTTTTCATCTCCATTCAAATATCCAAACAACACTCTTTCAAACCACCCACTAAATTAATTAACACTTCCAAAATTTGCCAATCTTCATAATTTGCATCATTTACTTCGTCCTAGGCCCAACACGGTACACGGACGATGGTGACAGACGACTGGAGATTTATTGCAGAAATAAAAGCAAGGATAGCAATGGCAAAAGAGTCCTTCAGCCAGAAGAAAATTTACTATGCAATAAAAGCCTGGATCTGGAGCTGAGAAAGAGATTAGCTAAATGTTATTCATGGAACGTTTTCATGTATGGATGTGAAGCGTGGATATTAGGTAAGAGGGAAAGGAATAGAATAGAAGCTTATGAAATGTGGGTGTGGAGAAGGATGGAAAAAGTAAGATGGGTAGATAAGATGAGAAATGAAGAGGTTTTGAGCAAAGTAAAAGAAGGAAGATCGCTCCTAAAGGAAATAAGGAAAAGGAAAGGAAACTGGTTGGGCCATGTGATGAGAGGGAAAAGTATAATAACTGTGGCACTTGAGGGTTTAATTGAAGGAAAGAAAAAGAGAGGAAGGAGAAGAATTAAATTGGTGGATCAGGTAAAGAACATCAGCTATGATGAAGCAAAGAAAGAAGCTCGGGACAGAAGCGGATGGAGACAGCAGTGGTGTACGTGACCTGCCAGCAGGCAGAACACCAGATGATGATGAGGCCCAACAGAGAAATTCTTCCGGTTAGCCACTTCTTTTATCACAATATCCGTCATAGATGTCACGACATCAGGCTTAACTTCGTAGAAGCACTTAATACCCTAATGATCAAGTTTAAGTTTGTGACTTCCACAATTTATTTACAAGTTACAGACCGGTTTCGGCTGTTAAGGCATTTAAGGTCCTGAAGCAACTTATTGACGGCCGAAATTACCAAGCGAAAGCTTCGCTTTTCGATATCCTCCTCGTACCCAAGGATACAAGAACTTTGTACATCTTTGTCAATGAACTTCAGGACGTGAAAGACGCCACTAGCTGGCTCAAAGCCAGTTCCCAGCAATGCCTGATATCTAACGGACGCTCTACATACAATGTCAGCCATGTACCTTGAAGCACACAGAGGGTCTGAATGAGAATCTTAATGGCTGTTTATGGCTGTTTAGTGTGTCCTATAGGACACGCGGGGTCCGAGAAGGATATTACTTCGATTTCAATATTTCTAATCATCTTTTCGATACTTCGAATTTTCACTTTTCGATATTTAGATATATCGAATCGAACTTCAATTTCGACTTTGATATAACTTCGATCTCTTTCGATATTTCCATTACCGGAACCAAGTAACACGAAGATTTTCCATAAATGTGTGTTTAAATGCTTCTAAGAATATAGTTAGAGTAGTCTGTAGTGCATGATGCATGTAATAACAACCAATAATCCATTTCATATTATGTAGATACTAACCATCTAGCTGCATGTGACCATATTATCTAGCATGTCTCCCTTAAATATCCTACTTGCATGGCAATAGTGCATGTTTGGAGATCTTCACCCCCTGCCAAACACCCTCGTGGTAGCTCGCAGGGTATTGCGTGGATGTAGATGTAAGAAACGCTGCCGGAGGAGAATATGAAGACATGAAACAGAAAGACTGTGACGGTTATTTTATGTATATGAAAGATAAAGACTGGATGGAAAGGAAAATGATTGGAAGGGTGGTTACAGCGATAAAAGTTTACAGCCATAGTAAAAGTCAGCACATGGTTTCACTGACGTAAACAGTCAGTATGCGGCATTTATTACACAGTGAAGCCATCACTGGTGGAAATCATATAGAGATTTTGCAGTTCTGGAACTCCCATGAATGCGAGTGGAACCGCGCACAATGGATCCATTCACGAATATATGTCAACGTGAAAGGCTAGGGGTTGTCTTTCTGTATTGAGCGTCTAGTATTTCAAAATGGCTTCTTTTGACCCTCGGCGGGACGAGCAAGAGGGATCGTGATGAGAAAACGTGACCCCAGCCGCGTGCACGAACTTGTCCGGACAGAAGAAGACACGAGACCACGAAATCCAATACTGGCTCCACGGAAAGGTTTCCTGATTCTCTCGCGATAAATGGAGGATTTTAATTTGAGTGGATATCAAGATGGCGTGAATCACTTTCATTTCCTCCCAATGGGGAAGTTTACTCGCCCGTGCAAGTGCGACTTGCGCCACATGCAACGGACAACGAGATCGATCCGAATGGTCACGTAGCCGTTCCAGGAACAAAGCAAAGAGCAAATTTCCCAGGCGTGGTTTGCACACTTCAAGACGCTTCACCACGAATACATTTCCCATGTAATAGAGATGTAGAGAAAATTGATGAAATTAAAAAAATACAGAGAAAAGCAGCACGCTTCGTCAAAAACTGCTACGAGCGAACATATAGTGTCTCGCTACTTTTAGAGGGATTAAGATGGAAGCCCCTAGAGACTCGGAGACTAAGCGCTAGGCTTAGGCTGCACGAGAAATTCAGAAGTGGTGAGTTTCAGAGCGACACAGGGAATATTATCAGGACGCCTCACTACATCTCTAGGTCTGACAGAAGCGATAAAATAAGAAAAATACACTGCCGAACAGATAGGTACACAAACTCGTTCTTTCCGCACAAAATAAGCGGTCATAATAAAAACTGAGCTCCACTCAACACTCCCATAATACACCTTACCATTTCACCTCCTAAAACCTTATCACTTACATCTTCACACGGTTGGTTTCCTAAAACCCCCTGCCACACGCCAATGCGTCGGCTCGCAGGGGCAGTATGTAGATGTAGATATAGAGTCAAACGGCTGGTAAACTAATACGGAAACGCAGATACGTATATGCTTCTTCCACTGAGAAAGTAACCATATGTTTAAATGCTTCATCCCACAAACATTTGATTTCCCAATAGACTATTTGAACAGATATCATATATTGTTATGAGCAATATTGGATAGGATGTGTTTATGTGAAAGGCACCTCTACACCTCTACAACTACTCCACATTTCCATCTTCAAATCTCTCTTACAAGCCCTACTTTTATCATACACGTTTTCAGTAAAGCGCTCGCCTTTTCTCATTTCGCCCCGTTCAAGATTCCAATCCTTTCCCACCTTCCATCCAATCCCAGAAATCGACGATCCATAATTGTCTCTAAAACCCCATTTCCTTCAATTAGTTGTTCTACCCCATAAACGAGAAATGCACTAGGAATATCAGTTATTAAATGGAACTCTCTTGGAAGCTTCCTGATAATATTTTAAAAAGATTTTTCATAAGTTGAATAGTTACACCAACAAGGGTTGAAATTCGCCATGAAAAAATCATTTGACTTGATCGGGATTCGAACCCGGATCTCCCATTTGCCGGTCAGGTGTGTTTGCCAGTTACACCACCAAGCCATCTACCCCCGAGAACACGACTATCCACCGCGACATTGGCTTAGAAGGCACGACTTCGTCTCATGTGCCACAATGTAGACTTGAGGCGTGAACATGTAGTTCGCATTAACCCCCCTCGAAATTCGCCTTGAGGGAAGATGGCTTGGAAGTATTACGAACGAAGCGAATTTGCTACCCAGGACACAAGTCCTTGGCTTGAGTGAAAGAAATACTGTTTCTTTACCAAAGTCTAATCTAACGTTATCCCAAAGATGTTTTGAATATATATCACGAAAAATATTTAATGTCCTTCCGACACACATCAAGGAAGAAAAAAACATTAAAAAATTTCTTTAGGAAACAAAAAATTGGTTATTACTTATAAAAAATATCGAGGTTTTGTTCTGTCATTTGCATGTAATATTTATTGAATTAAATGTAAAAAATGAAATGTTATCGTAATACCATTGTTATAGTAAGTATACCTGATCATGCATTTATGTGTCTCAGTTTTGTAGCCACTGTACATCGTTCTGTACATCTCTGAGTCATTTTTGTATTTAGTTTATAATTCTTCAATGTATTGTTAAACAATTTATTGAAAATTTTAAATTATTTCTGTCTGCTGCTATTGCATGGTTTATCTGTTAGCGGCCACAATACAGGCTCATTCTTTGGGGTTATCTACTGTATACTACTCTGTAATTCCTGAAATGAATTAAATTATTATGTTTCCTGTTCCTGGATAACTGGCTTACACATCTGACCGGCAACTGGGAGATCCGGGTTCGAATCTCGGTGTACTCAAACAATTTTTTCATCGCGATTTGCAACCCTTGGTGTATATGCACACGTGCGAGTGACTTAGTATCACATCATTTGTCCATGCAACGATTGGAAATTTGAATAGTCACCCACTCCTTCCATCATACCAATTCTTTGAACGCATTTATTTGATCACATATTAAATATATGCGTTCACAGAAGGCTTAAATTTTTTTACTGTTAATATAGGGTAATAAACCTCATAAGTAAAAAGCTCCAAATTTTTATTCGTGCAGGGCACTCCATATCGAGCAATATTTCTTTTTTCATCTCAGCATACTTCCTACCCTTCCTCATCTCGTCCATAAAACCTACTATTGGGTAATCTACCGCTTTCGGTCGGTTTAAAGGGAAGTTCGAGGAAATCCTCTAGATTTTTCCCCAGTTGCAGACCTCTATCCACTTACACAACTTCTTTCTTCATCTTATTGTCCACATGCGTCCTAGCCTTCTTCAAACCGTCCGAGAAACCTACTCTCTTTCTTCCACCTCCCCGCTCACCCAAAACGCCCCTAGGAAACCTTCTATCAATTATTCAATAACATGGTGAGTGCTTCAGAAAGATGAACCTATAAATTATTCGGATAAAGTAAAATACTTGGCCCTATTACGTCCTTTCATATGAGTCAATTATCTGTCCTGGCATAACATCAGGGGATCGTGAAAGACCATTGAAAAATTGCCATCCATAATGGACTGCCAGGACCTAGAGAACTACTAATCAGGGCATCAAGATTAACACCTGAGAGTAAAAAAAACAAGATGATTTCTGACTTAATCCTATATGAAAATGATGAAACATCATCATGAAAAAAATACTGCTGCTATATTAGTTTTTTTTTAAGTGCCATTTATTCATTTGAAAAAATGCAATTTATTTGAAGACAACATTTATTTTTAAATGTGACGTATTTGCATTGTATATGTTTAATTTTAAGTTATACTTTACATAATAATAGTTACACAAGGTACGCTTCAAAATTACCTTCATGACGTACCTCTTTTTTAAATTTTCCCAAATTTTTCTTCATATGACAGCAGAAACTATTTATTTCAGAGCTCCACCAGGCACGCCATCGTCAGTGAATAGCGTCATGCATCTATTCAAATTGTTTGACAAACCGCCGAAAGAGACGCAACTTTTCACTCAATCCGAAGCGTTACAACTCTGTCTAGCGCAGCAACTAAATGGATAAGCCTCTCAGAAAGCAGATATTTCAATGATTTTGAAACGTAACAAATTTGACTCTCTCGTCGATAGAGGGTTAAAAAGGTTTTTAAATAGCAAACTTTTCGCGTTTGGCACTGGGTTAGGCTTTCCATGGCCGACATTTCAATGAGCGAGACGTTGGTCATGCCACACCCTAGAAGTTCTAATTAATATTTTCCACCGGGAAAGCCTACGGTCTTTCACGTGTTAATACTCGGCTGTTCTGTTTTTGCCTTCTGTAGCATTCATGCGGCTGCGCCTTGCTACCAAGTTTTGCGGGAAGTTGTATGGTGGACTGTGGTTCACCAGACGCAGCGAGTAGGATTTATTAATCACTGTGCCATACGCAACGCTTCTTTTGATTTTCACCGAATGTGACCAAAAGTTAACCCCTTTCTTTCTCAAGCGGTTTTTTAAAATTTTTTTAAATCTAAAATAATTATCGATCTCCGATACAACTTCGGCAAACAAAAAGGCCTATGTTTCCGTATTGTTCTCTATCCTTCCCTAAAACCGTCAAACATTTTTAGAAGACAAACAAACAATCAAAAAACGCTATTTAAAAGCAGATGTTTCAATGATTTTGAAACGTAACAAATTTGACTCGCACGTCCATAGAGGGTTAAACTCAAGCTAACACCAGATTTACGAATGATAAGATGATCAAAGATACGATTAAAAACAATGAAAACATAAATAGGGAAGTATTAACTCAAATCATTAGGCCATAGTACGATTCGGGGACGAGGTAAAAATCGACTGGCCGCATGAGACTAGTAAACAAGAGACCGACTGACTGGGGAGATCATCTGACGCGAAAATTGCGCGGTCAATCGACGGTAAACACCTACTTTGTACACCCTTATCTTTTATCGCACCCGTCAGAGGAGTGAGTGGGGCTGTTATCTTACGGAACCAAAAAAAACCACAGAAAAAGAATTTATTTTGCAAATCCATTTCAAAACTTGTTGCACATACCCAATGCCCGCACAGAGAGAATGATAAATCGGGGAGCTTGGGTCGAATGCACAAAGGTTACACGGTCACCCGCGGGGGGGGGGGGGGCGAGGGATAGGGGGCATGTCACCGCTGCGGCAGAGATACGGGAAATCCGGACGGTTTATCTGCCGCACGAAATTTCGGAAAATTTCGGCCGGAGGGAAACCAACCAGAGTGGGAAACGTTAATGCGCCTTTCAAATGCGGGAGACAGGTTGAAAGGGTTGGCATTTAGAAAACCGTCATAATGAAGATAATATAAACAAGTGAGAGCGGGAAGAGGAATGAATTGGTTCATCGAGATTGAAGGGACTGCTAATGCGTTCCTGCGCTGCCCCCTCCCCCCTCCCTCAGCTGGGATAAAATGAGCGGAACGCCTTTACCAGCCTGTGGGGGTGGGATATGGAAGATTTGCGTTCCGCCCCGGTAACACGTCAACCGAGTAATTTGGTTTAAAGGATTTTTTTTTCCTGGAACGGTCGTGGTGAATGGGGAAAATGCCGACGGTGGTGCGGACAGCACAGCTCGCTTAAGGCGTTGTGGTGACCATCGCGCTTAAAAGCGAATTAATCGGGCGGAGATGCCGGAGGTAATTTGGGAAAACCTATTTCAGTGCCGGTTGATATACATTTCAACGTCATTATCAAATGAAGAAAAACGTTTAAAAGAAGATCGATATGAGAACAATCTTCATTGAGTTTTCATGTCAAGAAAAAGCCAATTCTGTTATAATTAGGGATGGGAAGATCCAGGTTTTTTTTCGGATCCAAATCCGGATCCTTCATTTCGGATCTCGGATCTCAGTTCTTATTTTCGGATCCTTGGATGTAATCAAGGGTATATACAATTCACAAATGATAAAAGAATTTAAGCCTTGGAGACTTTATTGAAAATAAAAAACAACAAGTTAAAAAATGTTAACCTTTAATATTAAAATAAAGACAATGTCGATGCCACAATGATACTAATCCTTGATTGTTGTCACGTTTATGCAATGACTGTTGTCATACCACATCTTGAGATTTGATTCTTGAGAATAATGAGATGGATAATAAAGGGTGAATTTGATTTAAATTCAGCAAAAGCCGGTAGTCGAATGAAGTACATCAACAGCATTTTATTTGTTCGGCAGAAAGCCGCCGATAGCCGGCACTTCAATTGCTTAAAACTCTCTGATGCATATCTGATTCACTGTAGTATTTGGATCCGATATCAGTATCTCATCCCATGTAAAGATCTGCAGATCTTTGGATCCGCAGATCCGATCCGACCATCCCTAGTTAAATGAAATGTCGGGAACAATCTGAGCCAAAACAGGAAATCATTAATTAAAAAACGCAGCAGATATTTTGATTCTTGCATTTGCCTACAAAAATTAAGTCATTAAGATACACATAACACTGTATTATTCACATCTGGAAACATTTGATACCGCTACGAATAACTATTGCGTCTTTCGGATACTATATCTAACTATGAGCGAATTTATTTTCAGCCTATTTATTCTGGAATTAATAAAATATCACCGAACTTATACCTTGATCAGCCAATGAAAAATTTAAGAGAAAAAGAATTAGTTCATGATACAGTGACATCTGTATTAAGCATGAGATAAAGGCCGCTGAAGGGAGGGGAAATTTACACAGCGTATATGCATGGGAAATTCATTTCGTTCCCGGAAAAATCTGGCACTTAGGGAGGTGGCTTCGGAGGCAGGTTTCATTGTACTTCATAAAGTCTCTGAAACGATAGTTCTACACATTCCAGTAGGGGGACTTGAAGGACATATTAAGTCTATACATTCGTAAGCCTACAAACAAAAAAATTCAGGACAAAAGGACCGACCTAATATAAATTACCTTTATCTGTGAAGTAATGCGCAAGAGCTCAATAAACCTACTACTCAAGGCCTTCTGTATTCTTGACAAAATCTTCAATAATGACTCAGACGCAAAAAAGGACATACATCGCAATTATATTTTACATTTTAATAAGAAGTTAAAATTTCCGAAGTGGTGATAAGTTTCAAATACATACCTAACTACCTCATTTTCTCTGGCTCAGTAACATCTCGAGAATGCCGCGAGCATTTGGGACCTAGCACCTACCGATTTAATTCGAGAAGCAAATGAAATACAGAGAAAAGTCGCAAGTTCCGTTAAAAAACAGCTTTGAGCGAACAATATGTATCACAGTGCTGATGGAAAGATAAGTTCTGGTGCCTTTAGCGACTCGGAGGCCACTCGCTAGGCTTGGATTAGTTGAAAATGTTCAGATCAGGCAAATTACAGTAAGACAAAGTGGATTAAAAGTCTCTATAAACCTGATAGAAACGACAGCATGAGAGAACACCGTTGAGAACACCGAGATGAGAACACCGTTGAGACATAATTGAACTCCACCCTCTTCCCCCATCTTTTCCCTATTCCCTCCAGATCCGAGGCATATGTTGTGACGTCGTGACCATTTTTCAATTAATTATTTATAATACAAGTTCCATACCCTCTTTATTTGAGACTACAATACATCTCCGACCCCCTCTCTGCAGCCTCTCTCACAACAATTCCCTTTTCTTCAGACAATAACGGACATTCAACACTTAACAAAACAATATTTATTTTAAAAAACCAACTAAATTATAACTAACATCTATAAGAAACAAAATAACCATCAACATAATAAAGAACAAGTAAGAATAACAAACCCTCGAATGTTAAACAAAATCGTTGCGATCACTTTTTTAAGGCATGACACGACGTCACAGTGTCCTTACACCATCTCTCTGACGCCTCAGCAGCGGCACTAAGGGCAGTATGTAAATGCTTCATTACTTAATATATTATCTATTCAATAGAGAATACGAAGAAGTTCATAAAAGCGACTAATTTAGAATTTTAATACCAATTGAAGAAAATTACGTCATTAAGAAGTCATTATTGGACCAATGTTCACTCCCTTGTTAGGCAGGCTGATTGAAGCTTGAATTAACCGTGGATGACGATATTGGCATAAGCTTTTTGTCGGGAACTGTCGCCTGGTTTTTGCTTTCAATAATGCTTAGCTTTTCAGTAAGCAACTTTTATAACTACCTTTTGGGGATAGGAACTCGCCACTATATTCTCATTGGTGAAAAATAATTATATATTTATTAACTATCGCTCCACTGCTTTAGTGAATGTCAGTGTAGTTATGAGGCGACAAATGAAACCGTATAATACCTACTCTAAGAGTTTCTGCCCGAGTTTATCATTTTCCGGGACATTTCTCAACTAATACTCATGAACCGGAGACAGAATACCACAGTCCGACTGCAAATGACAAAGATTCCGTGAGTTAATGAGAGGAGAGGGACACAAGAGTCGGGCTTTCCGTATGCAAATCAGAAGCGGCAGAGGAGCAATCCGGCGTCAGTGATTAGGGAAGCAGTCGACATACCAGACGCGAGGTTCATTATCGATACAAATCATATCCCCTGGGACGCCTCGCTCTCTCAGACATTCCATTCGGGGTTGACGAACCCATGGCCTCCACCTCCATACCACACATTCACATCAACCCGCTCCCTGGACCCTTCCTCTCCTCATTCTACGCATCCAGGCGCACGTTTCACGTATCCATTTGACTAGTACCCTCCTACTTTCCGCTTCATACCTCCTATTTTCAATCAACACGCATCCCACATCTTCGTAAAATGACCGATGACGTAATAGTATGTTCACACCGTTCGATAGGAGAAGCCTTACTTTATAATTAATGTTAAAGGTAGGTAGTCGGGCATGCCTGAAAAGAAGGATCCTCCTTAAATGGAAATGATGCTCTCTCCTGCTCAATTGGTCGGAACATGGTTTACCATTTCTTTGCAGTTCATTTGTTTGAGAATTTCAAGTGGTGCTAGTCTACATTTAAGAAGTTTATATGTATCGACGATAGGGCATAGAATAATTGTTACGCGGCAAAATGCTTTATTTCAAATGAAATTATACCTTCACATGCTAATTACTTACAATAGACAGCTAACATAGAGCCTATGAAAAGCGTATTAGGGTTTAAGGCTCAAAACAGGATGTTAATTTTCCCATGACAAAGATAGCTTGGTTTTATTCCGCTGATTAAAAAGAATTAGCGGAAAAAACTATAATACATTATCACTTGTGAACAACAAAAAAATCATTTTTAAAACTTTGAAACAAAAATCATTTCCTCCGTAGCATTCAATAAAAAAACTTCAACGATTGGTAAACAACCAATCATGATGGAGCAAAGGATGCTGGCCCTTGAAAAATGTATAGGGGATTGTTGGGTATGCTGGGAAGGGGAAGAAAGAGTATAGGCTATACGGATGGGGTGAAGAAGGCTATAACGGTTGTTAGAAACTAGTTTCTTTCTACCATATGATAAAATAGGCATTCAGTTCTCTCCGTTACATTCGCACGGAATGTAATTAAATGGATCCCAATTTTTGTCAAAATACCTGATACTTGGATATTTTGTCCCCTTATAATAACATAGCTACATCTACTTTCAGCAAAACAAATTCGTCAAAAAACAGCCGAGGTCATCTGAAAACTGTATAGAATTCTTTTGAAAGAGTGGAACTATTTTTGGGTAACTATAATTATTTTGAATAATTATTTTGCAATCCTCATTGACAATATACAATATCTATATTCATAATATTTATATCGGAAAAAATTGATTGTTTCCTATAAATCTTATTACAATTACTAAATAATTATTCTCAAAATCTAAATGTATGTCGCATATTGTGCATCACATTCGTGCACCAATGTTTTTTTATGGTAGCTCCAAACAGGGAAACCCTTAGAGCTGCCTAAAGCTCACATGCATTACTGATTTTAAAAATTTCTTTATTTTTGTAACTATATTTTATCTGAATCAAAGGAATATGAGCAATAAATATCCATCCATCTATAGTTTTTAAAAATGTAATTCTTTGAAGACGTATTAGTATCCGGAGCCGCATTGTGACGCTATTAACGCCCTCGCCACCTTCACTTTACTTCCGAGTGGCACCATATGATCCCCGTCGGGACCCTAATGAGATTCCTCCAGATTCTCGTCACGTATCCTTTCTGCTTTCGGCTCCTCTCACGGCACATACCACCTCCTCCACGATGGCATGACGAGATAATGGATACGTCTTGCGTCGGCCGAGCCGTGCCATTCCTCGGTCGTATTAGAAAAAATATTCCGGGTATCAAACATTCGAATCGGAACGGTTCATAATCACCTTCATTCCCCCCTCACTCCCTCGTCTATCCAATGGTAAGTATATCATAGTCACGGCTCGGTATTCGCGCTCCAGCAATTCTTTTGTTGTTCTTCGCCCCGGCTGACATTCCTGTGAGCGGCAACCTGCCACGTTCAAGTTACGGAAATTGATACCTTCCAACTGGTCGGTTGAGAATGGAGAAGGAATGGATTTTGTAATACTTTCCATTGAGTAATATGCCGGTATGTAGAAGGTTTATTTGGAACTCTGTGAAAATCTTCAAGATTTTTCCCGAAGCAAACATATCTTCCTACACAATTTCTTTCTTCACCTCTTTGTCAGGAAGCGCTCTTCAAGTAGATCATATCTCGGAATTACCTTAACTTCTGATACACCGTGGGGATTACACATTTAAAACATATTTGGCACAGCATTAAAGAAACTAGGTTTTCTTAAACGTATAACAGGAAGGTCCGCGGGTTAAAAAGTTAAAGAGAGATGCTACTTCGTTTGGTTAGGCCACGAATACGCCGCGAGCATTTGGGACCCTGGTCATAAAGATTTGACCAGAAAAATTAATAAAATACAAAAGAAAGGAAAACGATTTTTTTCCCATCGCAAATGAACCAAGGTTAAATTTGCCTTGATAAATAACCACGGCCACTTCTGAAGATATTTCTAACGGTTGGTGAAACAAAATTTAAGAACGGAGAGTACGAAGCTCTATAGGTACAGAAGTAAGTACACACACTGATGGATAACCTGCAACGACTAAAATACGTGGCATAGGGATACTAGCAATGAGTGCATCAGCAGGGACTTGTAATCTATATACTCCTTTCCTCCTTCTGATAGGAGTAAGCCAAGGCTGGCGTCTGGTTTCTCTTCATTCTTAATCCATTCACAAAATAATCCTCTATGTAACAACCGACCCGCAACTCCTCCACGGCGCAAGACTTAAATACTCGGTCACGTCCCAAAGAAAACTACCCCAGGTGCTTCTGTAGATTCTCCAGAAGTAGCCAACTCTCAACAATAAAACAAATCCCGGAAAAGGATTGTTAAATGAAGTGTACACTTACAATGACTAATAGGTTTGATATTAATACGTTACGAGGAAGAGCAAATGGCTTCCCCCAGGCGCCGAATATTGTAATAATTGCCGCGTGCTAAATGGGAATCGACGAACTCTACGTTTTGGAAATGGTAATACAGGAAAATTTTGTAAAAATGTTCAATCAGACCTAACTATAGACTTAGGCCATTTGTCAAGTACAATAGAGTCATCCTGAACTAAAGTGGACACCATAAAATGTTTAAGCAAAACAATTTTCAAAGGAAACGTTATTTCCTTCTTCATGTTTTGTTCACGTGAAGGAAATATGAAGAAAACATGGCAAACAACTTCTTAAGTTAACACTTCACCGAGTGTTCAGCTAGAGTGACAGTCCGTATATTTGTGATCGGATTGTAAAAATATAATAACAATATTTAATTCTCATGTTGGAAATAATTCTGGGCACTATTTGCTAGGTAAGAATCTATTTTCCCTCATTTTTCGCCACAGGTTTACTACTGACTTGACGACATGGATCTTGCTGAGAACGTAGCGATTTCCGAAAAAATTATTGTGGTCACCGTCACTTGTGGTCACTCCATATGTACTCTGAAGCGATACTACAGTGATATTTCCGACGGTGAGCAAGCAACTCTCATGCAAGGACAGTGAAAAGACTTGTAATTACGTTTATTACTTGAGTAATGCACCAAATAACTCAGGTCTTAATGGGCGTGAGCAAAAATCCACTACATTCTTAAAGTAGCAGGCACGCTTTCTTTCTTCATCTCTGCAAACGACCTATCTCTCTCTATTCCAAACACAAATGCTATGTTCTTCCTTCTCCTTCCTGTCCACCCAACATATCACGGCGTTTAGCAACACCTCTCCCCCAATTAACTCTTACAAACACCT
Organism: Ceriagrion tenellum; assembly: GCA_963169105.1. Taxonomy (NCBI): domain Eukaryota; kingdom Metazoa; phylum Arthropoda; class Insecta; order Odonata; family Coenagrionidae; genus Ceriagrion; species Ceriagrion tenellum. Next base: position 124,163,915 of record OY720634.1, on the reverse strand, counting down.
TCTCTACCTCCTCTTCATTTCATCCAGATGTTTCCTTCCCTCACCCACCATACCAAACACCTCCTCGTTCGTCTTCCTTTCAGTCCATCGCCTTTCCTCCACTCTGTAATGACTTATATACCTATATTGATAGAATATCTGGGATGATAAAAAAAAGGCGGGGAAGAACGAACGGGCATCCATGGTCCGCTCAAATGAGGCAGCAGATGAATACACGACCGCTCGTGCAGCTCTTCCACCGAACCGCTCGTGATTCCGCGCAGGGAATAAAGCCCCAATCTGCACCCACCATCTCCAGAGACGCCCACCACCCCAATAGGGAAAGGGGGGCTGCCCCCCCCCCCTGGAAAGAGGAGGGGGTCGTGGCAAGTGCCTCAACCGCAGCGTGCGCCGGGGGTCCGTGAATTCCTAGCATCCCTTCGTCCGTCTAAAAACCCCGCCCTTCCCAACCCCCCGACCCTCCCGACGTCCGCCCCCTTGATGAGACTCCGTGGTCCGCGTGTCGATCGGCTATCGAAACGTTAATCAAGTCCTTTTTGCGTGCGGGTGGGAAAAGATACGAATCCAAAATGCGTTCCACCCACACGAAACGATCTGGACTCTTCTACTTTGCCGTTGGGAGGAGACGAAATCTGCGGGACCGGGCGGAAAACCAGATACGTCCATTTTAGATGGCAATCGTTCAAGACGTGGCTCGTGACATGATTTTTTTACTTACTTACTCCTAGTGGAAGAGTGAATTAGCCTGTAGTCAATGCGCCTGTTGAAATAGTCATTTTCTACGGCATATAATTTTGGAACGGTTTTGAAACTTTGTCGGACCCAGAGGGAATGGGATGAAGTCCTCGCCTGCTGAAGTCTGACCAGCCTGGTGAAGTCCTCTGAGGGTCACAGGTTCGCTTTCCACATGAGTGGATTTATCGCCATTCGTGACATGGGTGTTTGTGTTCGCCTGCAGTTACTTCTTGAACACCCAATGTAATTATATGCTATGTCAGCAAAAAATAAATTGTTGTCGTAAGTATACAAACTCATACGAACTTGAGACGAACAACTAGAACTTCACAGCCCCTCAACTGATACCTTCATTAGGCGACAAGATAATTGAAAGTTATGGACCAAAATATCATTACAAGAGGAGTGAAGCTTAAAAAAAAGGCTCAGAAAATAATAGGTTGTGGCTAAAACTGGTAATAAACACAAAAAATGTATTTATAGCAAAACTAGGTAATATACGTGGTTCTTTTGCCCCGAAACACACTCGACTACTTAACAATGCCAGAGTCTCGAGATGATACAGAAAATCATGTTCGACAAACGAAAAAAATACGAAACCAATTCTTCTGGCGAGGAAAAATTTGTGAAATTCAGTAAGCTTGACCGAAACTTATGCGGTGGAAAGAAGTTGTAAATGGTAACAGAAGGGAGAATGTGGAGTCTCCGCAAGGTAGCCTCAGGATTGGAATATTGGAAGGTTTTTAAACGAGAGAAGACGAAACGAAGAGTCGAACACTTGAAAAAAAAATGTTGGAGAAAAAGTTAGATTATATCCCTATATACATCGCAGACAAAAAATAATACGGACTATCCAAATGACGACGAATAACATTAAATTGCAACACCAAATGTGATAACAACTAAACAGAATTATATCGTAAAAATTGACGATCATGAACGAGACAGTGAAAAGAAGTACGAAGTTAATCCCAGGGCATCAAATTTCTCAACACCTCTTAGAAAAAAATTGCACCAGAATCATCACATAAATACAATATCTTTTCTCTAATAATATTAAACTTAAATCGAAATTTAACAAAATAACCGCAAAACAATGAAATGACTATGGCATTGGATTCTGACGGCATAATCATGAAATATCATAAACAACTATGTCAACTCATATAAATTTCATTCTACAATTTGATTCAAATCGTTGTCGCGCAACGTCAATAAACATGAAAGGAAAAACGATACGACTCACAGTAAAATCTAGGTCGTAAAAATTAATGTGGATGCGCACCTTTTATTGCAATGTCAACGTTGCGACCATTTAAACCCAGAAAGAGACAAATACCACTACTGCAGCAGATGGCATACCTGCTGTTCTTCCCAGTGAACCAGTACAACGCTTAGTCTACCGGTGACGAGCATGCATGTTCACAGCAATCCTCACACTCGAGCCCTCTATTGAGGCTAGGGTAAAGCACGCCCGATGCTAAGCTCTCGCACTACCGAAGCATTGGGGTCAGCTTCCCAGAGTTGCTTGCGGTTTCTCAGAACCGTCCAATACCCAGAAAATCTCAGACCCTCGGTTTAGTTCGACGCGTCCATGGAGGCTTTACGCGGCATTGAGCCCGAGCCAACCGGTAGGCTGCCAAACACTCCGGGCCACCAACGTGCACCAGGGTGTAAATCTACAGAGTTGAGGCATTCCATTGGTGAGGTGAGGCTACGCTTCAATCACACACTATCCACCTACACAGCACTAAACTCCTAAATTTATAGGAGATTTTTACATCAGATTCACTGCCAGCCTCAAGTGCTTTCAATAAACAAAAATATTTCCAACGAACAGAAATTATATCTCTCTGTGCTTTCTACACAGATACATGATATGTCACGCTAATCTAAAACAATTTGTTTAAACAATAAACCACCGAAGTCGAATTTATAGTTTTTAAGTCCGCCAAATTTACAGCTAAAGGAATGAAAGCAGAGCATTTGGAAGAAAAACTTGCAACAACAGTGGAGACGTACCAAGACGCTACATTGGAGATTACATAAAGGACATCGCTGCAGTCATGGAGAATTGGATTTGTCAATACATCAGCGTAGATTCAATATGGAATATGACTATAAGAAGCGTGCTTTTATACAGCTCTGAGCCTAGCATACTATAATCAGACTTAATTCATGATGAGATCCATCCTCACCTTTCAAAACCAAACTCCAAGTTGATAAGTTACGGGTTACGAGTATATGTAGAGGAGAGGAATTAGGATGTAACGAGTTTATAAACACAAGCGTTTTGGCGGTCTAAAAATGCCTTCATAAATATACTTATGTCAATTAAAAACAGCCTCTAAAGAGAGATATACCACTGAACCACGAATAAGTAGATCATGAGTCAAACTAACGTTTCTCTTAGGATTTTTGTGCCACGGAAAAGAGGTGAAAACGAGAACAATACAAAAAAAACCTGGAGGATGTGAAGGAATCATTGAGAAAACGACTCCCCGTGAAATCGCCCCGCGGGTTCCCTTAAAAACTAAACGGGCGACGATGACGGCGGAGCAGACAGATGGCCACGTGGACCACATCTTCGCGTATCGTTATTGTTTTTTTCATCCACTTCCCCTTCGCGAAAGAGACAGAGAGAGAGAGAGAGAGGGGGAGAGAGACGGGATCCTTAAACACGAGAGCGGGGGTTTTAGGAGATAGATACGGGCGGAGGGCAAGGCCATAAAGGAGACAACGAGATATCTCGGGGGAAAATGGAGAGTGGAGTTTCGCAGCGGGGGAGGGCGGGCCCCCCTACATTAAAGCGGGGAAGGACCCACGCGCCGTGTCTTCCGAGGGGAAACAATGCTCAAGCACGCCGCGGCCCCCCCGCGCAGATGGGTCCGGAGAAATAAATGGGATTGCCCCGATGTGGGCGGGCTTCGAGAGAAAGAATGGGAAATGTAGGAGTCGGGCGGAGAAGAGATGCTGAAGGCCTGTTCAAGAGGAGAACGAGACGTAACCTTTATCTCGAGATGCAATCGCCCAGGTCCCCAAAACAACCATTGAGATTACAGGGTTATTCAAAACGAATGAGGTGATTTCATGGAGCCTTAAGAAAAAGAAGTACTTAATAATTCGATTCACGTTAAAAATATTGTGTCGCATTCAATCTGCTAAAAATTTCGATGTTTTCAGGCTTAACAATGTTCAAACCCATAGTCACAGTAGTAAAGACGAAATGTATTTTTCCAACCGTATATCCTAATAGCAAAAACATTTTATATTAGTGAAGAGATAATTCATATTCCAATCGTAATTTTCTGGCAGAAAAAAAGAATTTCGTCCACCCTACAGACTGCTGGAAATTATTTAAAACCTATTCTTTTCGATGATCTTTCGATATTCCGTGAACATGGCTGATTAATGATAAATTAGGCTTCGAGTTTATTTCTCTCGTTCATCCTTCAATTCACAGTACCATTTTTTCTTTTCTCTCGTTCATCCTTCAATTGACAGTACCATTTTTTTTCTTTCCGGAGGTAAGGGTCCGGCTAAGGTGCCAGCGGGGATTAGCCCAACTGTAATCCAGAGGTCGCGTGTTCGAGTCACACCTGAGTTTTTCATAATCCAGCGAATGGGTGCTTGAATTGGATCTGGAAAGGAAGAACTTCAAATCAAAAACTTCGCTGGTAAATTTAAGACAACACCGTTGCGTTCATGTAATCTTCTATATCCAAATTTGCCATCCATTCCGTCGTTCAAATGTATTCACACGAAAACTATTTCAATGAGAATCGACTCTATCTTAAATACAGTAAGTCCTCGATATGCGTCGCTTCGATTTACGTCTGACTCGATGTTACGTCCATGCTGATAAGGGTAGTTGGAAAATTGTTCCCGGTATAATGCTAATAAAATAGACCGAATGTGCGCATGCATGCGTTATTTTATAACTGAGACAAAAACATCCCATCTGAAATAGATATTTTCCTAGATAAAGACAAAAAACGAATATTGAAGGATTGGAAAAAGCGATGAGTTTATGGGTAGGTGGGGATCAGGTTGGTGTGGTGGCTAGAGTACTCGCCTACCACACGGGCGGCCAGGGTTCAAACCCCCGCAGAGGCGGATGTTTTTCAGAGGAAACCCGATCCCTACTTGAGTGTCTTGTGGAGGGCACGTCAAGTAGAGAACTCCGTCTGTCGGATGAGACGTTAAGCCGTGGTCCCCTTGGCGCCTTTCGTTAAGAGCAGGCTAACGTCGACGCCGAGTTTCTATCCACCCTTCCTCCCTTACCTATCCCCTATGGCGCAAATGACCTTAGCCGTCGGTCGCCTCCCCAAATATCCAATCCAAAAAAATATTGAAATTAGCGCCTTGATTTATCTTGGGATTAAATTGATCACGGATGGATCCGTTTTACGTTGTATAAACTAACATCGCTCTTCTTCAACACGCATCTCCGACGTAAATCGAGAACTTACTGTAACTCGTAATAACTTCCGCATATCATTTTACCGTCGCTGATGGCTCACGTCTACCTATTTCGGTGGCTTCTGAGGGGCCAACTTAAGGAATCAGTCTTCTCCGTGAAACCTAAACTTAATAGCATGGATAAAAGGTGAACGATAGACATTTTCTTCGTTCATTCATGTTCTCAGGGTGCGTAGCGAACGCCCCGCACCTTACATGCTCAAGATCAACCGCCTTAAGTTACGCTCTCAAGTTATAATGTCTTACGTATACTGTTATCCGGCCTTGGACAAAAAGAACGAAGAAAGGAACGGGTAATAAATCAAGGGAGTTGTCACTTTCAAGTACGAAACGGGCAAGGAAAACAGAAGATGGAAACGAGGGAGGGATGAAAGCTTTTCAAGCTCGCCAAGGAGACAATGGCTTTCATGGACCCACGAAACAAACGGACGCGGCTACTTTCTCCCACATATTTTTTCCCCCGAAAACGCGTCAACTCACCGTGGGTGTCCCGGCTTATTTCTTCTTTTTTCAACAAAACAGCGGCCACGCATAAATACTGGAGCTTGACGTCATCGCCCTAGGGCGATCGCTTCATGAAAACCTCAGAAAAATAACAAACCCGCTCGACCTGAGTCGACATTTTCATTTAACTTCGGGGCAATAACCACTATTCAACAGATTTGGGTAGATTTTCATGACCCTTCACTCCTCGGACTTTTCATCCACAAAAGCCTCGTGTATTACTTTCCGCAGCTTAGAGTACTTCCTACTTCTATTGCTGTATACATTATTTAATCTCCTTTCTTTCCGTTTCTTCTGCGTTCTACATTAACTATTCGCGGGGCTATCGGGTTTTCGCAAAATTTACGAAGTTATAAAAGATACTCAAATTACATATTAGGTGATGGATTTATACACCTTCACTAGATTCATAATCTCATTAAAGCATACGCCTGCTACTGGCTCGCACTTTCCTCGTAAATTTACCATTGATGCACCATTGAATGTCGAGTTTCTCAAACATAGACGCTATAACATAATCTAGAATCAACTTCTTTTGCAGAATGAATTTGCAGGAATACACAATCAATTGTATTGGGTATTACTAGTTTTGCATGATGAGGCGTAGATTTATAGATGTAGAACGCGGACGTGCCGCGGGAAGGCGGACATAATTACATTTCTAGAGCTCTCGGAGTATGCTCTCCGCAGATTTCGCCCTCCGCTCGCTGCATGGAAATTCTCATCCCGACGAGGGGGCGGGAAATTTCGCGGAGGAGAAAACACGCACACGCTCGCGTTTGCAAAGCGGAGGCAGAACAGTGGACGGGTCGCCCTAGGGGATGGTCGGCGGAGGGGGAGGGGGAGGGATTGGTGGGAGCAGCGGCTCGGCGGGGGCAGACGGGGAGGCGACCGCCGGATTTTCCTCGAGGGAGAAGGGCGAAAGACGGGAGGGCGAAGTACATGGCGTGGTGCGGATGAATGGCCTCTCTGAGGTGCGGGGGCGCGCGACTGCGGTCCGCTGCATGTGGGGGAGTGAGAAGGGGAGGGAAGCGGAGGGAGGAAGGGGGCGCGGAAGAGAGACAGTACATCCCTCCCCCCCACCGCGAACTCCACCTCTTTTTTAAAGGGAGATGCCACCACGGCGACTGCGCCTCCAGGGCAACTGCAAGGCGCCAGTCGGGAAGGGGATGGACCATAATGATGGATGCGATAGCCCCAGAAGATGAAACTATAATATAATACCATACGAATAAGCGGAGGAAGAAAAAAGAGATCACACATCGTTGACCCTGGGACAATCTTATGTTGTAGGCCTTCGCATGGGAGGGGGTGGGAGAATTTTAACTTCCACCTGACTATATTACGAGGGCATGGTTAAAAGTTCTCGGCGTTGCACAGAGACTTCGTTAGTAGCAGTTATATTTTATTATGATTGTACACGTTTTCCAACAACGTAAGTCAAGTTTAACTTAAGCTACCAGATAGTATTGTTCACACGGCTCTTCAAAGTAGACGCGGTGCGGGTTTTGTTCAAATGGATAAACCGGAGTACCGTACTGTCATAAAATTCTTCGTTTTGGACGGTTTATAGCCAACGGAAATTCATGCAAAGTTAGTGAAGGATTACCAGGAGTCTGCTTGTTAACTATCAGCTGTTAAGAAATGGACGGAAGACTTTAAACGTGTCCAAACCTCTCCTGATGATGATCCACGTGAAGGAAGTCCCAAAACTGTGACCACAAATGAAAACATTCAGAAACTGCACAATATGGTGTTGGAAGATCGGCGATTACAGGTGTATAAAGTAGCTGATACCATAGATACCAATCCCTTACTTCCACCTATTACGACTTTATACAAAAGTTGAGGCTGTAAAGCGTCTTGAGTGCCATGAAGATGTTAATGCAGCCGTAGATGATTATTTTGCAGTTCAACCAGAATCGCACTCTCGTCATAGAATCAAGTCATTGGAAATACGTTCGACAAAGTGCATTGAACTAAAGGGGGACTATATAGAGACCTAAACCTAAGTTTTTCATTGCCGGGCAGAGAACTTTTCACCTCACCCTCGTATTCGACTAATTGATCAGGGCAATCGGCCTTCGATGACTTAGAAGGTAACTAAGTAAAAGTAACTAAGTCCCTGCTCCCGAGGTTGAGGTAGGTTCAAATAGAAGACAGTATAAATCCTCTATATTTTTAAAATTCGAGAGTATACTACTACTTATCCTCTGGCACGATTTCTACTTATATCCCAGCTAAAGTCCTACCACTCTTCATCCCATCCATTAACCTTTTCTTCCGCTAATCCAACATAATCCCCTGTATTACGTCCTTCAAACGTAGGGAGCCAATTCTGTTAGAGCCGAAGTATTATGGTAGAAACGATCAAAAGCATATGATTAGAGAAACAGACTGCAAAACCGATAGATTAAAATGCCATTTTTTCCACGCACAATAAGGGACCATGATAGTTTCGATGGATAATTTCTAGGATACTTTTGACCCTGACTAGGTAAAATAGGGTTTTGTACTTGTGCTAAATATCTTAACATCATTATTAGCTACTAATCTCGGATGCAATTTCCGGCAGGATATACCTCTCGCATGATTTAGTACCTTGTAGAACTATTTATCAGTCGCAGTAATTATAGCTAGCAGTCGTATCTGAAGTAGTGTACAGAAGGATATTCGTCCACGTAGCACTCTCCTAGTTTTTAGTCTGACTACGCACTGTTATCCATACTGCTTTTGGCCTGTTCCTGGCATTCCCGGGTAACGTGCGCGGTTCGGATATCAGCTGAGATGGGGGATCCATGCCTGGTGTGGAATCACCCCGTGCCACACACCATAGTGGTGGCTTGCACGGTACTTCGCGGATGTAGGGACTAGACGTGAGAGTTACTTAAGCGGGAGAACCCAGCTGAGAATATATACGTAAAAATTCTCAATGAACCTACTAGTGATGTTTTTTTAGTAATTGCGACATTATCGGATACGGAGGGGAGGTTTGGGAAACTACAGCGGCGCTGACTTGGCGATACTCAACGGAGGACAGCAATCAAAGGGAAGGAGTAAGGGGGAGAATTCCATCTACGGCAGGACAAGCTGCGACAGTATCTTTAGCGAGGGCTCCCCGGCGTTACTATTCCATTCAAATACATTGGGGAAATTCTACTCCAGAGTTGAACATATCTAAAAGTTGAACTTGGTCCTTATGTTGCTGGACTATGTTCGTCTCCTAGTAACTACGTTAAAAATTGCTAAATGAAATATGTCTAAAGCTGTTATAAAGTTCGCGTTTCTGAATGTAAAATTGATATAAAAAATTTCTATCAAAGTTTAAGATTTATATTATTTAGAATAAGACCTGACGTAACATTTACAATTTTCTTTTAAACATTTAATAATACTACCACTAGTTATAAATCATAAAAGCAACGTTACGAGGAAAGTGGTAACCGAAACGTCCCAGCGCCCATATGTCCCTGCTCCCAAACTGCTTGCACCCTAAAGTCCCTGCGCCCAAACGGCCGCGCCGAAATGTCCCATTTCTCGTCTTTTAAGGGTCCACTGTACATAAGTTCTAATACTCATACCCATCAATCTGTTCCTCTTTGGGACAGGCACATACTATTTATCATTGTGGATTTCAAACCATAAGAGAAAAATAGACCGAACGGCAAATCTTACAACATTGGGATTGTTGATCAAGACACGAATGGTCTCTACCTCCGATGAAGAAACAAATGAAATCGCAGACTATCTTCGGAGGCAACGGAAGGATTTTCGCGTTTTTCTGACGCACAGGGAACCTACAACTACAGAGGGGAAAGCAGAAGCAAAAAATCCTCCTCGCAATGACCTTACACTATTTACCAAAGTTCAGGGCCCGCAAAGAAAGCAATGTGACTGCGGTGGCCTTGGCGTAAGTTACACCTTCTTAACCCTTAACCATTTTCAAATGAATTATACGTAATATATATAAAATGTCGCGCAATAGTTGAAACCGGTAAGAAGTGAACCAATAAATTTGTGTACAAGATACGAGGTTCACCTTATTTCACTCTCTAATAAGTACTCCAATTTCCACAAAATAAGGTCGTATTCCTTGTAAGTTATGGTTGAAATTATGAAAAGGGAGTCACTTTTTAGGGCCAACGCTAAGACCTATATGCTTTGAATCTGCCAACCCCTCGAAGGAATAGCATGTTGGGTATGTATGTATGTATGTAAGGAATAGGAATAAAATTGGGTAAATAATGAAAGACGTATCAAGAATTAGGAAATACATACATTAAAAATAACGTCCCGTTAATCAGGATGTCCTTTCAAACACTCCAGCTGACGCAAGTGACCATACACAACGAATGTCAGCCGTCTCCAAGGCGGCTAATACGCGGCTCCCCATACCCCACCCATCATCTATCCACGCTCCTCAACTCAGAGATGCAACAAAGCCATCCATTACGGAATTTCCTGGTTCGCGAACGATGAATTTGATCGCGCAGCGCAACAATGACGCCCATATATCCACCAATACGACCTTGAACTAGATAGAGGCGCCCCCGCGTTTTCAATAAGACTCAAACCTATATTGCAGATGAACTACTTTCTAACTCATAGCGTAAAAGAAATAAATGTCGCGAGTGAATACCGTGGGCTTAGAGAGAGGTTGGTAGTATCTTAATCTACATGATACCCCGCAAGCCGCCGCATGGGCGTGTGGCAGGGGGTGTTTGGTCACCAACCGGGCAAAGATGTAAGTTTCTGGGAGATGAAATTGTGACATGTATTATGAGAGTGTATTTAGCGGAGCTCAGTTTTTATCGTGGCCTATCGTGCGCGGAAAGAACGAGTTCTAGTATCTAGGGGAAGGAGAAGAAAGAAAATAGGTTTTATGGACGACATGAAGAATGGTAGGGCTACTCGAAAATGAGGAAAGAAATAATATAGGGAGATAAGGCTCTTCACGAGTGAAAATCTGGAGGAGGTTTTCTGAGTTTTTATGAAACCTAATTTAAACCGGTAGATTACTTATGATTCCATCATTGGTCTTCCTCGGTAATTATTTCAATTAATCCCTCCTACCATTTTTCCTTCAAAAGGCTGTTATGATGCCGAAAATTTCCAGACATTAGCCTCTTCTAAAATTGACCATCATTCCTGTATTTTCTATTCCACACCTTCCGTAGGGCTACTTGATTGGAGATTATTCCCATCAATTCGATATTTATCATCCTTTGATAGCTCAGAGTTTCCATCCCTTCCAATCTCTTTTACTCTGCAGCAGTTATCTTCAGCGTTACTTCGCAGAAGTGAAAATATGAGTTATGTCAAAAAGAAAGATTGAAGAATTAATTTACATCACGGAATATGAAACTGATAGTTAAAAATGTAATTAACATCGAGCATTGATGAGTGGAGGGCATTTGTCGAACAATCTTAGGATTGAATGACTGATGATGATAACGAAGATTATCTATCTCTACTACTATATATACCTATTATAAGACATTTAAGCGTAAAAATATTAAACAACTGTACGAAATGGATTATTTAACTAATATATATTGCAATAACCTTCGGAATGTGATCGTATTCATTCTGCAATCTATAAATTACAGTCAATATTAAGAACAATACTAGGATGGCTATAAAAGGCTGGTGCTCGCATTTTCCACAAGCAACGTGGAAGATTTTCTCTTTCCCCTGAAGACCAATATATTTATCGAAATATAGGGATGCGAAATGTTTCCTTTCGTAATACTCCTTGAGAGTCAACAGAAAGCAAACTATGGGGCACTTCAGACACAGGCCATATCTCACGTCAATCATATTCCAAGTGATTTTCACGTGCATTGCAGTGGCCTCCCATGATGAATTACATCAATGGTTTATTTTGATTCGGAAAAATTTAGTCGTTTAATAATTTTCTAACTTAGATGGGTGAGAAGAGTACTACAATGGATCTTAAATGTAAAGAGAAAGCTGAAAAATCGGACGAAAAAAATATATTAATCCTCAATCTTGAGATAAAACATGCATCTGATTTTAAATACCAATTTGACATTATATTCGCAGTGGCAAACTAATTCGAAATTTTCCCTAGCAACACAAATCACGGGATAAAATGTAAATCATCTCATTGCCAATTATAAAATTATCCATGAAAAACATCGTAAGATAAGTTTGACGTGCACACAGCATGTTAATTTCGTTAATTATAAATACATTTCATAAAGCTCCGTAAAATTTAAAATAGTTATGAACAGCAGATGACTATACTTCCACTATGCCAAACCCTTTATAAAAATACTATTGAAACTTCATTCGACAGTTGTGACGTGAGAAAAATGACGTCAGGAAATGAACAGCTTTAACTCTGTTGTATGTGTTAATAAAATTGTATCATATTGAACGAAAATTTTACCATGAGATTGGAACTTAAGAAAGTTTATAACATTTCTGCGATTCTTGAAATGATGAATGAAGAATTTTTTGAGACTTTAAACTCATCAATGTTGATTAAAAACTCGACGTATTTCCTCAACAGCCGCAGGCTTGCCTCGCATAATGAAATTTCTTCTTCATTCCGCGAAGCTTTCCGGTAGAGATGACACACCCAACAGCGGAGCTACGCAAGGACTTTGCAACAAATATTGACGTAATTAAAATCACGGAAAATCGATAGCATTCAATGCTACCAACGTAGACATAGTGAAATGTTCCGACAGTGTATTTCACATATGTTTACGTTTTCAATAATACTATAGTCATCTTTTTCTTCTTTTGTGTCACTCCTATCGGAGATTGGAAATCACCATGGCAATATAATCTTTAGTTGTGTCTCTTCTAAAAGGCTCAGTGGAGCGGCAGTTAAGCCATTTATGAGAATTGTCTATCCAGGATATTCTTCTTCTTCCTCTACTCCGCGTCCCCTCAATTTAACCTTGAATGATGTTTGATAATACTTGGTACTCAACGCCTCTCCTAATATGACCAAAATACTGAATTCGATTAATTTTTAAGGTTCTGGGGATACCTACATCTACGTACTACCCTGCGAGCCGCCGCGTGTGGTAGGAATGCTAGGACACCAGCCGTGTAAAGATGTAAAGGGGTGTGTTTAGGGAGGTGAAATGTACTGTGGGAGTGTATTTAGCGGAGCTCAGTTTTTATTATGGTCGCTTATTGTGCGTGGAAAGAAAGAAAATTTAATACCTATCTGTCCGGCAAAGTGTCTCTCTTATTTTATCGCTTTTGTCGGGCCTAGAAATGTAGTGTGATGGCAAAATGATATTCTCTGTGTCGCTCTGAAACCTGATTTGAATTTCCCAAGCAACCTAATCCTCCTGTGTAGGCTCCGAGTGTCGAGCAGCTCCCAACCTAATCCCTCTAAAAGCTAGTACACACTATATGCTCACTAGTAGCAGTTTTAAACGTCGCGTGAAGCATTTCTTTATATTTTATTTATTTTTTTGGCAATATCTCTCCGTCTAGGGTCCAAAATATTTAGAGGGTATTCAAGGAGTGGGCTAACCACATATATCACGTTTTTTTATTAAAACTTTGTAGCTCTTTCGCACTCGTCACTCTTTTCACCAGTGATAATTCCAGCATCCACCGAAAAGCATCAAATTTCAAAGGCTTCAATTTTCTCTATATTGTTCCGTTTTCGTTCCCAGGCTTCAGTACCATATAAGGAGGTGAGAAGAACGTAACAGCGTATCATGCGTATTCTCGGTGCTTCGATTAAATCACGATTGCAGAAGAATTTTCCTGTGATATTAATGGTAATTCGAGCAATCTCAGTGCGACCAGTGTACTCATAAGATATCCAATTTAAAAAACCACAAATGTAACCAGCAAGACATATGAAACCAAACGACTCAAGATGGAATAGCCTGAAGGAATGATAAAAGCAAACTAATTTAGATACAACCGTGAGAATTAAACAAGATATTAATATAATTATAACATAATGATTATGTCCTTTTAACACGCTCTACAGAATCAGGCTTAACTTCGTGGAAATTTATAGTACCTATACTAAAAAAATACAATTTTGTACATTTCCACAGATTTTATTTATACGTTACCATCCAAAATAAATTTCTGTGGAAAAGTACAAAATTGTATTCTTTCAGTGTGGATTTTTTTTAAAGTATGATGCCTTAGAAATCCAACGCTTACACCTCTGTGCTTTCTACAACTCTGAGGGGTTCGTTTACGAGACTGCTCAAAACCTCTGCGGCTTTAATAAAAGCTCGAGGAAGGAGGCCGACCCGGCAGACTAGGGAAAATTCCTTCCCATCATGTGAGTATGTTAAGCGAAGCAGCACAGGAAGAACCTGAGGAGTTACTCTGGCGTAAATCCCTAACTTCTGTCGCAGGAATGCAATAGGGACGCAGCGAAAATTTCGCTCCCGCCTTAGAGGTTGCCGCTGATGCCGGGCGTAAAAGCGGAGCGGGCAAAGACTCGGCGGAATAGACCTCCGTTTCACTCCTGTATTAAGTGAACCGAAAAACGGCTGAATTTGGGTTGAGTGCGGCACACGAGAAAATAAAAAAATGGAAATAATCGGGCTGAATAGGTGCATTAAGTGCCGCAGCAACGTGGCGGGAAGGAAAGAGAACAAATAGGAAATCCTTCGATTCCCGGGTGTTTCGGAGAACATACGAAGACTGTACTCACACTAGAATTTATCTCTTACTTTAATATTCAGATTTTAGTTTTGTTAAAGCGAAGCACATAACAATCAATAAAGAGCACAAAGCCTAGGATGTTTGAAACAATGTTTTGTTGTTCGGTACGAATTTCTCCTGTACTAGAGAAATTGTCCATATGCCGTAACGCTAGAATGCTCAAATCGTTCTTCCCTCAGTCAGTAACTACCGTGCACTTTTAAAACACTTTTAATATTGGTATTGGCATTCGTCCTTATTTATTTTTTGAACAAAGAGGAGGGTATATCATTTCCAATAATACATTTACCAGGAAAACTTTGCACGGGGTCGGCGACAAGCTGGAAACTTCCGCGCCATTGACATGTCAATGGACGAAAATTTAATTTTCCCTTATTTGCCATTACTGAGGAGTCCCAGACAGTCCGCATTAAAGCACAATTTATTCAGTCTCATTAGGTAGTTAATATCTCCTCAACAATAAAAAAAATCGGGGAGATATCTTGCTGCGCCATCAACAATTTTGGTCTGAGTAGCACTTGAAGACATATTCGTGCACTATCAAGTATGGAACCAGCAAAAAAAATAAAACTATACACAGTGCCCGGTAAAATGTTATCAAAAACTAAATCAAAATAAAGCACGCGTTTCTATTTCAGTATCTACAAGTTTGCACAGTTTTTCCCTGATTTTCGTATGCACTTAAACAAAATCCAAAAATTTCCGGAAACTGCATTCGGGTTCGCAATTAAGCAATCTGGATGACTTAAAAATGAATGGAAAGAAATTAAATTGGTTCGAAAAAAAATTGGCGTAACGAAATAGAACATAAGACAGCAAAGAAAACTTCCAATATCCAAAGAAATAACTTACTCCATTTTCCATTAGTTTTTCACGTTCAAAGAGGAGAGAAATTTTTTCAAAATAATAGGCTAATAGGAGCATAATTAAGCAGTAATATTTAGTAATAAGGATTTCAGTACGAACAAAATTAGGAGAGGCTTCAAGGGCATTAAAAATCGTACAATCAAAGAGAGTAAAGTCTTAAAAAGTCGTCGGTGCACTATCAGGAAAGTTGCACATCGGCCGCAAAATATGCGGCCAATGTGCAACTTTCCCGATATCGTTGGTGGAATAAAGGAAACGAAATACTTCAATTTTCTTTCATGGATCAGGGGATAGTTATCAAAATGAAGCTTGTGAGTAAAGAAATCGGAGCGTAGCGCTGCTTGGTAGCGCATTTGGTTTGGGAGCAAAGGGCCTGTCACTCATAAAATTCCGTTGCGGGAGAGAAATATCGAAAATTGAACTAGACCCCCGAGCAGATTTCGCTGGGAAGAATAGATGACTGCAAGAATAGCTCACCTTTTAAATAAGAAAGTTACAAATCATTAAAATACCTCCCTTAATTCTTCGAACTTTTTGCTACTGGCAAGAGACCTGCCTTCTAGAGGCCGCATTACACGGTCTATTTATTGTACAAACGAATGTATCATAGAATGTACAAGAAAATAAATAGCATTAGAGCAGGTTCTATTTTCCGTTCAGACAATCATACAAATTGCGGCTCAACACGGTACAATTTTCCTCATGCAAGAGTTCATACATTCGTTTGTACAATAAAATGTTACCTGAAAAGCGGCCGGTAGATTTCATGATCATACCATTGATTAATAATGATATTGATTAGACTATAGGGAGGAGAATACCAAGGCCATTAAATCAAAGACTTCATTCGTCAGAGTTGTATCGTGCACATTATAATGGGGAAATGCAATCGCTGTTACTCTGAGGAAGGTTTAAAAAAATTAAATGACTTCGACGCAATTGCGACACTGCGGCAAAAGGGAAGAAGTCATTACTTTTATGAAGACCCGTTTCCTCGCGACAGAAATTCCCATCCAGTCATTTGTTTCACGGGCAAAAATAAAAGTAATAAGGTATTTCATGGCGGAGCACGGAGAAAAAAAGTACTGGAAGAATGTCCTCGGTTGTCGGAATGTGAAGGGTTATTTCGGCGAGGAACAATTTTCCAATATTTCCAGATGAATAAAACACGGGCAAATAGGAGTTCTCCTGCGCAAACTTTGGAAGAGACGGTAGCGAGCCAGCTGGAATGAACGTACCAAAAACAATCGCGTATATATTTCGAAGTTATTTATTTTCCTCAGCAGAGCTATCGGAAATTCCCACTGCACCGTGGAGCATACCTATAGAGTTGTGCCTTCGCGCACTCGGCGTCTAGCTGGGTCTTGCATTCTGACTAGGCGAACAAGCGAACGCTTTTAAGGTAGGCATTAAAAACTATACTGAAGGCTCGTGTAGGAAACTGAGTCAAAGATTTTTTTTAAAATAGTCCGAACCTTCATATAAGCTGTCAGAGTTCCAATAGTAGCTAGGCAGGGCAAAATTTTCCATCGCAGATCCAGTCCATAGGTTGGGACATCCTCGGAGTCAACTATACCAGAATATCACCGCACAGAGACAACAGCAAGACATATAACGTCCACCGGAAGAAAAGTTACGACAACTGTTGCAGAAAAGTTAGAATTTCTTCGGATAAGGTCATAGTTCATGACTTCGTTAAAACTCAGAAGTGAAAGTCAGATGTGTCACTCATCGGAATTAATATAAAGATGAATATCCATTTTATAAACTATTTAAAGTATTGAATCCGAGCATTCTAGTCTAACATCCATCAAAATTGAATACATGGATAGCACTCAGCTAAAGGCAGCATGAAGATTCGACAACAGTACACAGGCTTTAATCCTCTCTTCTTTCCTTTATCTTTCTTTATCTTTCCAAATACATTTCGAAAAATCGACAAGTTTAAGTCCTCACAAAATCGTTTGATGACTATCAATTTTGCAAGAGTCCTTTTCTAAAATACCTCTTCCATCTATGATAAAAAACCGAAACTAATTTCTAAACGTATAACTGGAAATCTATTTGAAAGAGAGCTGGGAGTCATTAAGCAAAGTTATTGGCAATTTATAAGTAAAATAAGTACAATTGAAAAACGGGAAAATTGGTAAAATAGATATAAAGATATTCTCTCCGTAATCATTTCTTACCATTCATTTATACTTCTATTATAAATAAATATTGAGCGAAGCTTAACATCAACGAGAATATATTTTTTCTTTTCGTACGTCATCAAGCGATACATCTCAGACGTAGCTCAGTCTAATTTTAAAGACTTTGATCTATCCATATTTTAGGTTTAAATATACATCTTAAGTAAGGCACTCTCATCCGCAAATGCGATAACCAACGACGGCTGATTGTTCATGACAATCCTAAAGGCTGAGCGCAAGTTACTGAGAGTTCGTTTTTTTTAACTTTCCGTTCGCTTCGGTAATTCTTTATATACGGCGGGCACTTCTTCGAAAATCACGAAAATAGTTTCCCAATCGATCTTAAAAATAAATCCAAAGATGAATATGAAGTTTCAATATGACAGCAATTCAAACTCCTACTTTGGTGAGCATATAAACCCAAAAGGAAGCCGACAACAATGATTAGGCGAAAAAATTATGTGCACGCCAGTGTTTCCTTTTGCTTCAGCGCGCCGGCCGGGAAATGAAATCGTCCGCAGAAGATAATAAAAATAAATCGAATTTTTGCATCGACCAGCATTCCTATGGCACGAAATTCCAACCGCAGATTACGAACGAGAAGTGGCTCAAAAACACGGAAAAAATATGTGAAGGAAAAAATTTCCGCCGGGTCCATTTGAATCTCCTTTTACGGCCTCCCCTTACGCGGCAAAAAAGAGATGCTTTTTTTTAACCACCTCGGCAATTTTTTCCGAAATAAATTCTCTCGCGATCGAAGGCACGCCGAGAAAGATCGAGCTCGTCAATTAGTTTAATTTTTCACGCCCGCATTCCCACGCCCAGAAGGAGAAGAGAGGAAAAAAAACATACGGAAAGCTGCTGACGGTTGAAAACTATCAGTGACGTTCTTGTTTGGCATTTTCCACCGCTTAAAATGCGAAGGGATGCGGAAAACACATCAGCTACGGATCGCAGAGTCATTTCCCATGAGAAAGAAACCAGCAATGATCTTTTTGACATTTTTTTTAATTTTACTCGATCTATCGAAGCTTTTTCCTTTACTGCCAACTCCCGCACCTGGAAAAAAATGTCAATTCGTTCAATTTCTATGCCGATAGCGAGGAGGAAATCAAGTTTTAGTAATCAAATTAGTAATCCAGCAGACAAGGTTAAATGGAAGTGAGGGAAAATCTGCAGCATGCACGTTACCCTTCTTCATCTCATCCATAAACCAATTCACTACCTTCCCGTTTCCCAACATCCTCCACTCTTATCTCAGCCTTAAGCAACACGTCGCCCTTCATTATCTCCTCCAGCCACCTACTTCGTATTTCCCTAGTCCCATTTGGTAGTTCCCTAAAAAACATAAAAAATGCCGTACTTAAAGACATACATAACATAGCAAAGAAAGCACTGATTTTAACATTTCATTTGAACTACTCTTGTATCCGAAGTCGCAGTTAACCATTCGCCGTAAAATATACGACTAATTACTGAAATAAATACGTTCCTAAGCATTCACTTCAAACCGGTTTCACGGTTATGTACACTCAGTTACACGTATAAAATAATGCATATAGCAAAGCACTATTACGACAAGGGACAAGATGGTAGAATCATTCTAAATTCTCTAATTTGTCACATGGAATGAATATCCCTATTCTATCAGATATACAGGTGGCGGCTTCACACCTCAATACTTTGAATTAAGACTGAAAGAGTGACCATTATTAAGCGGCCGTACTATAATGCCTAAACTCCTTTCCGGCTGTGGTGTCCTATGTGCATTTTTGTTACAATTGCCAAAAAATATAACTGTCAAGCACTTAATTCATGTCTCTGGTCACTTTAAAAATAGCAGAAAAACTATTGTTTATCAAATGTTTTCACTATGGGTCTGGGCGTTAAATGCGACAGAAACCTTATAAACGTATTTCTCGTCCCAAAACGCATTCAAGTTTCAACCTAAGCAGTATCTTAAATCATTATAATTTAAAAGTATTCATACAGTGAGCACGGCAAGCAGTGTAACTTTAATTTCACCCCATCATAAGTGCTTATCTAAGGAAACAAAAATAGCCGAGTACAAAAATGTTCTGCCTACGTAATTTCTTACAAGCGAGGGAAACCAAGGTATCTTGGGGGAAGTAGCAGAGTAGGCTATAAGCTGTCGGTACCTCGTAAGTGTTAGCTGTAAGTGTATAATGGATAGGTTTAGACGTGAGTGAGCCCTGAAAAATGTGAGCTTGATGCTTACGTTACTGATATACATGAAAGGACCGTGATTCGATGGCTTGGCTATGTTGATAGAATGGATGAGACAGAGACACATTGCCGATAAAATAGATGAGAGTCGAAAAACGAAACAGATTTCCGTAAGTGAAGAGAATGGAGTGAGAGGGAGGGGTAGACCGCTATAGGCTACATCTACATACTACTCTACGAGCCGCCAGATGGGCGAATGGCATCTACATCAACGAAATACCGCGCAAGCCACCACTAGGGTGTAGCACGCGGTGATTCCACACCAGGCATGCAGCACTCATCCCAGTTCAATCAGAACGGCGCGCGTTCCCCCGAATGCCAGGTGCAGGCCAAAAGCAGTCAGGGAAACGGTACGCAGTAGGACCACAAACTATGGCAGGGGGTGTTTGGATGGTAGCTGTGTTAAGGTCTAAGGGATAAGAGGTTTTTGGGAGGTGAAATGGTGACGTGTACGATGGGAGTGTGTTTGGTGGAGGTCAGTTTTTATTGTGGTCGCTTACTGTGCGCGGAAAGAAAGTGTTTTTGTACCTATCTGTTTGGAAATGTATCTCTCTCGTTTTATCTTTTCTGTCAGACCTAGAGACGTATTGTGGCGCCATGATAATATTCTGTGTGTCGCTCTGAAACACACCTGTTCCGGATTCCTCAAGCAAACTAAGTCTAGCGAGTAGCCTCCGAGTCTCTAGGGGCTCCCACCTCAATCTATCCAAAAGCTGTGAAACAGCATGTTCACCAGTAGCAGTTTTTAACGTAGCGCGCAGCTTTCCTTCAAATTTTAGTTAATTTTTTGGGTAATTCCTTCTGTTCAGGGTCCCAGTCATGGATAAATGTAATATAAGTTAGTACTAAGAGGGAATATAAAGAGTAGTGAGGCTATTAGTCCGTGCATACAGAAAAGGACGAATGTAATAGAACGAGTTTGAAGGTATGGAAGGATATGGAAGTAGTATGGACAAAATTGTTTGAGAAAAGCCAGCTGTAGAGGCCTATAACCGAGGGTTGTACTTTTGACGGTGCCTACGCGTAAAGTACGGTGTGATGGGTATGTACGTATTACTTTACGCATTACATATGGAAAAGTAAAGATTGGATAAAAGATTTGACTAACGGAATCAAAGAGATACCTAATGAGAGGGAACACGAGCTGAAAATATGGAAGGGGGAGCACTCAAGAGTCATAGATTAAGACATTCCATCAAAAAATTGACTGGAGCTACACCATGTGCAAGCATATACTACAACCACTACATCCCGCGTTGACGCGGAAAAGGAAGTGAGAGGCTGACAGCGTGGTGGACCGGGAGTAATGTTGCCTACGCATAAATCAATAATTACGCGGTCCATGTGCCCTTGTTACCACCAACGAGGAAGGAGAAAAGGCGGTTGCCATGGAGACGGGGGCCGTAATTACTTGTCGCACTGACGCGCCCGCCAGTACCCCCGCCCCTTCCCCCCCTCCGTCATGCAACCGCCCCTCTGCTTCACGAAAGCAATCCAAGATGCTCAAAAAAATAAACCACTCAACACCCTCCACTGCGTCTCCAAGAGTGTGGAGAGAGAGAGATTAATTCGTTCCTATTTGAAGGATAAGGGACGATCTTAGAACTTACACATCAAACGTCTGGATGGAGAAAGCCATAACCATTGGTATTCCACCAAGTACATACATTAAGGTAGTCCGAGCGACATAGTTCCCTAGTCATAATATAGACCATATTCGAATTATACATTTAATTTCACCAGCTGTAGGACACACCAATTAAATATTGCATTATTGATGGCGCAAAAATATACTGTTATATGACAGAAATTGTAAGTGATTAAATGAAAACATCTAAATAAGTCTTTAACTTGACTCATTTGTTTCGCGCGGTGAATTTGAAACTCCTTCAAAACGGAAGGTTTATTGTGATACCGAAGAACCTATTGCGGTGACAATATGATTAGTTTTCAAATATAGCTGAGAAAACATACAAACTACACGCTGTTAGTTTTTTTTACGACATTTAAATGTTAGAAATACCTCATTTTGTTAATAATGTTCTCTCTCCGGAGTGCATACACGAACCATTTCCCATGTAAAAGGGCTGGTATATTTTGGCAAATATCTCCGAAATTAATGTGATATGGGTTGAATTTTTGGTGTCATTAGAAGGGTGACATATTTTTCTTTAAAATGAGACCAAATTCATTGAATTCTAGGTAAAATGATATTTCGCTCCAACTACCTTAAATGGCAAGCCCATTATTTCCCCTACCTTGGGGAGTCTTAACCATTATTTTCTTCATAAAACTATCTACTTTACCAACGCTAAACCTTACACTATCACAAGAGCGATAATGTTCTGTACATATGCAAGGAAAAATTAAAATCGTATAAGGTTCAGAAATGTTGATGAGACATCAAACATTGCGGGTATTAGACATTCATAGGGACAGGTCTGATCTTTCAGGAAAATTTTTCAAGGGTCCGTGTTCGAGAAGAGAAATTATTTTTATACAAAAATCAAGAAAAAAATGGGAATCGTTGGAAACTAAAAACTGACATTTTTTGTGGTTAATGACTCAATTATTCTACGAGTCATGATAAAATGCGTTTACGACTATGAGAGTCGGACTAAATTGCGCGAGGAGATTAAAAATTTAATTTATCAGCGAGAGGTTTTAATTACCGGTTCATAAATTGCGAAAAATCAAAATTCATACACACCTTTCTGGTGTTTTTATCTTCCTTTTCCAGATAACCACCATGGGCGGCTATGGCCGTTATTGCATTATATATTTTGTGATTAGGCATTCAAATGAATTAATCGACCGAGAGAGAATGTCAGGAGGATTAAACAAAACATTTCTGGAAGCGGATTTAACATCATATTTAGTTATGTTTGAGTTTACTTCAGTAACTTTGGATAAACGTATCTTCCAGTTATAGGACAATTAGATTGAGTTCCCTTTCCACCCAGTTGCACCACTCTCAATCCTTATTCACACGCACATTCAAAGTCTGGAAATGAACCCAAGGATTAGTAATTACAGCCACCAAGTTCTTCACGGTCCAGGAATGCACGCGAGGATTGATGGAGAGGTGAAGAAAAAGGGACAAAAAGGGGATAGAAGAGAAAGGCAACCCTCATCCTTTAACTTCCCACCTCCCCCCCCCCCCCTTCGCTCCGTTCGGAGACGAGGATAAGTTTTACAGCGTTCCGGCGTGCACGAGGGAACCAATGCTTCGAAGAGGAGGATTGAGAGGGTGGGACAAGAATGGAATGGTGGAAAGGGTAGACGAGGTGGTGGTGGTTTAGGGGCCCTCGAAGTTGAATGAGGCGCGTCCTCCCCATGGGAGGAGGGGGGTCCTCCTCATGACAGTCTCGCCGAATAATTCAACCGCGTGGGCGAGGTGAAGGAAGCAATTATGCATGAGGGCCATCCATCCCCCGCAACGGACCTCATTCCCATTCGGGGAATACGTCTCAGATTCCAGAAAACGAAATTGCCACGGCCGAACGGAAATCTCCTGGATGGAAATTACGGGAAGAAAACCTTCATGAACGCCCAAAAAAAATCGGTCTAATCCTCGAGTTTGAACGGCCTGAGCAGAGTTTTAACTTTTAACCAATCTTAAGATAAAATGGCTAGTGATGATGAGCGCAATGTTTGAAGTGGTAAGCGGGATACAGGAATTTTAAGGGCTCCAATAGCCACTGATTTAACCCCTGATTTAACGCTTTCACCGACAGTTTTTACAATTCTACCCCAATCAAACAATGATCGCATTTTCACTCTTATTGTCTCTTGTTCTTCAATATTGCACCAAGTCGCTTCTGAGAAGGAAATTCCATTCCACTAAATAAAATAACTTTCTGTACGCTCTATGCTGTAGTTAGGATAAAAATCGTCTACCTGAATCTTGGATTCTACTTTTGAATAGCTTCCAGTTTTAATTCCCACGTAATAATCTATTTTTTTCGTCTGATACTTGGGTACTTGCATCGCCAATTTATCCTTCATACAATTCTGACTGTAATCAAATAGGGGCATCTACTACAAATTCTAAGTTTCCTGAGTTAACGTATCGTAATTTATTGTTAGGCTGCAGACTTTATTAAGCCTTTTGAACACAAAAGGGTGTCTGAATATGAGAGCGAAGAATTTACGTGTCCGTGCATTGAAACACCAATTTGATATCATGTCTAAGATTGGGGAATCACAGCCAATTATGAAACTTACCCACTCTACGACAAGAATGGAATCCAATCGTCGAAACAATAGATGTGTTCGCATAGCAGTTCTGTCTAACAATACAGCAAATCCGCAGATAATATGTCACTCCCATGCGATTTAAACGAGCTGGGGTCGACAATCAGTATCTACATCTACACAATACCCCGCGAGCCGCCGCATGGGCGTGTGGTAGGGGGTGTAAGGTGTAAGTTTTTTGGAGATGAATGGTGACATGAAGTATAGGAGTGTATTTTGTGGAGCTCCGTTTTTATTGTGGTCGCTTATTGTTCGCGGAAAGAATGAGTTTTTGTACCTATCTGTTCAATAGTGTATCTCTCTTATTTTACCGCATCTGTAAGACCTAGAGTTGTAGTGAGGAGTCATGATAATATTCTCTATGTCGCTCTTCAAAAATATCAGCTCTGAATTTATCAAGCAACCTAAGCCTAGCGTGTAGCCTCCGTCTCTAGGGGCTCCCACCTTAATCCCTCTAAAAGTTGTGAGACACTATATGTACGCTCGTAGTATTTTTAACGAAGCGCGCTGCTTTCCTTTGTATTTTATTATTTTTTTTTGGTTAAATCTAATTGACCAGGATCATAAATGCTCGCGGCGTATTCGAAGTGTGGCCTTATCAGAGCGAAGTAGCATCTCTCTTTGACTTTTTCATACGAGGACCTTCCTATTATGCGTTTAACAAAACCTAGTTTCTTTCATGCTGCGCCACATATGTTTTGTAAGTGTAATCCCCACGATATGTCAGAAGTTAAGCTAATTCCAAGATAGAATTCCAGTATAATTTGAGAACGTTACCGAAAAAATAAATACAAAAAATTGCGATGAATTGCATCGACGGAAGAAAGGCTTAAGATTGACTAAGCGAATGTGTTTTATTATTGATGGTGAGGATACGAAAGATGCGAAAGCCAAATACACTGCGACAGAGACGACTAGAATTAGTTAAGCATGGATGGAGGAGTGAGCAAAACTAGACAATTTGCAACTTGTCCTATAAAAATCGCCAGGGAGTGAATCATATTAATTACTGCAATGGTGCTAATTTACGGTGCGTACGGTGGAGAGCGACTGCTTCCACTAATAATATATATCTCTCCAAGTGAATGAAAGTTTGCACGCCCAGCGGCCAACATGCAAATGCTCCCCCAAGAACTAGACAGGCGATATGGAAGACGATCTCCAGTTACGACAAACGGAAAGAGCGAGTGTACCCACTACGTGATTCGACCGGGAAAAACCAGGCACACAAATATAAGATCGAAACGCGAAACTGAAACTCCTCAGCTCGGTTTTCCACATTAATATTCAGCGCCCGAGACCGATTCTGAGGTGAATTATGCCACGGAAACCGGGACGAAAACACGTTCCTGTGGGGGTGGGACGGGAGGGGGGGGGGAAAGAGATGACAAAAAAAGACTACGGCACGAAATGAGAAACTCCCTCGCGCAATGATTTAGGAATGAATCCGCGAGAGCAGAGGGCATGAATGGAAGGGTGAAGATACGTGTGTATAAGCGAATCTCCATGGATGTAGGGAGAGGAATAAAACGAAGAGACCGAGAATGGATCCTTGAGGGACACCCTCTCACGCCGCGGTGCAATCGACAACAGCGTACTAAAGGAAGGGAGTGAAATGCAAAAAAAAAAGAAAGTTCACACACTCACACGCAGACATACGGTCAAGGGAGGACGACGAAGGATGCCTTCGACGGTTACACGGATGCTGAGAGGAGAGTGAAGGAGCGAGCGAGGCTAATAGACTTGAGTCGCCATCACCCCCGTGAATACGGCGTGCCTCGGGGGCGAATGCATTTATACGGACGGGAGGTGTGTATGTGTGTGCGTCCGTAAAGAAGTGCAGGATGGTTGGGAGGATGAGGAGGAGGCGGCCGGTTGGGAATCGAGCGAAAGAGAGTGAGCGGGAAAGTGCTTGCGGAAAACGGGGGGGGGGGGGGGAGCGGAGGAGGGGGACTCTTTTGACGTGGAGCTGAGGAGGAGGAGATTGCGGGAAGGAAATGGACGCATCAGCGAGAGAGGGTACGGTGTGAGTATGCGAAGAAAAAACGAACGAGCGAGCGCGGAGGTTCGAAACGTGCATATTTCCGCTCTCAGGCGACCACGATATTTAACGCGCAGAAATGAAACACCTGGCGATCCCACAACGCGTTCGAGGAGGATTTGAGCAAATGGAGTTTGAAATTGCGAGACAATTACGCAGAATGGTATTTTCGTACGCGTCTGTAAAAGGAAATTAATATCGAAGTCGAAGCGATTAATCAACCTCACACAGACGAGAAAAACTTGCATTACGTTTCACTAATGCAGGTATAATGGCAACATGAGATGCGTTAGAAAGTAAATAAACGTATCGAGTACAGAGTCGTCGATTATAGGGGAATAGGCTCAATCTTTTTTTGATGTGTAGCGCCTAGAATTAGCAAACACTTCGGATTGTGGAATATTTACATAGGAATATGGAATATTTAATGCCTACTTACGCAGTAGTACGAGTAAAATACATCAGAAATGGAACAAAAATCAAAACAACGAAATAAATTCCATAATATACCGCCTATTGCAATAAATATAGCATTAAGCGAGCAGCATTTTCATATCGCTTCCAGGTATAACGATCGTTTTCATGCAATATCAGTAATTTTACGAATTTTGACTACCAGTAAACTTTTTCTTTACCATATATATCGACATACAATTATTTCAGGTACTAGTTTATATTCCAAGATCTTTTGCTGTCTGGGACTCCGTATTTTAAATCTTTCACAAATTATTATCACAGTAAAATCTAGTGTTCATTCCAAAATGTTTAAAGCTTTTAGTATTTAAATTAGAAACACATTTTATCCAGGCAATGCAAATAAAACAATAAAATTGACTAAAAATTATGAATGGGACTCGAAGTACAGATGTCCAAGTGATATGAATTTTAGTCTCGCTCCTTGTATTTTTAATCTGCTTGACAGTGTTTTTTTTCAAATTTAATTTAAAGTCAAGGATCAGCAAAAAGCAATTACAAGTAAGCAATAAGCTTTTCACCCAAACTAAAAACTTTCCTCGATAGCTATACATTTTTCATGCTTGAATACATTGAGCGATACGGTGCAATTTAATGGAACATGCAACAAACGTATCCTTGATATAACCAAAGGGCAACATCTAAGCAATGGAAAATATTGTGACACCTGCGAAACTTAACAAGGAGCATTTCACCATTCTCTCCAATTCTTTAATTGTCGATTGCTCATACGGTAAATACATCATTCCCGTATATCAAAAGATTCAAAGCCCAAATTTGACAACAAATACATCATTTTAATCGCTAACAACCGGATCCTAGGGCTAGATATAGCAGTTAACATCTTGCATAGCCAACGGAAATGTGAAACTATATTCTGCCATAGAGCTAGGCAACATGCAACCATTGACCGGAGACTTTAATCCATCGCATAAAGCTCGGGAAATGGACTTTAAGGAATTCATACCCAGATACTCTAGTTACAATGACCATGCGTCAGTTTTACAACGAAAGGAACCTTAGTTTAGACACAAGTATACCAAAGTGGGCATTAGGGTATTACCAATGCCAGCAATACTCAATAACATGAGTTCAGTTTCCGCCAGGGATTTTAACTCATCATGTTAACACCAACCTGTCACCTGTGCAGTCATTCGACGGGTATTTCTGCGTCGAGTTAACGGTAAGAAGTCAGTCGTTGGAACGCTTCATGCATCCCAATCACTTCTTCGACCGGCTAAGAATACGTCAATAGTATGACTTGATATTTCTGTGAAGAGAAGGCGCATGGAACAAAAGGTTTCCCGAAGTAGCGCCGTACACGATGGTAGATACAAGATATAACTCAGTGAATACAGCATCGAAATACTTGACTGAAAATGCTTAAAACTAAGAATTAGTAGCCAGAAGATCAGATGTGAATTGGACGGCAAGCTCTGTATTTTTAACACGATCCTTGGAGCGATGCGCTGATAAAAATCAGATCCATTGTTTTAGAGGTGAAGAGCAGGGTAAAAGCTGTTTTGCTAACCAACATAGTGAGTGTGCCTATGATAATCGTACTAAATGCTTAAACTTACACCATCAGAAGTGGGGATGCTCAAAAGCGTAGTTTCCAGAACGGTGGTTTTCCGCAAGGATGGCCAGAGTTCGAGTCCAATGGCTGGCGGATAACTTTAACCAGGATACGTATCCCAACACAAGTGTCGTGAGATGCACCTCAAGTACAGAAATCCGAACTTCAGATAGGATTTTAACCCCTCTCTTTTTCTTGCGAAATACTTTCCTCTCCTATGTTACCTTTCTTCACGATCAGAGACGCCGATTAGGGTGGAACAGACAGCAGTGAAGCAGAGTAGATCGATGAGAATCGATGAAAGAAGAGCACACAATATGAAATATAGACGTTTTTAGGGTGTAGAATTGAATCCCACGCTTATCAAGCAATACGTGACAAAAAATAACCAAGGTCGTTTGAAATCGATGGTATTCTTCCTTCAATATAGGTCGTGGCAACCATTTACGCCACATGTCCGATATTAATGTGCTATTCGAGCCTTTACTGCCATAACACACACAAGGAAATCTGTGAATATCCGGCACAAGTCATTTCGAATGCAAATGCACTACCAAATCAACAAAAACATCGAACAACCTATACTATGTTTTTGGAGAATACAGAAAAATAAGCGCATTGATGGAGGATATATGTTGCAAAGACCTATATCGGAGGAAGAACACAATCGACATTGCGCGACCTTGATGATAACTACATCAGCGTGATGACCTGTGAGCCGCCGCAAAGACATACAGCAGGAGGCGTTAAGACACCAGTCATGGAAATAGATGGAATAGGGAAAGGAATTCAAAGAGGGAAAGGACAACAACAATTTATAGTCAATTTTTAGCGTTCTCAGTAATGGATTGGAAAGAATTTGTGTACCCATCCGTTTGACAGTGAATCACTTCATTTTCTTGCCTTCATCAGTTCTAGAGATGTAGAGTAACGTTATGATAATATCCCCTGTAGCACACTAAACCTCGTTTCGTCCAAATTTTTCAGGTAATAGCAGCCTCCGAATCTCCCGCGTCTTCCAATTTAGCACTTATCATTATCTACCAATATTTCTGGATTGGATTTTGGACAGGCGACCGACAGCTAAGATCATCTGCACCATAGGGGACAGGTAAGGGAGGAAGGGTGGACAGAAACCCGGCGGCGGCATTAGCTTGCTCTTAACGAAAGGCGTCAAATGGGATCACGGTTTAACCTCTCATCCGACAGACGGAGTACTGTACTTGAAGTCCCCCCACAAGACACCCAATTAGGGATCGGGTTTCCTCTGAAAAATATCCTCCTCTACAGGGATTTGAACCAAGGCCGCCCGTATGGTTAGCCAGTACTCTAGCTACTACAACAACCCGATTCCCACCATAATTTCTATCGGATGTTACACGCAGCTCGTACAGTATGATACCACGTACAGTGACGCGTAGAGTATGGTGAAATTGTACACCAGGCGAAGACGGATCCGAGGCGAGGCTCAGATTTATCCAACAGCCCCAGGAAGTCCCACGAGTTGAGGAGAAAAGGGTTAAAGTGCGTTGAACTGCCACCGGAAGGTATAATGGCTGCTTCCGCCTCATCGCCTCTGAGTTGACGCTCCCAGAGCTCCTGTATGGTGAGAAGAACTTAATGAGGCCGGCCCGTACTTAGATATCCATCGCAATCGCCGAAAATTAATGTATTATTGTGCGAACATGCTTATTAACCAATTACCCAGTATCATTCGACACCTTCTGCAATTATAAAAGTGCTTCGCGTAGATCGATACGGAGGGATTACCTTATCACGGTGTTACATTCATTTTCCAAAAATTCGGACGCCCGAAAGTAGTCATACGCTTATTAAAAAGCGGGAAAATCCACGCAAAAGCCTCCACTGAAACCTGTTTAGTGAACAATCGAGTAATGGAACTGTAAGCTGCTGACCCTATTCCGTCAAATTTTTGTCGGATCACTAGCATCTGTGAAAACATTATCCTCATCATTTTACGACGGCACAATGAGGTCTTCCAAAAATCAATAAACTATGAACACGATGAATTAGGATCTATGGACTTCATTTACATCTGAGAAATACCGTGCAAGCCACCACTAGGGTGTGTGGCATGGGCTGATTCCACACCAGGCATGCAGCATTCATCCCAGTTCAAATCTGAACCGCGCACGTTCCCCCGAATGCCAGGGGCAGGCCAAAAGCAGTCAGGGCAACGGTACGCAGTCAGACCATAAACCAGGAGAGTGATAGTACAAGAACATGCAAATACGAAGATGAACATGCGCTACAAAGGCAATTGACAATATGTATTCAGATCCATTAGTGTAACTGACAAAATCGTCACAGTATCACTCGTCCAATATCAGCAAATCAAAAAATTTGAATGCTCTTGTTTCATGCATATCACTTATGTTCCGGTAAAAAATGTTTACATAGTTGAAACAAACTACTCAGTCCTTTAAAAAGTAGTATTTTTGGATGGTCATATTTTTACGATACAAATACGACGCAATATCGTGAAAAACATCAGGTAACTACCGTTTCCAGTTTCATTTTTGAATTTATCAGGCATTTGCTTACCCGAACTGCAATTTGTTCACCAAAGAGGACTGATCTTGGGGCTGATATGAGGCATCTTCATTGCCATTCTTGTAATTCATTTTCCGACAATTTCCAACGTCGAGAAAGCGCGAGCATGACAGTGTGGATTTGGGAACGACGCTCGGTATCCTCATAAGCAATATACCCACATGGATACACACCATATGTGTTTAAATTTCAAACCTTAACGATTCCCAGAGTGAATCGTTCGCCTGACATGATATACATGCGTAGTCACACCACAAACGTAGTGGTGACGAGGAAAAATAACGCAGAGTAATAGTCCGGACATCCCGTGTCGTGTTTTTTTTCGAACAGAAAGAGAGGAAATCAGCACTGCCCGGTTAAGGAACATACATATACACAAACGCACGCGATGGCATTCGCTGGACCGTGAAATACGGATTCCTATTCCGCCAGGCCAAAAGGTAAGACAGCGGAACAAGGGGCCTTTGCTATTCATGTCTTCTTCTTCCCCTACCCTCTTATTCAATCCCTCCTCAGGGCCAAGAATGGAGAGGTCATAAACTGACTCCAATATGTAAATACATACGTTCTTACCTCCCAACCTAACTCAAGAGTTTCAACCGTTCCTTCTTCATCCCCATCCATTTCCGTGAGTTCACCACCGCACGTGCAACCGCAAATTTTTAAGACTCCTTCGCCTTCAAAGGAATACAAGTCTTGTGTACAGGCGTATTCTGGAAAGGATGTAATAGACTAGGCGGTAAATGAGGGAATGCCGTGAAACCAATTTTACAAGGGTCAATGAATGATTGCGACCTCACACGCGGGACCCATTCATACCGAGTTTCTTCTTCCTGATGAGAAATCCACCATCACGCCACCATGAAAATCTCTTAGCGTATTAGAATAGGAAAATCGAATAGGTATCATAAAGCGTGACGCACGTTTAAGCGCATTAATGACATTTCTTGCACATGTATTCCATAGTCAACGAGTTAATTGAGTTGTGCTTCGTCAGAGTGAAAATGAAAAACACTTTTCAATAACCTGCAGAAAATCCTCCTCTCCCAAACACTTTTGAAATTATTATGGTCCAAGTCATTAGCAACAAGTAATCAAAACCCTCTTAAAAATGACCGAATGCGTGGAAATCCGTTGAACAGCCACATATAGCCACCCCTTCGTACTACGGCAGATTAGATCGCGCCAATAAAATTAGAGAGCTAGATTGTAGAACCGATAGGTATAAAATGTCATTTTTTCCGCGTACCATTCGGGACCATAACAGCTGTGATCGTCGTCATGAATAGTTCGAATTGTGACAATAGGCAGGCAGTAAATCTTTCTCATTATATTCTCTACTCTCTTATTTATGCATGATGTAAATATTGATGTTCTTATTTATGCATTATATTTTGAATCTGTAGTAGTAGTCTTTGTATCCCTTGCATGTTGGAACGATTGAAGATAGAATGTTTCTTGGGTATTAGATTTTTAATTGGCGCTTCGCATGTGTGGTACGCGGGTTTTAACGTCATGTCGGTGTTCTACCATATCATTCATGCATGCCTGGTGCGAAATCACCCCCTGCCACACACCCTTTGGGTGGCTTGCAGGGTATGACGTAGATGTAGATATAGGGGGTAATTTTACAAGGCAATCACTATCAACTTTCGCCGTTCCTCATCTCGCGTTTTACTCATGACAGAAGCCCGGAAACAAAAAAAATTGTTTGGCATAGAAAGGAAACGCGACATGCGCTTTTAGAAAAGTTCATGAATCTACAGCAAAATTGTGTGCAAAGCGATCTCATTCAAATTTTTCGGAAGAAATTAAGCGACGGATTCACATACAATTGTTTTTGTACGAAACGACGCAAGAGAAGCACGGGAAGGATAAGAGATGGCTCCAGAAATTATTATTTAATTTTTACTATACTGCTACGACCGTACATACAGTGTTTCACAACTTATACAGGGGTTAAGGTAAGGTCCCTAGGGACTCTATGGCTACTATGGCTAATTCAGAACAGATATGTTTCAGAGCGACACAGGGGATATTATCATGGCGCCTCAATACATCTCTAGGTCTAACAGAAGCGAATAAATAAGAGAGATACATTTCCGAACAAATAGGTACAAATAGTCGTTCTTTCCGCGTACAATAAGCGACCATAAGCTCCACTAAATACACTCCCATGTTACACGTCACCATTTCTCCTCCCAAAACCTTATCCCTTACATCTTTACACAGCTGGTGTCCTGACACTCCCTGTCAGACTCCCGTGCGGTGTCTCGCAGGGTAGTATGTAGATGTACATAATGGGCAGTCAAACAATAATAGGTACAAGCATGAATGTGAATTACCTTAATTTTGCTGTTACGTGTGTAAGTTCCCACGGTACCCCAGATTTTCCAGCTTTATCCGCACTCCGAAGAAATGAGGGTGGCATATTTTTAAAGCACCAAGAGGCGCAGCGAAAATGGAATGCGGGAAATTTTCCCCAGGAAGGTGAGAAGAGAATTTGTGGCAAGGGCAGGGGGGGCCGAAAACGCATTATGCATTCCAACACCGTCACTCACACAGCAATGGGTGTTGGGCCTGTTTACCGATTCCGGACATAACCCACGCACGCTGCTCGGACGGGTACACAGGACGAGTAAGAGAAATAAAAAATAAAAATTGAATCGAGGGAAGGGGGAGACGAGAGAGTATTTCGCGACACTCGAAAAGGGGGGGACGGACGGTTTGGCACGCTCGCGACTTTTCGACGCCCGTGCCATTGGCCGAAGGGTGTGAGGGCGATCGGTTTCCGAATCAAACGCCTCTCTCGCCGATGAAGCGTGAAGAGAAAATGTCGGAAGTAGCTGAGACGACGGGAGACGGGGATTTGAACAGCCTTGGGATTTAGGCGAATGCTACTGCTTAAGGAAGTTTGAGCGAAATATCATTTTACCTAAAAATCAATGAATTTGTTTTCACGTATATACTCTGTGGTTTCAGGTTTGATGGAGTGGAACCGGAACATACCTAAGTATGAAAAAATAGGCAACTGCCACTGTGATAAAATTTATTCCGACCGGTTTCCCTTTTTACAGCATCTTCAGGTCAAGGTTCTCCCGAAGATGCTGCTTTTACTTTTGCTTTTACAGCATCGTCAGGTCAGGTTCTCCTGAAGATGCTGTAAAAAGCGAAATTGGTCGGAATAAATTTTATCACAGTGGAAGTTGCCTATTTTTCATACTTAGTTAGAATTTGTTCTCATTTTAAAGAAAAATATATCACTCTTCCATTGAAACCAAAAATTCAACCCTTTATCACAATACTTTCCGAGTTATTTGCCAGAAAATACCAGCCCTTTTACATAGGAAATGGTGCGTGTATGCACTCCAGAGAGACCATATATTAAAAATGAGGCATTCCCTACACTTAGATTTCGTCAAAAAATCAACAGCGTGTATTTAGTGCGTTTTCTCAACTATTTTTGAAAATTAATCATATTGTCACCGCAGTAAATTCTTCGGGATAAACCTTCCGTTTTGACGGAGTTTCAAACGTATCGCGTGAAAAAAATGATTCAAGTTAAAGACTTATTTAGTAGTTTTCGTTTGATTACTAACAATTTCTGTCATGTAAAACTATTTTATTGCACTATTAATACTGCAATATTTCATTCATGTGTCCTACAGTGAAGACATGTCATGCGTCACCATCAGTGAAGACATGTCATGGGGGAAACACATCAGGGAAATAACTAGTTTAGCAAACCGTAGATTAGAATTCGTAAAAAGGGTTCCAGGCAAATGCGATGAGAGAGTCCGAGAAAGAAGCTATTTTACACTTGTCAGGCCTCATTTAGAATATGCCGCTATATTATATAGGGATACCTACGAGGAAGGTATGATAAAAGAATTAGAGCGCGTGCAAAGGAGATCCGCTAGGTTTGTTAAAGGCCGTTATGATAATTGTATAAGTGTTACGAGTTTAATACAAGAACTAGAATGGGAATTACTATCAGAACGCAGGTTAAAATTTAGGTTAAACCTTTTAAGTAAATTCGAAACCGATTTGTTCACAGATGACGTTAGATATATATTAAGAACCCCTGCGTATTATGCTAGGTTTGATCATATTCACAAGATTAGAGAGATAGATTGTCGTACCGATAGATTTAAAATGTCATTTTTCCCGCGTACCATAAGAGAGAAATAGGCAGCTTAACAAAGGGATAGGTAGGGGAATATAGTTAGAGTAGTCTGTAGTGCATGATGCATGTAATAACTACCAATAATCCCTTCCTTATTATGTATATTTTAACCTGTACTATACTGTAGTAACTAATATTTTATTGTAATAACTACTGCAATTACTTGTAATAACCAATAATCTACTGTAGTAACTAATAAACTGTGACCCTATTTTCTAGCATGTCTACCTTATATATCCTACTTGCATGGCAATAGTGCATGTTTGGTGATCTTCACCCCCTGCCACACACCCTCGTGGTGGCTCGCAGGGTATTACGTAGATGTATATGTAGATGTACAGCTGGTGAAATTGAAATGTATAGTTCCAATATGGTCTCTATTATGATTAGGGAACTATCTCGATCGTACTACCTTAAGCGGCTAATATTTGTCTAAAAACGCGCTTAAGATGGTTCCTGCCCTCAAAATCACTTATTCCATACTTTCGGAAAACTTGAATACAGCATGTTTGAAGAGCGTTTTATAAAGTGATATGAAAATAAAAGAGGGTTTCACAGGCTAGCTGTACTGTACTTTAGCCCAGAAAGGGAAAAATTTAGCAAGGACACTAATGCGTCAGATTGAATCAAAAATGCATATTCTAGCTTTTATTTAAAACGTTTTATAAGAAGCTTAAAGTTCTGGTTGATTGGAAATTAAATTGTTCTCTTAGTAAGCGAATTTAGGTGAATACAGTCCTCTCTTACAATTAACTAATTTGACAAAAACTGTACATCCATGCCAACAATGCATATCAAACAAACATTGTATAACAATGTCCTGGGTGGATGAGGCTCCCCCCAAGCGGGAGCGAACCCGCAAGACCTAACTGGGCGTAGGTATGGAAGCGGGGAGTGATTATAATGATAAGATTGAAGGTAAAATAACAATGTGGGATAAGAAAGCGTCGTTTGAGCCACTGAAAACGTATAATGACTAAGAAATTCTTCGACATTCCTACACTTCGTTACGACACTAGACAAAGCGTAATATATTTGATCAAAAGCAAGTCTAATCTCACTAAGTTAGTCCCAAGCTTCGAACCGCACTAATTCCAAAGGCATAACCTCCGATCATCATTTAAATATTGGATTCTGCAATGGAGCTACCATGAAGCCCAAGTAAAAATACGAAAATGAATTGTGTCTATAGCATTCTGCCAAGTAAATAATAGTATGAATAGTACAGAGATAAGAATGAGCTTCAAAAACAATTTAAATACTTAGTGCCTAAAACAGTAGAGCTATAACAAGTCCAAACTCACCACAACCTCACATCGGTAGCCCCAAGAGGAAACCCAAGTCTCACTAACATCAATTTCTGCCACTGATTGATCTCCATTCCTTACCTGTAAAAAAGAGAGAAATTTCAATCATGAATCATCAGATACAGGCGGTTCATAAAGTAATAATAATAATAATAATATTTATTGTTCAAGGACTACATATCCTTTGGAACAAAGTACAGTTTAACTGAAAAACTCTGTGGCAAAAATAGTATTTTTACAGGACACTACAGTTTTCAAATATGAACATTCAATAAGCATACATTAAGCATTAATGCAATAATATTTACAATTACTATAGTGCAAGCTAATAAAATATATAAACAATTCGTAAGGATGAGAGAGTTTTTTTAAAGAAATTAACAAAAAAAATCAAGTGTACAATGAAATTCACACTTCGCTACAATAATATTTTTTATACAAGAAAGATAACATTTCCGCTTTAAATTTATGTACATTGTTTGATTTTATAATATGGTCAGGAATACCATTCCATATTCTAAGGCCATAATTTATTGTGGATAACTGATACATATTCGTTCTACACCTTGGAATTTTAAATCGTCTTCGTCCTCTTACTTGTCTCCCTGGAACACTTTGGTTTCTTATAATCTAATTATACAGATAATCAGGGGTTTTAGATGACAATATTTTGTAGAAGAACACAGATAACTTAAATATTTTTCTATGTTTCAATTTCATCCACTTCAATTTAACATAATAAGGAGTTACATGTTCGTAAATACTCGTATTACATATATATATCTTACTCCGGCACTAAACAAGATTTGTAATTTATTTTGTAATTCCTTGGTTAAATCAACAAATACAAGGAGACAATAATCGATATGAGGAATTAAGAGATGATTAATGAGTGTTTTACGCAGCTCAAATGGAATTAAATGTTTAAATTGTTTCATCTGCGTTAATGTCTTGTACACTTTGTTGGAAATGAAAGCAAGATGCTCCTTCCAAGTTAATGTATTATTAACATTAACTCCTAAGTTTACAACCTTATCTGTATAATCTATTTCAGTACCATTTACTATGATTTTAGGTAAAATATCATAATTAAGTTTATTTATAAATTTGCCAGTACCAATTATTATAGATTTGGTTTTACGGGATTGATTTTCAACATATTATGTTCAACCCACTTGCATATGCGGGAAACATCTTCATTTATCTTTTCGATGGCGCTATGGATTTCAGATGGAAGACACTCTAGATAAATTTGCAAATCGTCAGCATACAATTGATATTTTGAGTGAGTGATCGAGCTGGGTAAATCAAGAATAAATATTGAGAAAAGTAGAGGCCCAAGGATAGAGCCCTGAGGCACTCCACATGTCACTGCGGAAAAACTGGACAATTCATCCTCACATCCTTTTACTGCTTGAAGTCTCTGGAGTAAATAAGATCGGAACCATTGAATAACTGGGAAAGAAAATCCAAGTCTCCCCATTTTACATAGTAGGAGGTCGTGATTTACACAGTCAAAAGCCTTTGTAAAATCAAATAGTACAAGAATGGTCACTTTCTGGTTATCTATAGAGTAGCGAACATCTTCCGTTACTCTAATGAGGGCAGATTCGGTACTATGTCCTTTCCAGACATAAAGTACATGGCAGAGGTTCTCCAGAGGACTGAATACAACTGATTTACGGGAAGACTATACGGAATCAATAACACGTTGTCCTGAAACTTCTCTCCCGGGCGATTCCACGTGAACTCTAACAAATACACTCGTGGCTCGACCATCTCCGATTTTCACGATTTTTGGCACATAGGAAGAATACAAATAAGGAATGACGATTTGTCAAATATAAGCCTCCTGTAAGTCCAAATTTCAATGTTATGACAATTCAAACATCACAAATTGACGCAATTTGGCGCGCCGCAGCGCCAAACTCCATCTCCAATAAATGACGATCTAGCGGTTACATTTTAAATATATTTTCGGACGAAGCACTTGATCCACTTTAAAGGCCGCTTTAGACGGTACATTTTATTGTACACACGAATATATCATAGAATGTACAAGAATCTGTGTGGAAATAGAGCAGGTTATATTTCCCGTTAAGTCGTTAAGGCAATCATATAATTTGCCGCTTTACACGGTACAATTTTCCTCACGCAAGAGTTCATACATTCGTTTGTACAATAAAATGTACCGTGTAAAGCGGCCTTGACACTAACAATAAGCCATCTAGATTGTAAAAGTAAATGTAGGAACCTAATCAAAATAAAACCAACATTCCATTCCTCGTCTATCCCTTTGTACCAAAAAGACCACATCTTTCTCTCCCCCTCGACGTGGAATAAAAGAATGGGAAGTGAGGAGGAAGTTTGAAGGACGCAGGAGGGCAGATAGGGTAAACAAGTCGCCTTGCACAAGTAGAAGAGGGGAGATAGATAGAGCGCGAACCTCTCGGAGAAGGGGGAGAGGAGATAAAAGAAAGGGAGAGTGCCTTGCCGCCGGATAAGAAAGTCGTGGGAAGAGGAGTAGGAGGAGGAACGGAAGAGGAGAAGTTAGCGAGAAGCGAGGGGAATGCGACTCCCAGGAGAGCGATGGGCCCATACAGATACGCGCCACCATATATGTGAATGTATTTGTATAAGTATATCCTCCTCCGAAGTAGTGACGGCGGGGGGAAGGCCTACAGGGAGGACTTCTCTCTTCCGCGGTGGAAACGATATGAATTCGGAGTTTGCAGAGAGAAGGTCTTGAGTCGGAGGATGGGAGAAGAAGAGGAGGAAATGGAGATCTAATACGCCATGAAAGGGAGGCTGTCGAAATGAATGACGGAGAAGGGAAGGAGAAAGAGGGGAAGTATACAGGAGAGGCCTAAGAAGGGAGCCATGACGGATATGACCGAGGATCAAGGTTGCCGGCAATTGAAATCCTGAATCCATACTTAAAGAATACAATTGTTTACTTTTCCACAGAATTCTATTTTGGATGGTACGACGCGTTTCGCAGACTTTTGGGATAATCAGGTTCTTTTTTTGTGCTTGATGAAGCCGCAAGTCGGTGAAACGCGTCGTCACATCCAAAATAAAATTCTGTTGGAAAGTACACATTTGTATTCTATAAGTATGGATACAATTAACTTCCACGAAGTGAAGCCTGAATCTGTAGAGTGTAGAAATCCGGAAATTTAAAAGAGGCAACCCTCCCATAAGAGTATCGCAATCCAACAGGATTCTGACACAAAGATTAAGAAAGTGAAAAGACTTAGTGCGCCACTCAGTACTCATACTTCACTTCCAATAATCAGTAATGAAAATGTTGGCCTGGACAATACGCACTACAATTTAATATTCATAGTTTATACTTGTGAATTTAATAATATGGTTCTGTGCCCTAACGGCAAAAAGGGAAAATAATGAACATTGTACAAACAAACTTTTGTCAAGTACTGATATGTCACTCTTCTGCATTACTTATTGTTCAATTTTGTACCGTACGGCGACACCAGTCAGTTATTTGTGAAATTTAAATAATGGCAATCTCAAATCAGGTTCTTGCCTCAGGGGTGCCTCAAGTTCCACAACTTACTCCCATTCATTTGTTTAAATATGTTTTTACGTATATTTATGCCGAATAAATATTATAATTACTATTCCTTGAAAAATTATTCAGTTATAGAACGGAACTGAATTAAATGTCCTAATGTCACTGTCAATAGCAAGGTATCAATTGAACTAACTGAAGTTTACAGCAAAGATCGATGAAAAGAAATAAAACAAAAGTTCATTATAACCGACTCTGAAATGAAATCATTACGCCATCACACCAATTTTATGATACCCTACATTGAGTTCCATGAACATGTACATTAGTTTAGACAAATATTTTTCAAATCGTGCACTGTTCTATGACAAAAAAGGAAAGATAACACGGCAATATTTGGTGCATTTACATTTATTTAGTTTCCTTATAGAGAGACCTCCAAGTGATGCCACGGGGTGATTCCACACCGAGCAAGCAATATTCGTACCAGCCGAATACCGCACGGCCACAAGAAGGACAAAAATATGCACGCTTAAAGCTGAAACTAGGACAGCAATGCTTCGGCGGGCATACTAAAGATGCAATGCATTGGTTAAGATGCTAAAACGAATTTGTGTAACTCAAACAGTTCATTTATGGATACTATGGGATAATAATGCAGAGGGAAAGCAAAATCTTGCTGAAAACTTCAAGCTAGTACGGTGCTAGTAAAGCTATGTAACAGAAGTACTAAATCTTGTCACCCTAATTAACGTGAAATTTTTACAGAAAAGAGCTAACGCAACAATTATGACCGCCTATTGCACGTGAAATACATCAGTCTACGAGACTTATTATCCTTGTTCTTATTTTCGGGCAGAAAAACGAAAGAGTAATACCACCAGGTCGAGAAATTCAACATATACACCGAGGATCCGGTTCGCACGACACCTTGTACAGCAGCCGCGAGGAGAGCCCGAGGGGAAACCACAAGAAGTGGGTACAGTATGATTAAAACGAAGGGGATGTTAAAGGAAAAAAAGAAACGGGAAGCTCCTAAAAATCCGCGGCATTGTTCTCCAAGACTTCCTTGGTCTCGCGTCCTTGGAGAAAGGAAAGAATATAAATCGACCCAAGTAGGAGCAGACAGAATGCCACCGCCACGCCGCAACGTGAAAGCCAATCAAGACATTTGTCATGCAAATGCAAAAACTGTCACTTGTTTTTTTTTATTCTGTCCGAAACAATTGCAAACCGAAAACGGGCCCAGAGGGAAGGAGAGGCCCCTCACCTTGAACTTTCACCTTGAAAGTCCATTAAGTTGAAAGCACTAGCGAACACAAATCAAGCACCGTGACAAGGCATCTGGTCGGGAGAATGCATGTTAAAAGGACGGCAAAATATTGGACATCTGACGTAATGAGGTCGAAGGAAACAATGATGAAGGGGAAGGGTGTCAATCTCATCTTTCACCACTTCCGTCCGTATTTCTCTCGTTAAGCGACACAACGCAGAAACCAATTACGCCTTCCTTGGACAACAATGTTGAAGTAGCAGACATGAAAAATGTTAGCCCTCATTCAACGTCGTAACACTTGCAAAGTAATTCATTAAAGTAACGACAGATACAGTGGGATGTGAGGGGCTTAATAAGTTGGATTGAATGAACACTCATCTGAAAATAGATGACGTTTCACATGCAAATAGAGAAACCTATTAC
The DNA here is from genome assembly GCA_963169105.1 of Ceriagrion tenellum. Lineage (NCBI taxonomy): Eukaryota > Metazoa > Arthropoda > Insecta > Odonata > Coenagrionidae > Ceriagrion > Ceriagrion tenellum. The sequence continues at coordinate 124,122,548 of OY720634.1, read as the reverse complement.
GCCTTCTTTGGACAACAATGACGAGGTAGTAGACATGATCAATTTTATCCCTCATTAAAAGCTGTAACACTTGCAGTGTAACTCATTAAAGTAACCATAGATGCAGTGGGATGAGAGGGACTTAATAAGGTGGATTGGATGAGCAGATATAGGCAAATAGATGACGTTTTAAGTACTAATTTCAATAATTAAACACGGAAAAATGTAAAGAAAATGCAACAAATTTGTGCTGGAAAAAGTGGCTATCACTAGATTATAAAATTAAGACAACGTTATTCAATTGTTCCATAGTTTCACGTTCAACTATGTCGAATTTCATTTAAACAAATGATAAGATAATTTACTTCAATAAATTTTTTATTACAGTACATCTACATCTACGTGATACCCTGCGAGCCACCACGAGGGTGTGTGGCAGGGGGTGAAGATCACCAAACATGCACTATTGACATGCAACTAGGATATTTAATGGAGACATGCTAGATAATATGGTCACATGGAGCTAGATGGTTAGTATCTACATAATATGAAATGGATTATTGGTTGTTATTACATGCATCATGCACTACAGACTACTCTAACTATATTTCACCTACCTATCCCTTTGCTACGCTGCCCATTGTTCTTTCTTATGGTACGCGGGAAAAATGACATTTCAAATCTATCGGTACGACAATCTATCTCTCTAATCTTGTTAATATGATCAAACCTAGCATAATACGCAGGGGATCTCAATATATATCTAACGTCATCTGTGAACAACTCTGTTTCGAAAATACTTAAAAGGTTTAACCTAAATTTTAACCTGCGTTCTGATAGTAATTCCCATCCTAGTTCTTCTATTAAGCTCGTAACACTTATACAATTATCATAACGACCTTTAACAAACCTAGCAGATCTCCTTTGCACGCGCTCTAATTCTTTTATCATACCTTCCTCGTAGGGATCCCATATACTAGCGGCATATTCTAAATGAGGCCTGTTTCACACATGTAGTAACGCGATAAAAAAATTGTGTAATGTGTTATCCTATCATTTGTGAACACTGAAAAAACCTTTTTATAGACTCATATATATATGAAAAGGGACCCATGACAGGAATCAAACGTTACAAGAGGTAGAAATAAAAATTCATGTATTGTTTTGTTATTGTTATTCAAATTGGGTGAGACTATCTCTCATAAGAATCGCAGAAATCAAATAGCTTTAAGAAGAATGAGCCGATGTTATCTTAAACTTCTTGAACAGGTAGGGACTGTTTATTTCCGAAAATAATAGAAAAATGATATATGAACTTTGAACAACACAAAAAAATAGATGAATTCAAACCAAAAAATTTAGAACATAGGATGGAAGGAATTGATGGATGATTTACGAAATTGTGAATTATTGCTGCATACTTCAAGACAAGCCAAAATTTGAAGTGAAAATTTACTGCACCTAAGCCGAAGAAACATCCACGGGAAGACCTCCTGAATAAAAAATGGGTATAAGAGACCATATACTTTTTCTAATATATGAAGCATAACAGAGAGAGATAAGGATCTTCACATATGGAAATCTGAAGAATTTTCTCTAACTTTCAATGACTACTTTCAACCGAAAGATTACTTAAAAAATAAATGAGATAAATTAATTAAATCGTATGCACCAAAAAATTTAAGTGACGAAAGTAAATGGCCAACTGTTGGAATGCATTATCGGCTATAACTTCGTTTATACCTCAGGCACACACTGCTGACAAATGATTGTTTCAAAGTTTCCAGGATGACGTTAAAATCACAACGAGATGAAAGACGACAGAAAGACGACCTTCTAGCAATATCAATATTAGAACTTCGCCAAGTAGAACACCATAGATGTAAAAGTACATCATTCACCTATGATCACTCATTTGAAGTCCAAAACAATGAGTTTTTAGCAAAACAATAACCTTCAAATAGTAGTCCACAATGGAAATAGTAGCGAATAATGTATATTAGTAAAAATTTTATTTCAGGTAGTCCGAGTGAAATTATCATTTTACTTAGAAATCAATGAATTTGGTCACATTTTAAAGAAAAATATCTCACCTATCCTATGACACCAAAAATTCTACCCCTTAAAACATTACTTTCGGAGATATTTGCCAAAAAATACCAATCATTTTACATGGGAAACGGTATGTGCATGCACTCCAGAGAGACATTATATACAAAATGAGGCATTTCAAACACTTAGATGTCGTAAAAAAACTAACAGCGTGTAGTTTGTACGTTTTCTCAACTATATTTGAAAATTTATCATATTGTCACCGTAGTAGGTTCTTGGGTATCACAGAAAAACCTTTAGTTTTGAATGAGTTTTAAACGCGCCGCGCGAAAGAAATGAGTCAAGTTTAAGACTTATTCAGATATTTTCATATAATTACTTACAATTTCTGTCTTGTACAACTATATAATTACACCATAAATGATGCAATATTTAATTGACGTGTCCTACAGATGGTGTAATCAAAACGTATGATTCGAATAAGGTCTCTATTATGACTAGGGAACTACCTTAACTCATGCGGACTCCTCAGAGAGAGAATGTGATGTGCGGGTCACACAGTCATCAGGCACACTGTGCCATGATGGTTGTACATAAAACAGGATCAAAAGACCAAACTAGCTCTCGCCAAGGAGTGACATCTTGATCACTACGGTTGCCCTAGATCTGTCCAGTGATTACGCTTTGCCAATCATCGACATGTCAATCCTTCGCGATGACAATAGAATAATCTCGGCCCACGTTGTTTTAAAAATGATGGAGAAATAACTATAACCTACATATATACCTAAATAATACCCTGTGAGTCGCCGCATGGGAATGTGGCAGGGTGTGTTAGGTCAACAGCCGTGTAAAGATGTAAGTTTCTGAGAGATGAAATGGGGACATGTATTACAGAAGTGTATTTAGTGGAGCTCAGTTTTTATTGCGGTCGCTTATTATTATTAAGAACGACTTTTTGTACCTATCTGTTCGGCAGTGTATCTCTCTTGTTTTATCGCTTCTGTCAGACCTAGAGATAATGAGAGGAGTCATGATCATAATTTCTGTGTCGCTCTGAAAAATATCAGTCATGAATTTCTCAAGCAACCTAAGCCTGGCGTGTAGCCTCCGAGTCTCTAGGGGCTCCCACCTAAAAGTCGTGAGACACTATATGTACGCTTGTAGCAGTTTTTTTACGAAGCGCGCTGCTTTATTTTGTATTTTCTAATTTTTTTGTTTAAATCTTTATGACCAGGGTTCAAAATGCTCGCGGCGCTTTCGAGCTGTGGCCTAACCAGAGCGAAGTAGCATCTCTCTTTGACTTTTTCATCCAAGGACCTTCCTATTATACGTTTAAAAAAACCTAGTTTATTTAATGCTGTGCCACATATGTTTTGTATGGTTAATCCCCACGATATGGGAGTCATCCCCACGATATGGCACTACGTCATCAAACTGAAGCCCGACAACCTAAATAACATCCACATTGTAAATCCCTGCACTCCCCTATATGTCAAAAGTTAATGTAATTCCAAGATATTTTACTGTATCTAAATATTTTATGTTTATTCCACCCACAGTATAGGAATGGCGTTATGACATCATAAAGTGAACAGCGGGAAGTTTCCAGAATATTACAGCAGTGGAAAGGCGCCAAAGCGATGAACCATATGTTATCTTACGTCGCCAAAGCGATGTAAGCCATTTTTCGACTCATTGAGATGTATGGACAGGGCACTAGGTACGTCATCAAACTGAAGCCCGACAACCGAAATAACATCCACAGTGTTAATGCCTGCACTCCCCTTACTTTCCTATGCACGACGGAGTGGACGAATTAGCGAATGTAAAGCAAGAATATCAACCATGAGTGTAAAATTTAAGGCAAGTGACTCTTGAAACATATATTCGCTACTTAGTGCAATGGATTCTTCCCTATTTTATCCTAGTTAACACCGGAAATGTGGATTGTTATCAACTTTAATAAATAAATTATTTATTACGGAGAATTCATATGAAAGAAGCAAATGCATACTGGTTCCTAGTAAGTTATCGATGGAAAACATCGTAAGATTGCAAAATTAGTGCGTTGGCCCAAAAGCTCTATAGGAAACTGAGGGTCAATGAAGATGGCGGACTGGCTTCAGCTTCTAGCATTGGCCAGCAGAGCAAGTGCCCGATCCAAATGCCATAATGGTTCAACTTCAAACTTTAAGGGTTGATTCCTTCTTTCGGGTTTTCCGCCGCGTTGGTTCATGTTGAGGACAATATTTCGCCGGCTGTCCTCCTGGCTTCCTCAGGTCCATGTGACAATTCGTTTCTGGAGGCGTCGTGTTATATAGGGTCGTTTTCGCGCCTTTTTTGTGGTCCTCTTCTCTGATTGGTCGAAATCGTTTCTTCTTGGAAAAGTGCTTTCCAAGAAGCGGAGAGTGGGTAACCGTCGTCTCTATTGAAGTTTTCGCGGTTTTTAGCGATTTCCACCGCTTCTCTGATGAGACGGGGGAAATATCTTTTTTCTCTGTGGATGATCGTCGCTTCCGGGAATAATATGTTGTGCTGCGGTCCCTCCCAAGCATGTTCAAACTTTGGGGTTCAATGGCAGTTGCCCAGTGCTTTTGCCGTTGCCGTTGCCAGGGCAGTTGCCGCGGGTAAACATGGCGGTCGGCCGTGGTGACATCGTAATCACTTCATTATGAAGACCTTAAAGAAATGTAGAGAGCACACATTTGATACAAACTGTCGTTTGACTTGCATTCTCCACTCTTCCTCCACGCCAATTATGCGTGTGTTAATGAGATGAAATTCATTTTCCAGTGAATATCAGGTCTTGAATTACACCCGGCACCAAGCGGAGTTAATTTAGGGACTAAACTCTCTCATTCACATTTTCAACACAGTAGGTATATTTTCAACGTTCTCTTGGCCCGGACCTGCACTTGATATCCGCTGTACTTCCATCTTCCCATGTGATGTTTAATTTCCAGGTAGGCGAAGAAATCCATCAACTCTCTTAATTCTTTTCAAAAAATGACTACTGCATTCTGCCTCTCTCCTCCGCATGTCATGATTTTATTTCTTCGTGTTTATTTTCAAGTTACATTCTTAAAAAACTTCGTGATCTCAAAGAGGCAGAACTTTGTTATATTTGTATACAATTTTCATTATAACAAACCGACTTACGTTTCGAAAACGCTATGTCAATTTCAAGGTACACACACACAATTATTGCGAGATTGTATATTTTTCGACTTCATGGCACTAAAATAGAACAGTACGAAATTTATTTGTCCTGAAATATGAACATACATCGAATGTTAAAGATTATCTGTGTCCTGGCTATCCCTTCTCATTGTTATCTATGGTTACTCTATGACTCATCGATCGCGTGACAACCTTCCTCCAAAACAAACCTTCCTTTCAACTCCCCCCTCTCATGTACGTCATTTCACTTAACTTTACGAAGTTCTGCCTTTTTGAGATCGTGATATCTGTAACAAATTTCCATAAGATATCGTCCAATTCGTTAAACTTTACTGAAGAGCTTTGTCCACTGTGTTCAGCGATCTTGGAAAATCATCACGATTTCCTGCAATGAAATAGATCTCATCTGAGAAGCGGATTACGTTATTTCTTCTACGTTAGCATTACTCCGCATAACAAGACCTAGGAAGTTTCATTCATTGGTTGACTGCAGCCCTCCACCCCTCCCTATCTCAAGCTAGTTCCCTTACCTCCTTATAACTCTTCCTATGTACTGTTCTCTTTATTTTATCCATGAACTTATTCCTGGGTCCTCTGGGGGATTCTTCCTCTATTTTACCTTCAATTATGTTCGAATTTCCACAGAGAAAAAAATCATCCGCCTTGACGGGATTCGAACCCGGATCCCTCGATTTCCGGCCGGTTAAGCCACCGAAGCGTCCTCTTCCCCTGTGGATTTTTGGTGACCTTTACGGGACTAGATGTTCTCGACCTTCTCGACTGCCGGACATACAATGTAACAATTTCAATTCAAAAAGTTCAATTTCAACAAAGTTCAATTATGTTCTTCACAAACCCACCGTGTATCAGGGTATGGCTCATTCATCTGGTTCTTCTTCGCTGTATGGTGTTCCCTATGGTCCTTTCCTCTTCTACTCTTCTGTACACCTCATCATTTTAGGAAGTTAAGGAGTTATCAAATTAGGATAAGGACGAAAATGTAGTAAGCAACTTGCGATTAATCTCAACCTAAGGGTTACCTAGGGGCAAAGATTACAACCCCAAGGGGGGGAACGCTAGAGGTAAACAGGCCATCAAGGGGCACGAAGATCGAAGAGGGTTGAGAACCGATGAGTTAGAAGAAAACTCTCGGCTACCTTAAGGAATAGATACCTAAAACGGATATTATAATAGGAACTTTGTAATATCCCACGCTGTTTTATTACTAGTAAACAAGCCTAACCAGCTTCTGTTTCAAAACAAGAATTTCCGAACATTTAAAATGTTTTTAAAATCATTACAACAGCTCTGTGTTTGATAAGCATCTGTTTGACCACAATCATGGTTCTAATTTTAATCCCAATATTTTATATTTTTGTGACAAAGGTGCCAAATTGGACTTTTTAGAAAATTTTGTAATTGTTTTAGCCTTTAAAAAATCTAGTCATAGGTTTTAAATGATTTTATTCCGGACAAATTGTCGCCCCTTTTTCCTGTGCCTCTCCCTTCCTCTTTGAACTCTTGACGCTGTTGGTTTTACATTTCCCGTGTTCTCGCTTTGTTAACCCCCGCCTCTCTACTAATATCCTCCCCCCCCTCCCAACCCCCTCCTTACTTCCTTTCCCGTGCGGTACCCTGTATATATATCGAGCCACCACCTCTGTACCCTGTATTTTGCCTCTGATGATGATGTGTATGCATCGAAACCGGTTAGTCTTGTTTACTAGTAATAAAACAGTGTGGAATAGTACAAAGTTCTTATTATATCACGTCGAAATTCCACCACGTCAACTCTTCAACTATCTTGTATAAACTAAAACGGATATTTTATCTTCAACGCCCGTATTTCTTCCCTCCCAACACTCTCAGATGGAGAATGACACCCTGCCGAGAGGCCCTCACTTAATGCTTTGCATTCAGCGACACATATCGCCACACATAATGAAATGGGCCACGCCCCGCATCCTCTCCACACCGCAGCACGCAAACCTTCGGAGGATATGACGGAGCGCCCTCCCGAGAAAGCTGAAGGGGAAATACTCGTATATGTATATACAAAAAGATACGGCAACAAACCTTTCGCCGTAATACATTTCCCAGCCTCCACCCCCCCAAACATTTTTATATTTTTATATCTCCCATTCCATCCTCCGGTCGCACTTCATCCCATCTCCATTTCAAGGGAAAAGCCCACCCGCGCACAGAGACAGAAAAACACATTCACAAACACAAAAGCCGAACCAACTTCCCTCTTCCCTTCTTCCGTTTATTCCTGCAGATCCGTTCCTGCTCCCTTTCCCATCTCTTTCTTCTTCCCATCTTCCTTCGCTTGCCTTAAGAATCCAAATCCTCCCCGCTGAGGACTTCCGGAGGGTTTTCGTTACCTCGGGAACCCGAGCTTTCTAGCGGCCACCCACGCAAGGAGTACGAAGATGAAAGAAAGGCTCAAGAGATGAGATCACAATGAGGCATGAGCCTCTGAATTGTGGACCCTGAGACGCCTCAAATTACGCTAAAACTGAAGCTGGGTTTCCCTCCACCCATGCTTAATTCTCAGAAAAAAATACACCAACCTGCCGACTTCAATGAATTAAACGTCAGATGTTCTACGCCTTCCTGTATGACCGACTGACCAACAAGGGGATCATGAAGGACGGTTCGTATAGAGCACAAAATGATTACACGAGAACAAGATAACTGAAGGGGGGGCTCGCATACCTCGGCTGAAAACAATCTTATAGTTCTGGCGTCTACCGCAGCCTAGAAGACACCTTCTAGGATTGCCTTCCCCGCCCAGGACAACAGCGCCACTAATGACACAGTGGAAATTGCGTCGCATAGGTTCACAACAATGTTGAATAAGACGTTAGGAAACACAATTTGTAACTTTATTCCATATTAAAATAATCCTAGTACTTTTCCACTACTACTAATTAAATATTAGTGTAAAAGTACAAGTTTTAATATGGATTCAAGTATAAAATACTTGTATGAAGTGACGCCTGAGGGTGTAAAGTTTACAATTATTAACATTTTGAAGATCCTCCATAGAGACGAAGGCTTCGATAATTTCCTCCATACTGACCTATCCCCATTTACCCCCATACACTGCTTCATACACGCCCTCCTGTTCTTAAGACTCCTAATATCCCTCCTCCTAAGAATTTCCTCAACCGCATTCAACCACAACTTTCTCGGCCTACCTCTCGTACCATTCATTTCACTCATATATCTGTTTCGTTATTCGACTCTCGTCCATTCTCTCAACATGGCCAAACCAACTATATAGCACCAAGCAGCCAATATATGATTCAAGAGTTACCTCCCTTAAATTTCAAACAGATAGTTGATATTCTTGCTTTACATCCGCTAATTCGTGCACTCTGTCGTGCTATCCAGAGGAAAGTAAGGAGAGAGCAGGGTTAAAATATTTGGTTGTTATTTCGGTTGTCAGGCTTCAGTTTAATGACATAGTGTCCTCTTCATCCACCTCAATTGTTTGTATAACATTTTTTCATAAATTGTTGTTACAGTAAATTGATGTTGAGTGGTATACTGCATAAATGATTTAAAACCGCCTAACAAATTCCATTAGTGCAGCATTCTACACTCCCCTTGCCCTTTCGAAATTTTTAGTGAGCAGCAAAGACAAACAGGATAGATAATTCACATCTGGTATTCTCAACAACAAAGGAAAAAGCTGGAATATACCTTACATAGGTCAAACTGTTCAAAATTTCATGACACACATCAAAGAGCACACCAAAAGTTTTGTATAAAATGTTTCCACCGCTCATTTCGCCCAGCATATGCTTGAAAATAATCACGTAAAAGATTTTTACCCAGGAATTTAACACATTCTCCCGAAAGGTTTTTAAAGATGGATGCTTTGGACAAAAACTTAAATTATCGGACTACCAAGCAACCTTTGTGCTGAGCAGATTTTTCCACGCTCCTCCCCACTGCATTCCCACAAGATTTCTTTGTAGAATAATAACCTTTTCCACCTCACATGTCAATGTTATCCCACTTCCCTACCTTACGTTAATATTTCTCCACGCCCCCACCTTAGCACGTTTCCATCACAACAATTAATATGTACATATTTCACAGTGAAACCCCTATTAATTACCACTCCTATCAAGCGACCACGCCTCCCAACGACCATTTTTTTTAGCGAAACCGTCAGTCGTCGCTTAATTCAGGTTTCACTGCATGTGTACATGAAATAAATATGTATTGAAATTTCCCAGGAGCGACTAAATTATGAGGAAATTAACGCCAACTATATAGATTTTAACAAAACCGTTGCTTCAAGAGTTTTCCTGTTTTTTTTTGCAAATTAGCCACCCGTTCATTTGCGCAATATGTACCACTAACGACAGAATCCCTGTCGAACGACCACCCATCTCAACGACCATTTTCCAGCGGAACCGTTGGTGGTCGCTTAATATAAATTTCACGGTACAAAAAATTGTGCCTGACAATGCAGTAAAACTGTGAAAAGCGTCATTCAAATGTTCAAATTAAATAACTGAAGTCCAAAGTACAAAGCATTTTTTGCTGTATAAACACATCTATTTCACGGCAAAACCACCTTTTAGTTTGTAACATTTTAATTCCACCATAGCATAAAATATCAGAAACTATAAGGCATTCCGAAAACGACTCACAACAACTTGTAAGTGGCAGCTAAGCAACGCACAACAATTTGTTAATGGCAGCTAGGCGACGCCTAACAATTTGTTAATGGAAGCTAAGCAACGCATAACAGAGGGCAGAGAAAGGGTATTTAAGGAGGCACGCTGAAGGGCACGGGGGGAGTCTGACAATAATCAAGGACTCTTGTGGAAATGAGCAGATGTAGTTATTTTATTTTTGTGCATCAACGGGGACAAGCTGCTAAAGGAGCAACCGTATTTCAACGCAAGGTGAATCCGGGGAGCAACGGGATTATCACCAGAGGAGGAGCTGTATTTCAACGCAAGGTGTATCCGGGAATTTAGCTGGCGAGGAACGCAACATCCACCTGTGCGGATATCGATAAGGAAATTGTATGTATGATTTTCATTTTTTTTTATATGTTCTGTGATGTGAAGAAGAAGAAACGTGAAGTGGCTCAAGTGAGAAAAAAAGCATGGCCTGTTCAATTTTATGAGCCAGAAGAGAAATGATACAGTGAAGGGCAAAATATATATTGTGAATTTGAATGGATTAACATCTTTATGGTGATTGGTAATCACTTGTTTAAAGGGATATTCACTTTCTTTCTCGGAATACATTGTGAATAAAATTCATTGTTCAAACTAAGAAGGTGAGTCCGGGAAATTTATTAGTTAAGTGAGGTTTGCTGGAGAGTTCGGGCACTTCATTAGTTAAGTGAGGTTTGCTGGAGAGTTCAGAAGGAGAAGACAAAATCAGAGTGGAATTTTATATTTTGTTACAATTCAGTTCATGAAAACGGACCATATACTAGAAAAACCAAGCCAATCTTCTGCCGTCCCCTCGGCTGTCTTTTCTCTCGCTATTGGTCTTCTTGGATCCCTCCTCTTCCGCCTGTCACTCTTCCACCCCTTCGCCTTAAAAATCCAAATCCAGCACCCTGGAAAAACAAAGCCGGGCCGAAACGGAGCACGAGGACGGATAGCGATAGGAGAGGAGATGGGGTTTTTACGTTCCGTGCGTGGAGTGGGAAGGGTGGACTGCCCGGTCGGAGAGAGACCGGGAAAGAGAGAAGCGAAGGGGGAATGAAAAAAAGTGAAAATAAATATGTAGGTATACGGTTCCCCAGGGGGAAACTTGGGCGATCCTTACTTACTCCTTCCTCCCTTTCCGAAGCGCTCCCAAAATCACCTCCGCCCTCGCCCTCCCCGGCGGATATTCCTTCTTCCCCGAACCGATCCGTCGAAATATTTACTTCCCCATCCACACACACACACGCACATACATATCCCTCCACGCGTGTGCGGACCTAAAAATATTCCCTCGCTTCTCTATTTTATAACAGGGTCCATTTATTTCTAAATGGGGAGAGGGTAGATGGTTGGAGGTTACTGCGCCGGAAAAGGCGCTTTCGAAATGCTACTGTTTTCATGCTAGTTTGTTTGAATCGCTAGAAAAAATCTCCATCACGTAACTAAGGAGTCACGTGGAACAACAACGAATGGTAAACGAGATATTGGCGAGTTTTAATCCAATCAGATAAATATCTTATTTCTAACTAATCGGGATATAAAATCCATCAACAGCGTTATATTGTTGTCTTTCAATAAATCCGCAGCTATGCTATCTCAAGGTGTATTACAGTATTATTGTATTACATCGCTGTACGCATTGCAATGTAAACTCGATGAGAAAAATTTGTTATTGGTTTGTTATTATTTTGTCTGTGCCATTGAAATGCTATAATTCTGCAACATGTGTATGCTTCACAAGTTTTTTTTAAATTTAGCACACGGCAATGCATGCAACTAAAGGAAGGCAGCCTCCCCATAAGTCTGTGACCCTTGAGGCTGCCTAAAACTCCTGAAAAATTGAAAAAAAACTCTTTTGTACTTAAAATTGTGGAGATGTATTATTTTATTATTATTATCACGAGAAAAACTCGATTGAAAAGGCTATGTAAGATTTTTGCAAATGATTCCAACACGCCAAAAGCACGATCCGTTCGAGACTGCACCACGCAACTCCGTAGTTACGTGCTCGGGATTATTACCAGCGGTTCAATCACAGCCCCCTAGTTGTGCACTCTGGCAGATAATTACGGCTGGAGAAATATGGATTTTAACCAATATTTACAAAATATAATTTCCAGATTGGTCATATTTTTTTACTTTTAACTTAAAAATGAAGCTTAATTGACCATCTCGAAGCAATACTTGTCAGTGTCTTCGTAGATAATTTATATTTTTATCATAAAATGAAGAAATAAACAGCTCATTTTCACCAGTGTAGATCTCAGTTCATAAAAACGGCCAGCATAGGGTTCTCACAATCTCTTTTTCGGTTTGAATTTTTCTTTGACAGGGAAGAGTACGGAAAACTGAGCGCCACCGTCCATTTCCATCAGGTCAGGAAACCATGATCGTATTTCCTGAAAATTTTCCCACGCCCAAAATGGCCGTGTACCGCCGCGGGCTCCCCAATCGTGCCTTGCGCATGCGCAGCGCTAACTCATGGGCTTTTCGAATTGTTTTATTGTATAACCGATCACGCGATGCCAAATTTGATTCGCCCGTGTCACTCGTCACGAAATTTAAGTGCTGGAAAGGATCACTCTGGAAAGTAAAAGACAAATAAAAAGCAAAGAAATTCGAAAATTACTTTGCAAAGAAAATAAACTGTTTGGTTTGAAGACACATATGAAATTCTTCTTCTTTCCTGGATTAGGCTTTAAGCCTATTCCGATTTCACTTAACCAACTCATCTTTAGACACATCTTCTTCCCATGGGCTTACTCACCAAAGCCTGCTTTGGATATCTTCCCTTAGCTAATCGAAGTACAAGCTCTCTCCACCTATTTTTGTGCTCTACTAGATTATCTATTATAGGATGAATACCTTTTTCTTCTCTTATGGATGTAATTCTCATTTTATCTAACCCTGTACACCCTTCCACAGCTCGGAGAAATTTCGTTTTTGGTAACTCTATTTACTTATTTCACTTTGCTATGCTGTCCAACATTCTCAGCCATAAAACAAAGTGGGAACTGCCATTACTTTAAAAAATTTAATCTGGGTTTCTTCTTTCCTAGTCTTGCTTTTTAAAGTCTTCGTATCGTCCCACAAGGACGACAGCTGCTCAAAAGTAATTAGGGTTATCTCCTTCTGTTCAATCCGAACAGGTATTTACTCAGACTATCATTTTATCCTTTCTACTCCGATAAACCTCTCACATCTCTGCCGAGTGCAGCTCAACTCTGAACCCTCCATCACATTTTCCCCATTCTTCCCTTCTCACTCTCTCTCTTGTGAACTCAAACGAATGGCTGAGGGTGGTCCCACGGGATATTTGTTTATGCGGGGAGAGAGAGAGGGGAATGCCCGAGGGAGTGGGCTGGTGCACGACAGAGGGCTGTGGGATAATAAGCAGATGAGCGAGTGTGGCCGAGGAGCAGGAGAGGTGAATTTCAAGGGCTCCCTCCTACGCCCGGGCGACGCAGGAAGTAAACGCCGAACTAATGGAATTGGGGGAAATATAAAGCTCATGCAGGTTAAGTATACACTCCTACCACTGGGTATAAAAATAAATACTGTGATGACCAGATGAACATTTCATAAATTCAATTAATTTCATTTTTCAGATTGGAGTTCCAAACTTCACGAGCAATATCTCCATGCTCCATTTATTTGGACTACGAAAAGACTCGGGTATTTGGGAAAATAAAGTTGTCCTTGAATTTGGTTGAAATTCTTAGGAGGAGAAATATTAGGAGTCTTGAAAACAGGTGAGCGTGTATGAAGCAGTGTATGGGGGAAAATGAAGCAAAAGAGGTTGGCAAGGATAGGTCAGTATGGAGGAAATTTTTGAAGCAGAGTTAGGTGTACAAATATGTATTTATGAGTGAAACTTTGTGACTGTGCCTACCCTGGAAGGGAACGACGTGATCGGTATTGGTTGGTATGAACGTAAGTGTATGCTAAATACAGCAGGTGTGAGTAATCTGAGAAGAGTACTCGGTATAATAGGTATGAATAATAATTATACCTAGCAATAATAGTGTGTCTTTACTGGGGCGAGACTGAAACTGAGGCAGTATACACTCTTATCACTGGTTATAAAAATAAATATTACAATAACTGGATGAACATTTTATAAATTCAATTAATTTCATTTTTCAGGTTGGAGTTCAAAACTTCACGAGCAATATTTCCATGCTCAATTTATTTGGACTACGAAAAGGCTCGGGTATTAGCGAGAATGAACGTAAGTGTATCTAAATACAGCAGGTGTGAGTTATCTGAGAAGAACACTTGGTAATAGGTATGAATAATAATTATAGTAATAATAAGGCGTCTTTACTGGAGCGAGGTTGAAACTGAGGCAGTCCCTCCTTTCATCTAACCCCTGGTCAGAATAATACATGAAATATGTGTGAAGAAAGTTGTATAAATTTGTGGGAAAACCCTAAGGAAATAAGGAGGTAATACCCATGACGAAAAAACCCACTGCAGGAAAACACCCACATATGATGCGGAGTGTGTAAAACACGCGAAAATCTACAGACAGATAAGGCTAATGCAACACCAACAAAACGTAATGCATGAAACCCACATGAAAAAATCATAGAAGGATAGGATAGGGTAAGGAATGGGAGAGTGATGAAATAATGTGGAATTATTGTAATGGTCTATTGATTTAAACGAATAGAGCGCGCTTCTTTGCTTTGGCCAATCTGAGAGAGGCATAAATGTAGCATAATGCAACAGATGTATGAAAAATGGAATGAATTGCGTGAGAGAACGGGGTAGATCGAAAAAGTCATAGATAAATGCGAAGACAGAATCTTAAAAGGAGGAAGATTAGGAGTCTTCAAGAATAGGAGAGCATCTTTCAAACAATGCATGAATGTGAAAGAAGAGCTTAGGTGTATGAAATTTTTAGATAGGGGATTTTCGCAAGAAAATTAAGAAGCGAGAACCTGTTTCCTAGGGCGAGGTAACTGCAAAAACTAAGTATTTGACTTTGCCAACCCCGAAAATGAATAGCGAAATGGATATGAAAATACGTCTATCTATCACAAACGAGATTCAAACGTATAATATCTGTAAGGAAAGCAAAGCGTATTTCAAGCTACCAACATAATTTCATAATTCGGCACAATGCCCGAGCACCGGGCACCAGGCATATGAGCGAATTAGGTGTACATAAAACTCCTCTTTAAGCCAATAATAGCAATCCTCTCATAAAATATTTTTATTCCATTCAACGCACTCCCATTCACCCTTCATTCCATTTGGATTTTCAAACTTCTACCAATGCTAATTTTCCATTCCCAACAAATGTATTTACACGTAGTTTCGTTTCTATCGCACAATCCAAGTGTCACAGTCATGAAACACGCTTTTGTCACTTCATTGGTCTCTCAAGTTAAAAGCACCCTTGTCGATAACGTTGTCAGATAATTGCTTTAACCTCCCCTCCCGCCCTTTGGCAACTCCTACCATGCATACAGCTTCCCCTTCCTTACGTCACGCTTTTGTTTCACAAACACAATTTTCACCAAGTTTCAAAAACACACTACATATATGCTTTGAAATAGTCCAACGAGAGAAAAAATTTCAAAGTCTTCATTGATCTATTCTCTACACCTCTATATATGTTTCACGTCTTTTCCCCGTCACAATTTGTGAATGACCACTATCAAGGGAGTTCATTTTAACGAGCGAAGCGTGAAATCATTACGGGGGCAGGTTCGAGGGCTAATTAGCACAGAATGAAAGATATTTAAATTTATTCCACCTGGCGGTATCAATGGAAAATTTACGATTTTACCGTCAGAATAAAGCTATATCAAAGCACAAAAGCAAATTATGGCGAAAAAAAAGAAAATTGAAAACCCACAGGGAGATTTGTATCGCCCAATTGTTCGCGTCAGAGAGTTCATTCGAAAACGACGCTAATTGGATGCTACTCGTGACATTAGCGTTTTGAGCTCCAATCACTCTACGAGATCGTGTCCTCTATAATTCTGAACAAACACGTTTAAGAGAGCAGTCCATCGGAAAAAAAAATATATACATACGAACGTGGCAAACACAATCAAAACTTCGTCACAGGGTGACACTAAATATAAAACATATGAAAAGCAAACTCACGATGTTAAATATTTCGGTGGGTCGCTCGCACCTTCATCAGTGATAGAATGAGGATTGAGGAGGAAGATTTGTACAGGAGGGGCGGTGAGGGGCCTTCGGTTTCCGTTTCCTTCCCTGTCGCCACCCACGTTTCTTCCCACAACTCCACCTTTAATAATATTTTTAAGGTTGGCGCCCCCCCCAACCTCTCCGCCCTCTTTCAAATTACCAAACTTCTTTCTAAATCAATCTTTAGCACTTCTAAATCCCTTCCGACGCCTTGCAAGAGCCCGCGTTGCAAAACCTGCGGCATTCTCATTCTTTTCTCTGGCGCTAAATAAATAATTTTTAAAAGTATTATTAATTAATATTGTCAAATATATTATTAAAATGTTATTATAATTCTGTTTCTGAACCTCATAGTTTGGACCAGAAAGTGTCATTTCATGTTCCACTCTGCGAAATGGATACTTTTTGAACTTGTGGGAAGCAGCTCAACTGTTGGTCCATCATTCTTACTCGATGATTCACCGATGTCTTCGACACAATTCGATTCTTATTCCTTCCTCCTCAATCATTCGCCCCGGATATCCACATAACTTCCCTCAACCAAGTCAAAAATTGCATAAGCAGACAGCGCTAAAACAAGTATCACTAGAAGGATTCACTTGATGTCCACACATAAATACACTGATCCATTTGTATGATAACAATTAAGTTACTAATCACAAGATAAATATGATAAATGGTAAATGAAACTGATATTCGCCGTAGTTTACAGAAAAAAATTCACTACAATTAAAACAATATTCACGCAAAGTATCGGTTTCACAACTCCAATAATGTTTTTCGCCGTCATGTGGATATTTTAAAATCAAAATTGGATATTATGAGCTCATTTCAGTGAGAGTGGTACTGTCTTCACGGGATACAAAAAGAAGGCTTGTCCAAAGATGAGTACACCAAGACAATATTAGACTACAAAGCTAACTATGCTCTCAGAACCCCTTAAAGCGGATGTCCAAAACTCTAAAATACGAAAACCTTGCCTACCTGAGGTTTCCGTGACTCCGATAGCGTCTGCAAATCCCAAAAAGGTCACCCCTTTCAAGAAGGGTTGTTAAAGTCACTTCGCTACTTCCTTCTTCTGACCCACTTTTCGAATTGGGTGCGTGCTAACTAATATCCCTCCACTGAAAAGATTACAAAACATAAAATAACGAAAACGAGATTCCTTGAACCTTCTAGACATTATACCTACGTCTTTGCAGCACGAAGATTTAATACGCCTCGCATAGGCAATGATTATATCTTTAGATTCAGAGAAAAATGAAGGTTTAGAGCATAATCGAAGTTTAATACAGAAATTTATACTTAAAAATGATTTTAAGAGAGCTTAAAACATATAAATTACTTAAAATATTGTTTAATAATGGTATTTGCGTTACGTACATCATTGCAAACGAGGAAAAGACTTAGATGAAGCAAACTTCCGAAATTTCTGTGTGAAGCAGTGAACTTCACTTTGCATATTGCAACACTAGCGGCTCCTCCGCAAAATGTGATTGCCTGATCCTGTTTTACATGGTCCACAGATTTGTACACTACCCACCATCCACAATGACAAATAGAGCACCTATAGCATCCCGCTTTCCCACCTTGCATTACAAAGTTCTTTTATCACTAATCGAAAGTAATTTACATCCTATTTTTATCTCTTCCGCAAACATTTACCTTCACCTTACAGCTTCCCAGGAAAAATTCAATTCATAGAATTTATAAAACCCAAAAGAAGAATAAAACAAAAAGCCAAAATAATAAAGCAATGAAGGAACTAAGAGAAAAATTTGAAACTATAGTAGTTCAAGTAATAGTAGTCTCCTCAGTTGCGGGGATTCTCTAAACGAGAAATATACAGCCGTAGACATAATACTCCTAAGCACAGTAGAGGGTTGAATATTAAAAGATAAGATGATTAAAAATATTTTACTTAGAAGAAAAAATTAGATAAAAAAGCTAAATGATGCATCCTTTTCAGAGAAGTTCAGCAAAACTGTATGCTCAGAATCAATTTAGAACATAAACCTAGGGATTCATACTTTGAAGCGATTCACTGGTCAACGCAAAGTTGATCGGCAACGACTGTGCAGCATAGCCAATGGGGTGGAGAAGAGTGACTCAAATTCTTGCTCACTACATCTGTTAGACAAGGAACAAATCGTTCGACAGGTTTGCTGACGTTGATGTCGCTACAAAAGGGTCTCCGTGTCGGGCTATGCATGAGCGGTCAACAACGAAGAATCCGCCAAGACACTCTTGAACAGAAGAGGTTTAACCACTGAGACATACGATTATTGGGAAAAAAGATTCTCGGTGCATTTTGTCAGTCCTGCTTTCTTCATTCACGTCGAACAGGATCTGAGCTCATACATCTCCAACTTCGCCTTATCCGGTAAGACTGCCATTTATGAGAACATGTACACGCACCGCCAGGTTTTTCAAGGGCGCGATCCGATTGAAAACGATCGAGCATGCGTTATTTTCCCTATCCTGCCTCAGGATGTCTCAGGGTACATCTTTAATGGTGAAACTGACCCAAACTTGATTCCACTAGTGATAACTGATTCTCTCGATTTGCTCACGAGTTTAGAATGATTTTGACGTTTTATTATTCCAATAAGTCAGATAACAGTGAGATGACGTTATGAAAAGAAAATCACACAATATGACATAAACAGAGAGACTCGAGGTGCAGCACCCACCTAAGATAAAACATAAGCTACCATTTTGGCATTGAAGGACCAAAGGCAGTTGTGCTCTTACCGCAGAATGGAGTTCAAAAATCTTTGTAAGATACTTTGGAAAAGTGCAATGTTCCTCAAACAGTTAATTTTTATTCCACGAATCGGATAAAGATGCTACACATCAGCATCAGTCTGGAAATCTACACACACAAGGCACATATCTAAGTTAATTATCATGAATAAATTCCACTCTGTAACGCCAGAATTCTCGAATATTCTCCATAATTATTCTTAGTTAATCACTGAAAACTAACTATTTTCAATAATGAAACACTGAGATATTCACAGGACCGCCAAACAACAGTTCTATAGGATTCTTTAGTCAAATCGCGGAATTATTTTCTATAAGAGACTAAATTTGCAGTTAATTGGAGCGGATGCCAGTATCTTTGGTAAACAAGGTTAGAATTTGAGTTAAAACATATATTTATAAATTATAAAATTAAATGAGCAGATCTGAGATGAAAAAAACTCTGCTTCATGTTTTTTTTAAAGACTACTAAAGAAATTTTAAAAAGGGTATTGTAAAGGAGAGACGTATTTTATGTCAAACATTATGTTACAAAATGAAAAGTTTTTAAGAGACTACTCTTAACAGCCTAAAAACAATAAGTGCTAGAGAAATTTTTCATTAAATCTCTGTCGGGGAATACTACCCAGGGGCGTGAGGAGCAACTCTAAGACAAAACGCACTTTGGGGGATACAATACATTACAATTAGCACTCTGGCCGAATTTAAAAATCTTCATCAATCCAAAAACTCATTCAGCCCGATTTTTTCGCCAACTTATCTTTCACCATGGCCTGCCAGTCATTCATAAAAGCGTATCAGTCAACATGTTAAAACGAAAAGCTACAAAAATCGAAACCTGACGAAGTAAAAAAAAATGAGAGGCTCATTTACACAGCCAATAGAAAATTTAGCCACTCCTAGACCACTACATAAGCTAATCTCTAGCCATTCCTACGTTTACCATGCTATTTCATCCACGAACGCCTCACACAGTTTTAATAGCTCAACTCTTGAGGCAAACTACCTTTTGATGTTCCCTTCCCAAAGGAGCGGCGGCTAAAAAACTCTTTCTGCTACGCTCCTCATCAAAGTTGCGACCGATTCAAAATATGAAAACAATAAAGTTTGACGCGAAATCCCCCAAAAGTTCTCTTTCTTTTTTTTCCTCTTGAGTGTCCAACGGGAAGGGAGGGAAGGCATGAAAGCTTCCCTAATGGAAAAATAAATTTAAATAAAAGAAGAACGCGAATGAATGAGGGGAGGAAGGGGGACAAACTTCCCGTTCTGCAGTTCGGCTCGGGGTATACCCTATTCGAACCGGGGGAAGGGAAAGGACGGAAGCTTGGGGGTAAAACTTTGCGAAGCGGGATGGATCTCTGTGACACGTTGGGGTTAGGACTAAAGACAGGGAGGAGGGGGAGGAAGTACGGGACGAAGAGTTTGGGGACAAGGAAGGAGGGAGAGGGAAGAAAGGATGCCCGAAAAAAATTAGGCGGAGGAGGAAAAAAATACTGAAATGGAATCGATCTTGCGTCCGTCTTACTCATGCGAGACTAGTGGGTCCTCAAGGAACCACGCCTTCTTTCATACTACTTTCCGCCACTTCGAAAACCTTCGCCAATCCCTTCCCTCCATATCCCCCAATCGCCTCTCTCCCCCAACCTCAAAATCTGCCGATAGAATTTTCAAAACCACCCGTAAGACCAGCAGACTCTTAGAAATACATACGAACTATGAATAGTAATGTGCAATATTTTTCTAAACCTCTTACGAGATAACACTCGCACTATATTCCTGGTTATATTATGAATAAGCGATTACAATCGATTTTTCACAATGATATATCTTTTATAATTAATTTCTCACAGTATGCATCGTTGCGTAGTCAATAAAATTGAGAAACATAAAATCCCTCTAGCCAAAATGTTATTATAACGTAGGGAACAATAGCTTCCACTCATGGATTGGATTTTTGGGGAGGCGACCGACAGTTAAGGTAATTTGCGCCATAGAGAATAGGTAAGGGAGAAATGGTGGATAGAAACCCGGCGTCTGCATTAGCCTGCTCTTAACGAAAGGCGCCAAGGGGACCACGGTTTAACGTCTCATCCGACAGACGGAGTACTGTACTTGAAGTGCCTTCCACAAGACACTCAAGTAGGGATCGGGTTTCCGCTGAAAAACATCATCATCTGCAGGGATTTGAACCCTGGCCGATCGTATGGTTAGCCAGTACTCTAGCCAGCTTCCACTCTTTTCGATTACTTCGAATTAAGAAAATATCACAACAGGCTACGGTCAAATTTGGTGGTGACGTGAAGAAGAAATATATATTTCAGGTATTAACTTTAACTAAAGCAAAAACCACAATCATAATAAGTACTGAGCAACTGAGAATTATACTCGTAGATGTCAACTCAGAGTGAATTAATAAATGCTTCATATGAAACGCTCCCTGAATCATCGACGTCAGTCTCATGTTATCCACATTGAGATTTCATCGATTATTCTCAACGCGTAATGCTCTTACTCATTTGTGTCGCGGCAGGAATGTATGCCTATTCTGCTGCCCTTTTTGTTACAAAAGACACGACGGGCATCAATGTTTTTGCAGCTGAAAATTGTCACAAATGTATACACAGGTAAATTCTTCATTGTATTCTCAGCTGTTGTTTCTCGCGAACACAGACCAGTTTGATCCTCTAACAGATTGAATATCGGCCAAAAATTCCAGGAATATAGAAATTAAAATCCATAATAAAATTTCAGACTTGATCCACGTGAACAACACAGGTTTCGGAATCCCGAGTAAGCTACATGAGGTCCCTCAGGTACTACACTCCAAAATATAGAACAGGAGAGATTCCACGCGGAAGAATGTCGAGTGCTAACAGTAATATAACAAATAGTGAGTGAATTGCAGGGGCTGAGAGCAGACATTTTAATCCATAATATACTTCTCTCCTTTTACATTCCTCTATTTTTACACAAATTGTGGTCATCTCTCGTTATCGGGCGAATATACTCAGATTATACTTTTTGATCTCATAAGTTTTAGAGACCATAACTTATAATAAGCCAATAACTTATAACTAACGAATATAATTTTTAAACACATGTAGTGTAAGGTAATAAAACCATTTCCTGGGGCTACAACCTTGATACGGATGAAAGACTAGTGCGTTCCAATGGTCTCCGACTTTGACTCCTATATCTAGCTCTACCCTCTAGCAAAATAGCATATTCTCACCTTTTCATAAGAGAATCTTCTCACAACTCAGTCGACAAATCCTCGTCTTTTCAATGCCCCCTTCTACTGCAGGATGTCATAAAAAGGAAAGGCAACAACGGGAACCTTGTGAACTATAGCTACCGACCCTAATTCACAGTCAGCCGGTGACTTCTAGTACATAAATAATTTTTGGATGAGTCTCATATCTCGCCAATATATTCCCATTTTCCCGAGTATCCGTATTAGGTATTTCCGAATTACTCTGTGAAACGTTTTTACAAAATCCATAAAATAAACAAAAACATTCAGAAAATCCTTAAATTTTCTATCTTTTCCTTCTCTCATCACCGCAATCGAATCCGAAGTTTCCTTGACCTTTCTGAACCCAGACTGGCTATTGCCCAAATTGTAATTTTCCCTACTCTTAGGCCTTGCATTGATTATTCTAAGAAAAAGGTTTCCCGTGAGAGAAATATGATAAATAAATTAATTTTTCTGTACTCAATTTGCTCTGACGCTTTCTTCTTCTCAGGGTAAGGTAGTAAGACCGTTCTTTCTATTCCCAAAGGCCCAACTCCTTCCTCTTACACCTTCGAATACGTTCGTCTCCCTTCATTTACTGAATTCTTCAGTATCCTAGGGTACGCTATCTTCTTCCACCGCTTTTCTTGCAAAACGACAATTTTTTTTTTCGATTAAATTTGTGAAGTATTTTCTTCTAGAAGCCAAATAAACCTAATATATAAAAATGAATGTTTGCTTGTTCGTCTTCTATGCGTTCCAATACCATTCATCAGATTACAATGAAACTTTGGTGAGTTGTTATGCGCGCGCCCACGAAAGTATCTAAGTTATTAAATCTATTGCACAATAGGTGGAGCGCAAGTCGTTTTAACAAATGATTGTTGGCATGCGAGCTTCTCAAACAAGCGAGGAACGACAAGCAAGGAACGAAGCCGAACATTTACGACTTGCTCAATCACGTTCATCACACTCATATCAGTGAGACAATATCGCGTGTATCATAATCATATCAGTGAGACTAATAAAGTCTTCTCGGGTTTTCCACTAGCTCAGGTAATTGTTGGCCGCCGTTTCGATGGCTACCTCCGTCCATCGTCATCGCCATTGTCCTCAGGGCATGCCCTGATGACGATGGCGGAGGAAGCCATCGAAACGTTGGCCAACAATTACCTAAGCAGGTGGAAAATCCGAGAAGACTATATTAGTATTATACGCCGGGAAAAATCCAAATCATATATCAGTGAAATATAATTTGTGCGGTAAGACCTAAAATATTGTATATCCCAAAGCGCTTGAATATTTTTTTTCAAATTTATTTTAATACGCAAAAAATCATTCTCATTCATTAATCCTCCTTAGAAAGAAAAAGAGGCATTGCAGCGCATGCCGGGCACAGCTAGTCACTTATAAATTTTAAACGCTGACTAAACATTAATAATTGAAATGATTGTTGCGAACAATTTAAATATATCTCGCCGAATCCAACATCGAAAATAAACATGCTTTAATGTAAGTTTCTCTAAATTTCGAAAAACGCGCCAAAAACTGAAGCAAAACATGCTTCGCTTAAGAAAAAAAATGAAAACAATAACCTGCCTATCTTTTCCGATACTTCATGCATGGTGAGTAGCAACGCATAAACAGCTACAAGATTTTTTTTCGACTTCCTTAAAAAAAATATGAAAATGTGCAATCAATGACTGACAAGCACCGCTCCAGCCACCTTAAAAACGGATAGTGCCTTACTTCCGAAGGCTCACTGCACCACCGCAGAGTTGCAAACTATTCCATTACCTCCAGCTCTAGCATCACTTACACCTCCTTCCCTATTCACTCCCGCCCCATGAGACAAACTTCTTTCCCTCCAGCAACATCATCCCCTTTCGTATGCTTACCTTCCGCCCGTTCAACGGCCAACTCCTTACGTGCCTGTATCGAAAAAGCCCATTTCCCACAAGCCACAATCTCCTCCGGAGTCCACGTCGTCACTAAACCCACAGGCGAGCCCCCTTTCCCCACGCTTCCTCTCCATCCTGCGCGAAAGATGCGGAGTTTTGGGAACGAAGGAATAGAGAGGTCAGCTCTATTCGCAGCGGGGATGCGTGCGCCCGAAAGCAGAAAGGGTTAAAGTAAGAGGGGAGGGCTAGAATGGGCAAAAAAGAGGGGGTAATAGACCCAGTAGGGATCGTCGTTAGAGCTCGGAGAGGTGCACGAGGGAACAGGGTCAAGGTGAAAAATAACGAGCAGAGGGGAGAGGAGGAAAAAGGTTTTATAGGCATGCAGACGAGGGCCGTTAACGGGGAAGATAAAGCTGGAAAAAACAGGGAGAGGAAAGCAGGGAAAGGAAAGGTACAAAAAACACGGCCTGACAGCCCAATCTCCATATTTCCTCATCGAGAGCAAACGCTTTCTTAGCCACTAACCTATGTTTTCACAACTGATGAAAGGCAAGCAACGAGATTTTTTTTATGAAACCCTTACGAACAGTATGACATAAATTAAGGAAGAGAAGGGGATTGACAATAAAATGCATCAACCACGTAGCGTACCAAAAACCTCAATAATTTGTGGCGGGGGTGAACTCACACCCAGCATATCGTGGGTACTCGTCCCAGTTCAAGGTACACTCCCCTGCACACCTCTGATTTCCTCACCGCTAAGCATGAACTAAAAGGCAGTATAGAGAGCACTGTACCATATTGTGAACATAAAACCATTCACACGTCTCATTCCAAGTATATAGATTCCAATTAGTAAAATAAGGGTTATCTTGGGATCTCGGACCATAACGTCCCACAACATATTTACTATCTCAATTAAATTAGTCATTTAAACTACCCAGAAAACGGTACAGTTTCCAACTTATATCGGGTGTATTAAAAATCGACGAACACCAACACCCATGTTCTGAGAGGTGAATAATCGATCCAGGTGGGACACGAATCCGCGACCTTCGGACTGGCAGGTGAGGGCTATACCCCGTCGCCACCAGGGTCGACAATAACTAATGATAAATGATGCTGAGACAATCGCAATAAAACTGCTGAAGGGAACGAGATATACCCATTCACCGCAGATTTTTCCCATGAAATTAACAAAAATCTTTTTTGCAGAGTCAGTCTAAAATAAAAAGCGCTTTTAGAAGACCTAAGGGAATTACGACGCAGGACGTGAGAGTTGTAAGAACGTACAAAGAGGACTTGAGATTTGCGCTCATATCCATGAAAACAACGAGATAAACCGAAAAAGAAGAGAAATGGCCCACGGAAAACTTATCCGAAATTTACTCAAATGATCCTCCCGCACTCGGATCACAAATTGTACAAAAAGAGGGCGAGAAAACTAGACTTTGTGATTCAACATTGAAGAAAAGTGAAGAAAGTTTGACAAACAGACGTTGAGTGAGTAAGGGACAATAACACGTCACCTACGCTAAAATCATGAGTGAATCATTAAATATATGCATAATGAGTGCGAGAAACCTTTTTTCTCACAAGAGTCGGCTCCGGTGGCGGCGGTGTAAAGCCCTCGCCTGCTAACCAGAGGGTCGCGGGTTCGAGTCCCGCCTGGGTAGAACATTTTCTGCCCAGGACATGGGTGGTTGTGTCCCGTCCGTTGTTACTGTTATTTACCCGACATAAATTGGCCCATTGGGCTGTATTCGGGATAATGAAGATAAATAAATAAATAAAATAAATAAATATTACAATTAATCATTGGAATGAAACATACGTTCCGAGCGGTAAGATTATGAGGGCACATAAAGCAATCAAGAAGAGAAATTATGTTATTGCTATGAGATTCAAAATATGGGATCAGCATATATTCGATTTCTCGCATAAATACTTTTCAGAAACTTAAAGAATCGAGGCATTAGGTACGATAACACGTACATGAGGTAAATAATGCAGTGGGAACTGCGTACAAGGGTTGGAAGAAATAATTCACTTTCCCTCGGTATCGCCAATAGTATTTGACGGCAAATACTGTATCGAGTTCAATGACTTGCCTACTTAAAGTTAAATTAATTAGTTTAATATAAAAACAACCAATATTTCAAGGTAACGCAAATAGGAGAAAAACCAAATTAGCCATTCGTCGCCAGGGATTACTTACGGTTTTTACGTATTTTCATTGCGATTAACATCTTAATACTACCCTCCCATTGGACGCGTAAACTTGTGACAGGTTGTAGACTTGTGCGATTGAGACAGCAGTCATAGCAGGAGAAAGAACAGAGAACATGAAGAGGGAGGGAACAACCGCGAATTGTATTATAACAGAGCGTTTTATCGACTCGATCTGTTATAGATGTAATCACTAACGGTGCGTGGAAATTAAGAATTTTTGCACCTATTAGTTCGAGTTTGTATTTCCCTTATGAATAATCTAAGTCTAGCGTTCAGCCTCCGGGTCTCTAATAGCTCCAACTCTAATCCTTTGATCAAACTTTCAACGCATTTTTGTTCGCTCATTGCTGTTTATATTGAAGCGTGCGGCTTGTCGTAGTATCTTATTTATTTCCCTATTAAATATTTCTATGCAGGATCCCAATAGGTCACGGCGCATTCCAGATGTGGTAAAACTAGGGGAAAGTAGCATCTCTCTCACATTTTATTTCGAGAATCTTCTCACTACTCAAATGACAAATCTTTTCAATGCAACGCCGAAAATGTTTCATATGCGTTTCCCTCACTAGAATTCCGAGGATCCAGAGGCTCCCAGGCATTTGACTCAATATGATGCATTAAGATTTACTCCTCTCGTTTTATAGACATGGATTAGGGGTGATTTCTTACGTAAACATGAGTACAGTAGAGCATTTACAAAGATCAAGCTTCGGCCCAAACTAAGGGCACCACAGGTTAACGTCGTTCACGCCCAATGAGAGAAAGCCCGCATTAGGCGATTCCTCGGTGAAATACCTAATCGTGAGCCAGCTAATTTTGCTAATAATCTCAAGACTAAATATCATTTATGTCTATAAGTATTGAGAGGGGCCTTTTCTTGCTTACCTCTAGGATGTAGGATACCATTTTAACCACGCCGGAACTAATGCCACCTAAAACTACTTTTTTTCAATTACTAAATAACTCGGACGAACGAGGAGGTATTGGACATGGTTGGAGAAGAGAGTAAATTTGTGGCGGAGATTCGGAGGAGGCAGACGAGATGGATGGTGGACGTATTGAAAAGAGAGGAAATGTTAAATATGGTAATTGAATGCAAAAAACTGGAGGATATTGGAATAGGAAGGAATTACGATAGGACTTCTGGACGAAACAAGAGGGATAAGACGATGCGAGGAATTTAAGGCGACCTAATAAAGGCCGTTATGATAATTGTATAAGTGTTACAAATTTAATAAATGAACTCGGATGGGAATTACTATCAGAACGCAGGTTAAAATTTAGGTTAAAGTAAATTCGAAACCGATTTGTTCACAGATGACGTTAGATATATATTGAGAACCCCTGCGTATTATGCTAGGTTTGATCATATTAACAAGATTAGAGAGATGGATTGTCATACCGATAGATTTAAAATGTAATTTTTCCTGCGTACTATAAGAGAGAACAATAGGCAGCGTAGCAAAGGGACACGTAGGTGAAATATAGTTAGAGTAGTCTGTAAGTCTGTAGTCTAAAAGGGATAGGTAGGTGAAACATAGTTAGAATAGTCTGTAGTGCATGATGCATGTAATAACTACCAATAATCCCTTCCTTATTATGTAGATTTTAACCTGTACTATACCGTAGTAACTAATATTCTATTGTAATAACTACTGCAATTACTTGCAATAACTAATAATCTACAGTAGTAACTAATAAACTATGACCCTATTTTCTAGCATGTCTACATTATATATCCTACTTACATGGCAATAGTGCATGTTTGGTGATCTTCACCCCCTGCCACACACCCTCGTGGTGGCTCGCAGGGTATTACGTAGATGTAGATTTAGTGCATGATGCACGTAATAACAACCATTAATCCCTTTCTTATTATGTAGATACTAACCATGTGACCCTATTATCTAGCATGCCTTCATTAAATATCCTAGTTGCATGTCAATAGTGCATGTGTGGTGATCTTCACCCCCTGCCACACACCCTCGCGGTGGCTCGCAGGGTATTACGTAGATGTAGATGTAATAAAGAGGGACTTAGTGGCGGATCACGTTAGGAGAGAAAACAGAACGATGTGCCATAAATAAGGACGATAGGATAAGCCCTGTCCAAAAACCTACAAATCAGCTGGTAGAATACTCAAGATAATTGGAAATTAGTCTGCTCAGTAACGAAGTTCAAGAAATCAAACCTCAAATGCATCAGCTTCGGCACTCGTGAATTCCGACAATTTTGCCTAAGACACTCTTCCCTCAGGTTTTGATCACTGCCTCACTCAACTCTCGGTCTCCGGTGTCCCACGATGATTGAAGAGCGCACTTCAATGATAACTCGCTCTTACCGCGGGCTCGCTTGACTGCTCTGCAATGACAACCGACCTTAGTCCCCACAGAGGACATCAGAGTGTCTGTTGGACGGACTGCTCCGATAACAACCTCGACAACCACTTGATGAGGCAGAAGCAGGCGCGATTTAACACTAGTCACAATGATGTAAGTACTCATGAGTGCCACCATGCCCTTTCACGAAGCCTCAACTTCATCCCCGCACTATTAGACTCTAAAGGTAAGTTCACAAGGAATGTTAAGAGAATAACGTACTGACATAACATAGAGTTTAGAGTTTATTTCTCGCAAGCAAAGTCACTGTCAAGTAATTCAGAACACAGAATTCGGCTTTCCCAAGACTCTTCCAACAGAACTTATATCGCTGAATAGATAACAGATTTAATCAACGACTCTGCCAATTATTTTAGTCAGAAGTTGGCTCTAATCAATTACAGAGAGATGAACATCATCGCAAAGGAGATCTGCTAGGTTTGTTAAAGGCCGTTATGATAATTGCATAAGTGTTACGAGCTTAACAGAAGAACTAGGATGGGAATTACTATCAGAACGCAGGTTAAAATTTAAGTAAAACCCGTATTATGCCAGGTTTGATCATAATAACAAGATTAGAGATATAGATTGTCGTACCGATAGATTTAAAATGTCATTTTTCCCTCGTACTATAAGAGAGAACAATAGGCAGCGTAGCAAAGGGATAGGTAGGTGAAATAAAGTTAGAGTAGTCTGTAGTGCATGATGCATGTAATAACAACCAATAATCCCTTTCTTATTATGTAGATACTAACCATGTGACCCTATTATCTAGCATGCCTTCATTAAATATCCTAGTTGCATGTCAATAGTGCATGTTTGGTGATCTTCACCCCCTGCCACACACCCTCGAGGTGGCTCGCAGGGTATCACGTAGATGTATATGTAGATCATACCGCTACGAAAGTAGTAATGGCCTTTTTCTCTTAACTAATAAGTTTTTCTCTCAATAATAGCTATGGATACATACATACATTGAAGAAATTCATCGTTCCAAAGTACAGCGCAAAATGCCTAAATATTTACATTTTATGAGTGCAGTGAGAGAAAACCCGTATGACCATGAAAACCAGTGAACCATTACATTTGGAAAGGAGTAATTTATGATACATGGACAGTAACGGTGGCCAAACTCACCGCCCATCCTTTTTATCGGTTGATTCCCGATGACTGGATACACGGGTGCATCAGTCCGAAAAACACTTTGTACGAGTAATGCAACAGTTGAGTTCACTTGTCCCACTCCTTCACCGCGATTAATTGGCTTACCTGTAAAGTTAAAGAGAATCGTAGTTAGAAAATTTTGCGGAAAAATATGCCATTATTCAAACGTCACAATTAGCACAATATAATTACACTCCGTACAGTTGTTCAGAGCGACCATATTTCTTCAACCACATTTTGCTCTGTTAGAAGAGTGTAAAGAAATATAGTTTGACAATGGATTAAAGCGATGATATGAGAATAAAAAAATTTTACCACGGCATTTATTGATGTATGGTCTTAAAACTGACAATGAATCAAATCATAAAAAATAGGACTGATATTTAAATAAACGACAACAAATAATTTTCAGCAGGAGTTCATCATACCAAGCAATTAGTCTTTATAAGATAATTTATCTTAAGACGGAAATTTGAAAGCATTTAAACCGGCAACAACGACGTTAAAATGTGACGTTAATACCTCGAAACTAAATTTATAGGGCCACTTAATCCGCATCCGAGGATTTTCAAATAATCCCATACAATTTCGTTTTCAATTAAGCAGGTTGGTTTTACATCAAGCGAATTTTAATTTTCCACGATCGATAATTTTTGCTTCGCCAACGGAAGAACTGACTACATAATTCCACGCGATCGATACGACAACAGAAATAGCACGTTTTTGGGTCACAGGTAATTGATTTTAACATTTCAAGAAATATGACGTCATGAAACGTACTAAAGGAAGGGCAAAATTTCACCATTCGAATCAAGAAATTCACAATTCATGCACCATATCGATCTCCATCCACTAAGTGCATTCCACAATATAAGGCAAAGATAAAACAATTTTACTGCTCTCACAAACTCTGGCAACAAATCAATGAGTTATAACAAGCCAAAGGGTATGTCAGCCCTGGTACCCACATGAACAATACAC
The DNA here is from genome assembly GCA_963169105.1 of Ceriagrion tenellum. Lineage (NCBI taxonomy): Eukaryota > Metazoa > Arthropoda > Insecta > Odonata > Coenagrionidae > Ceriagrion > Ceriagrion tenellum. The sequence goes on along the minus strand of OY720634.1, from coordinate 124,091,812 downwards.
CTAGTCGTGCCGCATTCTAGGAATCCATTTATTCAACCTGTTTGGCATAAGTGAGAATTCGAATTGTCGGACAGCGAAAAAAGACCTCATTTTGAACTTCGCGCTGATTACAAAATAAGCTATTCCATCGCTGACTCTGGCCTTACGCGGACAATGACGTCAGGTTAGGTTAGGTTAGGTGCACACGAGATTAATAGAGGGGAGAGATCTGAGGAATCGTGGCAGAGGAAGGGAGAGGATAAGAATTCTGGACTAAACTTAGAGGAAGACGATATAAAAACATTTTATGGATGATCTAATAGCAGATCATAAATTGGAGAGAAAAAAAGAACGATATGCCAGTATTTTGGCCGCTTTTATTATTATTTCGTTTATAGGATAAGTACTGTCCCAAAACCCACCAATCAGCTGCGAGACATACTCAAATGAACCATCATTCAAGCTCGAGGGGTCACTGAAACGCTGATGACATTGCTTTTGGATGAATCCAGTCTCGTGAGAAAAAATACTGAGCAAACTACATCATTAACCTATCTATGTTTATCTGTGTTTATTCCACTTGTAAGATTTAATGGTCACTAGTGAAGTTGAAAAAGTTATTTTATTCTTCCGTGATAAAAAACTTTCGAAAAGTCGACGCTAAAGGGCTAAATTCAAGGCTAAAATTTTCTTTATCCAGACGGTAACATGGCGCCAAGACCTTAAATTTCGATGTTTAGTAATCTCATGAGTGAACCCTTTAGAGAGTTCGCTCATGGCGTTCATAGTTCGAAAATCTAAGCGACAGACGGATGGGAGACACGAAACGTCTTCGAATGTTGTTTGCCGGGAGAAATGCATCGAGAGATCAAGGGCCAGGTGAAGAGTGGAAAGTAATGGTAGACAATTTGCAAACTAGATAACAAAAATAAATCAAAGACCTAGTAAACAACGAGAGGTTAACCACAAAAAAGACAGTTACCATCAAAAACCCGTCCTTTACGCATTTTCCTCGATTTTTTTACGATGACTGTCCCCCCCCTTCCTCGCGCACCATCCACAAGTTCACGCCCTCGATCCGCCTCATTCAAAACAATACGTCTCGGTGCGCGAACCAAGAACCTTTGAAGGTCCCACGAACGATGACAATGCTACAATACAAGAGAAAAAAAGAGTTAAAAAAATATACCTTAAGTCATTTTTCACCAAGATGGAGGATTAACAACGGAACAATCCTTTAATAAAAAAAGGAAAGAAATGGGACCACATCAGCTTGATGCGGGGACTCGAAATTGATTCAAATTAAGTTTTTTTTCCACTCCTCGTGACTCGCTTTTTTCTGAAAAAAAAATAGAAAAAGAAAACGTAAAAACTGCGAGAGAGGGAGAGAGCCACCTCTTCCCTTTTTTTTTCGTCAGGAAAGGGAACACATTTTTCCATGAGCGAGGCATTAAACCACCCAACATTACTCGCCTCACTTCAGCTCCATTCCGTCCTCGCTAACTCATTTCCTCCCTCAGCCTCTCACTCTCACGAACACTTTCTCTTCCACATCCCATTTCTCTGCCAGCCCAAGTCCTGCCCGTGTCACCCACGCCTCTCCGCAATTATTCTTTCTCGCTCTCCACATCTCTCCACTCCTCTCTCTTTAACCTCTCCTTCGCTCTTTCCAAACGGCACATTCTTCGTCCCACATCCGTCGCTCATTCCTCCTCTTCCATTCCCTCTCTCTCTCTCTCTCTCGCACGCAGTGCGCTCTCTTCCCTCCGTCATCCCCGTGAGCTCTGACGTTTCCATTCGTTCTTTATTTTTTCAGAACAGTCAATGAACTGCCATGAAGAACGTAACTTGCAAAGCAAGTAGTCGTCACGGGCACAATCGTGTCAATCGGTTGAACGAGAGAGGAACTATAGTCTTCGTCGGTTTTTTTTTACAAAAAACGGATACACATTACTTGGACGAAATTCAAACCAATTCGACACCCGGCCATTCAGACTTCTGCGGAGAAGATGTGAGTAACATAAAATTGAAAATAAACGTCCACAATGATCTTCACTCTCAGGAGTTTAATTGCTTGGGCTCTTATGTCCCGATTGAATGAAAAAAGTGATAAAAATGTGAAATGATGATGGCAAACAGTTACTCTGAGATTTCATAATTATTTATTTAAATACGACTCGGGTTTCGACGTTCAATGTCATATACAGGTAACCATTTTACTCTCTCAAATTCTCAATAGCTAGATGTCAAATTGGTTTGAATTACGTGCAAGTATTCCTCGTTTTTATTAAAAAATTGGCAAAGAATATAGTTCGTGTTTCGTTCTACCGATTGATGCGATTGAGCCCGTGACGACAAAACGCTTTGCAAATACAATCACGACGGTTCATTGACTGTTCTGAAAAAGAGAACGAAGGAAAAAAGCTCACGGGATGACGGAGAGAAGTGAGCATGCGTAAAACTAGTCACATTTAAATAATGTAGAATCACAAAGTTGCTGTTTCACATCATAATACGAATACCTTCCATAAAGTCACGCCCGAAACCACCAAAGACGATAGTAAATGCCGTGGGTATCAAATGGAAACGACTCGCAATAGTGATTAGAGATAAAAGGATTCTAACAAGACTAGAGGCTTTGATACAAAAGAGCGTCAAGAGAACAATTCTGTTACACGTATCCTAATGTTGAGCCACCGACGAAAAATACTTCAGATTCAGGCATTTAAACGAAATTATATCGGTCAAATGGATGAGTGGTGCCACGAAAGGTGATATAATGAGAAGTGAGGTGACATGGAAATGAGAATATTAGAGATAGCTTGGAAATTCCAACTGTAGGATAGATAATTATAGAGATTATAGAGTCGATTTGGACACGTGGAACAACGTACAGAGTCATATGTAAGTAAGAGGACAATAATTAGCTTGAAGCTATCAGGTCATAGAAGTAGTGGTGGACCCCGTGTAAAATAGAAATAGAAAAAATAGAAAACAATTTTACTGTCCTGGGACAAAGTCCCTAAGGAAATTGAATTAGTTTACATGCCTTCATGAGGAGTGGAATACAATGACAAAATACAAAGCCTTACAAAAAAAGGAAAACAAGCAAACAACTTTCAAGTCAGCAGAGAGATATAAAATGAGCGAGGTATATGAAGATGAAAAAACAGTCTCAATATCAATAATCGAAATAGTATGTTAAAACAAAAATGTACAATCTGTAATACCTATTAATAAGAAAAAATGAAAAGCAAACAAACGAATATTTTATAAGACAGAAGAACAGCAAATGATTATAGTGAACAAGTAACATGTAACAATATCATCTCATATCATTTTATATCATCATATCATAAAATGGGAATAGCTAATAATGGGAAAAGATGCGCAAGGTGGGCCAAGATGGAGAGGAATGACAACATCCGACCACAAATTAAGAAAAAGAGAATTGGAAGAAGAGAATGACCAAGCCTTATCTCGAAAGAAACTAATTTAATATTATAGAACTTAACGAGCTCACCTGCGGATGAGAACTTACGAAAGGGGAAGTAAGTTAGATCACAAAGAAAAGACCGAGGAGGAGTTTAAATAAAAAAAATTAGCGTAGTAGTTAGCAGAAACGTGGAATAGCTCAGCAGACTCGGAAAATAGATAACGCCGCATGCGTTTAAACGGAGTATATAAGAAAAGGGAATCTTCGGAAACATTCAGTTCGCTCATGTCAACCCTCGCTGCAACGAGAGATACACTCCCTCGTAGGCGAAAATTACCATTCATGGATAACGACGACATTTTAAATAGCCGGAAGAATGATTCCCAAAGAGAATCTTCCAATAGTTTCGACTACGCTGGGCTTACCCAGGGTAAACTCCATCCTTCCGACGAGTAGTTTGACGTAAAAGAAAAGTGTAAAGCTAATGCTTCATCACGTAACGACGTAAACAGCTTTCAGATTGGATAAATCTGGAGAAACGCTACAGTGAGATGTGAACAGCACATGAGGAGCACGGCCAATAAAGGCTGTACATACTCCTTCGCGAAACATTTAAATGAGAATGGCAACGAAAGTGGTTTTAACACTGCTCTTTACAGATTGTTTGCATAAATGAAAACAACAGTTTTTTAGAACCTAGAATTAGTTGGATAATCTTAGAAATTTCTTCTTAGATGACTTCACCTAACTATCTCCCAACAATGGCACAACCACTGATAGGTCTTCACCTCTATTGTTCTCGCCTGTACAGATCAATTCGCACTTCAAGGTAAAACTGCCCTCCACTTCCGTATTCCCTAATTTCCCTAATCAGTTGTCTTCTCCGCCCTTTCCTCACCCATAAACTCTCCAGTATGTATTTATTTATTCGCTGAGAGATTTTAAACTGTTGTCGTGAAAAAAGACGCTATAGCGTGAAAACTACCGTCGATGAAATAAACAATTTTGTGAAAATGCTAAGTACCTTTTTTTTCTTCAGCGTGAAGCCATGCCGAGCATTAATAACGTAGTCCAAATTCCAAAGCCTCCACAGCATCTGTGCAATTTGAGGTAGAGACTTTCTTTCAACCATGATAATGATACAGCATTTCTTGAGTGGATACGCCGGAAATAGCCTTAAATACCATTCTAATGTTTGCAGAAATGAAATTTTCCAGTCAAGAGAATGAAACGGAAAATAATACTGTAAAAATTATCAGCTCTTGTCTCCTTCACCTTCAAATTTACTTTCACGAAAGTTTGTCGATTTCTGTTTCGGGATACACGTGGTAGTAATATTCCATCTTAAGAGAGTGAAGCCTGCAGTACTTAGGTTTTTCAACAGAGCTTGTTTTAATATCATTACGTTTCTATCAAACACAGAATGTCAGGCATAACCGGATACAGACTGTACCTAATCATAAGATAAAAAACAGCAGCCGCATTTCGTGGTATCAAAATTATTCCAGTCGAAAACTGTTTCCGGCTCTATTAATCTATGACGAATAATTAAAAGGTTCTTACTTCACGCGACCAGATAATATTCTATAAAAAGGCAAGGAAATACACTGAAATGCTTTGCCCAAGCCGCTGTAGACCTATCTGAGCCTCTCCTTTCCACTCCATCTCCTCAGGGACTAAGGGAAACACACGCTTTCCTCGCCGCCTACGGGTCATATTTTCATCCTCCGCTAACCGCGATGACGTGAATCCAAGACACGGCTGGAAATCACATCACACCCGTCTCCAATCAGCGATAACCCCCCCAACTCCATGCACCCACCAAACGCGGAACGCGGAGAGCACTCACGGGAGGAAAAACGTCGCCCGAAGAAAGGGGCCCGTAATGAGACGTGGCCGAGAAGACGATGGGTGAGGTGGGGAATACGAAGGGGAATGGGTTCATCTACATCATCTACGTCATACCCTGAAAGCCACCCAAAGGGTGTGTGGCAGGGGGTGCTTTCGCACCAGGCATGCATGAATGATATGGTAGAACACCGACATTACACTAAAACCCGCGTACCACACATGCAAATCGCCAATTAAAAATCTAATACCCAACAAACATTCTATCGTCAATCCTTCTAACATGCAAGGGATACAAAGACTACTACTACAGATTCAAAATATCATGCATAAATAAGAACATCAATATTTACTTCATGCATAAATAAGAGAGTAGAGAATATAATGAGAAAGATTTACTGCCTGCCTATTGTCAATACTCGAACTATTCATGACGACGATCACAGCTGTTATGGTCCCCAATAGTACGCGGAAAAAATGACATTTTATACCTATCGGTTCTACAATCTAGCTCTCTAATTTTATTGGCGCGATCTAATCTGCCGTAGTACGAAGGGGTTAATAGTATGTTTTTTACGTCGTCAGTAAAATGATTTTCCTGAAATTTAGTTAGCAGGTTAAGCCTATAATTTAATCTACGCTGTGATAGCGATTCCCATCCTAATTCTTCTAACAGTCCAGACACACTAGCCAACTTATCGTAGCATCGTTTCACAAACCTAGCTCCTCTTCGCTGTACGCGATCTAACTCTGATATCAACCCCGTTTCGTATGGATCCCATACACTAACAGCATATTCCAGATGAGGCCTAACGATTGAAAAATAACAGTTGAACAGTTTTGAAGCCCAACTCAGGGGAGGGCGAGAGAGACTACGTCACCGCTCAGCGTTGCATGGAAGGGGGAGAGACTCCGTGAAGGAGCATTAAGGATTCAACTCACCGACGATTATGGCCCTCCCTCCTCCTCCACGACACCCTTGCTCATGGATCATGCCCGCGCACAACGTCCTCCCAAGAGCAACCACTCCATGGCAACGGACCGACACCTCTCACATCCCTCCCCTCTCTCCCGTCACCCCGTCTCCGACTTCTTCCCAGGGGAACACACACCCTCTCGCAAAAACACTTATCTTTTTACGAGCCACCCCCACCGCCACGCGACGTCAACCCCCCCACCCTCATTCGTATCTTCTTCCACCTTTCCTAGTTCCCCGCTCATCCATATGGTGGCCAGATTGATCGGGAATGCGGTAAAGAAGCGCGTCTTCAACCCGAAATCGTACGACCGTGATTTTAACGAAAAAGTTCAGAATTAACTGGTTGTTCAATCCTAAGATTGGTTGACCCTTCCCGATACACAGTAGAGCGTCAATAATCCGGACTTCAAAAATACGGACCGGATTAACATCTGGCGAAAAATAAGTTGATATAATGTACATATTTGTCAAAAACATTGATGCGAGACGTATTACAGTACGTTTCATTAAAATACTAAGTTCAGATTAATTAATGGTTTTATTTATCTGCTGGAATTATTTAACCACAGTACTAAAGTAAATAACTGTTTTTGCAGTATTTAGCAAAGTTTCTTTTTGTTTAAGGCATCAAACGGCCTTTTTTTGGTTTTGTTCGAAATTACGGACTTTTTCTAAATCCAGATTTGGTCCGGTAACAATGGATCCGGATTATCGGCGCTGTACTGTAATGCAAAATGGAAAATGTCATTAGTACTGCTCACCTTAAAAATGGTATTACATGTACTTAATGGTATTAAAAGTAGTATGGTCGAAACCTGGGTCGATGAGTGAGAATAAATTGTGAGGAAATATAACAAAGTTCTATTTTTTGAGATCATGATATCTACTCACAGGGACACACGACTTCGGGTACATAGAACTAGATCCAGGAAAGTAATAGATGAACAAAGAAATAAAAATGCTTCGTGAGAGACCATCCAAAAGACTACCTGTCCGCTAGTGCACTACCCCAACGATGGGTATGATACCAGCGACCTGAGTTATCGATACGCCCCTAAGAAGAAGCCAAAATCAGCTAACCACGCCCTCACCCAGAATGGCCGGGGATTATTGTTTCGACGCAATCACATTTGTTGCTCAGCATTTCCGCCTACACTCATGCAGGCAAATATTCTGCGCGAGCCACACCGGCTTAAGAGCGCGGAAGTAAGTGGGGGGTGGGAAAGTGAGGAAAATTTAAGGTGCCGGAAAAGGGGAACGAGGGGTGCTTTTTTAAGGGTTGGGAGAGGAGGTTAGACAGGGATGCGCGAGACACGAGAGTGCTTCCGAGCGGGGTGCGGCCTGGCACATCGCAGGTCACACAACACACTCGCTCAAGGAGGGCGGGGTGGGACCACCGTAAGAGGGTGAAGTCACCCCTTTTCTCAAACCCTTGAATAATTCACGATGAGCGGGGGTGAAAAAAAAAGGGTGCAGAATGGTATGGGTGAGATATTTTTTTTTAAAGAGGGAGAGAGAGGGTGTGTAGAGGAAGGGAGGAATGGGTGTTGAAAAAAAGAAGGCGGACCGAGGGGGGTGGAATTAGTGCGAGAGGATTGTGAGGAAGAGAGGGGGTGGAAAAGTATGAGGGGGGATGAAGGAGGAGGAGATATTATGAAAAGAGGCGGAAAATGAGTCGGGGGCGAGATTAGGGGATGGTCTTGATTGCGCAAGACGGAGAAGGTGGTTGGCGGGGGGTGAGGCGGAAGAGGAGTGCTTGCGGTGAGCGAAAAAAATCCTCCAGCTGGAAGTGGGGGGGGGGCAGAGAGAGGGTTGGCGAAAGAAGATAAGGGGTCGAGGAGGGAGTGGTTCATGAGGGCGGTCGCTTGGGCTCACAGTTCGGGGGCTGCTCCGAGGAGCGCTTTTCAATTTATTGTTCTACTCTCTCACTCTCCCTCCTACGCAAACCAACATCACCTCCTCCCTCTTTTAATTCCACGGAGAATGAGCGAAGTCGCTGACTCCACTCCGCTTCGATGCATAAGACATGCAATATTTGCATCCTACACGCAAACCAACCCCTCCGCGTCTCCTTGGAGCCACCACCATGGTGTTTTCACCGTCCACTACCGGAGAAATTATACCTGCTGGCCTTAAAAGCCTTCGGATGCTCGTTTTGAAAGTAATTTTTCTGCAGGTCATCAAAATGCTGTTGATTTTTCATGCCCGGCGACCAAGTAAAAAGGGTAATCAGTTTGAAGGAAAAGAAAAAAAAACCCTTCTCTTGGAAAAACAGTTGAGACAAAAATTTAGAAACTTTAAGAGAAAGCCTAATTTATTATAAAATGATTCATTAAGAAACACCGATGATTTTAAATCAATTGATTGTGGCGTTACGTTGTGGAACGACGGGAAGAAATAACTCATAATAAAAACAGTGCACAGTTCCACTATGTTTTAACACCGCCTACCAGTTTCGACGTCAATAGGGTCACTTACAAGACAGACAAACATGTTTGTCTTGAAAATGACACTAAAAACGTCCAAACGGTAGACAGCATTAAAACATAGTGGAACTGAGCACCGTTTTCATTATGAGTTATACCGATGATTTTGCTACATCTGCAAGCATGGAAACACTTCTGATCGCCAGCTACGACTAGCTAGCGGGGTTAACATTAAATATTCTATGCAACGAAAAAAATAATACTTGAAACAAAACAAGAATAAACAATTATCCCGGAAAGTTCTCACCTAAACTTATTTCGCAATCCGTCAACATGTAACTAACTTACAGCAAGACCACGGCTACTCACGTAGGAGACTCTCCCATTGAAACCACCATATACATATTGAACAGCGCTGGTGAGAGGTTGCATCCTTGTCTTACTCCTTTGTAAATTTTAGCTTCAATCTGACTTACGTCTCTCATTTGCATTGTGACGACTTGATTCTTGAAGAGTTGGTAGGCAATTCTTCTGTCACTTTAATCCGGTCCGAGTTTATCTGGCAGCCCGAACACCGTGTTCCACTCTACATAGTCGAAGGCCTTCTTCAGGTCCACGAATGCAACATACAATAGCTTGCCCACATGTATTTTTTTCTCTACCATTACTTCCAGGCAGAGTGCCTGGTTCCTCTGTTCTTCCTAAATCAAAATTGGTTTTCCGAGAGGTCGTCTTCAATTCTCCTTTCCGTCCTTCGGCCTTTTTTAGCGCCGGTATTTTAGATGCGTGAGGCACTAGACTCAAGGTTTGGTGCTCCTCACATCTCTCAGTCAATGTCTTCTTTGGTATCGCAATCATTAAATTCCTTTTAAAGTCCTCTGGAAGTCGTCCGCTTTGTGTAACTATCTTTGATTGTTTCGCACAGGTTTCCCTTGGCTTTACTTCCGTGCGCTTTGATGATTTCTCCGTTGATGCTCCAGGTGCTTTGTATTTCTTAAGGCCTTTCACCGCTCAATGGAATTGGGCTCCATTCTTCCTTGTTATCCTCGCTATCGTCTTTCATTAGATTTCCTTCCAGCGGCGTCGGCCGTAGGGAGTTGTTCTTGTATTGATTCCATTTCTTTCCAATTTCTTCACCCTCCATCAGCATATTTCGGTTCGCATCCCTGACGTTGCTGCATCTCGATTTCCTCTGTCCGAAGTGTCTCGTCACTAGCTAGAGTGCTGTTTCGTTGTTCTACTTCTCCATGTTTTCGTTGGCCTTCTCCCAGCAGCTTTCGATCCAATTCTCTCCACCCTTCTTGCATTGCCGACTGGCTTCTAAGTTTCTTTTAGAGAGTTGCCTCACCTTCGTTTCTGGAGTTCTTGGATTTTCCTCTATTAGTTCTCTAATCTCCAACGTTATCCATGGCTTCTTGGCGTTGGCCTCCTTGCGCACCAGTATCTCTTCTGCTACTTCTGTGATTGTCATCTTCAGCTCATCCAATTTTCCCTCTGTGCCCATTTCTTTTTTTTCTTGTCGACGGCTGGGACGAATCTTACTCTGTTCCCTTCTTCAGCCAGTATTTTCGTGTCACTTCTTGGTTAATGTTTGATCTTCCTTATTTTCTTCTACCGAAGGCGGCTCTTCACGGCTAATAGGTTGTAGTCACTGTTTAAATCCGCAGCGGGATAAATATTGCACTGATTTACTTGGTTCTTGTATCTGCCTCTGACTAGTATGAGGTCTACTTGGAGTACGGAAATATCACCTGGAACCATTCACGAGTACCAAATACGCCGATGCTGTTTGAAGAGTGTTTGCTATTCTACTCATTTCTGACCTCTACCAGTCATTCTCCTTCGATATTTCTTTTACCGAGTCCAAAATTTCCTACATATTTACCTGTTTTTCCATCTCCTACCACTCTCTCCTTTCCAGTCTCCCATTATGATTAGGTCCCCTATCCCCTTCACTACTTCCGAAAACTTCCTTCACTTTGCTCGTACACTCCTTCTATGTCTTCTTCCGTATGGTTTGACGTCGGTGAGGAGACCTGCACATTCACGTTGTCCGTTGGCTCACATTCCAGCTACACCATCAGAATCCTCTAGCTGTACTGCCGGACTGACTACTCTTCTGCACCATTCTTTCAAATTGATGCCTAGACATGCAATCCTCATATAGTTTCCCGAATATACCACTCGATATCCGTCGCTTCATCGTCCACTTGATCTCGCCGACTCCCAGTTCATCCACCCAAACTTCTCCATCTCCATCTTCGCGTTCTCCAGCTTCCCGCTCACCCCTGAAGATCTCATGTCCGCCAAAAAATTCCCCCTCCCACTCTTGAAACCCACTCTGCCAGAAAAACCACTCGCCAAAAACTCGCAAACGCCGTTCGTGACCATCCCTCGCGCATTGTGGTCCCGCGATTCCCTGTCTCGCGTTCGCTGTCCGCGATGGAACAATCAACTCACTTTTATACTGAAAGTGATAGTGACGCACTCTTTTCTGACCGACTCAACGCTAGCGCCATTTCATCCGCCAACCAACGACCCGACAAGGATTTCCCCTAAACCACCAACTCCTGCGTTGGTCAGCTGACCCCCCTCAATCGCCAGCCGCATCGTCTCTACGCTAAGTCCGGCCTCTTTTGAAACTGACCGCGGACGAGAAAGGACCTGCTGGAGTGGTGACCTGTGATCGTCTTCTATATCTCAAGTTTACGGTATTTAGCCTACGGGCTTGTTTTCAATGGTAATACTTATTTGTTATATAAATGTTCTTGCTTGAAGTTAATCAAACTGGCTAAGGTTGTTGTTATTTTTCTTTCGTATTCGCCCACCATTCGCAGTCAATTCACTCGCGACGTCGAGTTTTAGTAATTTTCGTTGCACATGTTCCTAGCCCTTATCCTGCATCTGTCCTTCCTGACTGATTTACCCTTCCCAGTAGTCCCCACCCGAAGATCCGATCGGGGGACTGTTTTACCTCCGGGATATTTCACCAGAAGGGATTCCATTATGTCACATGTAGATCGAATGCAAGGCTATATCTCACAGGGAGGTTAATGTTGGTAGTTTCTCCGTTTCCATTCACATCGCAGTACCCCGGCCGAATCCGTGAACGTCGATCTCGACCAAAGCTGAGCTTGTAGACACCTCTTCATCTGCGCCATCAATGACTTCTACTGAGACTGATACCTCTCAGTAGCGGGTCAAGTTTAATTTATGCTATCTGAAAAATCAGATGATCTATAGAATTGCCATGCTAACATTCGTCTAAGTCATAAAAGGTTATAATTGAGGAGACATCTGTCAAAAACATCGCCGTGACTTGCTTCTATCATACGTAAAGTATTAACAGGGTAAATTATGATGCGTTAAAATTGCAAACGAATAATATTTTAGAGAACTTTTCACTCTTATGAGGCAAAAAAATAGTGCGTGCAAAACGGTAAATACGTAAAACTATGCGACTCACGTTTCAGCCACCCTCGTCTTCGGCTCGGCTCGTAATGTCACGCGGGTAGCAAAATCTTTCTTCCCTCCCTAGTTACGGTGCATACAAATCTAGTTCTCCATTGTAAAGACAATTGGTTAATTTCTAACTTCAAAACATGAAGTTTTTCAAATCCATGGGCGGTCAGGAGACTTAAAAGGAAAAAAATCCCATCTCCTTTCAACGAACTCTACACGTAATCTCACATTGAGTGATTCAACATTACGGATTACAAAATATAAAATTACAAAAATGGCGGATTACACAGTGAGTACACTTGCGGGAGCATTACTTCAGAATGACCTGCAGTTGCAGCTGAAAAGGGAACGAGAAAAATGGCGAACACCTTTTAGTTTGAGAAACTACACCATTATCTTGAACCAAAGCGTTTGTACGACGAGAGAGCTTACATGTAATAGACCTCGACGGACTACGAGCAAAGCCTGAGGGCATTACGCCCCGAAACTAGAACACAGACTAATGGTCACACTCCAAAAGTGAGGTGAGCGACCAGATGGGCCGAGCACGTCTATTATTAGGAGACCCTCATGCATTACGAAAAAGTTAATTATCACTTATTCAAACCACAGGAACGAGGATGCGACATGAATGACATGCAACGAAAGAGAGCGAACTGGAAAAAGATGGGATGAAACGGCAGCGGAAGATGGGAGCAAGAATTATATATTTGTGAAGGGCCTTTCAGGCTGCCCCCTGCGGTCAAGCACAGCACCGCCCTCCTCCAAGGTTGCCCGGGAGGCAGGCCGGTCGCCCAGAGAGAGAAGAGAGAAAGAGAAGGAAAGTAGGATGCCCTGTAAGGGGGGGATGGAGAAAAAACACTAAGGGGTTCACTTTATCCGATGCGAGGCTCCGAGCTTTTTGCCCGGGTACGCCAGGATCCCCGCGAAAACCCTCGGGATAAGATAGACTTTAATGAAGGATGGGCAGAGAGGAGGAAAGCCCTTTCGGAAACCACGAGAGCCGTCCATCTTTTCCTTCAAAAAGCCCTCCCTCCGTGATGGATTCGGAGACTCATTAACTAACATCCTGCCCAACTCCACCATCGGGGAGCGGAAAGAAAACCGGACGGCCCGAGAAACATCCCTTGGTGTACGCCTCTATTCTACTAGGGCGTTTGAAGGGCGGTGCAGGGGCTATAGTTCGGACTGGAGGTAACATCGAGCACCTAACATTAATTTACGGGTTCGCAGAAACTTTCAACGCCCCTAAATAATGTGCGATGTCTTCCTCAGTCAGAGCGAAACCGAACGAAAAGAATGATTTAAAAACATCCGCGATTAACACGTATGATAATTATGAACACAAGCGATAAGGCGATGTGTAAAATACTAAAGATAAGATATACTGAGGTCACGCTCGCACGTGGACAGTATGTTTTTTAGCAAAAATTACTTAAGTTAACGATCTCACACAACCTGGCAGTCATCTCTGGGTAAAAAAGAAAGATTCGAGAATCCCAGATGGCCAAGAGACTATAAATGCCTTTTTCTTATGTCTACTGTCATCAGCAAAATAGAAATCGTATGCTAGTAAAATTAAATTATGGTCGAGTCACTGCCTAATCAGAGAAGCCAACTTCTACGGCCGTAAGACGACATTATATGGCTTAACCTAGGAATTAAATACGTCAAAGCGATTAACCAGGCGAAAAAAGAAACTTCAAAATATTTTACGTCAAAATTGGGACTTAATATATTCAACACACAATAACAGAAACAAATTTCGTAACAAAACGAACGTGTTGACGTATAAAAAGAGGACACTGAATCACAATTGGCGCATAGTACTGCACCTTAACCACAACAAAAGATCAGGAAGAAAATTTTGAGTGGAAAATAACAGTCCTATAAAAACATGGAAATATTTGTCGTTACGAGATGGACTAATCATCAAAAAAAGATAAAAGCTGCAAATGTGTGACATCTGAAAGGTGAGCAAAAATTCAAGTAACCAGGAAGCAGCCATGTATTGCTATTGAAGAGAGTGTGCGAGAAGTTATCGGAACTCGGACATCGCGACATTGATATGGTCATGTCCTAATGATGGAAGAAATCCGGGCTCCTAAAGAAATGTAGGAACATAGACTGATATAAAGACGTTGTATTTGAAGTCTAAGGAAGAAATGGAAATAAAATACAGATTCAATAGTGATGTAATGGAGCTGTTACATAATTATAGGAACAAAACACTTGCAGTTTTCCATTTATAAACATACTAGTGGAAAAGTGCAATTTATTTGTTTATGTCATAAGAGATTGAAAGATAACCTAAGAAACGCTTCGTTCGGAAAAGGCAGCATACCTACTTGAGGGAGAAAAATATAGCACTGCAAAAATTGATATTTATAATGGTAGAAACATAAATAGTTTACTACTTTTCAGTTCGATAATACTGGCGGTGAATCACAAGTGGTGAATGTACATTTATAAAAAAACGTCCAAGGCAGGTAATACGCAAAGGAAAAAACTAATGCATAGTTGGGAATTAAGTAGGTAAGTTGCTTTTTCCGAACAAAGCGTTTCTTAGGTGATCTTTCCATCTCTTATGACATTAACCAAAAACTTGCGGTTTTCCACTAGTGTGTTTATAAATGGAAAACTGCAAGTGTTTTGTTCCTATAATTATGGAACAGCTCCATTACATAAAGAAAGAAAATTAATTTAATTTTACGAGTAATTTTTTTCTTCATTATTTCTACATTTGTGCTAGTCACGACTGCAATGTCTCTTTAAAGGAATATAAAAATAGATCATAAAAAACGGGGATTGGTGAGATTGGTGAGATTGAATTCCTCTACTTAAAAAAACACTAAAATTGGGGAATTAAAATGGATTATATGATTATGACTAAATACTTAAACAGGAGGGTATTGCTGTTAATTATATAAGGCAGCTAATCTCTCTTGTTTAAACATACAGTGATAATCAAATTATTTGTTTTTAATCTCCGACAACAATAAGTTAATACTAATTCTATCACGTTAAATTGATTATCAAATAATTAGAACTGTCTGAACTCAACCAGCATCAGTTTTACGTTAAACATATACAATAGACATGTTATAAAAACTTCCAAACTTTTAAAAAATCCACAGAAAAATTATAATCCTCATTTTGTACTTTTTTATTTATTCGTACTGTTCGAATATTGACCCACTCACAAAATACCTACTCGGTATTAGTTTTTATGTGGCATTCCAAAGAATAATGAACAACTATGTATTTTTATTCCTCTTCAAATATAACAGCGGATTCCTCTAAGCATCTGCCTCATCCATCAACTACCATAACCAAAACTGCCTAAAAATCCAAAACGTTAATAATGACGAAAACGGAGAGATTTCGCAGGCGCGTTCCAGACTAACAAGCCGCATGATTTCTTTTATGAAGTCGAACTTTTCGAAGGTAATGTCATTGACCATATACCTACTCGGTATAGTTCTCATATAGCTTGCCAAAGAATAAATTAACAACTATTCTCACCGACATGACTAAAAAGACAGAACTCTTAGTATTTACCACACTTGAAACTTAATTCCCGACCCAGGTTTCGACTGCCTTGCAATCATTTTCAAGGAATCCTTGTCCTTGAAAATGATTGCAACCCTTTTATCCTTGAAAATATTGCAAGGCAGTCGAAGTCTGGGTGGGGAATTAAAGGTTTAAGTGTCGTAAATACTAAGAGTTCTCTCTTTTTAGTCATGTCGGTAGAGTCATTCCACAAAGTTACGCCTTCAACAATTAAGTTTATTCGTGAAACTATTCTCACCCCTATCCTAATATAACAGCGGAATGCCTCGAAGCATCGGCCGCATCCCAAAACTGCCTAAAATTCCAAAATGTTTATGAAGATGAAAACGGAAAGATTTCGCACGCGCGTACAGGACTAACAAGTCGCATTGTATTTTTTATATTTAGTCGTACTGCTCGAATGTAATGTCATTCACTATAATGAGACTGGTTGCGTCGAGCGAAACTTTGTGGAACTTGGTTCGACAAATGACGGTGAAATTAGTTCCAACCCTGATGATGACTTCATAAGTCGAAACCTAGGTCGTTAATAAAATTTATTAGGAATTACTAAGTTACAGCTTTCACTTCAGAATCATTCAGTATACATCTACTTGGTAATAGTTCTTATGTGGCTGGCCAAATAATAAATTACGAACTACTCTCATTCCTCTCTTAAAATGACAGCGGAATTCCTCGAAGCACGGGCCGCATCCATCGACGACCAAAATCAAACCTGCCCAAAAACCGAAAATGTTTATGACGGCGAAAACGGCGACGTTTCGCACTCGCGCGCCGGACTAACTAGCCGCACTTTCGATGGTGAAGCACCGACGGATGTAGAGAGGGCGAGAGAGAGAGAGAGAGAGGTAGGGAAGAGAGCAGCGAGTTCCCTCTCACCGCAGAGGCACTCATTCTGGAGCACGTGAAGCCTTTCCCACCGCTTCCTCCTCCATCTCGGAAGAGAATTAGGAGGATCGAAAGTGGAAAGACGAGGGAGGGAGGCGAAGGAAGGAGGTGAAGGAAGTGGGAGGGCAGAGAGGGAGAGAGAGAGAGAGAAGAGATGGAGATGGATGGAAGTCGCTGCGGGACGAGGGGAAGGAGAGGAGAGGGGTCGAGGAACGTTGAGTACAGAATACGGAAGACCAGGAGAATCCGGGGAAAAGGGAATGAGTGCTGCAGGAGCGGGGGGGGGGGCACAGCCTGCCAACACAAGGGATCGAACTCGAGTGGAACGTGTCGGAGATTAAAGTGCCCCGGATTAAGGGAGGAGAAGGGATGAGAGGGAGGGAGAGGTTCTGGTCCGAAGGGGGCGAACAGGGGTGCGAGGAGGGAGAAAGAGGGATGGTTTATACCCAGTCCACACGATCCTATTTCTTGTGATCAAAAGTTTATTACATCGGGCAGCCCTCCCCGAGAGAAATTTCCACGCAAGTGCTTCCCTTCACTGAAAGCGACTGTTTCCGGTTAACTCTTTGAGGCGGGTGGCACTGCATTATGAAACGGATGCGCTTACACATATTCCTAGAATTGTCTTGTTGGCAGATGCGTCTCGTCTTGGAAATTACGTTTTGAAATTTATCTCGTACATCCTGGCTCTAAAACTACCCGCATATTTATCAATCCAAGTCAAATTTCAGGAGCCGCAATTATGTGCACGCTGAGTATTACCTACTACTCAACACACACGCTTGCAACGGCTTTCTTCACAATCCATGTCAGTAGAATTGTCCAATAACTTAAACCAGTCTGATCAATTTCGCATTAGGTAGTTGAATGCGTCGGAAACTTAAGTCTCGGAAAACGTTATTGGGCGGTAAACTTGAGCATGAGATTATATGAGGATGGAGAAGAGGAAATGATGCAGCAGAAGAGATGGTTTCCGATCACTTTTCATGATCCTATTTTTTGTAAAACGTTGAACGATTCGGCCAACACCGGATCTGAAGACAAATTATGAGGAAAATTAAGCTGTACCTATAGCTATGCCTATACCTATTTCACCTCAACAAGAGTTGTAATTAGACCCTATGAAGTGTAAACATAGTCACTGATTGAGATATTAATCTTGCATCGATTCAAAGTTTATTACTACCATTTTAAAATTACATTGTAAAAATCACAAAAAAGAAATTTCAATAATACAAAATAAAATAGAAGTTATTCAGAAGATGAATTACATCAACACAATTATCCATTTGGTCAAAATAACTGAACACTCTTGACTTATCCGCAACTGCATATGAAAACTTGTCAATAGTGAGCTTACATGCTTATAGTTATTGCAACAACCATTCTTTGGTCCTTTTAACTTCCCTTGCAGTAATAAAATATATTCAATCATCTTTCAAATTGTGGAATAATTTTGGGACATACACATTATATTGCCCGCAACTCTTGTAGTGTCTAGGTATTTCACAGTCACTAATTATTCTCAGCTGTGGATTCTGATAGAACACCCTTATTTATTTGTATTTATCACTGAAATGTTAAAACTGAAAGATTAAAACAATGTGGATAACATTTAGCTGCGACGAAAAAACGAATTAATGCCAAATATAATCTTCAAGTAGAAATGCTGGAACCAGCAAATATTAAAAAGAAAATACTTGGAGCATAAAATGAACGACCAAGAAACAACAAGAACACTATACTTAAGCCTTTTTTCGCAAAAATGGAGATGAAGTGAAAGATCACTCAATATGGATCATTTTAACGCTCTTGCATGCAACATAAAATTATGGGAACAGTGAGAGTCACAAAGATCCATCTGAGTTCAAAGATACACAACTGTAACAGATTTTCGTACTCTACTAGATGACCTGAGGAATATTCATGTGCGTTTCTGTATGGAGAAGGGCTATACTAAATTTGAGCAGCAAGAGTGGAGCTTTTTCCCCCATTAACGCATTATATCAGCTTACAAATGAGTTGTGGTCCAATTGCACTCTTCGAAAAATACAATCTACCCAAAATGGGATATTCTCCAATATGGGGCCAGTATGTTCTTCCATGAGTGCATAAAAACGAAACAATGCATGTCAGCGGATGCATCGAATCACATCAGAATAAAAATATTACAGATTTTAACTTACATATCACAGCTTGAAAATCGTACAGTTTCGACTATATTTAGGATTATATTACAACGTTCACGCATAGCTGTTTAGCCACAAGTGCGTTGATACTAAACGAATGCGTTCATTCTTAAATTTCAAATACACATCAGTTCATGCATCGAAACGCAAAACTAGGAATTATAAATCCTTCACATTTGCGGCTATATTATAGTTGGCAAATTAGACAATTTTCCCAACAGCCAGCATAATATTACCAACGTTCGCGTAGTGAAAATGGACCATCGAGGCACCAGAATACATATCGGTTACGCTCGAACGGATATCGTAAGAACCACGGTCATGCGGATTGGAAGAGCCAAGGGCCGCTCTCGGTGAAAAAAATAAGTTTCATTTTTATTTCCGCTCGACTGCAATCTTATCGCGAGGCTAACAGGCCGAAGTCGGAAGAGCCGTCTTCCTACAAGTAGCGGGCCACTTCTCTTGCAGCAATCAGCCTTCTACGCAGGACATCAACGCCACCTCTCAGTCAGACATTAAGGCTTTACTGCAATTTGAACGACGACAACGCAAAGAGTGAGATGAAAATAGAAAAACCAGGCGGGGAAGGGGTTTAAGAAGGGGTTGGGAGGACTTAAAATTGATCGCGGCAACCATGGCGTGATTTTATCGTTGGGTGATAAGAACAGACGAGACGAGGGCAAATAACTAGCGAGGGAATCTTATCATTTTCTTCGAGGGAAGCGTAACAGACACATTTCTCAAGGAGACACAGTGATGAGTATGAAACATAGGCATTAAAAGATAGCAGAGATGGAAGCTGATCGTCAAAAACTGAGGAACAGGGACGAACATTAGGGCTTGTTTATATTCAAAACTTAAAGAGCCTTTCTCCGTCAAGTGCGTAAAAATTATGCCAAGAAATACTATACATCATTATCATTGAGACCCTGAAAAAATAAAACTACTATTGATTCATACTACCACTGTGTCTTAAACCTGGGCAAGAATAAACATTAAAATTCACCATAAAATGAGTATTACTGCACAGAATGTTAGCTGCTTATTATCTTACCAATCAAACATGATTCATTTTGTGTTTGGTTTCATTTGGTGAGACATTTGAAAAGTACTACATGTATAAATGCTGAATTTCCCGATCTCATGTACGCGCTGACTAACTCTTTAACGGTACCCAATATCATCCTCGTCTTATGGGCTATGGTTTAGAATTATACAGACGCCAAGGGTAGTCAAGCATGTATTAAAACAGTTCAACAATTGACATAATACGAGAATAGCGCCAGTAGTTCCTAAATTACACTTAGTAAGAATGTTAAAAAAAACTCATAAAATATTTCCAAAATATATCATAAATGTAAAATATTTCTTGCTCTTAACTCCATGCTTCCTAGAATGACCCTCTTTACCGAATATTGACCCATTATATCACTTCTATAAAAGCTAATACAAATTTTCCCCCACGAGAAATAAATTTAACTCATCTAACATATGTTCCCATTATCTTCCCATTTATAGTAAACATTCTAACTTATTGTAAATATTCTTACATATTGTAACATGTTTTTCATTTTTACAAGTCCTTTCGAATTATGCTGTTTGGTTTACGGGACTTTCTCGGTGTTACAGCTACTGTTATTAAGGAAAGTTTCGCCAGCCATCCTTCCGGCATCTTCAGGTCGGAAGTCGGTCTCCAGCCATTGAGCAGTCATCTTCTGACCTAAATACACCGATAGAATAGCTGGACAAACTCTCGTCAACAACAATCAAATCAACACGGAAGCAATCCTGATTGCCAGCAGCAACATGTAAATATGTTTATAATTATTAACTCTAAAATAAGGTGACCTAAGAATTACAGTGCCTAATACGTTCCATGATTTGAGGCTCAACTATGTGGAAGTTGATTTTCACAAATGAAAAAAAATAACTTGGTTTTCTTCGACTGATTTATTTTATTGGTACAACATTTTTCGACACAACCATCAGGTACTGATTAAGACACCGTTGCGCCGAAACATGTAGTACCAAGAAAAATAAATCAGTAGAAGAAAACCAAATTATTTTTTTCATTTTTTTATTACAGCGCCTATTATGGGCAGGCGCGTCATAAGTGTCGGGAAATGGTGTCATTCGTGAAGAGGGAAGTTCGAAAAACACATTAAAAATCAATATACAAACTAATTCGTGTATGAGAGGTATTCAAACGTGCTCAAGTACAGGAATTCGACACAGCCGTCAGGAATGTTGTCCATGTATTTATTAATACAAATAATCGGCCATCGTAAGATGCCCCACATGACTATAAAAGTGACGCAGCACTGGAAGATCATGTCACTACCTGCCTGAGAGTCAAAAGAAAACACGAAACGACTATTAGTCCGGCTGAAAGGATATAAGAAGGCAACGGAGTGTCGACACAAAGACTCCTTTAACCTCCTCCTTTACATTTTTTCCCCAGACAATAAGACGCATTAGAGTGGAATATACAACAAAATTTCTTTCTCAAGTGGGAGGTTAAAAAAATATCAAGCTATAGGCAATCCTTCAGATCCCACGAATATTTCATCTTCCACACATTAAGCTTCATTCCCATTTTTATGCCGTTTGGTTCATCTTGAACAAGAATAAAAAAAACACTGACGAATACAAGCGTGGGGACCTCCCACGATGCGAAAAAGAAAAAAAAATCGAGAATATTTATCTCAGGAAAAAAAATCGCCTAAAACAACTCTAAGACATCAATAACGAGTTCCTTATCTCGTCTGCTACCTGCTTAGTATGACAAGCACTCACTGCGAGGGGAATGGAGATGGACAAGAGGCGGAAGAGAGCCGTGGACCTCAGGAGGATAATAAAATAAAAAAGAACCGATGCTCTGATGGAGTCCCCAGGAAGCTGAGCAGGAAATATTTTGATGGCGTCCAGACGGCTTTGAAATATTTCATTTAAAAATTCATTTCATTTCAATGTAAAAAAAAACTTTATCACCCGTTCATATAGATATTTTTTTTACGCAAAAAGCGACAAAACGATGGTGGACTTCCTTGATTCTTTACTTGATGACTTCTTTTTTTTATTTCCTACATTAACCTCGCTCGTATGTTGAACCAACTAAAGCATCGTTTTCGGAGCTTAGACGCACAAGAGTGTTTTTAGTTTCTAACCTAAGTGAAAGGTGCGGTAGACCTGGCGATCAGCTGTCGCAAGATATAACAGTCATAATGACATGAGAATACTGAAAAACTGGTCCCTTTCGCAGCCAATAAATACAGCCCAGTAATTGAAGAAGAGAATAGCTGGCGTCTAAACACATGAATGAGGAGCCCATTCATAGTGAAAAACGGTCTGCGAAATACATTTAGTATCGAGTTACATCTATCAAAATGTGTCGAATAAAATTTCATCTTAATATTTGACTTACTTTAAATTCTTTTACGGGAGAAATACCAAGTCGGGAATCATTAGAAAATAAATGCACTCAATAATGAACCATTAACAAAGAATCATACATAATATCAGCGATATAATAAAATCATTCACGCAAGTAATTGTATTGGATAAAGCCAGCGCTTACGAAACGTATTCACCCGAGCAATGATACTTGTCAGATTGAGGAATCTCGGTCAGTATCTGAAGAGCTTATTACTTTACTGACCAACCCCATATTTCCCACTGCTTGTACTTAAATTGTTACAATCGTCGTAAGTATATAAATATATAAAGCTACGTAACAAACCGGAGCATTCATTGTCATAGGCAATGTCTTTGGCAAAAATTAACTCAGACAGTGAACCATTGTTGCATGAGTTAGACGACCCACAAGAGGTATTGCTCTGAAAGGCTTGAAGAAAAAGAAAAATATCCATCGCGAAGAAACTCGGTGGAGGGCTTGCAAGATGGATTGGACAACGAAGAAAGCGATGCTCCGGGTCAGTAGTCAAGGGTTCAAGCCGTTGAAAGGAGAGGGTTGCGAAAGCGGGGAAGCAGTTCGGGAACCTTTCAGAAAGCAAAGAAGGACGTGAGAATCGGTCCAGGGGGCGGTTGAGAGTGGACCTGCAGGATTGGAAGCTGGGAAATGGTTTGGAGATGACGGAGCCAGAGGGTTTTTTAAGGCGGACGGGAACTTAAAACGAAAAGGGTGGAGTATGACCAGTTGATGATTTCGGAGAGTGGCAGCCGGGGAAAAAAAAAAACTGGTTTTGAAAGATCACCCCGAAGGCATGATTCTTTCCCGCACGTAGGGAGTTATATAATTTGAGGTGACGGAAGGAGGAGGGGTTGGGGGACAGGGCGCAGAAGTTGGAGATCTTCAGTTGCTTGTTAACAACCGCAAAAAGACACAAGGTAAGAGCCTATTCACTCGCTAATAATGAGACGAAGGAGATTCTACAAAGTGTTTATCTCTCTCTCTCGATACGAAAAGAGGAATATCACTATATAGATGTAACTGTTTCCTTTTCACTTTTGGAATTCTTTTTCCTAGGTACGCAAGCACAAATGAAATACTGGAATACCTACTATAAAAGGCATTCCGAATTTGAAAAATTTACCGTCAATTACTAACCACCCGAACAGCGAGAGAAACTTAGATCTAAAGGCATATGCGGTCAAATAACAATCCAGACGAAGGATTTTCCCTATAAACGATCACTACGTGTGAAATTCGCCGGGAAAGTATAAAAACATTTATTTACGATCACTACGTTTACCAATCGAACTCAGATCGATGTATCCGGTTCAGCTCGGTATGGTAAACGCAACGACATAGTGGGATCGATATGAGAACCGAGCTAACTCTCCCGCTTTCTCTGCCAGTCTGAGATTTAAAATCGATACGAACCGATTTAAATCGATATTTCAATCGATTTCGCAACGGTAAACCAGGCGATCCGAGTCGGCTGGCTTAGAGTATTCAGATCGGTCCAAGTCCATATCATTTTGAGTTCGATTGGAAAACGTAGTGGATGTCTCGACAAATCCTCTTGAAAAGATTAAATAAAAAATAACCAAATAGCAGAAATACTATTGAACAAAAGATCCACCGAATCCTAGATAATCTCTCTTGTTGCAAAATAAGTAAAACTATTCACGAATACATCAGTGCGAAGGCCTAGATACGTCACAAATGAAAAAACGACTTCGTTTTCTTCCACTGATTTATTTTTTTTTTGGTACGACATGTTTCGACACATAGAGGTCATTTTCAAGTACAAAAAATTTTTAAAATTCAAGCAAATATATACCTGGACCCCAAGACCCTTCCAGGTATATATTTGCTGGAATTTTAAAAATTTTTTGTACTTGAAAATGACCTCTATGTGTCGAAACATGTCGTACCAAAAAAATAAATCAGTGGAAGAAAACGAAGTCGTTTTTTCATTTGTGAATATCAACTTCCACATAGTTGAGCCTAGATACGTATTACTCGACAGGGCATCGTAGGCTTAGCCGTTTTCAGAGTAGCGTAGTTGTATAGAATGCAGAAAATATGCTTACATATCCATGTGCCATCTTACTCCATTAGTTTTGTTAGTTAAGCAGTGCAGGTACGAGAGCTTGAAATGCCAGAGGAGAAAAGACACAAAACATTGGATGTGTACGGATTTTCCGTCATCGACCCTACACAGGATAGAGAAGAGAAATTCGAGGAGGAAGGGGTGTATGCTAACAACGCATGTCTAAAAACATGGCATATGCCAACCAGGACGTCCGCTAAAGAATTGCCGTGGAAATGGAAAGATGATCAGGCTCGGGATAACAGGCTCCGCACTGGAAACTAATGGAGAGGATGCTCATCATTGTGAGCAGTTCTCACGTTCCAATTTCGTGGATTCTTTTCGACGAGTTATTCCCGACATTCTAAGCTCAAATTTCAACGTGAGAACGGAAAATGTGCGATAATCATAAATGATTAGAATCCGGCCGAAGACACATCGTTCATACTTAGCGCATGAACGATATATCTTCGGCCGGAATCAATTCTTAAGATATGGTACTGAGGAGGGTGCGTGTCAAATCTACTCCGGAAATGGAAGATTCAACGCTGTGAACTAGGTCGGAAGAGACTACCCGCACGAGGGCCAAATGCCGTAATGACCAACCCTTTCCATTCCCTTATCTTTCATACCTCCTCATCAAATACCCATATCAAACATCATTTATAAATACATTTATTTAGTCAAAATGCCACTTAAAACTCCTCATTCCTAAGCGACTGCTTTAATTGATGCAATATGCTATTCTCTTGTCCAACACTCTTTTCATGCAATTGTGTGAAATTCACAGCGGAAAAATCAATTCGCCTTGACTGGGAATCGAATCCAGATCCCTCAATTTCGCGCCGGGTGCTCTTAACAATTATGCAACCCATGCGTCCTCTTCCACTGTGAATCTCATGGGGGCTTTTGGGGGAGCAAGTACCTCTGGCATCATATGCACGGTACTTGTAAGGACAACTGCGTCCTTACAGCCCTCATGAAATTCTCAGAAGAAGACGACGCCTAGTAGCTTCATTGGTTAGAGCACTCGTCGCAAAATCAAGGGATCTGGGTTCGATTCCAGGTCCAGGTGAATAATTTTTCCACAGTGAATTTCACACAATTGTGTGATCACTGACGGGTGACTCTATTGAAGTAACTGCGCGGCTAATTCCGTGGTTCTTTGAAAAAAACTTTTTTCACGCTTATCAAGTCATATTTCGACAAGAAAAAAATTCACCCTTTATTTCCTTCCTCTAGGTACTTCGCTTACGCTGAATTCTTTCATGTCACTAAAGCATTTAAGTGTATTATATTTTCTCGAGTTGACTGACGACCAAATGATGAAATTCCAAGAAATATAGCAGTATAAACACAGAAAAAGCTCACAATTTCGAGTAATATTCCAGAAACCTCGATCCCAGGGCTTACGGATGGGAAGGAATCGATAACAGCGATGGACTGTAAAAAACATTATGAAAATTTGCGCCAAAGGCAATAATATGGTTATAGAAAATACAAAGAGATATTATGCCGGTCTTGAACATATCAGGTGATGAAGGTTTAGTCAATTTACCACTTGCAATGCACTGAAGACTAAATGTTAAGGACAGATTAAAATAATCTTGATGGATAATTATGTACGGAGAACATCTATTTATTTTCCCATCCAAAGTTTTTAAGAGACTCTCTCGGCGTTTTGCAAATTACGTATTTTCTGAGAAAATATTCTTAATATAAACAGGTTGCTATGTTCTCAAGTTGGCTGCCATTTTTAGTGGTATTTTAAACGGTACAGGCGTCCACAAAAACTGTTTATTCATTATTAGAGGCACCACAGTAGATTTGAAACTAGCATGGAATTGGTGAATTAAAAACGAGAAAGCCATTCATATACGATAAATCAAATCTAAAAATTCAGCCAGACAGATGAGAACACGAAAAATCGTTTATTGGCTCATTCATCATTCACTGTAAATAGGATACCACCATATCGTGCTTTATGGCCCTGCATTAGCACGAGCGTAATTAGGAATATCCGGCTGTAAAAATTGGAATATTTAGAGGGAGTGAAATGGACATTCGACATTAGCACATAAGAGAATAAAAACATTCCATCCTATAATCAACTGAGTAGGAGTGCTCAACAAAGACTTCATTAAATACGTTAGCTTCACCTGATACACCAGAAGGAAGAAAAAACTTATATGATGGTGGAAAAGAAAACGAAAGTAGAACAAAAACAACAAAAGCCAAGAAATATCTCTATATGAAAATTTCAGTCATAAATATGAAGATAAATTGCTGATAAATTAAACGCAAAGGCAAAGGCAAACGCCAAACCATGGAAGTCAGATTGATGTTTTAATGGTCTTCAAACATATCTCGAATAGGTAGGATAATTTGTGCAAATGTTTCGCCAACATTGGTAGCTTAAGGAAATAGCAAGGATGATTTCGGTACACGGCTGTACCACTATTATTAAAGCGTCCAACTGCAAAGCATAGCATGTAAAGTAAAGAAACTCTTTTTGAGAGGAGTGGCTTCAAATTTTCAGAGCGAAGCGGTCATGGAGCTTTATATTCCTCCCATTCACGAGAGCGTTTCCATGCAAAGGCACGCAATAACGCCAGAAAACAGAATTAGTGCATACGAGGTACTTCTACTGCCAACTCGAAAATCTCAACTGAGATTTGTACCGAGCACATCTCAATAAATATTGTTTCATTAAATTAACAACCGGCAATATAAACAGACAATGGTCATGACGTAAGTACAGCCCGTAACAAAATAAACCTTTAAACAACGAGGACTCGTACGCACCAGTCAAAGAGTATTCGGAGAGCAAACAAAATTACCAAACTTGATATTTTAAGTTTTGCATCGGGATGAAACTCCGAAAGAATATTTTGAGAAATAAACCTAGTATTAGCTAAGTTCTCCACTATTTATAACGGTCATTGAACAGTTAAAATGAAAGGTCCAACTTGCGTGTGACTCCGTTATGTTAATATCGTGGCTATTCCCTGTGTACTTAAAATTTATCAAAGTCAGCGAACACTTCACTGCGTCCAAAGCGCGATATGAGGCACAAAGCATAGGCTATGGGCTGATTCATAGTATGGTATGTCCGGCAGGTTTGAGCTCCTTGTTCCTTTAAAGACCACAGAACTCTAAAAGGTAGGAGTACTGCTCTGCTGCTCAGTTGAATAAATACTCAGCACGATATCGAGGGATCGGGGTTCGAATTCCGGCTAAGGCGAATAAATTTTCCACAGTGGAATTTCAAACTTAATCCTCTATCACACAGTGTAACCTAGAGGTAACATATCGAAGAGCTTATCCTTTTGTCTCTGATTAGGTTTCTATACGTCTATATGCCTTTGTGGCATTTATTGAACAGCTTGGCAACGAAAACATCTCTCATTCGTAACTTTTAGTTCCTGATTCTCCCACGAGTGGGGTAACATGTGAAATGACTGCATATGGCGGACGAAAAAATTCGGTGTATAGAAGATTACATAAACTATGGTGTATTGAACAATTTTCCAACGATAAATGAGATTATCGTCACTGATGCCAAGCTAACAACTCTTTCAGCTACCTAGCATAGAATTCTACATCTACTTATTACCCTGCTAGCCACCACAAGGTTGTTTGGCAGGGGGTGACTTATCACCAACATGAACTACAGTGCAGAAATTTAACTTCACCAACATACACCACGTAATGGGTACGCAACAAATGCTACAGAAACCACTAATTTAATCTATAATGTAACTACGTAAACGTGACACAAGAGTCATGCAGGGAACATGCAAAACATGGTGTTAGCACTACTCGACAGATTTAGATACATAAAATACGTCAAATTTTAATTTTACTATCCCTTCGGGGTGTTACAAGAATTTTCAAAGAACTACAGAATATGCTGTTCCGTAACTTTAACGGAGTTACCCGATAGTTTTCACACAGTTGTGCGAAATTCATATCGGAAAAACCATTCGCCTGGTCTGGGAATTGAGC
This sequence comes from Ceriagrion tenellum, assembly GCA_963169105.1. Lineage (NCBI taxonomy): Eukaryota > Metazoa > Arthropoda > Insecta > Odonata > Coenagrionidae > Ceriagrion > Ceriagrion tenellum. Next base: position 124,063,526 of record OY720634.1, on the reverse strand, counting down.
CCATATCCCTCGATTTCGTGCCGAGTTCTCCAAACAGTTCAGCTACCCAGGCGTTAGTAAGGCAGATTAAGGAATGTCTTAGAATTAAGACAGTCTCATGAAGCGTGAATTCGCCTGAAAATGTCCAATCTCCAGCCACGTCTGCACGGCATTTCCATTCCATGCAGTGTCATTTTCCCGTCGTCAAAGGTTCCAGACAGGACGCCATCTTCAGCATCCTTGCTTTCAGCACACCCACCCTGGAAACCCCAAGGCGAACCGAAACCACCTGCCGGGTAGGCCCGTCTGGTGTCCCCTCCACTAGGACATTCCCTCCCCAAACCCCCCCCCCCTCCGGGACTAAGGGCGTCTGTACGGCAGCGTCGCATGTCTCCACCTCGACCGACTCCCTCTCCGCCAATATCACTTTACCACTTGGCGCCGGGGACGAAAACTCCGCCGCCCAAAAAAGCCCTTAATGGAAGGTCAAACACAGAGAGAGAGAGAGAAAAAATTCCTGAGTGGAGTCGGAGGCGCTTAGCGATGAGACCGGTCGCGACAAGAGCAGAAGGAAAGAATATGCAAGACTCCAATGAAGGTGCTTTCAGACGGAATGCAAACGCAACAAGTGGCACAAACCAACACGCGTAAAATCCTCGGTACGGTGACGAGGCTTTTCCCTGAGGCAAACGCTTCGTACGGTACGCAGGTTGCGTTCACCAAGAGGTCTTCCCTGCATACACAATTTTGTTTGATACCAATCAATTTACAAAAATAACTAAGGAGCGATACCGTGTGATGAGGATCAACCCAATTCCACGATTTCCCATAATACATGACATTCAATATCCTCACTTCTCGCAATACAGCCGTCTTATCGTATTTTCTCCTAGTAATATTCAACTAAAATCTGACTATCGGCGTCTGTACCAATTTTCGCCAGTATAAAATTTCCCTCATGCATAAGGATGAAAGACTTAGGAAAAACTTTGACGATCAGCCCTTAGTCCCACCAATAACTTCGATGAAAACATGGGATCCCTCGAGTTTACACAAACTTCATTTCAGGTTAGCGTATCGGGCGATATTGTGTGGAAATGGAGTACAGATGCCATGATCTCAAAATAAAAGCTGTTGCTTACTTTCCACAGTATTTTATTCACCGACCAAGGCTTCGACATAAGCTAAGTTATTTTCAAGTAAATGGACCTTGAAAATGACATAGGTTATGTCGAAACCCTGGTTATCTGTGAATGAAAGTCTGTTGAAAGTGAACAAAAACCTTTGTCGTGAGACCATGGCACCCGAATCTCATTTTGTAAATTCCTGGCAATTCGAAGACTCTTCTTCAGTTTAAAATTCTCCAAGACCCGGGTACATAATTTCCGATTTGCGTATTCGCAACCCGACACATATTTCTTGTAAAATTGATATTAACTGAAAGTTCGTGATTTGAATTATACATCGGACGGGCGGTAGGTTGACGTGAGTGGTATTGATGGGTGAATGTATTTATTACGGTTTTCATAACGAGAAAATGCTTAATGAAAGTCCATAAATCTTCAGTAAAAGCTTCCGTTTCTGCTGCGTCTTTATTTGCTTTTTTCCGAGCTTCCACTATCAATCATCAGCACCATTGTTGGAATGGATCTGCTTCTGATGATGCAGCCTTTAATTATAGCGAAAGTTCGATGCAAACAAACAAAGTCACAAAGGAAACCGGAAGCTTTTCCGAAAGACTCAAATTGTGGCGAAAATCTACTTTCCACATCATAGATTACAAAACCAAGCCTTGGACAGCCGAGAAATCGGTGATTATTTTCGCCTCCCATTATAATACAAATCGCGGTCATAACTGTCACCAGCTTATCGTTGTCTTTCCGGAGAGGCGGGAGCATTAACAACCACAGAAGGAGATATGTTTGCGGTCGGCGGAGAAAAGATACCACATTAAAAATGGAAAAATTTGCTCGTGCTAAGTATCAATGTCATTTCGTACGTTGGAATTTCCTTAGGAGATGATCACTCATATGTTTACAAAGGTAATTTTTATTCCACGCTTAAAAAGCTACAGATATATGTTTAGAATAGAGATTTGATGCTGGGGAAGATGGAAGATTATAGGAAGATAGAGAAGCTTTCAGAGGCACGCGAGAGGCTTGGTTAGCCAGGATGACGGAGAAAAATAATTTGCAAGCCAAAAAGAAATAAGGACAGAGGAGTGAATATTTGAAGAAAGAAAAGGAGATAAGATGTGAACGAAGACATAGAAAGGTAACATTCGCGACGATTCCGCTTACTTGCAGATGAACGTTAGCGAAAGTGTCAGGAGTAACATTAAGGAAAACTTTAACATCACACTTAGTGAGATAATACACCTTGTTATGTTCCTCATTTTATTTAAAACCAATCCGACCATGGTTTCAGCACTTCGTACCATCATCAGAGCGATTCTGTTAGGTCACGCCATTCATTATAGCAATTACACTACGCGGTATCAGTGCTACATTATCACCTTGATAATGGTACGAAGTGCTGAAACCAATACCGGTGTGGCGTTAAATGAAATGTGGATAATAACGAGGTATATTATACCATTATTTTTGTTCCCCATGACTCTCAAAATATTCCCATTTGGTTGCATACCGGATTTTCACGAGTACAGCCTTTCATTTTTCCGTTCTTTTCTTCTTTTTTCATTTGGCCCACAATGGTAAAACTTGTTCTATTTGTGTTCTTACCTTTTTCCTTTTCCAAAACCTACTCCTTCATTTTGTTCCTGACTTCCCTTTCCTATTTTCAACCTCTTCCCCTCAACCTGTCCCTTCTCAATCAAACTTCTCATCTATTTTATCACTAGAGTGTAGAGGTGTCAACTCAATGTACCAGAAGGAGAAAAACATTCACGACGCGGAAGCGTCACGAATTAATTGCCGTTTAAATTAAGGCTTCCACCTATGGAAATTGCAAGGAATCTCAACGCTAATCCATATATGTATATGCCAACACTACACTCCCCCTCCACATAGTTTTCTCTCCCTGCACGCTCACACACAAGTCGCCCATTTTTATTTCACTTTTAACTCGCAGGAAAAAACGTCTCACTTAAGACGAAACAGGGACGCGGAGGAGATCGCACGGTAGGAGTGGAATAAAACGAAACGTTTTATGGTGGGCACACTCACTCTCAGCCTTTGGGGACCCGGAGGGGTTCGCGTGACTCACGGCTCATTTGCGAACCTCTGCTATATAAGAGTCTTCGGAGACACGGACCACTCTTCCCGTTTTTACAGCGTGGGCGAGCGACAAGCGGCGGCTGGCGATGCTCTCGAGAACGAGGGGAAAGTCGAAAGGCGGTAAGGGAGGAGGAAGGAGCAGGCAAGTCTGAGATGGGGCAACGGAGGTAGAGAGGGGAAGAATAAGAAAACGATAATAAAGAAGTCTTAACATTAAAATTGTTTCAAAATCTTTAAACTAAATGCAATGAATGTGGTGGAAAGTATGTTGGACAGACCTGTAGAAATTTTGAAATTAGACAAATGGAGCATAAAAGGGATTTTAGACATTTAAATTTTAACGGAAGCAACTTCGCCAGACATCATTTACCCCACGGGCATAAAAATGATTTTACCATGACACCTCTCCATTTTACAAATGACAGACGCAAGCTGAATGCTTAAGAACAGCTAGAGATTTTTAAACACCAAGTTGACTGTGATGAATTCCTTGTTAATGAATGCATGCAAGGCCTGAATATCGGCCTTCATTTACCTGACGATGATGTGAATGCACATCGAAACCTGGGTCGTTTTTTAATAAATCTAGTGGTTTTAGTAAAAGTTGTAATCTTTTATTTTTTAATGATGGAATACCACCAAGTGAGACTGACTAAAGTGAGTGATACTCCAGAACCCCCTATCTGGATTCGGCCTAGACGTGAAGATCACAAAACACTCACCCACCTTCACCCCGCCAGCTCTTGCACCTCACGCAGCAAGGAAAGGAGGACTAGCTCCTTTTCCTTCACCGCCATTAGAGACAGAGAACATGCCATCACGATATCGCACAGTACAGATACAAAGGAAGGCAAGTGGCACAGATTGTGAAATCAGAAAATTAAACCCCAACAGTAGAAAGCTGCCCTAACGTTCCACAGCAGCTATTATAATAATTCACAACATACGAGGGTAAGTCAATAAATAAGTCGCAAATGTCAGCATTTCATCATCAAAATCAGTCGTAAACATTTCATTGGGAACGCTTGGAACATCCACCGTACAGTCCCGACTTAGCCCCCCAGTGGTTTTCATCTGTTTGGCCCTTAAAAAATCATTTGGGTGGCCGTCATTTTGATACAGATGATGCTGTAATCTATGAGGTTACACGTTGGCTGCGACAGCAACTTTGCTGCTGGCTTTCAAGGACCTGTAAAGAGATGGGATAAGTGCCTGAATGTACAAGGTGAATATGTGGAAAAGTGAAATAAATTTCAGAAAGTTACATTAATTATTTTTGCCTCAATTCAGTTTTGCGACTTATTTATTGACTCACCCTCGGCATCTTTTAATCGGCATAATTTTCAGGCATCAAGCTAAAATACAACATCTAAGGACAGAAAGAATAGAAATAGTAAAGGTGAGACGTATTTTTAAAAATACTAAAACAGCTGAAACAATCTAGCTTAATTTATTCATTTAATTTTAAAGCTACGAATGATTCCTAGGAATATAAGTTGATATAATAATTTCCGTTGCATTTTACAAAGATACGTATATCATTAGCCCACCTATATACCAGTAGGGATCAGGAAAAAGGAAGCGATATACAGAGCTTCCTTTACTGCAGCATCGTAAATTTCTTTCTTTCGTCATCATCATATGAACCATAACCTTGATTTGCCATCAATTCATTCCTAGAGGAGAATCAATCAATTCTGACAGTAGTTTTGTTCCCGGAAATGTTTCACAGGGAACTGAGGAAATAATAGCGAGGAAAAACAAGGTTGAAAGCTTAAAAGCAGATTAAGAAAGGTGGGCGAGAAACACTTCTAAGAAAGACAGCTCAGCCAGGAGAAAGTAGAATGAAAAAGGGCAAGAAAGAGATGACGCATGCGGACGCACTTAAAGACTGGAATTCCAAGAAACGCATCGAGGATGCTGATCCCTTCTGGAGGTGGGCAGCTGGGTCGCACCTCGACGGCGCGGAAGAAACAGAAGAGGAAGACTACACAGATCGGAGGGTCACACATAAGAAAACTGTGAAAAAACATGAAACTTGCCACATAGCAAACCACAACATAACAGGCGACTTTACAAACCGTAAGACTTACAAGGAGAGCCATTTTAACGCGACGATTACATTAGGAATTTTCATTTGAATTTCGTTTCTTAAATATTATTTAATATACGAGTACAATTATTAGGGAGGAAAATTATAACGCGATAGAAGGGAACGATTTTCGTGCATTCCACCAGATTCGGGGCTCCGTCTCGGCCTCGATCATCTCAGCAAAGATGGAGCTTTTCAACGGGTGGAATTCTCGACAAATCATCCTCCAGACGATACCCAGGAAAAAAAATCAAACCGATCATTTCCGTGATTTCGTCCAAGAGTGAACTGCTTAATCCATGAACCTAAGGCTTGGCACACCTAAACAACTCCTCAGCGATGAGGTGACAGATTACAAAAGAGAGTAGATGGCATTTTGATGAACGAAATTGAAAACCACTTTATCACCAAAAATGATCCAATGGCTATCGTAATATAAAGGTTTTTTAAAAATTATTTCCAATCTGCTTTTTATAGAAAGTGTTTTACGGTGCCGCGTCAATGCAGCCACTAACTCATGCAGCGAAGCATTAATTGACCTATTCCTTATGGCGGATTGCGCATTTCATTGGTCTTAATATTTACACGCCATATTATCGCGTTTCCTTCCTTCCTCTTCTTCAATCTATGACCTCTATACGATGGCTAATACTAAATAATGCTAGTGAGGTCAATTTCAGCATAAATGCCTCGCATTGGCGCATCATTACCCGTTAAATATCACTTACTGTCCTTTAAAAAGTCCAGTCCGTTGAGTTTAGGAAGCTGAGTTCTTCAGGTAGGGTCAACCCTTTTTAACGATATAAAATGCATTTCATAGAATAATCATATTTTCTGTTATTAATGTATGTAGACAGGTTTTCTTGGGTAGCAGTTTTCATTTAGTTTCTGACATCTCCTCCAAGCAAAAACTTCGATATTTCTGGCTCTGTATCAGAAATCTACGGTCGAGTATTTAAAATGTACGTCGACTAATTAGTATATTTTCCGAGGCAACTTACACATATAAAATGATCCTTTCCTCTGTCAGTAAAATATCGACTACTCATGGAAGCATAAGTTTCATAATAGGATAGGAATCTCCTGCCAGTGAATTAATGCTCCGACGTGGTCGTTACACGCTATCTTGAAGATTCCCAAGGAACAAGATAAAACAAGCGCATTTCTGCGAACGAATTAAATCAGTATCGATCACTTAAATCAGGTATCTGGAGTTTAACTTTCACTCATAATTTTATCTGCTTCCAGCTTTCACTTAAATAATAAAATCATTCATTGTGGACTGTTATTAGTAAGGACGCTCATGACTTCGAATAGATCAAGAACCGTCACTGTTGAAGTCGACTGGGCATTGCTCGAGGCCGTCCCCCCCGCGACTAAGTCATGAATATTTTCTACCTGCAGGGCATTGCGGGGTTCAGTTTCACGAAACTGGTTTTATGATTTCATGAGGGAATCCACGAAAATATTCAACGCGGAACACCGGCGAATTGGGTGAAGGGCAATGTTCCTTGGAAAAACCTCCCAGATACCCCACAACGTCCCTTAGGCAATTAACGAACTCCCTCTCCTTCGTCTACGTTCTTGGATAGCAATTCAACTATTGAACAATGAATCTCTACGAGAGACACCATTGAATACGAAACCCACCGACTAGAATTCACCTAAAACAGAGTTTTAACCGCAGAACCGTATGCAATTTTGATACTTTTTACATCTTATCCTCATTCCTTATACTACACCATGTTTAATACATCTATTTCTACTTATTACCCTGCAAGCCACTACGAGAGAGTTTGGCCGGGGGTGACTTATCACCAACATGAACTACAGTGTATAAACTGACTTTCACCAGCAAGCACCACACTATTGGTATACAACAAATGCTACAGAAACTAACAAAATCACACTAATGTAACTATAAAAACGTGACACAAGAGTCATGCAGGGAACATGCAAAACATGATGTTAGCACTACTCGGCAGATTTATAAACATGCATTAGGGTTCATATGAAATAATAAGCTACACTACGTGTCAACTGACCTAATTCAAATTCTTAACACAGCGAAATAATACCAATCGATTATAATGATAACACTTAACTTTGTTACTCCACATATCTTAACAACGTATGTTAACAGATTCGCATGATGAATCATCAAGGAAGACGAGCGTTTATCTGAATCAAGTATTCAATTGAGCAACAAAATGAACCAAATGTGAGTCTCGAATAGCCAAACAAGAGTTTAGCTAGAATACACTTTCATGCCACACATCCTTGAAATAAATTACAAAGAGTACTTCATAGATGCTAATTCACTGATTACGATACCAAGATAAAGCGACAAACGATATACCAAATGTCTTTAGATGTTTTAGTCAATGCGTGTCATGTCTAATCTTTTCTCTATCGTTTACTTCGCGAACTGCTGAGCTAGGGAGAGGAATACAAAAGACGTTTCCGGACGTCCACAAAAACAGAAGCTGGCGTTTGCGAAGCTTGGAGACTGTAATCCAGTGGAATCTATTACACTGCCCGGACGGTGACAGCGCCATCAATGGACGATAGGCCAAAGTTGTCAAAGTCAAACCTATCTTACATTCTATGCCAACGGCACGCTATCACTGGATGGCATTTTTTAAAAGACATTTACAAAATTTCATTACCATATAGAGCATCTCACTTTTTAAGTCTACAACGAAACATGATTAACCTACTTCAAACAATATTAGTCAATATTTCAGCGGGCCATTTTTATATTGTTTAAAAAGTACGAAAGTAAACAGCACCTTCGTCCCAGTTCAGAAATACGTTTGAAATATCAGACGATTACTGGCGTTTAAAGGTTCGTCACACTTATAACAATCTGCTCAGCTCCATGACGGGATGACAACGGAAAACTTGACGCCAACGTCCGTTGACCGTCACGTCAGGAAACGTCGATCGTAATATGCCCTCAGTCTCGCGCCAATTGAGACTCTAATACTCGGAAAATATGTACGTCCCTATGAATTATTTCAAGAGGATGCTAGAGCACAATGTAATCATTAAATACGGATGCATAATAAGAGAATACTGAGGTATACAAGTGGTATTTTCGTCGAAGTTTACCTTATATGGTTAGTTTTAGGTTTTCAGGCTGCGGTTCTCAAGGGCAAAAGCAACGTTTTGCCATTGCTAGACTAGAAGTTACGAATCCTGGGACAAATATGCCCCTGGCAAGATTCCAATTCACGATACATGGCCACGCCACCACGTTTCCAATCCAACAACCACGATCCGCTACCTACTCCCCACAATGAATATTTATCGCATTGATCCGAAGCGACTGATACCTTCTGCCGGTCTCGTATGGAATTAGCAGCACGTAAAAGAATGACGGCAGTAGCTAAACTCTGAGGACTTGGGAACTAATTCTCATTAGACTACAAATTATGACTCACTAGACTAGGGAAAGACTACAAATTATATTCTTTGCTTAGAAATTAATCCCCTTAATATGCCTCGCAAATAAATATCAACTCTTCTCAATCATTTACACAGCTTGAATATAGATCATTTCTCTGTATACTGTCACTAAGATGGAAACAATGATTAGGGTGTCGCTGATATGTTAAAATCAAGCATATATATTTTTCATTAACTTAGGAAAGAAGAAACCATCGAACGGCTGCATATTTGCCGGAAATTGACCTCACTAGGGTACTAAATTATAAACGTTTTTGAAATGAATTAGGATTCCACATTAATAAGGGCCAGTGTAGTAAAACGTATCTTGTGGGGGCATGTCACATTGACTAATATCCCTCATGTTTATGAATGGTCCTTGCACTGATTTGTGGCCATCAATGCGAGGTCTGGGTAGGACTGTAAGGTTAGAACTATACCTGGGACGGATATTGATTGCTGGTCGCGTTATCATCCCGTGCCACACACCCTGCAAGTGGTTTGAACGCGACTTGGTAGAAGCAGATTTTGTCCACAGTTCCACAAAAATTCATTCATTCAATTGGGTTAGACCAGGAAATTAATTTCAAGAACATATTTTAAGTTTTTAGGAGATGAAACTATTTTAGAAGGATCTAATAAAGTCATTCCCCCTAGTTCCATTGCCGGGAACAGCGTTTTTGGATCAGCAAATGAATACTCAGCGCTTAGCCGCAAGATTCGTAATGCGAAATTTTAAATGAAAGGCTAGAGTAACGGAGATGATGAAGGTATTGGGCTGGACGTCACTCGAATCGAGGAGGAGGAAAGCACGTCGTATGTGCATGCATAAGGCATACATTGGCGATCCTGCGTGGAGGGACATATCTGAAAGATTAAAAAAAAACCTAGTTATCTGGCAAGAAGAAATCACAAATATAAGATAGAGCCTCCAAGGTAGCTCTCAAATACAATGAAATATTCCTTCCTGCACCGGGGGACAAGGGATTGGAATGAATTACCCAAAGAAGTATTAGAGCCCTTCCCAAAAAAAACACTAATGTAAATGACGAGATTAAAGAAAATTGTACTGTGAGGGTTTTTCCCCTTTTTCTATTGTAATATCTTTGTTTTTTGTATTTTGGCAATGTCTTTGCCTTTTATACATACATTTATTTTGGGATTTACTCGGTTCATACCGATCTACGTTACCACCCGACCATATGGTCGACTTAGAACGATTTTTTCCTTATAGTAATAATACTGTAACAATTCTTACAGTGATGCTCTGGCTTTATGAGCACATTCGAGTTGCTTTTTCGCCGTACTTCATGATAAATCTTCAGATACATATGCAGAAAGTATGCTACCAAGTATGTTTAGCAAAAATAGCAAATAAAAATAAGATTGGCTAAACGGTTATTGCATTGAAGGTTTTATTAATTTTTAAAGTTTTAACGGTTAGTGCATAACTTGTGAGGAATGATCCACTGCCACACACACTTGAATTGGCTTACAGAAAAACATGTAGTTAAGTAGATAGACTAGCAGTAAATTCTGCCAAATCCTGAAGCTAAAGAAAAATATGCAAAAAGAATATAGCACACTTTTTCCATTCGCAACGCGAATCGAATCCGAAATTTTCGGGAGAAATATGACATCCGCGATGGTGCGGAAAGGTCCCCTTTCTTTTCCTTTCACCCGTTCCACGCATTAAGGCATTCATTTTTTTCTCCTCCGCCCGCCGTTCCTCCCTCCCCCCATCCCCGCAATCTGCCCACACTTTTGACGGGATGGCCTTGGTGGTACTGGCGCCACCGCCTTAACCTCTCCCTATCCGACACGGCCCCCACCTCCTTCAAGCCCTCACTCCCTTCCCCTCCCCTCTCCTCATACGTATCCAATACTATAACCGCAGCCCTTACTATATACTATAACCCTTCCTTCCTATCCCATCCCTCGTTCCAATCCAAGCACCCTAACGTAGTACATGCAATAAACTACAGCAAGTATGAGGTCGGATCGTCGTTCAAGGATGCCATCGACAATTGAGGTCATTCGGGCCATTCAATAGGTTCCACAGTGACTCCGTGAGTCAGAACAAATTCCGAATTCCATCTCTCAGCTTGTTTTGCTATCAAAAAAAAAGACTGCATGATAATACTCTTTGACTCGCCTGTCCAAAACTGCTTTCCCTCGTCGATTTCATAATGCCTCCTAGACCTCACCGCACAGACACACTGCCCCATTACGTCTAGACCTCAACAATCACTCACCCGGAGTTCTATATTCTGCCTCTCCTCTCTATTGAATTCCCTAAAAGCGTTTCCCTTTTTATAATACCAACATTCTAGCCGGCTATGTTTTATCCTACTTTCAGGAATAATAGAACTCTATTTCTCGTCTCCCTTTCCATGTTGGGTGATGTTATATTGGCCCTTATTAGTTGTTTCCATAATTCAAAGGTATGTTTCTTATTATATGCATCACTTCATATGGGCATCATTGCTGGGCGGGGACAGTTTTTAGATTAACAAATAAATAAACTATAAAATAATGCTTTCTCTTATTACAAGCCTTTGCTATCACCCAGTTCACCCCTTATCACCCAGAAGTTCAAGAATACGCACAATATTTGACGACTATACTTTCAATGATTGTACCAGCCACATGAGACCACGGCTGCGTCATTTATACTTAAACCACCAGCTCCCACTGATTTAAGTTCCTACAATTCCTAGCTCACGACACACAACCCGATTTCTTAATTTTATCAAGATCAATTCTTCTCAATTACTTTCTCGACCAGTATATTATACATGGTAATAAGATAGTTGAATATTTGGTCTTTCATATTTTTAACTCACTGCCAACGTTTCGTCATATATATTGGCAACCTCAGGGCTTTGCAACACAAAACAAAGATACATACAGCCAAGTAATTGAACAAATATTAGTACAAAGTTAAGAAATCGAAAATGTGTCTACCATTGAGCTTAATAATGAACAACAACAACGTTAATAACAACCCCAAACATTAAATAAATATGTAAAAAACCAACAATTAAATTAGCATAATCCATTCATAAAATTTCCAAATTTTTTTTAACTAAATAATTAATTTTTCCGGTAGAATTCGCTCCTGAACAAAAGCGAATCACCGTTTCTCACGAAAATGGCATTGACCTCATTTATATACACTATTTTGCACCATTTATTAACCTGCTACCACAGTTACAATCACGCAATTTCACCAGAGCTGTCACCGTTTTCTTCCTGCATCCTTACTACGTATCATTTACGACTCTTAGCACTTTCACTCTCCACCATCTGACCTCCAGTCGACGGTCTCCGAACAGCTGACTCCTTGATCGGCCTTCTCAAAACGCGTTTAAAAAATAATCAGTATAATCCCCGATGAAGCAATCGAGAGTGCTTTAGTCATCCCACGCCGCCGACTTTTTTTCGACCGGTCTTCGGGATGAGAAGCTGCACTCCCCTATATGGACCGTACCGAAGGTCATTATGCGCATTAAAAGTCTCAATCGCGTGTGCCGCGGAATGATAAGTTCGCTCTTATGACTGTCGAGCCGAAGGCAATACAAGGTTCAACTGTTACAATGACGCGTGGCTCTTACAAGGCATTTCTTCCGGTTCGATGAAGTTTCCACTTCGGTGCCTCGTAAAGAGCTCTCCAAGGATCCTACCCGCGCTCTGAAAAGGACGTCCAGTTGCTAATTAATCGCCTCTTTATTCACGGAAAGTCAAGGCCGACTTGAAATCTCCCTCGGATATTTAATAGGTTGAGATGAACGTGCTTTTATAATCAATTCACCATTTATAACGCTCTCAAGTGATTAAAATCGTATACGGCAATGAATTGATTTGTTTCAGAATTTTCAAATGATAACAGTGTTTGTGATTGGAGGTCGTAATCTCGGCCCCCAGCCAAAAGACTTACTGGGCCCGAAATAAACTGACAGGATCAATTGTAGGGGTAATTGGCATTCCTCCGAAAAAAGTAGGAATATATTGACTATTTCTACGTTTCTTTCTCGCTTCCTATATTTCATTCTGGGGATACGCAAATTTATTACCAGTGCCAGACCTAACATTTTAATTGTGTAGGAGATACCTTTTTTTAACTGCCCCAACAAAGAATTAAAAAATCGATAGTGATATTTTTTAACATACACGTACATTTTAGGGATACTCTATAAAGTTTTAAAATGATCACAACATTGTAGTTTCCACCGAGCTCCGAACTTCACGGCGAAAAGTGTTTAGAGAGAGAATGTTTACTATACATATACTCTTTTAGGTGGAGGATTAAGATTCAATCGTAAACATTTGTACCATTCCAGCAACGGTTCGTTTTAATGAGCAGGTAACGAGAGCGCATAAGAAGAAAATTGGTAGTCTGTACGTGTCACCATTTTTCGTCTTTTGTCACATTTAGTTATAGTTGTCAGATGCCTAGACCATAAAAGATCATATTGGATTTCAATACACGCTAGAAGATAGTAATATTTTCTATCTTCATACTTTCTGTCCCCTTATTATATTCAAGAATAAGCGGCCGCCTCTACAACTGGCCGCCTGTGGCCAATGCCCACGTTTCTTAGGCCTTGGTTCAGCACTTTTTACAGCTGTTCGTTCTGCCGCAATTTCTTCTTCTGCACATTTTTACCCGCTCACAGAGCACTCTTCTATCTCGTCTGAAACATCACCGCTGATCGGGATGATGAGTCTAAAGGAATGACTTCCCATAAAGTTGGAGCGGTTTCGATTTCTAAACATGACGGAGATTTTTCAACGGGATTCCTCCCTATATGCAATGTAGAAGGAACTTACAGAGCAGTACTACTTACGATGGATTGGACCAAATGTACCGAGTACAGTGTACTACTTGGGGTCTATCTATATGAGAGGGCAAATGCCGACGGCAGGTTTCTTCTCACAATACCTACACTCCCACATCTTTCTACCCTTATGTAAAGCCAATTGTAAATGGCAAGAATTACATTATCAAGGAAGGAATCGACCTCGATAATGTGGAGGTCGCGAGGTCACAGTCTTGATAAACCTCAGCTTTAAATTTTCTTATTTTAACTTTCCGAGGACATGACGTCGAAATTTCGTCACTGCGACTCGCACAATCCGAGGACTTCCTCAATAGGGCACCAGCTGTAGCCATTTAATTATGTCACTCCCATTCAACTTCCCTTTACTTCTTAATTAGCGGCTCTATATAGCAACTTCAACGGCATCCGAAATTCCAACGGATCTTTCTTTCATCTCATAAAAATGTTTCATTTTAATGTCTGAATTGAGGGTCATGATGCGAATTGACGCCCGTTTCGACGCCGCTGATTCAAGTCAAAGCTTCTCTCAAGAGTCGCAAGTGGAGAACCAAGGACGCCCGCCCCAAATATCGTGAAGCCGGTGGGAGGAACATCAGTGTCAGTCTCTGGGTCTGCTCATAAATTCGACCCTCGCACGGAAAAGAAGGCTAAGGATTTTCAAACCCCAGATTGGTTCAGTCTCTCTCTCCCCCCCACCCGCGCCAAATTAATGACGAAACGATGAAGAGAAGAAATTAATGTGACCCGTCGTATTCTCAATACCATTTTTAACTGCCAAGCCAAGTTAAATTTTTACCATTTGTCACTCAGTCGTCCTGCAGAGGCTAATATGCCAAACTAGATTCCATGATTGGTGAAGCACACCAGAAAATATTCTTGGAGATCAGGTTGTCTTCCCGGTTTTATAAATACGTCTATAAGGCCAAGAAATTTGTAATTTAAGTATAATCCATATACGTAATTAACGCAAATATCGATGCTATAGGACGCTGAATATGAGTTTTGTTCCTGATCTGAGAACAGAATCGAAATATTCAGTCACTGAGTAGTGGCAAATGAAAAAAATCTAAGTAAAATGACTGTCTAAATGGACTCATACAACCTGCACGCATTTCACATAGACTCATATTTTTAACTTCCTTCATGTAACAGTAAAAGACAGATTCAAGATGTAATTATATAAGGCTTAATATCCGGCCAGATATGTACCCAAAAAAACTAACCAATGAGATTAAATACTGGCTCCGATAAGAGAGGATGATTCTTCCGTTTTTCGGGATTTCCGCCGCGCCGTTCCATCTTGAGATCAATATTTCGCCGGCTATCCTGCACGATTCCTCAGGTTCAAATTGACGTGGCTAGCTATTTGTGCGTTTGCATCAACAACATTTATCAATAAAGACTTTGTAATTATACTAAAGAGTCCTATTTTAAGAGTACATTTGATGATGGTCGATGAACCTACCTCTATAAGTTTCTTTTTTTAATTTCTATCTTCGTTACCTACATTAAATGCAATCTTCGCCACCGGCATTTAAATTTTACGACAAAATAACCTGAAAAGGAATACTTTACGAAGGAGTTTCATTAAGTTAATAATGTAATCTTTGTTAAAAATAAACTGAATTAATTTCACCCATTCTTTGCAATGATATGCGCAGGCGGTGGTATGTCCACTTGAAGGATAAAAATAAAGAGGTTATTTCAAGATAATTATGAAAGGGATTAGTTCTGAACCACATGCGACAAGGTATTTACGAAACTGCACAATAACGCTACCCTCTCTTTATTTCACCGGTGAATTGATAACACATGAACTAGATAAGTACCAATTTGGAAGAGTAATTGTCGCTTGGCGTAAGGATAAGTGAAATCCGATAAGCATCCGTCACGAGGCGAGTAAACTATTACCATCGGGAAGTCTATATGCACTCAGCGAAGTCTGAAAGGTCGCCCTAAATGCATAGGGTTCAAACTTGAAAATGATATCCTTCCACTACCTCGATTTATGGCTTGAACAACTCGAATCGAAAGACTGAGAGACCTCTAAGCGGAGTCCTTTGCTTTTCACTCGCGGGTGATAAAAAAATATGGGTCGAAAGTCAATTAGCCCGCTCGTGCAGGAAGGCAATTACGAGCCAACCACTTTGTGGCCTCCCGACTTTGTAGCGGTCTCTCGAGTGCCTCACCTCCCAGATAAGTTCATGAGCTCTGCACAGTAAAACGTAGGTAAAACTCCAAATGTATTCTCACCATAACTAGCAACACTGAGTCCAATGGAAGGCGAAATCTCCTGTTACAAAACCACTAATCAGCACAGCACTCAAGCGCAAATACAGATCATTTACGGAAAATTTTTAGCATGAAAATTAATCACTTGTAGAGCGTTTACTTCCATAACATTTTCAGCTGGTTATTCCACATCAATTCACTCCCACCGGATGAAATTATCATGAGTGGTGTTCTCTTTCTACGTGATACAAAAGCAGGATACGCAAAGATATAACACCATAATAAGACAATAATTATGTATCTCTTACTCACACCTTTCACACTTTCTTCCAACTGTTACATCAATTTTTTAAACTTGTGGTTCAAATGATAATGCAGAAATCGTCATGTATCGAACTTTGACACTGCCTTCGCTTCCATTACCTCCTGCATTTCAATCGCCTCTGCCTCTGATATTAAGTCATTATTCACTCCAAACGTGTACGAGGTCTCATCAAAACGTCCGAAGAACTGGTTGAATTACGCTCGCACGTTCACAATAGCTCCCTTATCAACTCACCCATTTTAAAAACGGCTGAATACTACCAGAACACAATAGTTCCAGCTCTTTCGCGCTTGTTGCCACATCCTGTTTCTTACCTTGTGCTACTCCTTATGTAGGATAAAGACTTCACTCCTTTCAGCACAGCCATTATTCCATTTGGTGGCAGCGTAGAAATATCTTTGAACCCTTCAATAAGCTACGGCTACTAGTAACTGGTCTTTTTATCGATTTAAAAAAACTAATACAAGTGGAAGATGCAGAAATGACGAAATTTTCACTGGAAAATTGCAGATTTGTCATTTCTGCATTACGCATTAATGTCACTAAATATCGCAGGAATCTTCGGATTTTATGCAAACGGAAGAGTCATGTCGACGTTAATAAGGAATATGAGTGAGCGAAGTGGGATCAAGGAATCCTTGAAGGTCATTCATATTTTTAGGTATTCTATCAGCTGATTGATAGGCTGTTGGGGAGTCATAATACTAACATCCCAATTACTATAACGTCACCTCACGTTCCTTTCTTTACGTGGCTCATCTCCAGGTCTCTTCTAAATTCCTCATACCCTCTTCAGATTTAGTCCAGAATTACTCTCATCTCCCTTCCTCTTCCAGCACTTTCCCTCCATCACCACATTCGACACGTCCTCGCCTCTCAAAACGTCCTCTATCCAACCCTTCCGACTTCTCCGAAGCGCCGCAACCGACTTCCTCTCCTCTTCCACCGTAACGAACACATTTTTCACGTCATCCACCTCACTGTCTCCAGACTTTTCCAAATCCTCATCTCCAATACCTCAAGTCTACGTATATACATCGTCTCTTCCCAAAGAAGGTGATACGAGAGTCAAAGAGATAAGGATACAGAGAGATGGATCCCCACTCGCTCTAGGGCAGAGGGAAAGGGGAATACTAAGTTCTCCATCTACACTTGAACGCAAAGAGATCCGCACATACAGTTTCGGGTTTCCGAAGCCAGCCACCGCTTTTATCCTCTTCAGCCCTGATAACCCCTTCGAGGCAATATTGAGAATAATGAAAGCTCTTATTCTCATGGATCGGCGAGATTCTGAAATCCACTCTGTCTCCGCGAAGCGTCTCAAGAGAACGCAACCACCACGAGAGGTCTCGCCGGCCGCCCCCTCGGGGCATGTCGGTTGATATCTGAACTCGCTAGGTCATCCTCATCTACTTACATTTTACCGCGAACACCAACACCAATGGCCAAGGAGCACCAACATCCAACTGCCGCGCAGTTGTCCGAGAGGGAATGGTAGGCCATATGGCGTAAGCAAGCAAATCGCTCGTTTCACATAGTTTGAATGGAGGCTTGAACATAGCCGCCACTAACACTTCAGAATTCAAGCTCTTCTTTATCTTGGACCTTTCGCCGAAATCCGTCGGCTAAATACCTTAAATTATCTTATTTCTATTCTGCATCTACACACGAATCTGTGGCACTTAGTAACAAATATTGGAACGCAGGTATTTTCATAAATTGGCAATTTATTGGGAAATGTAGGTTAAAATGGCCGTGAGGAAATTCCTCTAGATTTATATATGAGCAGTTTCTTCCGTATTATAAATTTTCTCTCTTTATTTCAGCGTACGTCCTGCCCTTATTCATCACGTCCATGAAGCATATTCTCTTTGGTCATTTTCTAAACTTATCCGATATCCTGCCCTCTATCATGGTTTCAAGCAACTATTCGCTGAAATTTACTCCTCCAAACACCTATTTCATCTTCTCTTAATCTCCTCACCAACAAAATCGAGCACTTCCTCGTTTACCTTCTTTATCGTACAGCGTAAACGAAATTTCATGAACATTGGTTCAAGATATTAATCACCAATTGGTTGAAATCCGCTTCCTTTCGTGAATATTGTCGTTTAAAAGCAGATCAAGTATTAATGTTGTGTTAACGGAGGAAATTACGAAAACCTTACACCCGACGACGACGAAATTATACTGATCCGAGACGGGAAAGTATGCATCATAAGGCATTTAAAAGTATCTTAGCCCAATAAAGTTGCCGATTTCCCGTTCCAAATCCCGCATAAGGTGAAGTCGCTAGGTTGTAGCAATTTTGGCTTACATTCAGTTTTTCAGATGGAATTTGACGAAGTTATTTTGAACCCAAAGTCATTACTTTGATCATCATTGAGTTCTAATCGAGATTAAAGCACAGAAATATACACTTACATGCAACCATTAAGGCCAGGGCGTGTTTGGATAGCAACCACGAAATGGGATCAGAATGGGGGAAAGGATTAGGAAGAGGGAAACTACGACAATTTTCAAGTCTTAGAAAGTCAACACAGTGTCTTCGCTTCCCACTCAGTTTTCGTTGCAGTCGTTACCAGTTCGTGGGATGGAAGAATTTTCGTTCCTGTCAGTTGAAATATGTCTACCTGATTATATAGATCTCTCAACAGTTGTCCACTAATAAATATATTTAGTGCCACTGCTCCCGATTCATGGCATTTTAATCAAGGGTTCAAGGCTTGTAAATGATGCTAAAGATCGTAAGTTCGAACACAGGAATCCAGAGAAAACATTATAATCTCTCATATTTCTTCACTTCGACCAATTCTAGAATTATAGGGTGAGAGTATTATAATATCGTCTGAGTAATCATGGAACTGGCCAGATATGTTATTTATAAATAGGTGACCTTAGTCTAGCGTTTCACCTATAGATTTCTATCGCCTCCAAAACTACGAGTAGTCCTTCCATCAACTGTGTAAAACGCATCATTACTCAGAACGAAAAGAAGGAAGAAGAATGAACGTCCCACTCACATTAACGTAAACTGAAACACACAATACTGTGCGCGTTGGAAATGGTAGTTTCCGAAAACCGCTCATCAATCGGCGAAAATATGCTCGTCGCTGCAGAGATGATTTTGTCCAAGGAACCACGCACATGATAACGTGGGGAACTTGGCAACTTAATGATGCTTCGAAGAATCGTACGTAATACGAAAGTAAGTGGATCTCGGCACGGAGCCAGGAGGTAGGCCGTAAAAACCACATGGAAGCGAAGTGTCTTAAGCGTATCGCCTGACGCAAACACGCTGACAGCAAGAAGAATAAATTAACAGAGGCATTGACGCCTGAATCTTATAAAGAGAACCTTCTTTTAGGGGGAAGGTACGGGTGATGTGGCATCAAGAGCACGAGCTTTCCATACCGGGAGCCCAGGATCGAATCGGTGCGATGGCGGAGATTTTTCATTGAAATACCCACAACTTTCTTGGGCACCGAGAGGAGAGCACTTCAATAATAATCCTATATATTATTACAGAAAGGTCTTTTTCTGTCATTCCGTATATGCTCCGTTAATACTGCACCTACAGTGATAAATGAGGTATCATTTTCAACGTTGAATCACCGGCTTCTGACGAAAAATACAATCTCAATCTCAACTTTCACTATTTACCCATTAATTTTACTTAAAAGTTTCGATTTTTCCATGTCGATTACTCGCTCGAGGTATATCGACTCCACACATTTTTTTTATTCTAAACTTCAAAAAAAGGTTTAAAATGAAAATAGTACGAAATGCACATAGTGATTGTACATGGGTGAATGGTCATCTGGTAAGTCAATGCAATTAAAACTTTTTGATTTCATATTTATATGATATATTCGCTCTTGAATTCATTAAATCCTTCACATCTCCCACCTCATAAGTTGTTGGTAAAGAAAAATGCCATAGTGTTGATCCGCAACCTCAACGCCAAGCAAGGGTTGATTAACGGTGCCAGGTTAATAATTACTAATTTAGGCGAATACACAATCACTGCTAAATTAATTGACTCGGGTAGAACAGTCATAATTCCGAGAAGTAAACTCACCCCTTCGGATCCGACCATGCCTTTCCAAATGACAAGAAAACTTTTCCCACTCAAAGTGGCCTTTGCAATGACAATTAATAAAGCACAGGGTCAGACTCTTCAGAGAGCCGGATTGTACTTGCCAGAACCCGTTTTTTCGCATGGACAGTTGTATGTAGCATTTTCTAGAGTTCGCACTTTCCGTGATATTTATGTTTGTGTTAAATAAACTCATAACCAAAAAGTTACAGACGACAACATTGTTACTTCTAATATTGTCTTTAAAGAAATTTTGTAAATTGCGTGCCATTATTCAGTAACAGACGTCATGATTGTTCCTACTGGTACTAAACTCTCTTGCCTGTATTGTATTCATATGTTTTATATATTTTTGCAAGGAACAAGGTATAAAGAAAGTACTTTATGATACACCTTCTTCTCTATTTAAAACCCAATTACACCGTTTCCTTAACATACTTATTCCCTGATAGCGTGAAAGTGCGAAATTTTCGCACGGGTTACCTAGTTATAATTTAATGCTCCGACAATGTACATACATAAAAACAGCAACACAAAATTTATGGAGGGTTACCCCAAACTGCGTGGGGTAACCAAAATACCGTGCCAAATTTATATAACAAAAGAGTGATAAGGTTATAGTGTTATACATGGTGCTATACATTAATTTACGGAATCAATTTACAATTTATTGTCGCACGAAAAAATTTCACGTACATTTTTAAATAATAATTTACGATCATCGTAATTGAACAGCCATTTTTTAACTTGCTTAAAAAATGGCATAACTTTTTTCCTTTTCAACATTCTCTGGTAGTAGATTGAATAGTTTGGTGATAAATTAACAAAAACAACTCTGAAATGAGGTCATATGAGGCCTAAGGGGTAAAACAACTGATGAAAACAACTCAAGGCTTAATACGCACTGAATGCCGGGTTTCTCTCCAACGTTCTTCCATTCCTAAAATTATTCTTCCTTTACAGTTCCACTCATAATTCCGTTAAAGCACAAATGACCTCAGTTGTCAGTCGCCACTTCAAATAACCAAGGAATTTTTTGTGGGAAAGCTCAACTTGAACTCAAGCGCCTTTTTTCACGGACCTTCGGCAGAGGATCTTGGGTGAACAGAATGCTTCGAGAAACGCCAGGGATCCGTGCGCACTACACATTTCTCAGGCTATCATGAATTCCTTCAACGAAAGCGATACCCAATTCAAATGCTTATGAAGTTTCATACTCCTGGCATTGAATGCATCGGTACTGCACATATCTAGCTGTTGTGACGGATCGTAAAAACCCCCTCAATAGGAAAACCCAAGGATATAAATTTGAAACTACGGAAGCTCAGACAATCTAGCTGAAAGCCCTTTTAAGGATAGCACCGAGTGGATAGATAGCTACTAGGTACAGAACCATTTGAACAGGCAGGTTCTCCTTTGGTCGTTAAAGGGCCCGTTAAAAAAAATCCATCGCGAGTGGCGAGCTCATATATCACGCGGCGTGCGAATTGTACGCACGGTGCAATTGCACTGATACCATGCGGCGAGCACGCAGAAATTACATGCATTAAACATCGTTTACAGCAATTTTAAGCTCACTCTCTCGATGAAAATTTAAGCGACTATTCAAAAAAGGCAATAAAACGAAGAGACTCCCACTTTTAACAACGCGGAAAGGTGACAGAATGAATCGGGAAGGAAATGGCGGGGATAATTGCCAAGAAGGTCACCTGAAATGAATTTTATTTAAGTATGCAGGCAGAGAAATAGAAATTCGGTTTCAATTCAGGGCAAATAAAAAAAGATCACTGGTAACTTGGTGGTATGTCATTTTATCAATAAAAGTATCAGTTATGCATTTTATATTGATCAATTTAGCGCAGCTACTGCAGTTTCGTCCCCAGTAAAATTGTGGCTGATTCAGACAGAGGAAATCCATATCCATGAAATGATACCAGCATAGAAAGTTCCACCCTTTTTGAGTTAAGGTAGTTTGAGCGTGATAGTTCCCTCGTCATAATTGAGACCATATTCGAATAATACGTTATAATTTCAGCAGCTATAAGAAACAAAAATAAAATACTGTATTATAAATAGTGTAATAATATTCTTTAGAACGACTGAGTGGCTAAGTAATTAAGCTAAAATATCTTCATAAATCTTTGACTTGAATAAAAAGAGAAGATTCAGGCATGATACGTAGGAATATCATAAAATTAAAGAAAATTGGCAATTTTCTACAGTATAAATAAGGTATTATATTGTGGAAAATTGCCAATTTTCTTTAATTTAATCTTTAACTTGACTATTTTTTTGGCGCAGCAAGTTTAAATTTCTTCACGACGGAAGTTATTTTTGCGATCCTGAAAAATTACTGCGGTGACAGTATGATTTACTTTCAAAAATAAATGAGAAAACATTAATACTACATAATGGTACATTTTTGGTCAGATCTAGGTGTTATAAATTCCTCATTATTTTAAATAATGTCTTTCTGGAGAGTATACACGTACCATTTCCCTTGTAAAAGAGCTGGAATTTTTCGTCGAAAATCTCGGAAAGTAGCTGAATAAGAGACTGACATTTTTGTACCTTTGGAAAGTAGATTTTTCTTTAAAACGAGCCCAAATTCATTGATTTATAGGTGGAAAGGTATTTCGCTCAAACTACCTTAAAACGTCCGTATTCTGTCCGGGTTTTTGCCGCGTCGATTCATTTTTGGGGGACAACAGTTTCGCCTGCCTTCCAGCTGGCTTCGTCAGGTCCTGACAAAGCCAGCTGGAAGGCAGGCGAAACTGTTGTCCCCCAAAAATGGATCGACGCGGCAAAAACCCGGACAGAATACGGTCATTAAATAACCGCGGAAGCCTCCGTACCTACCTTAAAACGTAGCAAGTACCAGGGAGAGGAATGCATAAAAGAGAGATTTCGGAGAAAGGGGCTGATGGTTTCTCCAGAGATCCTCAAAGGCCTCCTTTGGTCTCATCTCCTTAAACTCAACAACCCCTCAGCCACCCTCACAGCGTCATCTCCGATGTCGAGGATACCAAGTTTTGCGACGACTACACTGACTAGATTTCCACGCCTAAAGGTACCATTGAATAGAATTCTTACAGATACTTATAGGGAGGTAAAGAGTTAATACCAAAATGAATCTGCAGGAAGATATACATAAATGTGGTAACATTAGGAAAGCATGAGGAAAATCGGAAGGAATTTCAGCAAATACTTGGAAATATCCTAACGTATTTCCGGTTAAACGAATCAATATGAGCAATCACACTAAAAAATGTAGGAAGATTAACTGTAACAATAACGGTAATAAGACAATATCTTTTCAACCAACGGATGCCGAAGAATTTTTCCGAACAAAATCAGAATACCGATTCTGGTATACGAGGAGAACTTTTACCCGAAAAACGCTGAGACAGTTAACACAATAAGTACTGTTTTCTGACTACTCTAACAATAAGAACAAAAGCCTCTAATTCCCACAAATAGGACACAGTACGTTCAGAATTTTAAAATAAGCGTGAACTCTCACCGGTATAAGACAATAAAGGGTTAAGTTTGATAGAAGAATGAGTTTACATTGCAGTTAAATTCGATTTACAAGGCAATGCAGACAAAAGGTAAATGAAAAATGATAGGAGAGCTTGTTTCCCTACACCATGAACTTCATAGATGCATAATTTTCCCAAAGCAGGCGTTCTTTGCGAATGACCACTAAACGCCAATCCTAACGGTTAATTACTAAAGATCATTCATTCCGTCACTCGCCAGCGAAGGTCATGCATCATTCATCCCTTGTTTGCTATTGAGCCCATGCAAGACTTCTATATTCATTAGAAACGATAGGGAACTCAATCCCTATTTATGAGCCGTGACTGATACTTCAAATATTTGCAAAGCCGAATGGCAATTGAACATTAAGAGTTCAGTGAAGTACGTCCTTTTGGGTGTGAACAAGCTTGTGCTTCCTGTTTGAATGGTTAAGCCTTGATTAATTGCTTGAATCTCATGATTAAGGGCAGATGGGCCAAAATTAGTCAATTATATCGCAGGTTCCGTAGATACCGTCCCTATTTAGGGATAAAACTATATTAATTTCCCTAGTCAAAGCAAATTACACCAAATGGACAATTATTGACCGTCAACGAATCCATAACATTCTCACTATTATATGAAATTCACAGTGGAAAAATAATTCGTAGGGACTGAGAATCGAACCCAGATCCCTCGATTTCGCGTCGAGTACTCTAACCAATTAAGCTACCCAGGCGTCCTCTTCCACTTCTTGGTTCGAGCGCGAAATCGAGAGATCTGGGCTCGATTCCCAGCCCCGGCGGATGATTTTTCCACTGTGAATTTCACACAATTGTTTGATCACTAGCGGGTGACTCCGTTAAAGTTACCGCGCGGCTAGTTCCGTAGTCCTTTGAAAAAGAACATAATCAAATTTCAAGTCTACCATTTTTAGAAAAATCAAGTTGACTGGGTAGTTATCCCATACAGTTCTATTTTTAAAGACCGGTTTCATCGCAGAGGCCACATCTTCAGACACCTTAAGATGTCGCTTATACGATGAAATCGGTAGTTCAAAATAAAACTGCGTGAAAAAATTACTGTCAATCATTTCCACAAACTGAAGTCCGAAACCATCGTGCTAAGCAAACAATATAAGGTTATAAATAATTCTGCAGGAGATATACGAAGAACAATATGTCGAATTTGAACAAACAAATGTCGTATAAAAAGGAAGATGGTAGTGGACATTCAAAGAGGTGTTTAATATGGAAGGAGAGGAAAGGAAATCGACGGCGGAGTTTTAGAGAGGGCGGAAGGCTAAAATGAAAGGAGGGAATATCGTTTGAAGAGGTTGATTGAAAAGAAAACGCTAGGGAAGCGGAGAAAAAGAAGCCAGGGAATAGGAATGTTTAACGGCATAAAGGGAGGAAGAGGGTATGAGGAACTAAAAGAGAGCTAACGGGGAGAAAGCTATGTGCAGAACATTGGAAAGATGCTCCAATAAATTGGGAAGGTAGGGAAAGGGGTCGCCAGAAACCTAGGTACCTATCAGCCGGTAGAATCACCCAAATGATGAGTCACGGAGGGTCGGTAGACGACGAAATTAGATATTCAGGAAAGCACCCACGGGCCATTCGGTCGCCTGTATACACGCAATGCCACATAGCGTGCTTAACTTAAAGATACCAACCAAATAATGTCAAATGCTCCGCTATTTTCGCGGTGTTCGCCGCGCAGGTTCTTTTCGTACAATACAGTTTCACTCATTTAGGTATATGGTGAGGGCATTGTGTAGTCAAACTGAAGCGTGAAAATCAAAAAATAACAACCAAGTTGGTAAATCCTGCTCTTTCCTTACTTTCCTTTGGATAGCACGACGGAATGGACGAATTAGCGTATGTATAGAAAGAATATTCACCATCCGTTTGATGTTTAACCCTGGATGGACGAGCGAGTCAAATGTGTTACGTTTCAAAATCTGTGAAATATTTGCTTTCTGAGAGGCTTTTCCCATTTAGTTGCAGCGCTAGATAGAATTGTAACGCTTCCGATTAAGTCGGCCCCGGTGGCGGCGGAGTAAAGTCCTCACGTGCTAATCCGAGGGTCGCGGGTTCGAGTCCCGCCTGGGTGGGTTTTTCACCACCCAGGGCATGGATGTGTGTCAAGTTCTGTTGGCCCGGTCCCTGGAAAACCTGATGACAGGCTCAGCAGCCTATGGGGATTCCGGGGACATACGGGCCAACAGAATCGTCCGGCAAGCAAAAAAAAAAAAAAAAGGGTGTGGAAAGTTGTGTTTCTTTCGGCGGTTTTTCAAATAATTTGAATAGATGAATGGCATTACATGAACACACTACGCCTTATAACTTCAAGATTGAGTGGTTAAAACTTGAGTGGCCGAAAAAAATTACAATTCTCCACTTAAATGTTCAATATATTATCAAGCAAGACTCCCGAGTATTTACATGAAAGAATAATGGTCGACTGAAGTAATTCTGACAGGGTTGTTAGGGCACGAAGACGCTTCAAAATACCAATAGGTATGTAGAACAAACTTATTCCAGCAATCACCATTAAATACAGCAATGAGAATTTGGAATAACATCCCTTACCAAATTGTCAATGCAAAAAATACTTATCAGTTGAAAAGGCTCATGTCGGCTCACTTTAATAAAAAGTCCTTATAAAAATGTAGTGCGAACCTAAATGGAAAATGATTTGTCTTATCCATTATCTGATGCATAATTAAACGTGTATATTTGTATTTTCGTACATGAGTATACATGTATTTTTGTACATATGTAGATATATTTGTATATTTTGTATGTGCATATATTTATACTTTTGTATGAATATGTATGTGTTTATATCGGTATAAAAGGACATATCATATCCAAATCTATGTAAATCAATATTTTTATATATGATCCT
Organism: Ceriagrion tenellum; assembly: GCA_963169105.1. Lineage (NCBI taxonomy): Eukaryota > Metazoa > Arthropoda > Insecta > Odonata > Coenagrionidae > Ceriagrion > Ceriagrion tenellum. The sequence goes on along the minus strand of OY720634.1, from coordinate 124,036,834 downwards.
ACAATCTGAGGACATCTCTATTTCTGAAAATGCTATAGTTTTTAGTGTATTGTCTGATCTCGCCTTATTTGTAACAGCACCAACATCTAAAAAACCACATTGTATACTGTTCCCTAGGACATCAGTCCTATAACAATAAATTTCTATTACATCGGAGGAATACTAGCCTTTTTTTCTCACAACCCTAGCGAGATACTCAGTTTCCTCTTTGTCTACATTCCTAGGGCCTTCCTCTCAATGGAATCCTGCTGCTCCTTTCCTCTCTCTTGCCTCCATTCTCCCCTCTTCGTTTCATTAACACGCAACACGCTCCCTCTTCAACTTCACGCCCGCCGCGCCGCCGTCGCGTCTGAACGAAGTAAGCCTCAGCGACCCGGTTCCCTTGAGGCGCGAGGGACAATGCGGTCTTTATTAGTATATCGTCATTCTCCTCCGACAGGCAAACGTCCCACGCAACATAATCTCCCGGGACGCCTCTGTATTGTGAAAGAAATGGATATCAACGAGGTTGAGACGGGGAGCGAAGCAAAAAGCGTTATCGCCTCTTTTTATACCGACTCCGTGACACACCTTATCTTCCTTCTCGAACGGAAGGGAAAAGCGCTAGGAACAGTTTCTTTTCCCAGGAAAATGCGACCGCAGAGAGCATCATCAGTGCGCGGCGTGGGCTGCCGAGATTCTTTTTACTCATCTTGCAATACGCGTTTCGAATCGAGACCATCTGCGAATCCGCGCGATTGCTGGGGTGGGCAGCGGCTCGCAGGCTCTTATGCATCCACGCATGCGTGGAAAAATGCCAACAAAACTTGCCAAGAAAACGCCGAAAAAATATTAGCGCTTGCTTGCTTCTATACTCAAAGTAACTTCCTAAAAAGGTCGTCTAACGCACGTAATTGTACGTTATTCTGCGGGAGGATCGAACTTTCGGCACTCTAGGAACGTCAGTTAACATCCATAACAGGCAACTACGAGATCAGCAGGTTCATGTTGGAATGTTCTGTATACAAAATCCTCCCCCACCGAATTCCAATTCTTCTTCACTCACTTTGTGATCTATCACCAACCTATGCAATATAAAATCTCAATATCATTTTTAATAAGTATTCTACCGGTAAAAGTAGGCTTTCATGAATTTCAGAAAATCTCATTCCGGTTTTCTATACTTTCAGGGGCCTATTTCCTCTAGAACATCCTTTTTCGCCAAAGCAAACGATCTACCCTTCTTCATGCCGTCCATGAAACCTATTCTCTTTCTTCCCCTTCCCCGGCTACCCAACATCCTTCCCCCTATCACATTCTTGAGCAACCCATCGCCCCTTATTACATCCTCCAGCCACCTACTCTGCCGATCTCGAATTTTATTCAGAAGTTTCCCTCCCTCGCCCACCATCTCACGCACTTCTTCGCTTGCCTTCCTTTCCGTCCACCTCACCTTCTGCATCCTTCTCCACACCTACAACTCAAATGCATGCAGCCTATTCTCGTCCTTCTTTTTGAATATCTCTATTAAATTCTTCATATAGTTAGTCTCCATTCACACCGTCTAAGGCTGCTACCTTCCTTCTCACTCTACTTCGCGCCTGCCCAACTTTCTCTCCACCTTCAACAAGCCTTCAAGTACGACTTCGAGTCAATTCTGCAGCCCTCTTCAAATTTCTCCTGCATTGTTCTCTTTTCCATCATATCCAGTACTTCCTCATTTATTCCAATCATACCAGATTACTCTTGCCACCATTCGCCACACCTAAATATAGAAAGCCCTCAGTTTACACCGCTCGCAAAATTCATTTGAGATTGATGAATAGAAAATAAAGCACCCTTTCTGAAGTCTATGCGAAGCATTACTCTTCTCTATTATTTTTAGTCTTTCAGTCTTCGTAGAGTTATAGTACGACAGACATTTCCAATAAAGAACGCCTCTTGCGCTTCTCTGATATTAGACCCACCGTTTAGCACTTTTGACGCGCAATATCACGTTTATAAGTAATATAGAAATGATAGACGCTCCATGAATCGTGTACATTTTCTTGCAAACATACTGAAAAAATTAACAAAGATACTCACTGATACATTAGTAGCGATTTGCCTCGCCAGATTACAGCGTGCAACAAGCTTGAAGCATACCTGAAATTAAAAAAATAATTTCCATTAATCATGCTTGCATTTCTAGTATATCATGTAATTACAAGGTTAATACCTACATATCGTAACTACCCAATTCAAAGAGACCTTGCGCGAAATTTTGCGAACGCTCATTAAACATGTATCAAACACAGTATTAGTGACCATGGTATAAAAAGAAGCGACATAAATATATGCTGAATGATATAATAGAACCAGGCCAGCTGTTCAAATAATTATTCATGTCGACTCTATCTCAAACATGAAAACTAGGGGGTGAGTTAGAGATACCATGCACTTGAAATTTTAAAGTCTAAGTTTGCAACAGCTATTACGCATAGAAAATAATTAAGAATCAAAGTTACATTGAAAGTAAACAACTTTATGATTGCAGATCTCTGTAAGTACGAATTCAGGTTTACCGACAATCCATCCAGCATAATTGTTTCAGTGTAAGCACAAAATTGCAAACGCATCTGCAAGCAGTTATATATCCGATTAAAATGGCGCCTGGGCACTTAACAAAGACAGGAATATGGCTGCGACGGCAGACTTTTAAATCTTGCAGTAAAGTTAGGGCAAAGCGTTAGTGGTTTAGTTTAACGATCCCCTCAAATAACCTTAGGCAGCATTTTTATGGGCTTAAGTCATGACTAAGCTCGCCCACACAAAAAAATACAAGTTTCCGGTGAACAAACAAACCATCCCCGAGGATATAAAGCAAATGGTGGTTATAAAGAAAGAAAAGATAAAACGATCTCGTCTCTAAAATAACGAAGCCACATTCTCATTTTCTTCTTTCCTCCAACGATAAACATCACTCAACGTTTCGAAATAGTTTCCAGACGTAGACACATTCGCCTCCGCGCCACTAAAAAAGTTCTGTTTTTTAAAGATTCACCAAAAACCATTTTAAGAATGAGTACCGATAGAAATTACCTTGGCGTCAACCTCTTACGTGTGCGGTAGTCTTGGATGGGAATTGTAAGCAATCTCCTTCAACCACACTGTTTATTGTCCCAAGCGATTTAAGCATAAAATCCTTTAGGAGGAAAACCGGCACATAGTGGCTAGATTAATTTCAAACAGAAAAGAACGTGTGGAAACTTAAGAGCTAAACCTGAAAACGGATAAGACTGGGTCAAGTCCGTGCCAAGGCAATAGAAATCAACTGGACGAGGAAAGAGTAAAAAAAGGTGTTGTGCAACTTAATTCTAAACCTTGAAGAAGTAGAAAGCCAAAAATAGGAAATACATATATATTTTTTTTTCATGCCAATACCATAATATACGCAGGTTAAAATTTAGGTTAAACCTTCTAAGTAAATTCGAATCCGTTTTGTTCACAGATGACGTTAGATATATATTAAGAACCCCTGCGTATCATGCTAGGTTTGATCATCTTAACAAGATTAGAGAGATAGATTGTCGTACCGATTGATTTAAAATGTCATCTTTCCCGCGTACTATAAGAGAGAACAATAGGCAGTGTAGCAAAGGGATAGATATGTGAAATATAGTTAGAGTAGTCTGTAGTGCATGATGCATGTAATAACAACCAATAATCCCTTTTTCATTATGTAGATACTAACCATCTAGCTCCATGTGACCCTATTTTCTAGCATGTCTCCCTTAAATATCCTAGTTGCATGTCAATAGTGCATGTTTGGTGATCTTCACCCCCTGCCACACATCCTCGCGGTGGCTCGCAGGGTATTACGTAGATGTAGATATACTATTTTATTTATCATAAAATAGAATTTACAGATTTCGGGAATAAACTATTACGACACAGTGCTTGACTATTTGTAAGTTTGGGAGTAGAACAAAAGGAAAATGGTGTACAATCTTGAAAGATCTTACGTTTTCCCGGCGCATCTGCTGGTAAAATGTTTCTCGGGTACAACACCGGGTAAGAAGGTCCATGTCTACCGATGTTTCGGAGAACGACTTGCTCTCCATCTTCAGAGGTTCTGAACCCCTCAAGAAGCCCTGAAGATGGACAGCTGGTCTCCGAAACGTCGGGAGATATGGACCTTCTTACCCGGTGGAATACCCGAGCAACCTTTATCCAGTGTACAATCTTCATTCAGATAAAACTAAAAGATCTATGGGTAAAAAGGATATAATTGGGATTATAAGACAATGGTAGAAAATCTGTAGACCTGTTTTTTTTGCGAGCATTTTTTTTTCGTTTTGCTCACGTGAGGTAAATGGGTTAAATCGAATTCCATTTAAAGGCCTTACATTGGCAACTGTAGTAAAAAGTACACTCTATTAAAAGCCAGCAATACACACAGATCCAATACATACATACAATTGCACATTTGCTTTCCCTGAGTATTAACTAAACGACATTGCCACATTTAAATGTGATTGTAATGTAAGATAATATGCAAAGATAAAAAGATGTACAGATAAGATGGTATAATAATAATATGGTATAATTATCTGAAAGATACACAAACGGAGTGCATAAACGCTAGTACATTTACTACATTTTCATGACGTTTCAAATATAAGGCGCAATATTTTCCCTGAAGTTAGGATTTTTTTAATCCGCATATAATAAATTAAAAATTATAAAAGCCCTTTTTGAAAGAAGCATTTTAATGCAATCCAGACAGTCGCTGAGTCGTGATCAATTAATGAGCCAAGGAGAAATAATTTACGCGTGGATCAATATTTTACAATTTCCTTAATGGTCACAGAATAAATTACCCTTTCCATGCAGATGGATAGACTGATGCGATAAAAACTTAAACTTATCTCGCCATCCAGAAGTTGGAACGAACTGGCCCTCTGGATGACGTAACTTCCGGTGTCCAAGGCATGGCTGGCGAATGGTAACGTAACCACCGAAAATAATCAGGAATAATTTAGATAGTCACCAGTAGGTACTTCACGACTTTTCAGCCATAAAAATCCTCAAAGAGGGGTAATTATAACCTTCTACGTTTTATTGGAGCTCAAAAAATTAATTCACAGACTCTTTTTATGGCACGTGTCTCCGAGGGTCTATTCCCTAGATAATAAATCATATAACGAACATATACGTATTGATTGGCCTAATTTATAATTCACGACGGAACCTAATTTTCGCCCACGAGCGACGCATATATCACGTCTCATTCCCCCGCATCTCGAGGTGAGGTAGGTTATGCAAAGCGATTCTTCACAAAAAGACGAGGGATGCGGCGGTGCGCAAAAAGACGAGGATGAGAGTCAAGCCTTAACGGAAGGAAATCCTCGGCCAGACGGCGATAAGGTATGACATCAACATCCTCCCGACAGAGTTCTCCTTCACAGACGTGACCGTGAAAGGAGGAAGGAGAGGAATAACCGGAAAGGTGGTTGGTCGCCCTCTCGCGAGAGTATTCCACCGAAGAAACCCCCTCCTGCGGACGTTTAATCCGTGTTTAGGATCGGATTAGAGGCATCTCAGTGGTCCTCTCCCAGGCGTCGCGACGCTCCGAGCCGGGGTTTATTTTTACGACGTAACTTAATCCGATAAGGGAGGGAGAAGGCAAAATATCGCAAACCCCCACCGGAGAAACTACGTATTTCCTTTTCTAGCCGAGTGCATTTCAAGTGATCACTCGATCGCACGACCTCATCCCCTTACGGTATACCTGGATCAATAAAGGCAGAAAAGTCGCGTACCTAAAGTCGGCTATTCACACTGAAGTTACTTATGTATCAGTAGCCTTTATAGTCGCTCGCAAATAGCAATTCGGGGAGTGAGCACGGACTTCTACGGAAATAGGGGTCGATAGGGATAGCTATGAGCCATTTATTGGCCACGGTTCCGAATTCTTAGGAAAATATACTACTTCTCTATTTTGCAAGAAAGCGGCAGTTCAATTCGCCGATAAAAAGTCATCTCACGCGGTAAAAATCTCAATCAAATGACGAGGAGCGGGGATTAAAAATATTATCAAAATTTAATTTTCAGGAGAACGATTGCTATACATTAAAATACATAAGCAATGAACACTTTTGTTATTAGAGGTACTTTGCGTATAAGACATCTGTCCTTTCTCACAATCAACAACTCGTTCATTAAACAATGCAATCTAGCGATTACGGTACATTTAAATGGAAAAAGTAATAATTCTCCAGATTATGAACATCATGAGGACTACGTCCGCCAATAATATATTTTACTTAAGTTTACATGAAGGCTTGAAGATAGACAACTCCGTCAGTCGGTGGTCGCAGAACATTAGTGGAGAGTTAACTCATATGTATAACACATTACAATGATTTTGACAACACCACATTGTAGACAAAAGAAGCCCGCTATTTCCCTAGAATCATACGTGGAACAATAGAAATAGTAAAAACGCCAACAAAAATTCAGCCGAGAGGACGGCTACGCTCTCGCCATCACGTGGAAACGGCTCTTCAGCAGAATGGACCAATCACGACATACATCTATCCGAAGGCGCGTAAACGGAGAAACATAAAATGATTGACCAAACCGTGCAACGGCACTTCAGCGGACCTGAATAAGCCAGCTGGAACGCTGGGGATACATTGTCCTAAAAAATGGATAAATGCGGAAGAACACCTAGAAAACCATCCTCAATATTTCTTCCTGTAAGAGGTCACCTTCGGGGTTCGTCGATGGTCAATTAAGGGAACGACACTTCGGGAGAAAGTCGCTTGTTCTTGGCAACCATATACTGCCAATATTTTGACAAGTTCACCTTACACTCGCCTTCTCCCGACAGTCCTCGCACTCATCCGCCCCTTCTGCGTTACCCAGAAACCATGGCTTGGAGTTTCCATGTAACAACCCTGTGTTAATCTTATTGGTCTCCATCAGCCCCCTCGAAGGATCTGGTATCACCAGTATCCCACGGGCTGCAGATTGCCAAAGGTGACTCCAACAACCCTATCTAAATGAAGCCCACTGAGCTCAGCAATATTAAGAAACCAGACAGTAGCCTCCGAGCTCCTTATCCACACTATGGTCCGAGATGCCAACTGAGCTCATTCCAATGATCTTAACAACCCCAGATCATTTCTCCCTAGGCGAAATATTTCACAGATAAACCCGAGGGAACGGCTCTTGCCAGCCAACGTCTCAGTTCACTTAGAACATTCACTTACATTTCTTAATTTCAGATTATGCCCTACCCTTCTTCATTCCGTCTATAATACCTACTCTTTCTTTCCTTTCCAGCTCGCTCTACATACTCTCCTCAACTACGGTCTCACGCAATCCCTCGCCCTTAATTACCAATACCAACCACCAATATTGCCTCATCCTATCTTTAGAAGTTTCCTTTCTTCACCAACCATTACAAACACGTCTAAGCTTGTCTTCCTTTCCATCCACTGTACCACTGCCATCGCTTTGAAGATCCGGTTTCGGGTTTCCCTCTGCGTGTTGTCTTTTATTGACGACAGGCACAGTTTCACAGGTACTGGTTTACCAATACAGTTGACGACAAAACTGTTTCTCCAGCCATCCTGCTGGAGCTTTCAAGTCGAAGAGGCGACGCATCCCAGGGTTCGTCCTTTCATAGATATGTCGGGTCGGTCGGGGCTGCCTGGTTTCCCGCGTTTTTTGGCGTGAATCCTCTCTTCCAAGTTTGACGTTTGACAAGTTGTAGTCGTCTTCCGGGTGCAATTATTCGGGTTCTGAGAGATTTCTATGGCTTCCCTAATGAGTCTCGGAAAGTAGCGTCTTTCGTTGTTGGTGATAAATGATTCAATAAAATTTCTGCTATGGCCACGCTCCGACCATACGTGTTCGGCGACGGCGAAAGCTGATCTTCATATGCTGAAACGTCGCGGAAACCTTCGAACCATCTCTATCCTTCTCCACACTGCATCTCAAACGCCTACGGCCTACTCTCGTCTTCCTTTCTTGACGTCCACGTTTCTGCACCATGCATCACTACGCTCCACGTCTATAAGCTCTTCACAGGCCTCCCATTTTTATCCTAATGCAAGGTTACCGTCATCAGCTCCCTCCTATTGCTGATTGCCTCGTTCACTTGGGCTTTAATTCTCCAAGTGACTTTACTACTATACCCATTTTCCTCCTGCGTACTACCAAAGTAATTCAATTACTCCCATTGTTCCAGTTTACGTCCCCTAACTTTTATTACCCGTCTCCTTTTATCCCAGAGTATCTCACTATTTTCGTTTTGTTATGCTTTATCTTAGTTTTATATTTCGCACAGAAAACCCTGAAATGTAAGAAACTATCTTTTTAATCACCTTTACAGATGAACATATATGCTTAATGTTATATATACGTACTCATAATACCCATGAATGCTTATGGAACAGAGAAAAAACACACTGATATCCGAAATTAGTCGATTGCGAAATTACCACATTCATTGCTTACTTTCTCCCTGCATTAATTTCTAACTAGGACTATTTATTTAATCAAAACGATTCCATGAAAGTATCGATAAACCTCGAGACATCGCTATACCCGCCATTCCCAGAAAAAGTCAACATCCAAGGGAAAAGACGCCTCATTTCACTCCCGTTTTTATATCCCTCACAGCAGTATGCAGTACGCGGTGGAATCATATGCAATCGCGCAGTGTGTATTCCGGTTTCACGAGGCCCTAAAATTCATTTTAAGGCAATTTCGATGCAGGGAATTCATCCGGAGGTTATGACCCCCCCCCCTTCTCTCTCTCCCTCCCTCATCTCTGCATCCCCAACTTCGGAGCAGCCTCGAACGCTTATATCGCGCGGTTAGTGCCTTTCCTTCCCCCGACACGCTACTCTCCGTTCCGAGCCTGAAGAGGAGAAGGGAATGGCCAGCGCCAGCAAAATACTTTATCCCATCCACCCCCATCCCGAGGCCGATGATCCCTTTTAGAGACTCGAGAGCCACCTATAGCTTGCTCAAACGAAGCTATATTAAACGATCAAAAGCGCCTCCTTGTGGGATCACATTTAAGCTACTTCAAGTGAGATTTTTCTCAATTTATGATAGAGACCATGTTTGAACTTTATATTAAATTTTAACGAGTCGCAAGAGGTATGAAGTAAATAGAATATATTGACAGTCTCACGCGAGATGAAATTAAAGATTTCCATGATATTAATATGAAACGGCACATTTCCGCGAAAAAAACGAGGCTTACTAAGCTATCATCAGGTGACAGTAACGATGGCTAAGTGGTTCGAAGTTTATATTAACAATTTTTGTGACAGAAATTGTCATTTCATTTTAATAATGTAAACAGTGTAAGACAGCAAACACGGTAAACACTGATAACGCCTAACCTTGGTTTTAACAGCTCAATCCTCAGGTTAACTAGAACTACAATTTTGACGCTGTAACTGAACTTTATTGTTTTATGACGTATGGTAAAAACGACTAACGGGTCGGAGTTTTTCTGCAATTTAATAACGAGTATCACAGAGAGAAAAAAAAATAGAAAGATAGCAGAGAAAAAAATGCCAACTACTGTAGAACCCCACTTTTACGATATGAATCCGTTCCACGGGACCGTTCGTAAAGTGAATTCCGTCGTGAAGTTAACCAGCATTTTACCTGCCGCGGGATCGGTGTTCCCCTGATAATAAACATTAATACGTTGCTTTCATAAAAAATGCAGTCCGCTTACAAATAAGGGTTTAAGATACTTAAGGAATGAGTAATAAAATATGGGTGTAAAATATCGCCGATATTTCAAATTTGAAATTAACGTGCAATAGCATGCAGATAGTAAAGTGTATCCATCGTTAAGTGAGCCCATCGTAAAGCGGGGGTCGACTGCACAAACTTATACTGCTAATACGATAGGTGAGTCAGGACTTGCTGTTTGTTAACAATGTGGTACAGATCCACACCACATCCCAAGAACTCTGAATCTACACATTATTTCCTGAAAATACATCGAAAGATTTACAATAAGCCGCTGATACTCCCATATCGCAAGAGAGATTGTGTCTCATTATACTGGAGTAAAACTCACCGCATTACACGCGAAAAGAAAATTCGCTCAAACTATTTCAATATAAAAGCATTACCTTAGGATGCAATTCAATTCGCTAGCTTGCTGAAGCATTATAGTCATTTAGAAGTAGTCACTTCTCACTGAGGTGATTTGCGAGCGTCTGGACATGAACTTAACAGCAAATCACAAGTTCAAAAATTGCAAACATCCTGGGGAACTAGGCTTTTTTATAATGGTTTGTAAATAAATTCATTTTGTAATATCCCACAATGGTTTTTATTATTCGGACCTAGGTTTCGGCTGAAGTTAAGTCATTATCAAGACCTTGATATAAACATTGATATTAATTCACTTTGTAATATTCCACAATGGTTTTTATTATTCCGATCTCTGTTTCGACTCAAGTTAAGTCATTATCAAGGTCTTGACAATGACTTAACTTGAGTCGAAACCTAGATCGGAATAATAAAAACCATTGTGGAATATTACAAAGTGAATTTATTTACAAACCGTTGCAATGTTGTTCCACCAAGCCTGAAGAATTGATTGTGTGAACAAGTGAAGCCTGAGAATTTATTATATATTTTTTATACTTGAAATAACATGTATCAATATGTTTTGTGAGGTATCGATCCCACTGCGGGCATCAATCATTAAATTATTGTTTTCTATTTAACAATGACTGATAATTCTGACATGAATGGGACACATACGTTCCAATAGCAACACAGAAAAATTCACTGAGACAAATATGTCCGATTAGGTATACATAGAAAGGAGTACAGAAGTACTGATCCAATTAAAGGAACTCTACCAGAGCAACATGACTGCACAAGCAATGCAATAGAAAAAAGTACGTATTCACATAGGTAGGTTTGAAAAGACAGACGATTGCAACCAGGGCTTAAGTTACGTTACATTCTTAGCTTATGTTCTCAAGTTAAATTTGATCTGGCCTTTATGCCGAGGAATCGAGAACGATCCCGCGTTAAGTTAATAAAATATTAATGCGATCGATAAAGGGTCGGCGCGGCCAGACCCCTGGCGCCTTTACACCGCGCGATGAAGAAATTATGTCCAGCAAGACTGGTAAAGTGAAGGGGATGGTAACCCAATAGAAACTCCATTTCCTCATCATCACGAAATTCATGACCATCAAACGGTTCAATCAGGCGCCCATTTTAGGGAGAGGGTACATTTTCAATATGCGAAACGGCTAGGAGATCATGATAACGAGGACATATTAGGGGCGCTGGGAATTCTTACGCTTGTAACGAGTTCGAATTTCGCGGCGGACTCAATTCACTCGATAGAACTTTCATTTAGCAATAAGACCTTTAAAAAGCATTCGTCGTCTTAATCATAACGAAATATGAGAAGAAATAATAGCTACGATTGCAGCAGGAAATAAGAGCGAATCGAGCTTTGTTGTAGGTGCTTAGTTCACAGAGCCTCAGTTAGTTAATGGGAAAGGATTCACCGGACCAATCCCTGGGGACCTATGCTTTGCATTTAATCCCGTGGGACGATCCATAGGTGAAAGAAGGAATGGCCCCGAACCAATAGAGAAAGGGTAAGGACGGGGTTTTAGGAAAGATTAGATTCAAAACCCGGTCACAATTACATAGACTGCGTAGTAAACCTAGAAATCTGGTCTTTGCTTTTTGGCAACAGAAGCCAGAATTCCGCTTTATGGAAGAAAGTTGTTCCGAGCCTTCTTTGGCTGTGTGTGTGCCTACTTACATTCACCGGTAGCAATTCGTGCCCCCCTCATATGGACAACAAAAGAAGCCTGTTTCCGCGGGTCATCCCCACCACACGGTCGGTTGTATCCTTGGAGCAAGCGATACCCGGTACTCGGAGGAGGCACAAATAACTCCGTTACCATCGGGTACCACGAATTTCAAGCACAATTAGGACTTTTTCATGAACGCTGTTACCAAACATACTTTTGGTTGGTCACCTCTTAGCAACGGAGGCAACAACATCCAAAACCGAGCAAGAAATAAGTAATTGAATTCTACAAATAATAATATTAAAATATTGGAACTCATACATGGGCAGTTATTATACCATCTAGCACCATGTTAATTTTCTTGCTACAGTTGGAAACATCGCATCTCAAGCCTGACGGAGATCAGTAGAGGAATCGATTCCCTAAAAGAGCCAATACTGTCAAATAATTGCGGAACACTTTGCAGGTATTGCAGCTGCTACTAGTAGTAGTTGCCCGCAGGTTCCCTCCAACCTCTTTCCCTCCCCCTGCAGGATTAACCGGATAAAATTCATTGGGTACCAGCCTGCTGGCCTCTCTGGCACTGGTAGACTCTTTTTCTTCTTGTGTACGTGCCTGAGGTCACAGCGTGCGAGGCGACCAGTGCCACGATCCACACCAAAATAATCCAGGCTAAACGGGGAGTTCCGCTCTAGCTCCGAAGTATCTCACGTCGTGGATTTTTAAGGCAATTCAGCGCCCTCTCACCTCCGACTTCTTTACAGCCCGCCGTCTGACGATGGTCGGAGCCGACAGCGCTGTGGTCGCCGGTTAGATACGAGCGCCGTCCACGTGGTTATTCGTCGTATCTCACGGCCGGGGATCATAAATCCCGAAAACGCCCTCTCACCTTCTTCCACACCGCCATCGCTTATTTCCCTCGCCGCCGCTGCACCACCAAGTGTTTTATTCTCCGCGAGGGAGGGGGTGGTTGGATGGGGGCGGTCGCATAAAGATGAGACCACGCCCATTACTTTCATCTTTCCACGGGACTTCCAAGCTTCCCTCACGAGCGCTTTTCATTCTCCTTTCCTCCTTCCTCCCTTCATGTCACCTCATCTTACTCCAGGAGCTCGTGTTAGTGAGGTGGCCGAAGTACAGGCATTCATACAAAGGATTCAGATCCAGGAGGTGGCGGAGACTTTTTGGAGTAATCCTGATCCACATTAGGCTGCCACGAGGAGAGAAAGTCATCCAGTTATGTACTTTATGTCGGATGATACAAACCATGACCACACCACAACCTTTCGTTAGGAGTTGGTTAATTCCGATGCCGGGTTTCTCTCCACCTGTCCTCTCCTTCCCAATAAACTCCACTTTCTCAGGCGAGATATCGTAGAACAGCATAATGAGTAATGAAGATCAAATGATTATTTCGTACTGTCTACTAATTTTATTTCAACCTCTTGCTACACGTGTCACTACAGGCAACAGGCAAGTCTTGCCTGATGACGACTGCTAGACAGTTGAAACACGTGTAGCAAGAGGTTGAAATAAAATTAGTAGACAGTACGAAATCATTTGAGCTTCATTACTCTCCTTCCCAAACTGCACCAACCTTCCCACCTACAAGCGTCGCTAATTTCCTCAGCAGTGACTCACCTCCCAATATTACCAATTAAACCAACTTCGCCAAGCAACTTGCTTCAACTCATCATAGAGCAGTTTCACACAAGAATTTACACATTTTACAAGAAGAGTGTTATTTTAAGAACTTATTTTTGAAGAGAATGGTGTTCTGTGTGTTTTTTCGCGTTTATCCATTTTAAAGGACATTGATGGATATAAAAATGGATAAACGCAGAACACCCGGAAAACCATTCTCCTCATCACAAGGACTCCGCGGAAGCCTTCACGGAGCACTTATTTTTCTTCATGACTCTTTTAATTCATTCCGCATTAATGTTAGAATGTTTTTAATTCATTTTTAACTTGTACATATCGCGTATTTAAACTAAATGACTGGTAGCGCTTTCTAAAGGTTTCTACGCAACCCTCGATTCTTTGACCAGCTCTTACCATTTTCATAAACATTTTATTTCTATGTAACCGAATGCCATTAGAATATAGGAATGCTTGCATTTCCATAATATTTTGTAAGCCAAAAGAATGGATTTTTTATAAAGTATAGATATAGGCTTATTGAAAAAAGACCCCGATTGCCTTCATTTCGCACATGAAAATATATTCTAAAGTGGTATCGTAGTTATATTCATTATTTTGACTGCTTTAAAGGTCCAATTTGGATACAAAATTCAATAGCAACCGTTGAGCTAAAATGCAGTAAGTCGTTGGAATATTATTCAAATTTTCCATACGACTTCAGAAAACAGCAAACCACTTGTTTGGATGGGACGAGAAATTCCCAGTGACTATTTTCCCACAACATTAATTCACGTAAATCTCAAAATGAGTCATAGTAGAGGCTTCTTGTGTTGACACACACAAGATCATGTATCAAATACAAAGTTATCCACGCTGATAAGTAACCGCGACCTTGGCTTTATTTGGAGTTCCCTCGATTGATGCGTGTTTTTTTTATAACGTGGTGCTTTCTGAAGAAAATCAGACGCTGGAGATTAACGCAAAAGAAACAAGATAGATCCTGATCGATTACATATTGTGTCTCGGTTGCTTCACGAGCTTCGTTAGGTGAACGACAGAAACTTCGATAACGCCAAGGAAAGGCGAAGGAAATTTCAGGAGTGGAAACGCACCTCCACATGCAGCAAGTAATAATTCATTCGCACATCCATCGCATCCTTTTCTCAGAGATTACCTAGAATTTCACGTGGGGAAAAAGGCGAAGAGAAAACACGAGAATAAACGGCAGCAATGCATTAGCACCATTCTCTTCGCAAGCTCCTCGTCAAAAGTGTCAGATTTGGCAGACGCCTCCACCACAAGCGGACTTGATCCTTTCATATCCCTCCCGCCCCCACTCGTCGGGTCACACCCAGAGAACGAAAGGAATTCCACCTTTTCTCTCTTTTCTCACTCCATCTCCCGCAGGGCGTGCACCTCGGTCACGGAGAACAGTGAGAGATGTTTTTGGAGAGGACTGAGAGAAATAAGAGGCGGGCGAAACCTTAAGGCTCTCTCCGCATCACACTGATCCCGGAGGGGGTGATAAAAATAAAAAGTTTGAGGTTTCCTCCGCCCTGAAAGGGTAGTTCCACGAAGCGTTTCAAGGATTTATTTTTTCACGACCCAAGACTTCAAAAATTATCCCGACTTAAAGGTGAAGAGGACACAGTTAAACCTCGGGTATGATTAATCTCAGAGGAACAGGACTCATGACGCAGCTACAGCATTAGTGCCTAGCCAACAGCTCGATAGAAATTTGCCGTTTGGAGCAAAAACGGTATATATATTTGGTTTTATTAACGCTCTATGGAGCTATCTGATGTCCAACCGCCATTGCTCTCTATCCATCGGCAGGCCTTCTGGCAACTGCTTTTCTCTTATTGCCTTTTCTATGCCTTATCTCCAATTAATTCCGGACCTTCCTGTTTTTTTTCTTCCTTGTTGATTCCACATCAAAATTTCCTTAGGTAATCTCTCGCTCGTCATACATTGTACTTGACCATACCACACAAGCTGATTTTTTTAAATGTCATTGACTACTTTGTGAGTGACTACCATTATATTTCCCATTCTCTCAATCGTGATCCTTTCCCGTCTGGATATACCCGCAGATCGCCTCAAGTAAACCATCTCCGTAACATTTAGCATTTGTTTTTTTCTCTTTCATCTGCCATATCTCAATCCAATATGTATTATGCTTCTTACAATTGAATTATATTTTAATTTTTATTAGCTTTGGATATGCTTTGGTCCCATAAAATGCTATTCAACGTGTATTTTGCCCTTTTTCCTTGCAAATTTCTTCCTTTAATTGCATCATTCAGGGTTCCATTTTGAGTTATTTTAACACCCTAGTAGTTGCATTCTTGGCAGTATTGTATTTCATGTCCATCTTCCAGCGCTACGTACTTTTGTGCTCCTCCAATGTACACATGTCGAGTCTTTCTGATATTAATTTCCAGACCCCAATTTTTGGATTCTTCAATTAGCTTACGTGCCATTTTTGACTCGTATCCAACACGGTACGAGTCAAAAATGTCGCTATGCAGAAAATGCAACAAAGTACAATTAATTAAATAATAAACCGAAAGTGCTCAACCTCCTTGAACATGGCACTCTCATTTTTAAGTCCGTGCCATATATACCAGGTTTCACGATTGATCTAATTGTCTCCTACATTTCACCGCACAATACCATCTCCTCGAGCGCTCCAGACACACGGGGGATTCCCTTTGATCAAGGATATAACTACGAATATTTCGGGGCACCGGCGTTGCTAGGCTAAGATCCTGCGACCAATTTATACTGGAGCTCCGCGGCTTTAGGAAACATGCAGGAGTACAGAACGGCAGCAATGGAGGATCGTTGCTAAGGTAGTTGGATCGCTAATGTTGAGTCACTAAGTGTAAATTGTAATAGCTTTTCAATTGAGTCGAAGAAACTTCTTGGACCACACTTCACGTAAGTGCATCTACCTATATGTTAAAAATAACCTCACATGTTGTAATATAAATGATGGAAGAATTTTTAAATATATTTGCGGATCAATATGACTTAAGTTTACGGTGTGGAAGTCGAAATTTAAGGTAGTCCGAGCGAGATAGTTCTCTAGTCATAATAGAGACCATATTCGAATTATACGTTTTAATTTCACCAGCTGCAGGACACATCAATTAAATATTGCATTATTAATGTTGCAATAATATAGTTTTATATGACAGAAATGGTAAGTAATTAAATGAAAATATCTCAATGAGTCTTCAACTTGACTCATTTTTTTCGCGCGGTGAGTTTGATACTCCTTCAAAACGGAAGGTTAATTGTAATACCCAAGAACCTATTGCGGCGACAATATGATTAATTTTCAAAAATAGTTCAGAAAACATACAAATACACGCTGATCGTTTTTTTAAGACATAAGTGTAAGAAATTCCTCATTTTGTAAATAATGTCACCCTGGAATGCATACACGTACCATTTCCCGTGCAAATGTGCCGGTATTTTTTGGAAAATAACTCCGAAAGTAATGTGGTAAATGGTTGAATTTTTGGTGTCATTAGAAGGGTGAGATATTTTTTATTGAAATGAGACCAAATTCGTTGATTTCTAGGTAAAATGATTTTTCGCTCAAACTACCTGAAGCGAAAATCGTACGTAAATTCGAGTGTTTTGCTCAGTATGAAACCTTGATATTAGTAAGCTTCCATCATATTAATATGAAACGTCTTTCTTCGCGTTTAGCCGAAAATCTATACATATACCATCGAATTATATCGAAATATATGACGTGTGTCACAAGGCTGCATGATAAAATAACATTAAATTACGGAGAAATCAAATCAATAACGCATTTTCGGCTTTTGTCTAAAAATGCATATAAGATATTACTAATTACCTCTAAGCGGAACCACCAAGATACCCTCTATTCAGAGACAGGAAACTGGCCATGTTGGATGGCCCGCTCTGGGTGTTAATTTAATAAAATTGTTAATTAACCACCTAGATATTTGATTAATAAATCATTAACTTTATTACTTTATCATATTATAGTTCATTTAATATTTAATAAATATTAACACTCGTATAAAAGTAGAGGTTACGTTGTTACTAAGCAACGTTTACAAACATTTGTGCCGCACTTGGTTCCAAATTCGCGATTCTCAATGGTTCCGCCTGAATCCGTGTTCCGCCATTCAGCAGTTGAACCGAGGTTTCCAGTCTCTGGTTTAGGGTCACTAGAACCACCCTTAAGGTCAAAATTTACATTTATACATCGTCATTATCGGAACAATGTCGTCGAATCGCATCGGATAAAACGGACCAGTCCCAAAAAGGAGGTACATGAAAAATCACGAGAAACTTCATTTTTCACACCTTTCCGTTTCCACATATTATACGTACTTTATTGGATAACACCCATCTTGCCCAAGTACGGTGGGAGGGGAGAAGTCAGTCCCTCGACCAACGCGAGACCACCTCATTTTTCGCATTTTGGCAAGACCACCTCATCGCATTTTGGCGATGTGAACCGACCGCTCACCAAACTAGGGAGGGAGGAATGAAGTTAGGAGAGAGAGAGAGAGAGAGAGAGAGAGAGAGAGAGATGGAGAGGAAAGATTAAAATATGGGAATGGGTGGAGTGAATGAGAAACCAGAGGCCAACGGGGAGAGGAAAATAGAATGGAAGGCGGGAGGGAGACGGGCTTTAAGCAAATGTTCGAGAATCGAAAGCGGGAAATGGTACTTCTCGAAAATGATTTGTAAATGAATTCACTTTGTAATATTCCACAATGGTTTTTATTATTCCGCACATTTGTGCATTGCGGGTGACTCCGTAAAAGTGAAACTCCGTGGCTAGTCCCGGATAGCTTAAAATTTGTCAAATAAGAGTGAACACCTCTCTGCGTTCAAAGTTCGATCTTTCCTCGTGGGCAGTGGCGCTAAGCGCTCAGTGCGACTGGTTGTTACATTGTATGTCCGGCAGTCGAGAACATCTAGTCCCGTAAAGGTCATAAAAATCCACAGGGAAAGAGGACGCCTCGGTAGCTTTCGTAGTCGGACGTGTTTCTACCGAGCTCTTGTTTAACGGGAACGCGAAAGCTCGACCGGCGAGCGAGACCTCGTTCGCCGGCACTCCTTCGGCTTCGGCCCCCGCTCAGGCGCCCAGTCCCAACCATGGCGACTGAACGACGAAGCACCCTTCTTCTCACGACGGAGGAAAAGGACGATTTTCCCTCACCACTGGAGGTCTACATTTTCTTAACGGAAACGCTGGGCCTCGTGGATGAAGATATCTACGGAATCCAATTTGGTTTTAACAGAAGAATGGTTTTTGTGAAACTACATACCGAAGAAAGAATGCAGATAATCATGGAAGATGGACCGAGAAGTCTGCCCTTTCCATCAAGAGGAAACGAGAGAACAAAGTGCTCCATCGAGGGCGCAGCCGGAACACCTGTCCAAGTAAAAATCATTGGTCTCCCCTTCGAGATTGGATTGATGGAGATATCGCAGGAATTATCCCATTTTGGAAAGGTTCAAAGAATTTGGGGGAGTACATGCGGAAGCCACCGCATGCAAAGGTTCTACACAGGTACGAGATTAGCCCGCATGGTGATAGACAGCAACATACCTTCTTTTATTAAGGTTTGCGGACAACGTGCTCTCATAATATACGAGGGGCAGAAGCGTACGTGCGCAAGATGCGGTCAAGTCGGCCACGAGAGAAAAAACTGCCCACGGAACACCAACGGAAGAAGTTACGCAGAGGCAATGGCTGCCCCCCTCTCCTCTGCACAGCTCCTGGATGAAAGGTCCTTGGAAGAGGCAGCACGAGGCCTTATCGCGCTTGAGACCGCACCGAGAGACGAATTTCCAGCCTTACCCACGAGGCCCCATTGGACCAGACAGTCCGAATCGGACCATGGATCCCCGGATCGGAAGCGACAAGCGCGTGAGGCTCGCTCGGCGTTGCAGGACGCCCCCGAGACCTCGACACCCCCTCCTGCAGCTGTGGCCGACATTCCCCCCCCCCCCCCACACTTCGACACCCCCTCCCGCCGCAGTCGACTGCTCCCCTGCCTCTCCCAAGCCGGTAACGCAGCGCGAACGGGAAGAAGACGCCATGACGGAAAATAGTGGCGTAATTGTGGCCTCCGAACTCCCCCAAGTCACGATCATCAGCGAGGACCTATTCCGGACAATGGAGGAGAAGACCGCTAGCCAGCCTGCGGCATCACAGGACATTGATACCCTGACTCTCACACCTGAGGATTCGGAAATCAACATTTCCGTTTCACTCTCCCCAATCAGGGACAACCCGACCATAGAATCCCTTTCTCTTCCAATACTACCTCCGACACCCTACTCCTTGTCCCCTACGCCTGAGGACATGTCCACTGAGCACCAACATGCGAACTCTGACTCCTCCCTGTTTTGCCCACCCGAGTCGAGACCAAGCGTCACCAGAAACCGTTTCTTCATCCCTGTCTCCGAGACGACGTCGGAGACGAGTGCGGATGAGGAGACCTTGGATGGGGCGCAGTTTAGACAAGAGACATCAGCACCGAAGAGCCCCAGGCGACCCGGGAAACGGCGAGGGGAAGCAGGCCGTCGGAAACCACGGCGCCAGGGCGACACAAGTGGGAAAAACAAAGAGAGTAAGTAACACCCCGCCTCACAACCACCATGCGCAGTCTGACTTTAAATATTGCCAGGATTTCAAACCCGATCAAAGTAAAACTCCTCTCGTCCTTTATCCAAAATTTGAAGCCTGATATCGTCTTGCTACAGGAGACGACTTTTGATTTTGTCTGGCCGGACCCAAACTTTCAGATATTTTCTAATAACCTAGGGACTAACCTAGGTGTTGTCACACTTGTCCACAATAATATCTCCTGTCACCACATCCGGCGTCACCCCTCAGGACGTATTTTATCACTCGTTGCCGCAGGAACCCATTTTATCAATGTTTATGCCCCATCCGGGGAAGGAAATAGACATGCACGTGACCGTTTTTTCGAAGACGATCTTCTGTCATACTCAACAACCTTCACTGGGAAGGCTGTAATGGGGGGAGATTTCAATTCGATATACAGACGCGAAGACTCGGACACGAACCGCGAAAAAATCACTTACCGGCCGAGCCGCTCTCTCGCGCGGCTCATCCAAAGCACGCGTGCCTCTGACGCCTCTCTCCTTCCCGACGCCCGCCCCGCCCCTTTCACGAGAGCAGGACGCAAGTCTCGCACTCGAATTGACTATTTCTTCCTTTCCTCTTCCATCAAACCCCTATTCATTTCTATCCAAACTCTACCTGTAAGCACCTCGGATCACTGCGCTCTAGTGCTCGACCTTAACCTCACTGATACGCCTTGCACTGCCCGGCATCCCCCCTCTCCATATTGGAGAATGGATGTAGGCATCCTTGGGGAAGAAAACATTCGATTAGCCATTGGAGATCGAATCACAGGCCTAATATCCTCCATCCGCCCCATGACAGACATCACGAATTGGTGGGAAAAGGTCTTCAAACCTAAAATAGCGAGTTACATAAAGAAACTACAGAGGCAAAGGTCGAAGGAGATCAATTTCACACTCTTTTTTTATAGAAGTGCATTGAATGACCTGATGCAAACACCAGAAAAACATGCTACCTTTCAAAAACTTGCTACGTCATTGAAAACTGCTATTTTTAATTTAGAACTAAGAAAATATGCCCCACGGTGCTGGCAGCGGGAATTAAACCCCGACACATGGGGTCCCCTTACACTTGCTGACCTCCAACGCACTGTAAGATTACAACAAACCCAGACACACTCGCCTCGCCTCTCAAACAACAAAGATGGCCTTCTCCGGGAAGCCACCGCACACCTCACGAACACCTTCCAACGCTACCCCCCTTGGAGTGAAGCCGACATGCCCCCTTTGCCAAATCTTCCAACCCTCCCGCTCGAAGCGCAAGACACACTCACCGGCGGCATCGCTGAGGAGGAGCTCGATGCCGTAATAAAATCGCTACCAAAAGGAAAAGCCCCAGGTATGGATGGACTACCCTTTGAATTCTATGTAACTTTTTGGAATATACTAGGGAAAACATTAAAAAATGTTCTCAATCAGTCATTGACTGATAGAACTTTGACTCCGAGCCAAAGATGCGCCGTCATTAGCCTCCTTCCAAAGTCAGGGCGCCCAAAATCATTCCTCGACTACAGGCCGATAGCGCTCCACAACAGCGACTATAAAATATTGGCGCATGTGCTTAAAAACCGCATGATCGAAGTTACGGACCTTGTTTTGTCTCCGTTACAATTTGCTATCTCAAGGCAACGAAACATAATAGATGCCACCTTACTCATCCGAGACATAATTCTATCCGCATCCGAAATGGAAAAAGACCCTTGCTCCATACTTGCTGTAGACCTCAAGAAGGCCTTTGATTTTGTTCGCGTTCCATATATTATTGAAATTATGAAACGCGTGCTCTTTCCTAATAAATTCATTGGGTTCATCAGCACCCTATATTCAAACGTGAATGCCAGAATTAAAATAAACAATGCCCTCACCCCGGTCGTTGAAATAAGGAATTCCGTGAGACAGGGTTGTCCGCTATCTATGCTATTATTCGCCATTGCGATGGACCCGGTTATTCGCACACTAGAAGCAGCGAACATTGGCATCACGTGTGGAGGTTTTCGTCATACAGCTATTCTATATGCTGATGACATCAGCATATTTGTAAATTCGGACGAGCAGCTGGTGACTGCAAAAGAGATTATTCAAAGATATCAATCCGGCGGGTTAATCATCAATGAGAAAAAATCAAAATTCCTCCATATCAGCGGGCCACGACCAGTATTGCCAGCACCCTGGGCGGAGGTGTCTCCATTTGTGAAGATATTAGGCCTATGGTGGGGCGCTAATCCAGAAGATATGCTTACTCGAAACTGGGAAGTGGTGGAGCGGGCCGTGCGTCAAGGAGTGGGGATGTACACACTCAGCTCGCTGCCTCTCACGGGCCGTGTCCGCGCAGTTGAGCAGGTGATAACGCCCAAGATATGGTATACGGCTCACGTTTGGCCCCTCCCTAACAAGACTCATGCCATCATAGTAAAATCTACGAACGCTATGATTTGGTATAAACATATGCGGAAGGTCTCCCGCTCGCAGCTCTACGGTCCGTTTGATCGCGGAGGGCTAAAATTGACGGACGTAGCGTTAAAATGCGATATACTGCTAGCGAAAACACACGTACGAATTCTCGCGGGATCGGACAATCCGAGGAAAACCTTAATGAAAAATGCATGGGCAAAAGCTGATAATCTCATTACTTTCCGAAAAGCCTCTACAAACATTAAAAAGTTAGTTGAAATTCTTCGTGCGGGGGAATCATTTACTACGAAAATTATTTACGAGAGAGCACTGGGAATTAAATACCCGCACTTTACTCGTCCACCGTCTAATTCGTGGCGGAATTGGGCTGATAGTGGGAAAGATGCTAGACTCATTAGTACGATGTACTGCGTGATAGCCGACCTGTTGCCTATAAGACAACACCTCCACCGTATGCGTCTTGCCGCATCCCCAAACTGCCCTTTTTGTGGGCAAGAGGACACCAACAGCCATCATATTCTTGGCTGCAATGAACCCCCTATGGAATGGCTAGTCTTAAGGAGGATCCTCAGAACTTGGGACACTTTCGGTGCCGGTCCAGATAGTGACGATAGGCTTATTTCCCTAAATTTTCGACTTTTCCCTTCCTATAAAAACAAAATCCTCTCCACATTGATATCCAAATTTGTTTATCTAAGACTGCATGGTGGGGATGTGGGCGGGGGTCTCTCAATGCTGCTCAGCAACCTTCCCCTCCGCGACGCTCCACCGTCTACACGACCCTGGCTCCTAAGGCTCTTGAAGGCGAGGGAGTGAGTGAAGTGACTGGACGTCGCCCTGATTGCTCGACGTACTCTTGATGTGGGAGCACACCAGGGCAGTGACAGCTGTATGCAGAGAGGACCTTGAGCTATAGACTACCGAAAGGCAACAGCACTCTTCAAAATGTTCTAATTGTTCTAACGTTTCTTTTTTTTTAATGGTTTTTTTTTGTCTTTAAAAATATCCAAATGAACTTTGAAATAACTCTGTACATCCATCTTGAAAATAAATGCAATTTAATCGTAGCTTAACTGGCTAAAGCACTCGGCCGAAAATCGAGGGATCCGGGTTCGAATCCCGGTCAAGGCGGAAATTTTCTCTGTGGAAATTCGCACATTTGTGCATTGCGGGTGGCTCCGTAAAAGTGAAACTCCGTGGCTAGTCCCTTAAAATTTGCTTAGCTTAGCTTAAAATTTGTCATTATTAAGGTGATATTGGTAATGACTTAACTTGAGTCGAAACCAAGGTCGGAATAATAAAAACCATTGTGGAATATTACAAAGTGAATTTATTTACAAATCATCGCAATCGCTTGAGTCAAAACCAAGCCTGAGAATTTATTATATATTTCCCTAAAAGTTTCGAAAACTCCCGGAATCATCTTTCATTGATTAAGAGGATTGTAGACCTCTACCAAAAACGTCCTATTAGCTCCGGCTTCTCTCGCAGCCTCGGAGAGGTATTCTTTGCCTTCTCCATTCCACGCCCCGAACAAAAACACAATGATGGCACACTGGAAAATGCTTCACAGGAGTTCGGCATAATGTTCACAGTGACGACTAAATAAACAATTTTCCACATTTTTGACGATCCTACCGAGAAATTAAGGATTCTCATTTACAATAAGTGCAATGATTTTAAGATATCCACATCATAAGCTTCATGGCGATCACCTGATTCTCGACAAATCAGCGTATCTTCCGAGGTCAAAATACTTTCTTTGAAAGAAACAAGCGGAAAATTGTGACACTTACTTTTAAATGTTAATCCTTATTCCACAGACCTGCAAAAACTGATTTGTGGTATTGGATATGGTTGGAGAGGAGAGGAAGCTAGTGGCGGAGGTTCAGAATAGGAAGAAGAGATGGATGGAGAACGTACTGAAATGAAAGGACATGTTGAAGAGGGCAGTAGAGAGAAGAAAACTGGGGAAGCGTGGAAGAGGACCGAAGATGATAGAAATAGAGGACGAAATAAGAAGAGGAAGACGATACGAGAACTTTGAGAGGGACCTAATAGCTGATCACGTTTAGGAGTGCAAATGAAAAGATATTCCAGAAATTAGGAGGTTAACATATGAACGGTCCAAAAACCCACCTATAAGCGGGTATAATAATCGAACGAAAGAAAGAATCTATGAAAAAGACGCCTACGCTTTGAAATTAGTATTACATTTTGCCAACAATAATTCAGTAAGTGAAAAGTTACAACGCTTTTCTCTCTCACTTCAGCTTGTACGGTATTTTGTAATGTAAATGCAGACGACAGAAAAATATTTTGAGTGACAAGAAAATTACGGAAGCTAAAATTGAATTGAAATTATTTAATCACAAAAAAGAAACTTTCCCGACTATACCGCCAACATTAACAGGGGTATGAGAACAAGAACTAGTAAAAATTTTCGGTAATGAGTTGGAAAGAGCAGCTGGGCAGCTGTATGTATATAATTGGAGCACCCTCGGCACCTATTAGTTGTGCGCCCCTCGTCGCCACCCTTTGCCCATTACGGATGTAAAATCCTCGGATGAGGAAGTCAAAGAGAGATGCTACTTTGCCCTGGTTAGGCCATACCTCGAATACGCTGCGATACGCTTGGTCATAAATATTTAACCTTAAACTTTAATAAAATATAAAGAAAAGCTGCACGCTTCGTTAAAAACTGCTACAAGAGAACATACTAAAAGTCTTACGACTTTTCGAGGGAATAAGGTGGGAACCCTAGGGACGCGGAGGCTACATCTAGGCATAGCTTGCTTGAGAAATTCAGAACTGGTGTGTTTCAGAGCGACAGAGAGAAAATTATCATGGCGCCTGACCACATCTCTAGGTCTGACAGAAACGATAAAATAAAAGAGATACATTGCATAACAGATAGGAACAAAAACTCGTTTTTTTCCGGCTAACAATAAGCAACCGCAATAAAAACTGAGCTCCACTAAATACATTCCCATTATACACGTCAAAATTTCACCTCCAAAAACCTTATCCCTACCATCTTACACGACTGGTGTCCTAACACCTTCTGCCGCACCCCCGTTTGGCGGTTCGCAGGTTAGTATGTAGATGCAGATTACTCTTCCACTCGTCTGCCTTCTCCTCCTTCCTTTAATCCAGCGCTCACAAGCTTTGAAACGGAACTCGGATAACTCAGGTAATTTGCCACCTCGGGGCATGAATTTCCAATTCAGAGGAGCCTTATCCGGTGCTTCAAACTGGTCGTGGTGGAATGCCCATACGTGGAAGAGTGTTTGGACTACAGTAAGGCCTATCCCATTTATTCCTTGCGGAGGGAGCCCAGGTAAATATGGGTAGTGTACCAGATGTACAATCCTAATGGCTCTGGGATTTTTTTTCATGAAACGAATATTGAATAACTAACGAATATTTTTCGGGTAACACCGATGGATATTTGTTTACGCATATATAGAAATTTAACTCCACGTTTAAATAAAGATACCCTTCACGATACGGGCAGGGCGATAAAAAATGTATGAAGTGCCACAGAAAAATTATTTCTCGCTGTAATATCTACGTGTTCCATGTTTAAATGAATATTGGTTTTATTTTGATGGCAGCAAAATTATAATAAACAACTTCATATGAAATGCTTGGAATTCATGTAAATATAATTTTAAATGAAAACTCTAACTCATTAACCAGTTTTCTGCCATCTTATTATAGAAAAATATAAAAAACGGCAAAAGCAGGATCTTCTCTGGGTTGCCTATATTCCATTGCAATGTATGTAAATTAGTTTGATATGATTACGTTCATTGGAGTGGAATAAAGATATTATTATTAACCGAACCGGTAATGAATTTTGTCCAGTCTTTAATCGGCGGATGGAAAGCAGTCAATGGAATAAGCTATGTTCAATACCTAATATAAAAGGAAATGCGGAGTTTTATTCTGATTTTCATTCAATTACGGAAAAAAATAATTCACAGTTAATATTCAATTTTACATTAAATTAACTCAATGAAAAAGATACCATATTTGAAACTTGATTATGACATGAAACAGTTAAACCCGGACACGTGCGTATAAAACGATAATTGATCAAAACTCACGAGGATTTGTTCGTTCATTAGCTTATCTCTTCATGGGGAAGAATCTCACAAATTTAAGTCTGGCGCACATAATAGTTCACTTAGAATTTAGAATTCCACCCATCTGATTTGATTCTATCAATTCAAATGTGCATCTCGGTTTCTCGGTTTAACGATGGATGTTTTTAGGTTTTTCAAGTCAATAGATTATCGCCAGTCAAATCCATCATTTCCCGGTGGTCAAATTACATTAATCGAAGTTAGAAATAAAACTTTCTCAAATTTCCCAGTCATTAATTGTTCGCTCAATCCTAAGATGGGTAGGACCTATGCTTCCGACCCATGGGAAGCCAATCTCCAGCATGAACACTGTTCCCTCGTTCGTAGTCCTAGCGTCTTCGAACACAGTACTTCCCCTTTCATAATGAACGCTTTCTTAGCTTCGGCTATTATTCAACACTTGACGAATTACGCATCTCCTTCTCTCACGCGATATCACTTCCGAAGTAAGTGAAGGAATCCACTTGCTCAATTTTTTTTCATCTAAACGTGACTGGTGCATTTAGCTTTTCTCTTCCGCATTGTATGATTTTCGTCTTCTTCTTTTTCGCTTTCACATTAAATTCAAGTAGAACTTTGCCTGTAGTGTTCAATGCTCTTTTAGATCATCCCGATTCCCCGGTATGATGCGATAACATCTACAAATGAATCTCTTCTATTTAAAACTATTTCAACCAGGAGATCACCATTATAATAATATTTATAGTCTAACAAAAATAAGTAGTTTCGCCACTGTCTCCAGACAACCACTACACACTAAGGTGAATTCCTACCCCTAAACTTTCCATCTGAAACACTCTTTCTCCCCCAGATTTTTCAATTTTTCAATCATTCCTCACGACTCATGAGTATCATATCTGCCGTACACTTTTATGTTGATTGTAGTTAAGTTTCTAAAGAATGAAAAATGCTAGTTGAGCCGTATCCGATCTTGTTCTCAGGCCAGAAAATTCACCCACAAACAGTCATTATCCCTTTACAAGCATTTTTTTCTGCCAAATATTTTTTGTCTCCCTAAGATTAACCTTCTTTTAATAAATATCTATATCGAAGTGCTCCTTCTATTATAAATATATTCCTAAGACAGCATTAAACTTTTTTTTCAATGCCTACTCCGATTGGGAACGGCGTGATGGGTACGTACAAACGTATTACGCCTAAATACCCTTTTCCTGGCTGGTGAAACATTTTTCGAAGAGAGACTCTCGAAACCGTGAAATACTAAAAAGAAAAAGAGAAAATCATTCGCGATTCACAAGGTTTAAAAAAAACCTATTAAGTGGTCCAAAAATTTGGCAATCGCCCACTGAAACCATCAGAACGACCGCTAGAACCCCATCAATGGAGGCGCGCAGCCTACCGTAATACCTGATTGGAATTTGGAATCCGACCGATTTCCGAAGTGGAATGTAAAACGAAGCTGGCGAACTTTGTTTGACCGAACGATCGCGCGTGGGGCAATCGATGGCGCTAATGAGGGGGAAGGAGATTACTTCGAAAGTGCCGAGTCTGCGTGGATCCTTGGAGATTCCACTGCGGGGCAACATGGAATCCGGAGTGCCAGAGGACAAAAGGACGACTTCTGGATCCAGTGGAGTCCTCGATTTCGAATAGCGGGTGAAAAGAAAGAGAGTATTCTCACGTCCTTAAGCTGGTTCCGCCGAAAAATGACTTGAAAGACACTTCACCCGCTCATCGAAAAACCTATACTTTGGTAGATACAAACTTTCTCTACCGCTATTTTTCCAAGAATTGGAAATGGCATGGTGCTAATAAATAGAATACGGAAATATTTTAAGAAATATAAGGAAGGAGGAATAAATACGGAAAAATTTTAAGAAAATAATTCTCCAACAAAATAGGAAGTTAATAAAATGAAGGAACCCCGCCCAACACATTTTCTGACTGGAGTTATATTAATGAAATATTTTAATGAATATATCAATGCAATGGAAATTGCGCTGCAGCTGGTTCCTACGGCGAAATAAATCTGTTTTTAAATATTCGTGGAATTACATGCATATTTATATAATACATAATATGTGATTGCAACAGATTGCAATTAATTTTGTTTTTTCTTGGACGCCATCATTCAACTTTACCGAAATGTTTGTGGATTAAGTGTTAGCATCTCATTTGCACTATAACCTCAGCAATATAAAGCTTAGAAATTTGGCAAGCGTTTGGATTTCAGCTAACAGTAAGCTATAATGAAAAAAATACAAGCGTTTTCTGAAAAAGGCCTCTTTTTTTCAAGCAAGCACTTTATTGGTGTAATAATTATGTTTCTTTAAAAACACAAGCTAAGTGGTGATAATTAGAGATTTTTGACTCTCAGTGATGGTAATACTCCATCGACGATTTCCAAACTGACTGCACTCAGCTAATTTCACTCATCCTCTAAATATCACTCTCGTATTTACAAAATTACAAGTTCCGTAGGATGGTTGGCTCTCTTCCGGTTTTTCCCGTGAGTGGGTCTATTCACCCCGCACCCTTCTCGGTGAGATTAGCTAGCTAAACAACATAAATAGAGCTCATGGATCCGCGAAGGAAATCAGAAGATAACGATTTCAGAATACTGCATACAACTTCAGAGTAAAAACTGCCATTGGTAATATTATATACGTTTACTTACCTGTATAAACAAGATTTCCACACTGTTGTAATTGAATTTATACAAAAAAGTTTTTCAATCTTATATACGAAGAGTTCATAATCGCAAATTAACTCTCGCACAATCCTGGGTGCCTAAACAAATACTTCTGATTCGTTCATATAACATGTCCCTTGAGTATTCCATTTTTTGTACTATTAGTTGCAAGGTTGCACCAAAAAAATGAGTTTGGAGTTACATGGGCCTATCTTAGGATGGTTACCTTTGGCACTAGGACATGGTTCAACCACAGGTTAGTTATTTAATTTTAAGCAGAAATTTAATACTGGAGTACACAAATTAAAACGCGCTTGGCAAGTTATGCGGGACTCTTTGGACAGAAAATTTCCCGACGCATTGCACTTCTACAACCTTTATCCACAAAGAAATCATCGAAAACTACGCTTTAATTTCAATACAAAGCTACCGTTAAGTTCGTAAATTAAAAGCGAGCTTCCGTTGAAATTTTCTATATTGATTCCATTTCATTCCAATTCCATACCTAGAATGTTAAAGAGGAATGTATCTTCAACCACAATTTCACAGGACCGCAAACTGCATAATTTGAATGCCCATAAAATGGTCTGATCGAGAAATTACTTCACATCAGAATCGATGAATTTTGCCACCTCATGAAGGAAAAGTTTTCAACTTTGCAATTTCAAAACAATGTCATGCACTTACCATTTCATTTCATATTTCCCAATGTATACGAGCCATTTTACGTTGCAAATGGCTTGGAGAAGCACTCCAGAGAGACTTGATTTAACAACTGAGAAATTTCCGAAGCACATTCCTTGTCAGTAATCTAACAGGGATCGGTTTGAGAAATTATGAAATGGTACCCACTGTTGAATTCTGCGGAATAAACTATGCTACAATACTTCATTATTTTTCAAAATTATTCAATAACTAGGTACAGTACATTTTACAGAATCGACATATAATCTTTGGTTAAAACATAATATTTAGCATACAGAGGGAAAGAGTCAATTTGAAATTTTATAGATGCCTATTCAATCAATTACCTAGTATTTCATAAATTACGAACTAAGTTTCGCGACAATAACGTCACAATTATTGCTCCATGCTTCTCACAGATGCTTAAATGCATATATAAATATGAATATGGGGTAATAAGATACAAATGACAAGAAAAATCTCGACAAAGCTACCTACCAAGTGGATAACACGCTTATTGGAATAAGAAAACCTAAAACGATTCCGTTGCTCATTTTTGTGCTTGAGGCTTAAGGTCTTTATCGGTCTTTATGGACTATAGCATCCCATTTGCATACTGGAGGATGCAAAATTTTCTCTCATACGAGTTCTAACGTGTTAATAAGAGTTTTTTTGGTTATTATTTTCGTGAATACACCTTCACTCTCCCACCACACGTACGAAGCACTTTGAAAATGCTTGCAACTCAAATGGCAAACCAGGGGCACGATAATACATGCAATATGCACTTGATGTTTACACTTTACGACGACCTAGCTAAAAGATGATAGTCTCTCTTACCTGCAGAAGTCACGGAGCCTCTGTCCCACCCAAACAACATGCCTTCAAAGTACACAGAATCCCGCTAAACCTTTGGTGGTTATCGAGGAGATTACGTGATGCCTCGCATGGAACCAGCTGAGTCTCTAAATGTGCTCCACGGTGCTTAATATTTCCCTCCTACCTAAGCTTTACACAACCATTGATCCCCCAGTACAAGGGCGACTACATCCACCGCAAGAGTAGTCCATCTGTCTGATAGCTACCGTCACTGTCTAGGTAACTATGTGCACTGCCAGAACCGGTACGCGCTTGACGACGACATTCATATATCGCTTCCGTTACCGCGGGTCTATCTACTTCCACCTCCACGGCCAATGTCACGCAACCCATACTAAATTCCCCTCCGCTCTTCTCATAACTCTCTCCCTTGACGCATTCCCAAGCACACGGTTCGCCCGGCCTTTCTTCCGACAGCTCATCGAACGGAATTTTTCACGGGAGGAACATGAACGTGCAGGTCGGCCTTGCCCCGTTTCATCCGCGATGACCCCTAGACTCGGCCCGACGAATGCACCCCACAAGTATTCTACGGAAGAGGTATAGCGGCGGTAAAACACGGTGGCGGTTGCGCAGAATGCCCCATTCAGAGGATGAGCTCCCTGCCGACGAACAGTCTCCACGCGAAGGAGTAGGTTGGTCTCCCTGTTTAATTATCAAGGCTTCGAGGTATAAAACATTCATTGCCAGCATCAAAATGTTCATTCTGTAATTCACATCAAATTCTTAACTCAATATGTGGCTTTAGTTGTTAATTTAGATGCGCTTCTCCACTGAGTAGTAAACACTACACGGTACTCGATCTATTTCTTCTTCCGAGATTCTTCAGCCACACCGTTGTTATTCTGAAAACGCTTCTCCTCCTATCTTGGAGGCGTCTCGGAGGTCAAAAATGTGTGCCCAGTATTATTGGCCGGATTATATAGTCGATTCGGTCGCTTTTGATCGGCTGCTCGTTTTGTTTGTTCGTGACCACAAAAACTTTTGGCGCCATTTTTCATTTTGTCCCTGTTTCAATCCACGTCCGGACTCTTCCAAGTCGTCGCCAGGTTGCATCCGTCATCTCTGTTTAGGTTATCGGGATATTTTGCACTTTCGATAGCTTCCCGCAGCCAACGTAGTAAGTATCCACTTTCCCTGAACAGGACTTCGGTTTATATATAGAGCAAGTACCCATTCGCCGCAGAAACCTTAGAGACTCACCAGCGTATTTTGATCCAGCTTCGCTAGGATAGTGATCATTGTCGTGAAACGCACAGATGACACTTTCCCCCTTTCCGAATTAAATGCAGTTATTTTGGCAACATTGCCTACCATGCACTGTTCTCTTCCATCTTCTCCCGACCAGCCACTTCAACACGAACCTTCCCCTTCTTGATAAAACGCTTCCAGCAGGCGACTTCCACCATTTCAGCTTACACTTAAGATTCGTTTGAATTTTTTTATTTGCACAATCGGTATTTGAAACAAGACTACGTACGTAAAACCCTTTTTTAAATCTACAAAAAAATTATAAATAGTCGACTTACATCGAAATTGAAATACTGCCGCTAAGTCGCAAGAGAACGTGGTCGTATCTCAACGACAGACTGTATAGTAAACTAAGCTGTTTTGGTATAAATAGAGCCTCACAATAATTAAAAACACCAGAACGAGAGATATAGAACTAAGCTGTTTTGGTATACATAGAGCCTCACAATAATTACAAACACCAGAACGAGAGCCATCCCGTCTCCCAAGGGAAGAAATGCAAAGAAGAGCGAGGAACAGGCTGGCAGTGCGTATAGAACGGGAGAAAACTTACAGTGTACAGAAGGTAAGAGATAGAAGGGGAAAGACTAAATGGAGAATTATTTGTTCTAAAAAAGTTACAACACTTCAGGCACCTTGTCATGCCGTACACGTGAAGATTGTTTAAGACCATCTACATCTAATACTGCAGTCATGTACTCTTCCATCATCTTGAATTGATAGCGCTTGGAGGAGCAAAGTTGTCGAAGAATCTTTGTAATTTACCACAAGAACCGCTGGTTCCGTAGAATTTTAACGAGCGATGTCGTATTTAGGTATGCGCATACCTAAAAACGACATTGCAATCTACCTAAAAATCATGAATATCCAACCCACACCCAAATCGACTGAGGACCACTCCAATCTAAACCTACGAATTCGTCGAACAGTAAAATGTTGAGTAAACAAAGCAGCTTTACCACGAAACGAGATTTGTAAAAAAACGAACCTCAAAACGAGAACCATCCTCTCCAACTACGCGAGGTACATACAGGGCCGGATTTAGACTTGATAAGGCCCTAAGCTATTTGAGATACGTGGCCCTTTATAAGTCCAGATATTGTATGTCAGTGCAAATATGATTTCGGATACCTAGAGGTTTAAACTGATATACAATGAAGAAGTATATAGATAGTGAAATAACAAATCTTTAACTTAAAATCATTTTTATTCATAACAAACTTTAAAATGCTGCAGTATATTTAAGTATATATGACAATTGCTCACTTGGACAATTTTTTTGGGGGCCCCCAAGAAAGTGGGGGCCCTAAGCTAAACCTTGTGTAGCTTATACGTAAATCCTGCACTGGGTACATAGGATGAGATGCAAAGAAGAGGGCTGAACAGGCTGGCAGCAAGGGGAGAGCAGGAAACTTGCACGGGATAAGAGTTAAGAGATGAGACGGTGAACGAGGAGAGAAGAGCTCATGCAATCGCCGGATAATGGGACGAGGGAGAATCTGTAGTTCCCACGCTGAGAGGTGGAGCAAATAAAACACCGGCCGACCGACAGACCAAACCCCCCGCCGAGAGAGCAAAGCGCAAGGCCGAGCAATGAAGACCAGTTTCCGCCGCCACCGCTGCATCCTCTCTCTCACTCTTGCCCCCTCTCTCCCCCTCCCCCCCCCCCACCCCACGATCCCTCCTCTCGAACGAGCCCTCCGCCTCGTGACGGAGAGAGAGGAATGGACCGAGCCGGGACACAAATGTGATATATGGAAAAATGGGGGAGAGGAAGACGCAGACAGTGTGAGCAGAGAAATTGGATACACCGGCGAAATAAAAAGGACCCATTCCGAAAAGATGCGAGGCGTGAGAAAAAAAAGGATTGGTTTTCATAAGATAATGAATTTATGACATAATCCGATGGGGAACGAACGGTAGAACTTTGATTCGACAGGATTTCAGATAGAGGTGATCGTGGAAAATGAAGATGGAAATAAAAATTGTATGTGTACGCGCTTCTCTCTGGCGTAAAGAGCGTAAACACTCACGAGTATTCCCACCGCTTGCGTAGGGCAAACAATGCTTTATTATTCAGGGTGTCAACACGCATGTGGGTATTTATAACACAGAGCACTTCTGGATTCTCTTTTTTGAAAGGAATATATTATTATTGTAGTTCATACGTATGTCTCGCTATTATTGTGGCTTAGTGTTTGTGGATCGTTTGGTCGTCTTCCAAAAAAAGCTCGAGGGTTTTAAGGAAGCGTAGAGAGCAGCACAAAAACGATACGCCTTTGTTTTTTGTGAGTCGCGTCGAAGATCGGTAGTAATTTTCCATTTTGCTAAAACTGTTTGAGAAAGAAATACGTTACCTTTCGGTCACATTCGGTGAAAATCAAATGAAGCGTTGTCCACCTTACCCATGTATCCAAATATATGTCATGTCCACCCTAGTACATTACTGAACTAAAATATTTGCCAACATTTTGAGCGATACCGTGAAGCCATTTCCTTGTGTTCCCACGCAAGGTGGAATTCCTGGTAGCAGTTGGCGATGAGGTGTTAATAGCCCGAGGGATTGAAGCATTTCATGACAGCTCTTTCCTTCTGCATTCGACCATTTTTCACGATCAGGCAGTTCACTATAAGTAAATTAACGCCTTCACGAAAGATCGCCTTCGCTGCTCAAGAGCGGCTTTTAGTTTTCCTGTTCTCTCTTCACCGTATAGGTAATATTTTACTATTAATCTTGCGAATCGGGTTGGTGTTGTGGAAAAAATTTATTAACAGTATTCTGATCTCTACTTGTGCGCTAAGTTGAAGTGCCTTATATGGCAGGACTCTCTCCATTATAAGTGGGATATTGAGGTGTGGACTCTTTAAAGTCGTTCGTTACGACTAGGGACCTTTTTTATGGTCATTTTAGAAGGCAACTCTGCCTTCTAAAAGGCAGAGTCGCCTTCTAAATTGTTGTAAATATTGTCCCAGGACAGAATGTCCCATGGAACAATACATTTGTATTCTATTCTGTCAGAAACAACTTTGTGGTCTTACGCATTCGCAGCCATCGCCCAACCGATGCCCTCCTTTCCTCCACTTCGAATGAAACTCGCCCATAACAATATGATCGCGTCCCCCAGGCGGGACGGACGGCCTGGGAAGCGTAGGAGATGTGGTCCCTGAAATATCAGCGGCGATGGTTTGCTTCTAACGGCGGGCGGCGACCGTTCAAATGGCCGCACGGCTCGCGGGTGGCTATTTGTACTCACGCGCGGAAGGAAGTGGAGTGACACAGTTTATGGCGAGATGGGAGCCGGGAGATAATAGAGGGAAAAAAAAGATGGGCTCTCCTCCCGCCCCCTCCCACGCGACACTCTTCTCCTGACGGATAATCGAACCCGTTCGGTCAAGGTTAGAGGGGCTCAGAGAACAAACGACCGTCAGACCAAACCCCGCCAACGCCGCGACGGCCGCCGCCGTCACCGATCTACGGCGATTCTCGGTGTTCACCGCGGGGAAGAGTGGGAAGGGGAGGACGAACGGAGGTGGCTCTGCACGTAAGCCCAGTTAACGAATTACGACAGCGTATTCCCTCCTCCGCTTTCGTTGGAACGCACATAATTGGAAGTAATGGCGTAAAAGACGAGGAAAATGGGGGGAGGTCATTATTGATTCGACACGATGCACTGAGCGAACACGGGGACCCGGAGCCAGACGCTGAAAATTAATTTTTTTGAATTTTATTTCATGGCTTATTGATCCTAGCACGCTGTGGATGCTTTAGAGCTGAAAGATATCAAGCGCCGATAAATTCATTAGAATTTTTCCTCAACAAAAGTCCTTAGCACGATCTTTATCACCCAGGATTAAATAAAAGAGGAAGTTATACCTTCTTGTGCATGGCGTTGAACATACTCATCACCGAACAACATGCTAAATATATGGAATATTAGAATTGAATCATAAACATTGGACGCCGTGATTTCTTCAGAGCTTAAAGATATCACATGCATTGATCAATGAATTACTATTTTTCTTCAACAAAAGGCTTAGGCACGACACAGGGTTTGAAAAAATAAGAACTCCACCTAGAAAAAATAGTTATGATGTTGGAAAATTCAGGCACTGTCCACATTAACTATGTACCCACGATAGTGAAAAGTAGAATTTAATGACAAAAGGTGGGGAGATTTAATTAATCGATTAACTTAAGGTGACTAAGGTACCATTCAAGGATGATGTTAAACGTTTTATATGGGGTTGGGGGCAGCGCCCTTTGTATTATAACTAGCGTAGAGGCATGTAAGGGGTTTAAGATTATCTAACGAGATTACCTCCCATCAGTGCTGTGCGTGAGATCGTATTGGCACACTGTAACAATCCTCTCTGGATAAATAATTTTAGTTGGTATCAATTCCAATAGCTCGTAGCACTCCTCCTTTACAGTGACCCACAGAGACGTGACATGGCACTCACACAAATCGCCGCAAAGCTCACACAAAAGCATTCTTGTGCTCCTCAATTCCATAGGTATCCGATATCGGGCTTACCATTGTTCACGGGTAAGATAATCTACCCGTCCGCTCCCAATAATATGCGACATCTTGCGTTAGATATGGATCGGAGGTTTGCGAAATTATTTCGCTATCTTAAATGGAACGAGGGGAGCGTTAATGAAGAGCAAAATCGACATTACAAATCTCTACTTAAAAACCATATCGATACATTGACAAGCTAAGTGAATAAATGCATCATGGACGTGGCCACACAAAGGTGAAACAGGAACACTTAACATTGTCAGTTACCGAAACTCAAATAAATTCTAAATGGTCAATAGGAAATTAAACCCTGCCGCAATTGAGACGGGTGATCTATGACGAATGAAAGTATTCAGGAAGTATCCCTGAACGGGTTCAATGAAAGGAAAAGAGACTATCTTCTCAGTAACAGAATAACCAAAAGCATGGAAGCAAGATAAAAAGGATTGAGAAAATAAGAAACGTAAAAATTAAACAAAAAAATTAAAAACTGATGGAGATGTAAAAATTTTAAGCCTAGGTTGTAATTACAGTTGTATTTAACCAATGGTGGAACATTGCGCATCCTTTCATCCCGCCATAAAATTTGCATTCTAAACAATATTGCCCGAATCACTCTAATTAACCACACCGAAACATTTATGACGCCTGGAAGGAACATGAAAATATTTCGACGACAGAATGTCGTAAGTTTAACCGCTATCCTTTTCTCCCCTTCAACAGAACATTGACCATGAACCCATGAGTCGCTCTCTCGACGAGTTGAAATGTAAGTAACACGAATAATAATACCAAGTGCTATCCTCTAAAACAGGGGTGGCCAACTCGCGGCCCGCCTCGAACATTTTTCCAGCCCGCGAGATTCATCACACTTTAATACAATAACTTTAACACAATAATAATAACTCATTGTTTCAATTTTTCACTCAAAAATAATGTCAATAGTGGATCTAAATCTAATATGGGGATATATAATTTTATATGCGGCCCGCGAAGTTATGATGCGTTTCCAAAGTGGCCCGCAAGGTCATTTTGGTTGGCCACTCCTGCTCTAAAATGTCATGCAACCGTAGTACATGCCCGCATAACGTAATAAAACCACTCACTAATTGCACTTAACACATGCTCACTGACAAAATTTAGAGAATCTTACGCATCTAATATGCGCATTTGGTAATCTTAACACTCGAAATTGATTTCACATCATTATCCGCACCACAAGCTGTGACGCTGAATATTGAAACAACATTAGTTCACGCAATCAAACTACCACCTCAAATATTCATGCGTAATAACAATGAACAGGCTTAATCGAAAATTTAATACCCAAGAGGGTCACCTGTATCCGGGCTAAAGAACGACGAATTGTCGCAATGCACAGAGCAATTCAATACTCTCTTCTTCCGAAACTAAAGGAGCGCATGCGCCAGGGGGCACGGACTGACGTCAGAGGATCACGTGCGAAAATAAGATAATGGATTGATCGTCCATTCACCAGCCAGAACAAAAAAGAACGTTAACTACGCTACCGCTATGTTTTCTTTCCTACCAGGTGATGAAAATGACGGGTTCGGAAGACTGATTTATTGACCCCAGAGAGAAAGGTAAATACGAAAGGAAAAAGCAAAATTAAAACGGTGAAATAGAATTGCTACATCGTGTATGGCAAGTGAATGCGGCCAGAGCTTTTTTTTTAAAGGCTAAAACAAGCACAAACAAACCTTTGAAATTTGCTACACATCGCAAATGCAAATAAATGCCAACAATGCCTACAGCATTTTTGCAACTCAATTTGTCGAAGGAAAGATTGAATATTTGACAATAAATTATGGATATCAAATAAAAATTCTAATGTTAAGCTTTCTGCTAGCAACAAGGCGTTGAGGTTGGGGATGGATAGATAGGTATATCCTTTCAGGATTCCTTATTAGGCACAGGAGTTGTGATTTTCTCCCGCTGAGGAAGGGTTCTCACCCGAAAGCTTCCGAGAGCAGTGGACACCGGTGTCGTCATGGATCGCCTTTCTGTGAGTGTCCACTGATATACCTATCTATCCATCCCCAACCTCAACGCCTTGTTGGAAGCTTATATTTCTAAATTTTTTCCTTTTCTTTAATGTGTATATATATATATATATATATACATATATATTTATATATATTATAAAAAAAGGTGTCACAGGCGTGACTGGCAGTTACACATAGAACACAATAAAAGAAAAACTCACAGATATTTTTATATATTCGGCGGACACAACCGCCTTCCTCAGAAATAAGAAGGTACTGACGGGGAAGACGTATTCTTATTTCTGAGGAAGGCGGTTGTGTCCGCCGAATATATAAAAATATCTGTGAGTTTTTCTTTTATTGTGTTCTATGTGTAACTGCCAGTCACGCCTGTGACACCTTTTTTTATAATATCTGTGCACTACACGTGTTTTTCGTCGAGTGGATATATATATATGGATATTATATATATATATATATAAAGAATATTCTATCACTGATGAAGGTGCGGGCGACCCACCGAAAATTTTAAACTCGTGAGTTTCCATTTTATATGTTTTATGTTTAGTGTCACCCTGTGACGAAGTTTTATATATATATATATATATATATATAATCGATTAATCGATATATATATATATATATATATATATATATATATATATATATATATATATATATATATATATATATATATATATAATCGATTAATCGATATATCATATATATATATATCGATTAATGATATTACATGGTCCTTGAAAAATATGAAAAATTTTCGTTTTTATAAATATCCAACATTTCGTCACATATAGGACAGATTTGTTCCACTATCTGCACCAAAACGATTAATACAATGACACATAGGAACTATTCTCGAGTTTCCCAATGGGTTTCGCCTACAGAGCAGTTAGTTTGTACGGTGAGCGGTTTTTGAGTCGAATGCCGAAACGGTAGACGGCACAGAGCCTTCAAAGGAGTAAGAAACCCGAGAACAGTTCCTGCATATCACCTTCCTATTTTCAGCAGAATTAAAAATCATAGCATTGCCACTTTTGGCCGTTTGGATGCAAATAATAATTCAAACGAAGCTCCTCTTAACAGTGCATGTTCTGGGTCAGTGGTCGGCTCACGAGCCACATGCGGCTCTTTGACCCTTGAGTGTGGCTCTTCCACAAAATACCACGTTCGGGGTCACACGTACTTAACTTTATCAATAGATAATATCGTTATTAAGCATGAACTCAAGATATATTCAACGCACCTATAGTTTATCTAAGGCTTAAAACTATAAGTAACATTAATTAAGTTAATTTTAGGGAGCGTTGTGGAGTGAAAGAAAATTAAAGTTGGAAGGGGACGACCTTAGCAAACGTAACTCAGTAAGATTGAGGACGTTTTTAGTAGAGGCCAGCTTAGGAGCACCCTAATTAAGCTAATGACAATTCGCCTACCTATATAGTTTAAGTTTAAAATTTGGCTCTCAAAAGAAATTTCACTCGTACTGTTGATACCTGGCTCTGTTGACTAATGATTTTACCGACCACTGTTCTAGATGAAAGCAGGCACTGTTACTAAAGTAAATCCGAAGGAAGTAACTCACGCGGATTTAGTTATGTGTGATTGCCAGGTTAAAATCATAATCATAAAAACAGTCCCCCATCTCATTATTTGAGAAAGAACCAGATCTCAGGATCAAGACGATGATGTGCGAAGAAATTCATCATTTGCCGTTGAATCCTAAGATAGGTTGACTGCAGCCCCCCATGCTTCCCTATCGAATACTAGTTCCCTTACCTCCTGGTTTCTCTTCTTACGTACTTTCCTCTAAATTTACTAAGAAATTGCGACATGAAAAATCCAATTGAACAAGGGTTCTAACCATGGACCCCTGTCTTGCTGGACTAATATGAATACCACCACCCTAGCTAGCCTTCTTCATTTTCCAGCCATATTTTAAAGAACTTAAGGGAACTGAGTATTACGTTCAATCGGCATATCAAGGATAGCAACGCTGTCTTAGATGGAGGGAGGAGAGTGTTAATGAAGATCCAAAATCTCCATTAAAAACTCTACAGTAAAAACCATATCCCTATATAGTGACAAGCTAAGTGAATAAATGCATCATGGACGTGGCCGCTCAAAGGTTCCATCAAAGCAATCAAGGAAAGCTTTCACCCAGGTAGGTAGAATTAGGTTCCATTAAAGATCCGTGGCACAATAATAATTCAAATATGATCCGTGGTTTGATTCCTAGTTTAGGTTAATTTTCGCTAAGGGGAATTTTGAGTACAAAGTGCCTATGTTTAGATTGTCTGACGTAAGGCAACCTAACGCCTCTCAAGCCTCAAATTTTTACCTCTTTACCTGGTCCTAATCATTCCTATTCGTGCGGAGAGTAGCGTTTTATGGATCGGAAGCATGGACCATCGGAAAAGCTGACCATAAAAGAATAGAAGCCTTCGAAACCTGGTGCTGGACGAGGATGCTGAAGATAAAATGGACGGTCGAATTAAAAATGATGAATTCCTCAGAAGAGTGGAAGAGCAAATGACCATATGGAACACCATACAATAAAGGAGAACCACCTGGATTGGACACACCCAGAGACACAATGGATTTGTGAGGAACATAATTGAAGGTAAAATAGAGGGAAAAGTCCCTAGAGGAAGATCCAATAATTAGCTCATGGACCAGATAAAGAGAAAAATACATAGGAAGAGATACCAGGAGGTAAGGAAACTAGCATTAGATAGGGAAGGGTGGAGGGCTGCAGTCAACCAATCTTAGGATTGAACGACCAATTATGCTGATAATTAGGGTATCGTGAAGGAAAAGCGCAAGCTGTGTTTCGTAGGACCTGCCCTCACGGAAGCCATGCTGACTGCTATTCCTCATACGAGTAGGTTTGAACGACCAGTGATGATTCTTTCTCCAGCCAAGCTCACATTCTACCTCTCTACAAACATAAAAAGTCCCTTTCTTTTCCTTTCTCCAAATGATGGATTAACAGTGCGGCAATGTATTATTCGGGCGAGAGGGACGGGGAGCAGGATTCCGACTCGAGGAGACCGCAAATCATTTGCGATTACGATATCAGTTTTTTGGGAAGGGTAGTTGAAGAATGGGGGGGGGGGAAGGTTCAAAAAGGGGGCGTTTGGAGGGCCAACTGGGGAGAGCGGGATCTCTTCTGGTCCAAGAGTCTTGGGAGGCGGTTTGGAAGGGAGATTTCCCGTGAACAATGAGGTAGATTGGGCGAGAGCGGGGGTTGCGTGGCAACGGACAAAGACCTCTCCTCTCCCCTCCTCTTTTTCCTCGGAGGTCTCTTCTTATCCCACCTCACACCCCTACTCCAAGACCACCGCCGACAATCTGGACCTTTTATAAGCCCCTCAATATCTCTCTTTCTCCTTCCATCCCACCCCTGATTCATCTCTGAAACTCGCACCTTCCTCCGAGAGGAGGCCTCCCAAACAGCTTCCTCTTATCTCTTCGCCCGCTATCCATTCCCCTCCCTCACTCGCGGAGCCCATAACTGCGCAGGCACGAGGAGCCGAGTGCGTGCATGTGTCTTTATACGCCGGAATGAATGCGTTCAAATGGTAACTTTTCCTCTTCCCTCGTTCTCCCCTTCCCCTTACCGCACCCGGCGATTATGCAGCGACGTCCATCGCTGGGAGCTTTAAGGGAATGGACGACTCGACGATCCCCTCGTTTTGATGTCGTTAAAAAAAATAAATGGAAATGAACGAGTGAGCGCGGAGTCAGAAATGTTGAACGCAAAGTTACTCTCTAATACACACTTAAAAACGACGTCGCCCTAAAGTTAACGGAGGTAGTGAATGTTTCCGACGTTTGTTTTCCTTGTTTTCGGCTAAATAAGCCGATCTCCTATTGGATAGATAGCCTTAGGGACTGAGAAAATCTTGAAAGTAAGATAAATTTTAAACTACGGAAAAGATATTACTTACATTCACGTAATAAAAAATATAGGGGACACAAACGAAGAAGAACTTTGATATTATCTAAGATTCCATTTTACTGAGGTCTTAAATGTGCAACTGCACTATCTTCGTACGTATTAGAGAAGAAATGGAAATTAGAAAAAAATGGTCGTTCGATAACTAAAGTCCTCCCTGACCGGGTATGAATGCCGTTTTGTAAGTATATTCCTATCACCTGATAGAGTATACACTCATTCTCCACAAGGTTTGTACAGTACTCAACACTATGGAAGAACAATCTTTCACAACAGTTAAAGCCCTACGTAGGGATTCTTAGAAAGACGGTTATCTTAAACGGGCGTAATGAGTGACACACATATCTGTTTCGTTTGATTGTTCAATTCGTTCCCCACACCTAAAATTACAACTATTTCACAATCAAGCAACGCACTTCATGTTCTTAAGGGCAAAAAAATCATCAAAAACAAGGGATTAAAAAAATAATCATAATGAACGAAAAATTATCGTCGAACGAAGGCATTAACGGAGGGCCTACCTCGAACCGCTCTGGATGACACATATGATGAATGAAGCTCCCTCCTTACCTGAAAAAAATAATGGAAAATTTAGTAAACTCAACAATAAAATTACAACTAAGCAATAAAATTGAAAAGCCATGATTTAATTTGAATACTTGGTAACACAATGGCTAAGCCTTTAAACCCACAACCGTCCTAGATGACCCAAAACCCATCGACTCCCTGGACTACAGCGAAGTTATTAACATTTAATGATGCCATATTCCATTTAAAATAATACATGGGTCAGATAAAACAAAAATGATTCCGAGATGACAAATTCTTCGCGAAATAAAAATCACAAAATAATTTCATATAATCA
Organism: Ceriagrion tenellum; assembly: GCA_963169105.1. Lineage (NCBI taxonomy): Eukaryota > Metazoa > Arthropoda > Insecta > Odonata > Coenagrionidae > Ceriagrion > Ceriagrion tenellum. The sequence continues at coordinate 123,993,305 of OY720634.1, read as the reverse complement.
GTAAAGGCACTAAATCATACATTGCTAATAGTTTAAAAACTTAAGGATTTAAAACAAAAACAGAGAAGCAGAAGAAAGATACCGATTTTGTCTCAATCTAAAAGTAGTAAAAACTGAGGAAAACTGCAAATTACCCTGTAATGGATACTCTATCTCATGGAATGAAAATATAACCTCTCCTGAGTTTCTTCACATAGCTGGTCTGAATGAATAGGGAAAAACTTTTTACATAAGACTCCAAACGCAATTACTTGCTTTAATAATTACGCGGTTGAATCAAATCAAATATTTCACGAAAGTGAGAATTATTCTCCAGCAACAGGGAATAACTACTGAATTTTGACCACCGAGTCTGAACTAAAGGCTATCCCTCTAAACAAAAGAAGTTGCATATCAAGCCCTAGTATTCTTTCAGATAGAATTTGCTGCACATATATGCATCGTAGCTTCCGGCTCTTCATTGGCAAAGGACAGGATTGTACAGGGCAAAAATATGGAAAACATATACGTTTGATGGTCCTTTTAGCGTTCTTTTAAACCGCGCCAAACCCAAGGGTACTTATATTTATTTTATCGGCATCTGCGATTCTTCTGTGGTCAAAATACGGCAAGAATTCGTACGCTTCAAAGAATAATAAAATTTCAAAAAATAATAAACATTCAAAGAATAATGAAAATTATCTCCTGCACTGCATGCCAACATATACCTATTGCACTACGATATCAAGTAGGTTGAAGGCTCAGCAATAAAAAAGAATGAAGGTAAATTTATTATTGTACTACAGAATATGACGCTCATAAATCAAGGAGCACAAGGTAAATCCTTAACCATTCTGAATGAAGGGTTAGGCGAAAAATATATTGAGATCGCCCACGAGTCGCACTTTTCCAATGAAAATGAAATGCTTGCCCTTATATCTCTCGGTTACACTCATAGTCATGAAAATGTATATTTCACCATGTGTATTTCACCATAAATGTATTTCACCGGTAAAAAAACTGTTTCGGAAAACCCGAAGCGAAACATTGCGGCGGTGATACACCACGTGAATGGGTACACGTTCTGAATTTTACGATCAGGGTCTCCCGTAACACACGTCTTCATGCCATTCAGTGTCCCTTCCGACATATGACGAAACGTGGCGCAAAACGACCTAAAGCAATACCGCCCGCGCCCGCAAGCGACTCTCAAAGTAAACGGTCGTCTCCTTTATCTCCACTCAAAACGATAGCGCCGTCATCGAGGCCCTGAATGTAACGTAGCGTCTTCCCCTGGCAGAATGAGAGAGAAAAAGGAAAGAAAAAAAGAAAGAAGAGGAAAGGACACTAGAGTGGAATCAATTTCCCCTTCTTTTAATTCCTTTCTTGAACCCCTAGAGGAAAGTCGAGGGCGGAAAGAACTAAAAGTCGAGAGAGGGAGGGCTGGGGAGGAGAAGGGTCATCGCACCCCACTAGAAGTGGACATTTCCATTCATTTCGATGACCCGATCCACGCGATTCGGTTCATTTCTACGATTCGCGATCGATTCAATTTTTCAAAATGGTCCAAACGATAGAGATGGCTTCGGGCGTAACTTAGTGGAATAACTTAATGATTGAATATTGAAGCACTTTGTGAGTTCCACATGAGATTTTTATTTTCACGACGCAAGTTTCGCCGCTGTGCGACATAGAATAGAATAGAATTTATTTACTTTCATTTAAATTACAATAAATTACATTAAAAAGAAACATAATAAAATTTAACATACAAAAGAAAGCTCTAGGTGGGCTTCAAGGCTGAAACCTGAACTGAACCACCAGCAATTTGTATAATGTTCCCTTCATATAAGCTGCAGTGATATGATTTAATTACAAATTAGTAATACAAAATCAGAAAATTACATTAAATATAAACATAAAAACACAGCCTTTAACCATTTTTAAATTTTCAAGTTGTGTTTTTTTTGTTATGAGTAACGGACTTTTAAGAGTGAAGAACAAAAAACAAAAAACAATATTTGAACACATTAAACATTTTCATCAAACAAAAGAAACTATCTTGAACATTTAAAAAGTTTTCTAATAATACTTGGAGAAAAATGTTGTAAAATGTAAAATTTTGTATAATATTTAACACTTAATTCACATAAGGAATCAGAAAAAATATTCAATATTTTTATGGGATAGCAGCCGTTCTTTTTACCATTTTTTTAAACCAATTACATCATCATGAGATTTACTAATTAGTCTTTAAAAATATATATTTGTAATTGGTAGGCTACTAAGCCTGCCATCAGGTTTTCCAGGGACCGGACCAACAGAACTTGATAGACATCCAAGCCCTGGGTGGTGAAAAACCCGCCCAGGCGGGACTCGAACCCGCGACTCTCAGTTTAGGTGGCGAGGACTTTACCTAGCCGCCACCGGGGCCAAATGTAACAGTTCCTATTTTTCCATGTTGCTGTTTCGTAATTCCGTCCATAGAGGGTTAATATTGTGGCACTATACCAATATTACTCCTAAAACCGAATGAACCAAAAAAACGTGTACCAAATCATTAGATTCATGGCGACACCGCGTTCATTTTGACGAATCCACTCACGAACGACAGAGTCCCACACCACACCGGTCACGGCAGCAGTACGATAGCGTCTGAGGATTTAAAGAGTGCGAAGCCCAGAGGACTCGATAAGGAAGGAGAAAGAAAGCGGGGAGTTACACGTTGCGGCCAGGAAATGAGTTGGAAAGAGTCCAGGGGGAAATGAAAGCTATTGGAAGCCGGAGAGGAGGGATTGGACGGCTAGAAGTTAGTGGAAGCGGATGGAAAGGGAAGAGGTTTAGTTGGGGTTCGACGAAAAAGGGAGAAATGACGTAAAGAGAGCGAACGGAAGGCCCAGAATAATCAAGAGTCGAGAAAACAAAAAACCACTGACGAATTATATACCGGGGTAGAAGCTTAGGGAATAGTAATTAATTTGGACCCACCGTGAAATGATTAACACGTCATTTTATTCATTTCCTGGCTACTACAAGTTCTCTCTTCGAAATGAAAACAATCATACCTTTCTATGCTATTTTTTGCGTTTTGACTAAAATTAAAAGGAGGATACGTGTGAGGAATAATAATATTTTTGCTTTAACAGTGATGCTGTTTTTCAAAAAAGTTTATAAGATGCAAATTATCTGAGGCAGTAGATGTTAGTACAGATGACAGTATCATATAGGATCATTATAGGATCGTAGATAGGATCATTATAGGCACCTTCCAATTATAGTATTTTTTACAAGGATAATGAATTTAAATTTTAATTATTTAAGTCAAGAGAAATGGAGCTGCCGTCGCCTCCTTTGGTTGTAGTATATTATATTCATTTTCATTCGTAAACTAATCTGCACGTTTTGTACGCAAATTCGTAAATTTTGTTTTTTTAATTAGAGGCAAGGAAAGTCATTAGTTAAAGCAGCATTTTTTCAGTATTAAGAAGGGAGAGGTGGTTTTCATTAATTCTGTTCAGTAACAGAATCGCAGTGGAGACATCTTAAAGCAAATAAGACAAGTAAGTTCTTTCAATGATGCGACCAGAACGAGCTACAGGTATGTAACGAGGTACAGCTGTATGTAACGTACCTGCAAAGCTATAGAAGAAAAAGTCACAATATAAAAATGTGAAGTAACAAAGGAGCAAGTCATGACTTATGAGAGGGGTTTTGGTCGATGCTTTGTCTAAAGTCCAGTCTTCCCAACCCGAGGGACCTGGGTCGAATTCCTTACATTGGCAGATATAGTTCAGTGTAAATCCTATCGAGCGAACACTTCAACAATAGTGTCTGGAGAGGACGTAAGAGCTATGGTCACGTAGACGCCGCTCGTTAACGGTAGAATAGTTTCCACCCTTCCTGAGCCCTTTCCCACCCTACTCAGGCGCAGTGGCAAGTCACAAATGAACAGACCATTAAAGTTAGATGAAAGATGAGAAAGAACCACAGCAATTTAATAAATTAACAAATTAAATCAGCAAATAGGTGAGGTCGGGTAGGTAGGACGGGAACTAAACGCAATAAGTATTTTATTGAAAACATTAAGGGGATAAATGGAAAATGAAAACATCAGAAACGATTAAGATGACGAGCAAACAAATGGAAGAGCGAATAAGCGAAAAAATTAACATAAAAAATCGCATACCTAAGGAGAAACGAATAAGACGGACAAACTTCAACTAATTAATTCGTGAAAACATAGATGCAGAATTAACCAAAGATTTTTAGTCAACGACAGGGCTTGAATGCAGAAAATGAGAAAGAGAAAGAAAACTGAAAATCGAAGATAGAACGCAAAGCACGTAAAAATGGCATTTGCAACGTTAAAAACTAGAGGGGCACTCCGTCACTATTGAATTGAAACTGCAACTAACCGCACCAAGTTTTTCATTACAAAATCATCAAATACATTAAATCTAAATTTATTTTTTCCTTCAAAGGTAACCGATGGCAGTTCAAAATAATAAAAAAAAGGTTGAAGAACCCAACGAGAAAAAATGTTCATCTATTAAAGAAGAAAAATCCTCCGACGCACTACCACTGCAGGTCGACACTAAAAAGGTGTGTTTCAAGGATTGGGAACCCATGTCCTCTTTCAATTATCATATCTATTTTTTATACACTTGAACTAAATTTAGAAGTCTCTTTTCCCTACCATTTAATGCAACGACAGTTCGCGGAAAGGAAAAAAAAGAGATTCTCGCCATGTGTCTGTCGGTAAAAAGGCAAAAACTCCCGGGTAATTACGCTCGCGGAGTAATTACGACTCATTACGCAGTCTTTAAGCGCAATGAAAGAGGGGTGAGAGAGTAATTAGCGAGGGCAGAATCTCGAGACCTTCTCCACAATGGGTGCTTATACCCTCTGATAAGGGACAGGTGAACCAACAACACACTTGCACAGCGAGTTCTCGGTACGCCCTCAAGTTCATCTTTTAAAACAGTCTACAAAGATACAATTGTTGGTGAGAGGCAAATTAAATTCTCCATTCATGAGATGCTAATTATTAATTAATTATTGGAAAATTACGTTTAATTGAATAATTTGTTACACTTTTTGGATTCCTGTCGGCGTGCGAATTATTTTCTGAATGATTTCAATTAATTATGGCCAATGCTAGCCAAGAATTAGCCAAAGCATTAATAGAGAGAAAGGTAAAAAATAAATTATATACAGCGATAAGAAAATGCTACTTTAATTTTTCTCAATTAAATCAAAACATTTTTCTTAGCCAAACATAGCATTAGCTGATTTGTTAAATTCGCGCTTTTCTGCGCTTAAAATCCAGATTATTTATTTATTGCATTCTTACCTGTTTTTATCATTCCATAAGCTTACTACTGCAAATCGAGTGAATCGTTACTGCTTCATAGACGAAACATTAAAACTAATTCAATATTTTCACATATTTTTATTTGTCATACTTTATTTTCCACGTTAAAGTCGTAACATAATGATAATTTTTAATGCATAAATTACGCTGTGTCTAATGGGGTTACAATGCGCTCAACCGATAATGAGGCATATCTCGCTCCTCTGGTACCTCCGGGATTATATCTATTTTATTTTAAATGCTATGGGATTACAACGAATTGCTCCACGCATAAAGCAATATTCTACGCAGCTCTCATTCATCCATTTGCATAATAGAGTTTTTTTTATTCAAAGAATTTTTTTTCACAGTCACCCCTTGGCGACAGAGACCAAGAGGCGGATTAATGTGGGCTAAGAGAATTTCAGACGGCCGTAATCTATGAGCAGCGAAATTTGCGATAGCAATTATCTTGGAGAACAGAGTCTAGAATTGCATGAGCTGCCATTTTGATTTACGATAGGAAATAGGTCGATATGAGCAAAGGAGAAGCACTTTTTCCGTAAGTAGATTTAATGATTTAGATACCAATATCAAAATCTTAGGAGCCACAAACTCTGTGGGAAAATTGGATAAGTTATCACTAAAGAGATAAGGACTAAATGAGAACTGACAAGAAGTAAAAAAATAATACGCCCCTAATAAAAACAGATGCCATATTTTGGGATCTAACGTCAAAATGCCTCATTAAATAATTCTATAATCAATGAGATGTAAAGCTCAAGATTACTGGATAAACTAATGCCAAAAATGTAAACGTAACAAGCTGATAACTCGAATTTTGGATAAAATTTGGCAGATAGAGCGAAAAAAATTCATAATGTGATTTGGCAAAGTATAGTCTCCACTCCAGATAGTCACGAATCGAAATTAGCCCACCGGGGATGTGGCCGTATTGATGGAACCATCCGCATTTTACAACCGGCTTAAGTTTTTTTAAATCCATACGCCAAATGAGATTATCAGCTGGGGAATAAAACTGCCATCGAGGACAGATAGAATCAGAAATTAGCAAATATTTGACATAATTAAGCATAGAGAAAAGCAAACCATAATTTCGAATTTCATGAGAAGAGTTTGAAGAATTGTAGAAGTCGGTGAAGCAGAACACCGTTTCACGATATAATAGAAACAAGCTTATCTGAAGGTAGTTAGCAAACTTCGGCCAAAAAGAAAAAGAAATGATTACCAGAGCTGAAATTGTACAGTTGACCAACACCAGAGTAAAAAGATAAGCGAGAAAAATTGGTTAATGGTATATATTATTTCTCAAAGGTCTTTTTCTGTCATTCCGTATATGCTCCGTTAATACTGCACCTACAGTGATAAATGAGGTATCATTTTAAACGTTGAATCACCGGCTTCTGACGAAAAATACAATCTCAATCTCAACTTTCACTATTTACCCATTAATTTGACTTAAAAGTTTCCATTTTTCCATGTCGATTACTCGCTCGAGGTATATCGACTCCACACATTTTTTTTATTCTAAACTTCGAAAAAAGGTTTAAAATGAAAATAGTACGAAATGCACATAGTGATTGTACATGGGTGAATGGTCATCTGGTAAGTCAATGCAATTAAAACTTTTTGATTTCATATTTAACATATATATATATATATTATTTCTCAAAGGTGTTTTTTTGTCGCAACGCCATAACTCCCATAATTATTCATCAAAATTAATGATTTAAACATCGTTTTAAAGTGGGAAGGAACATGTAGAAGAACATGAAGAAAGAAGGAAGAAACAGGAAGAAGCTGCATACTGTGTGAAATATTCGACAGGTAGAAGAACAAGAAGAAAGAAGGATGAAACAGGAAGAATCTGCATACTGTGCGAAATATTCGCACGGGTCAGCTAGTTTCAACTTATTCTAATCAGATAGAAAAAACGCCCTAATGGCCCTTTCGCACATGCGTCTTCATTAGATTTATACGTTGTTCCCAGGTTTTAGAATGGAAACATAAGTCCCATTTATGCTGCTAACATGTTCATTGTGCATCAAAAGGTGATCTATCTACCAGGTAGACCTAATTCTTGGAAGGAATAATGATTAATTTCGCTTTGACGTTAATTCTTTGTTTCTGATTGTATCTGATCTAATAAGTAGCATGGCAAAATATCCGAGCAGATTTTTCTAAGACGGTAAAATATGGAAAAGCATGAATGAGAATTTTGCTTTTTTTGTGGATTTTCGGCAAGCGTACGACAATGTAAAGAGAAATAAGCTGTTCCAGACTATGGTGAATATGGAATTTCCAACTAAACTAATCAGACTGGTACAAATGATCTTAAAGAATACAACATGTAAGGTCAAAATAGAAGGGAACCTCACCAGGGAATTTGAAATTAATCAGGGCTTGCGACAAGGCGACGTACCATCCACCATTCTTTTCAATGGTACTGGAACGGGTGATGAGGAAAACAGAAGTCAGCAATCCAATTTGTACATTGTTCAACCGTATATCGCAAAATCTAGCCTATGCTGATGATGTCAATATGATATCAAGAAGACTAAAAGATCTCGAGGAAGGACTGGAGAGATTGGAGATGGAGGCAGGAAAAGTTGGGCTAAAAGTGAACTCTGCCAAAACACAGTACTTGTTCTCTTCCAGGAAAAGTACTACTGTTCGAGATAAATATATAATATTAAATGGGAATAAGTATGAGAGATGTAACAACTTCAAGTATTTGGGAGTGCTGGTGACAAAAGATAATGAAATGCATGAAGAAATAAAAGCCAGGATTGCAGCAAGCAATAGGGCTTATCGAGCTTTATTGAAAGTGCTCAAGTCACGCAACCTCAGTCGGAACTTGAAAACAAAGATTTACCGAACAGTGATTAGACCTGTGGTCATATACGGTTAAGAAACGTGGACCATGACCACGGCAGAAGAAGAGCTACTTAAAAGATGGGAAAGGAAAGTACTAAGAAAGATTTATTGTGCTACAAAGGAAGGTGGACAGAGGAAAATACGGAGAAACAAAGAACTCGAGGAACTCCACAAACATCCTAACATAGTGACAGAAATTAAGAGCAATAGATTAAGGTGGTCAGGACATGTCGAGAGAATGCCTGAGGATAGGATGGTGAAAAAGATATTTCGTGGTCATCCTGGCGGTAGAAGATTGAGAGGGAGACCCCGGAAAAGATGGTTGGATGATGTAGAGGTTGATCTGAGAAAGATGGGAATTAAAAGATGGAGAACGTATGCCGGGAATCGTGATGTCTGGGCTAACATCGTCGGAGAGGCCAAGGCCCTACAAGGGCTGTAGCGCCGAGGAGTAACTAAGTAAGTATGAATGAGAATTGAAATGAGAAAACTAATGCGGCCATTTAAATTCAAATAAAAAATTAAAAATAAAAAATAAAACAAATACACTCGACGGAAAAGTTTTAAAATTACGCGAACACAGAAAGCAAAAACGGGAAAAAATGTATCAGATAGAGATGTAATACAAATAAATTGGACAGGGACAGTAAGCAATGGTATTCAGACGCATAAAGCCGTAGAAAAAAGAAAGAATTTCCGTTATTTTAGGAATTAGCCCAAATAAAAGTAACAAAAAAATCTCCCCGAAATAAAACGACTCGTTTGTTTTTTTTCTAATTTTCCGGAGCAATTATTTCTATATCGTTTAAGTGTATGCTATTCATCACCCCCGAAAATCATGACAAAAATAACCGTTCATTCCAGTTTCATCCCAGAAAGGTACAGTAGGATTCAAATGTATTGCAAAGAATCGAGCGGCGCCACTTACGCTTCCCAAGGAAATTGAGTTTCGCTTACGGCGCTGTTATTCTTTGCTACGCAACGCTATCTATTCAGCTGTTTATTTGCACGTATTCAAATGGTAATAGTTGACCAATTTGCTATATTGTGTTTATTTGTAATTACACTTTCGTTTTGGTTTGGATTTACGATTTGAGCATGGATAATTATTATTTATTAATCACAACTGTTACTCTAAATGATACATTACGTAGTATTTGCCATAGGTATATTGTATGCCAGGAACGATCTGTGTTTAATAATAAAGTTTGGTATTTCAATTAATCAATACGTCGCAGCATGTCATTGTTATTCGAGCTGATCATATAATGTAATAACAAGTTAGCACAAAACAAGCAATTGCTCAAATTTTACAATTTAAATACGTGCAAATAAACAGCTGAATAGATAGCGTTGCATAGCAAAGAATAACAGCGCCGTAAGTGAAACTCGATTTCCTTGAGAAGCGCCGCTCGATTCTTTGCAATACATTTGAATCCGACTGTACATGAATTGCACTTCTCTTCCTCGCTTTTAAACATTTTACTGCTTGATTGCCAGGAACCGCATATTCATTTCCTATTTATAATTCACTTCAAATTCTATAAACATATATGATTATATCTCCATAAATCGATTTTAAACGTAAGAGAACTCAAATGTTTTCTTGCGGAGCAGGTATTTTAAGAACATTATCGATTCAAGCATCAGATTAATCCATTGGTTCGAAGGTCACGTAAAGGTCAGTGGAATTTTGATTAAAATTTCATCAGCATGAACTCACAATTGGACCTTTCCGAATGCACTGCGCTGAAACTGGAGGGCAGATCAAATATTGCCATGTCATTGATCCACGACGAACAAACGAACTCGGCGCACTGTCTCCTCCCTTTGCCCCGGCGCCCCGCAAGGATAAGTAATCAAAATTGTATGACTGAGCGAACGTGTGAGGAAGAAGAGCGGCCTCTCATTATGAGAGGATAAGCGCCCGTTATTTTAGAAAATTCACCATCGAAAACAGGTCGGATCTTCGGACTTCGGTATAATGACGAAGATGGGTGGGTACCTTTGTTTCATAACCATTTCTATTATTGCCAGGACGATTCTGCACTGAATACGTAGTATTTTTTACAAAAAGGCATCTCAGCAAGACCAGGCGAAAGATATATTTTTTTCGAAATTCAGCGGATATCCTCCCAATTTTCTGCACTGTCAGGGCTCAATCTTCCACAAGTGTTTCCATTTTCTTCGCCGTATACGATCTACTCTTCTTCATCCCATCAATAAAGCCAATTCTCTTTCTTCCCCATCCCCGCTAACCCAACATCCTTCCCTCAATCACAGTCTGGAGCAACCTTTCGCCCTTAGTAACTTCCTCCAATACCTACTCTGCCTAAACCAGATCACGAAGTTCCCTTTCCTCGACCAACATGCCTAGCACTTCCTCGTTAGTTTTCCTGTCCGCCCTACGCACCTTCTCCACACCTACATCTCAAATGCCTGAAGCCTATTCACGTCCTCCTTTCTGATAGTTCACGTTTCCGCCCCACGCAACGCTATGCTCCGTATCACGCACTCAACAAGGTCTCCATCCTCTCTAAAAAAAACCTTGTAATTTAAAATTTAATAAGCGAAAAACGTAGCTAAAGGTAGACTTTTGCATGAGATAAAAGAAAGAGGACACTTTATTTCGCTAACATGAGTTGAAAAAAGGCACTGATTTTACTCATCAGCGGAGAGGGGCTATGCCTAATCCGTTCCTCCGTTTTTCCCATCCATATCATCTAAATATCCTCCAGCCTTTCCAACAGTTTAAAGGGTCGATTATCTCAAGTGCAAGCACCAAATTAGAATATTCTTTCAGTTGCCCAAGGACAAAGGACACCTTAACTAACCATGTCTCCATAGACATCTAACACTCTTAATAGTGGTGACTTGTAGAGAGTTATATAGATATTACTTGAATGTGATATCGCATAAACAGATGCCTTGAATGGTCTTTGGGTACGTCTGATTGGGCACAACAGTTTATCTTCGAGATCTTTTTAGTATCCCAACAGGAGTACCCATGGTAATCCCTCCCTCACCCCATATTTGCAATGCACCGAGCCATGAAGATGTCTAAGGGTGTAACGTCGCCTCGAAAATTGATACAGAATGAGCGACCCCTTACTTGGTCGTATGTTGTGCAGTCGGACCAGCCCTAGGGACACGACAATAAGCGGATACTTAAAACGGGCCAGTATAATTTCGCTACATTAATTTCACTCCAACACAAAAGACCGTATGCTCAGAACACGCTCAAGCGGTCAAGAAGGACAAGGAAGACGAGGAAGGAGAAGTTCACAGTCGAGATGAACGATTAAAGATTTATTTCTTCCAGTACACCATTCACGACTTCAAAACGATCAGGTAGAGATACAAATCCTACACCTACTGTACGTATACTGATAAGGTGGTGGATAGTTATGATAGACGAAGATAGACGAAGAGAGAGAAGTTCACATTCGAGATGAACAATTAAAGACTTATTTCTTCCAGTACACCATTCACGACTGCAAAACGATCAGATAGAGATACTAATCCTACACCTACTGTACGTATACTGATAAGGTGGTGGATTAGTAAACAATTTTCCATAAATAAAAGCTGAAAATACAAATTTTATATCTTCTTCTAAGGTGAATCTGTCCTCAGACAGGATTCAATTTAACTGTTCCCTCCATGCTCGTCTATCCTGTGCTGTCTCCCTCAGCTCTTCGTAACTCCTTCCATTCATAAGAGCCCGTCAGCAAATTATTCCTTCGTCTTCATCTTTCTCTCTCTCTTACCCTTGATATTTCCATTTTTATTCTTTTCAGCAGGCAAATTTTCCTGGGGAAGTATCCCATTCAGTTCGCCTTCTTCTTTCTTATAGATCTTAAAATATTCCTTTCCTCATCCATCCCCATTGCTCACTTTATCACTCCATTAAAATCGTTCCATTCTTCTAAATAGCCACATTTCAAAATCCACTTGGTATTTGTCCTCTTTTCTCCTGATTTTCCACTCTATAAAGCACAACACTCCAAATATATACTGACACTATTTTCATTCTCAACTCGGTAACCGACAAACATACATGTTCGCTAAAGGAGGAGCTTTATTTATGTTTCGAAGGTTAAAAGAATCGTTTTAAGCTTTGTAAACGGTCGCTAACTTCAAAATCACACGAGCATTTGAGGTTAAAATTATACAAGTTAAGATAGTTTGAGCGACATATCATTTTACCTAGAAATCAATGAATTTAGTCTCATTTTAAAGAAAAATATCTCACCTTTCAAATGACACCAAAAATTCAACCCCTCACTACATTATTTTCTGAGTTATTTGCCAAAACATGCCAGCCATTTTACATGGGAAATGATACGTGTACGCACTCCAGAGACACTTCATATTAAAAATGAGGCATTCCCTGCACTTAGCTCTCGTCAAAAAATCAAGTGTAGCTTGTGTGATTTCTTAATTGTTTTTGAAAATAAATCATATTGTCACCGCAGTTAATTCTTCGGGATCACAATGAACCTTCCGTTTTGATGGAGTTTCAAACGTACCGCGTGAAAAAAATGAGCCAAGTTAAAGACTTATTTAGATATTTTCATTTGATGACTTACAATTTCTGTCATGTAAAACTATATTATAGCACCATAAACAATGCAATATTTTATTCGTATGCCTCACAGCTGGTGAAATTAAAACGTATAATTCGAATATGGTCTCTATTATGATTAGGGAACTATCTTGCTCGTACTACCTTAAGGCCACAGTTGTGCCAGTATTGCTAATTCGGAGATCAAAAGCAGTCAACCGTTATCTTTACCAACGATTTTCATGTTTATTCCGTTTGGGCCCATCACACAGCAAAGATGATCGTTAAAGGGAAAGAGAAGGAGAGGAGGGAGGGTTTTATTTAAAAAAACAGACGTACCCTCTTGACCACAGTTGACTTCGACCAACGAGGAGACCGAAATCAAACACCCTCACTGGATTCGGAGGCATAGAATACGCGGGAGGCGACGAGGGAGGAGGAAGTGGGTAATGGGGAAACGCTGCACAGGGAGAGAGACAGGAATCGACAGAGGGAATGAAGTAGCATGCGGAAATGGGTTCGGCGAACACACGCTCTCACTCGACCCCGCTCGATATATGCACTCAATTCCGTCTGCTACCTCTCTTATCTCTCTCCCACCACTCCCCCCTTTGCCGGCACACAGACGGATGCACCCTTCCACTCCCCAATCCCCCCCCCCCTCAAGTCCCATCCTGCCCCGCTGCAGATAGAGAACGTACCCACTGTCCACACACACAGAGAGAGCGATCCGAGACACACCACTTTATCACGGCACGGCGGTTGATACCTACAACCCAACCCCCGGCAGCCACCCTTCAACTTCCGCTCTCCACAAAGGATAAAGGGCCATACACATTAAACAAGATAACACAAGTTAGCGTCGTGACGAAAATTAAGCGCAAGTTTTAGCGCCCCTTATCTTCGGGTAAGCAAATCAGGATACTTACTTCCCGTGAGTGAATTTTTCGCTGGTGTTCCACCAGGGGTGTTGTGTTTGAATCGCTCGAAATAAGGTGGTTTGAGGGAAATATCATTTCACTTAGAAATCAATGAATATGGTCTCATTTTAAAGAAAAATATCTCACCCTTCTAATGACACAAAAAATTCAACCCCTAACCACATTACTTTCCGAGATATTTGCCAAAGAATACCAGACCTTTTACATGGGAAATGGAACGTGCATGCACTCCAGAGAGACATCGTTTAGAAAATGAGAAATTTCTAACACTTAGATGTCGTAAAAACTAACAGCGAGTAGTTTGAAAATTAATCGTATTGCCAACGCAGTAAATTCTTGGGTATCACAAAAACCTTCTGTTTTGAAGGAGTTTCAAACGCACCGCGCGAAAAAAATGAGTCAAGTTAAAGAGTTGTTTAGATATTTTCATTTTATTATTTGCAATTTCTATAATATAGAAACCATATTATTGCACCATCAATAATGCAATATTTAATTGATGTGTCCTACTGCTGGTGAACTTAAAACGTATAATTCTAAGTGTCTCTATTATGACTTGGGAACTATTTCGCTAGGACTACCCTAATCTCGATCACATAACTGAGGAGTCACGTGAAACAACGACGACCGGTTGGAGATTTCTGTGAGATTCAATAACTCAGATGGATATCTTAAGCGTCTGGAACGTGGTTTATTGTGCCTCCAATCGGGATAAAATACTCCATTAACATTTATATCGCGAGAAAAACTCGATTGAGAAGGCTGCGTGAGATTTTTCCAAGTGGTTCAAACACACCGAAATCTCGAACCGTTCGTTGTTGTACCACGTGACTCCATAGTTTCGTGGTCGAGATTAACTCGAGCGACTCAAACACAACCCCCGGGACGGATATTAGGCTCCCGACCATTCGATACCTGACCCTGCCAACGTATTTATTTACTGACATATTAATAGCTGATGATGATGGCGAAGTCAACTGACGAAATGTCGGCATACCAGATTTGGTTGAAAATCTGTAAAGACCTCACTTCCATCACACGCCGCATCGGAGGAAAATTCTTCCAAATACTAAAACCTTTCCTTGAGTTGATCTAACAGATATTTACTTATGTGCAGGAGAAATTGGAATACCTTTGCTAACTGGGAAGTAAGATCGAAAGTGACAGAAGAAGCAACGACAATATTATAAGCAGAGTAGCACAAGCTAAAATGGCATTTCGCAAAAAAAGAACCAATTAATCGCCAGGTACGCAGACGCGAAAGTATGGAAGGACATCATGAGGTAAAAAATGCTGAATGTCTTTAAGTGGAGCAGGCTGCTTTATGGCAGCAATGCTGGGATGGTGACAGCATCCGAAGAAAGAAGAATCAAAAGAAAGGAAGTAAAGATTATCGGATGAATGATAACGATCGAATTGACACAGAACATCGTCAATGTAGAAGTTCTTCAGAGATTTGAAGAAAATATTTTTAAGATGGAAACCCTGAGAAGCAAAAAACACAAATTTACTGGTCATATTGGAGTCACAACAGACTTCTAAAAACTGTAATGGAACGATCATCGAATGCATAAAATTATAGAGAAAGACCAAGGATCGTAAACATGAGACAAATCATGGTCGTGGCAAAATACAAGGGAAACCATACATAGACAGAAAAAAGGAAGGTAAAATTAAGACATTAGAAGGAAGTGATAGTAACCTGAAAAGAGAGGAAGAAAGACAGCAGATAACAAATCTTCAGATTGATGTCAGCTGATCATAACGATGAATCCCCTTTCGTACAAGAATAGTTTAAATTCTAGTGATGAATCACTATCATTTGTAATGTTTTTTTTTAACTGCGAACCATTTCGTAGGACAACTTAGGTATCTCGCAAACCATCTCGGCGATAAGCGACTCAATCTGAAATAACTCGCTTCTATATCTACCTATCTAAATATCTACCTCTGCATCTCACTTCCCCATCACTATCGGCGCACGTTAACCTGCCCGGGAAGCCCCTGGCTCGCCAGCTAAAGAAATCGCATGCTCAAGTTCAATCCTCGCGTTTGGCTAAGGCTTTTCAATCTTTTGAGAAAGCTGAAAGCGATAAAAAAACAAGGCGGTGGGCGTCACCCAGTCAAAGTCAGAAATGGGAATGATCCAACTTTTCCCTTTCAGCGTGCGAAAGTAGTCCATTTAAGGGCAAAAGGGCGCAAAATATCCCGGGAATGGGACACCTCGGTGCAGCCGTCTCGGCGCTGCCATATCGGCGCGACCGGGTCGGCGCAGCCGGATTTAATGCATATTTCTATTTCACAGTTTTGTGGTTTAATAGCACGCCAAACGCTCTCTATTTCACTGTCGTCTAATATTTGTGCGGTATAATTCAAATATGATTTAAATGCTAAGAATATTCCGCCGCCAGTCCTCTCTATCGTTTTCAGACCAACGGTAAAAAATTAGACAGTCGTTTACGTAAATTCAAAATCAATTTACTTTCAGAAGAAGTTATTAAAATATTACGAACTCCAGCATTCTACGGTATATCACATCATGAGAATAGACGAGGGAAACAGGCAGCGGTTGAGACTGGTTAAAAATGCCAAGGCAATATTTTTTATCATTTTAACATTTGATAATACTATCACTTGTCGTGTATCATAACGAAACGGCCTGAGCCGAGACGGCCCTGCGCTGGGACAGCATGCGCCGAAACGTCCCTGCGCCGAGACGGCCGCGCCGAAATGGCTGCGCCGAGGTATCCTAGACCCAAATATCCTTCCACAATCTGGAGCTGTCAGAGTCTCTCCACAACCAGCCACCCCCAGGGTCGCGTTTACGTAAGGAATCTTATTACTCTGAAGGCAAAAGCCTCTTCTTAAGTCATGTTCCACTCTCAACGAGAAATGGCCCAGAACTTATGGACCGTCTCCGATGAACTCCTCTGGGCCAGAAGAGTTCATCGGAATGGCGCACGGCTTCTTCTCCCCGCTCGTTCGATCTCACTAATGAATTCCACCCATCCCCGTTTACTTTCTTAATTCGAGCAGAGTGGTGTTTGGTGAGGCTTCCCTCGCTGATCTTCAAATACTACCCACTTCTTCTTTCCTTTCCCTGAGGGCGGCAACCCTACCCTCGGTTCGCGTCGGAGAACTCCGGAATCACATTCCCCCTCCAACTCGTTCCCTCTCTCCCTCGAGCACATTAAATCTCAGGGTCAGACCCCTGGAGTGGCTCTCTCCCTTCTCCCCTCGACCCTGGCGCGATGATTAATGTGGGGTGGAGATATGGATGAGAATGAGGACGAGGGCAGCGGCAAGAGGCTTCGGGCAGGACTGCGCCATTCTCCGAATCAAATCCCCACGATCGATTTGAGACATGGGCGCTACACCGGGACATGAATGCAAAGAAAAAAATTGGTACAATATATTACATGAAATACTTGCTGGAGTGACATGCTCAATGCTTGTGCTAACACAGACAAGCCAAAAATTCATGCACACAATGTTGCGATCAGGACGGTAGCAAATGAGATTTAAAAGAGGATGATGACATGACGACGCACAGTGGGCTAAAATCGAAAAAAGCTGGACAAAATTCCAAAATGACTTTTTTGGAAATAGAATCATGAAATTTGGTACTTATACACACAATTGATTGGCGACCAAGTAATGACATGTCATTTATCATGTTCTGTTGCCATTCCCGAGATTCAAGGGCTCAAACATAAAATTACACCCTACTTCAGTTTTCTACGAAAATCTTCCTATTTAAGTTGAGGGTGACAATGTGGGAGGAATTTGATCGGATTAAAAACTAGGTACTTGGTCTGTTAAAACTACTCATTTACTTTACTTTGGTTAACTTCGGGAGTTTTTTCCCCAAGTTTAGGTGATATTATGTTACAAAATGGCGGACGCTATTTTCACGCAAAATTTCATATTAAGTAATAAATATCTAGCGTTTTAAAAAAGTCCCTTCCTTCTGACAAATATCAACGGGAAAGTTAATTTACAGTAAATTGAAAGTTTACAGAGTAATTTTCAACTTTCATGGTCTTAAAGCCTTCAATCTGTCTTTGAAGGTCGTTTTTCTCTGTCTTTGAAATTTCCTTCGTCTTCTGGATCCACTGAAGGCGATTGGGCCGGCAAAACCTCGTTGAAGAAGGACAAGGATTTTCCCAGATTATATCCCCTAAAATTTAGGTAAGTAGAGATAAGTGCACCATTTACAAATGGGTATGTATACGTACGTATATGATATTTTATGCGTGTGTACGAATGGGTATGTATGTATATATATGATATTTCATGCGTGTAGAGCCTGTGGAGATCAATAGCAATGCATTTATGTTAAAAAAGACGAATAAGAAGAGATAAATTCCTTATGGCTTGAAAACATTTACTCAGGAGCAAGGCATTTCCAGCTCCCGGCGCGCGTCTCAGGCTCCGGACGAAAAATCAAATTAATTTTCGGCGTCTCAAACAAAGTTTTCATTTTATTTCAGATCCGGCTTTAGGAAGCTTTAACCATTGATTTTATATGAGTCACTTGACAGGCACTTTTTTAAAACGCTAGATATTTATTACTTAATATGAAATTTTGTGTGAAAATAGCGTCCGCCATTTTGTAACATAATATCACCTAAAGTTAACCAAAGTAAAGTAAAAGAGTGGTTTTAACAGACCTAGTAGTTTTTTATCCGATCAAATTCCTTCCACATTCCCTCAACTTAAATTGGAAGATTTTCGTAGAAAACTGAAGTCGGGTGTAATTTTATGTTTGAGCCCCTGTATCTCGGGAACGGCAACAGAAAATGACAAATGACATGTCATTCCTTGGTCACCAATCAATTGTGTGCATATGTACCAAATTGCATGGTTCTATCTCCAAAAAAGTCATTTTGGAATTTTGTCCAGCTTTTTTCGATTTCAGCCCACTGTGCGACGGCGCGAATAAGGTAATTTTCCGGTGAAAATGAAGCTTACAAGCCTACTGGTCGTCTGACTAAAAGATACAACTACCCACAAAATATTCCCAATTCTTGTGAAGTACAGTAAAGACGGCGGTGGTCAGTGGATGAAACGAAGCCGGCGAATCTGACATCCACATTAGGAAGGAAATATTTGCACGAGTCAGAATTTTCCAGTGACAAGTATCATTACAATAGACTAACAATAAACCATTTGAGTATTCTACCAGCTGATTGGTAGGTTGTCAAACAGGATTTATTATAACGTAATAATGTCGGGCATATTTTTTTGCGCTTCCACTTCTAGGTACCGATGGATTTAGTATCTATGGATGACCCGCCAATAGATCTCTCTGAATTCCTCATATCGTCTCCCGCTTATTATTTCTTCCAGAATTCCTATCCTTCTCCTTCCTCTTCCATACTGTCTGCTCTGTTCGGTTCTGTCTCTTCAATTACTCTCTTCAATATTCCCTCTCTTTACAGAACCTAGAAAAACCTATTCCTTTTCTTCTCCAGTGATGTATAAACGTTTTATAACTCGTCCAGTTATGATACCTATAATTTATATTTATCCACGAGAATATCTGAAATATCAAGGAATAGACGAAAAAGGTATTAGGAGTTTCATTACAATGACCAACGTTTCGCGAAAACAAGAGAAACATATAACGGAGAGGTCATTCTACAGCTGTAGCGTGGCAATAGAACAGCTACACCGAGGATAGCCGCAGACGCCGGAGGATCGCCGGCATCGGGGAAGGAAAAACAAATAAGGGCGACGCACGCAGGGGGCCGCGTTTAGTTCGTCTTTTTTTTCTCTCGAGCGAGAGCCGCTTCGGACGCACGCGAGGCCCGGGCAGGCAATGGCGACCGACGTTAACTAAGGTCGAGCGGAGAGGCGTGTCGGGATCAATATCTCTGGCCATACGACAAATAACGAAACGGCCACGCACACGAACTTCGGGACGATGATGAGCGAAAGGATTTCTCCTTCCTTTTATTTTTTCATTCGCCATGCGACCCCCGGAACAGTTCCCATACATCACCGGTTCGTTAGCCAGCCAACCAAATGACTCGTTGGATACACTGGAATGAAAATGTTCGGTACGAAGAATGACCATTAAGAGACAAGGTTGTCTTGCGGCTATTTGCCGCGTTTATTTTATATATTTGTTGCGAGTAAACTTATTTACGTTTAAAAATGTTTATGTTGATGAAACCAAGGCGTCAGTTGTTGATTTTAAACGGGCCGGGGCCGGAAGCCGGTATTGAATGAAGCGAGCAAAATGAACACACATAAAAGAGGACTTATAAAATTAATGTTAACACATAGTTGGTAATGAAGGAGAAAACTAAACGTATTCAAATAAATGGAAGAAGAATTCACTGCATTAGGTTTGCTGATGATATTGTGACCCTGGCAGAATCAGCCAAAGATATGAATAGAATGCTCCGAATCTTGTCCACAGTTTTGGCGAAATGGAAATTGAAAAGAAATATGAAGAAAGCAAAAGCTATGACAGTATGTAGACACGAAATCGAACCCAATTTAAATATGTATAATGACAGGGGGATCGATAATAAAACAGGTTGAAGAGTTCAGCTATCTTGGGAGCATAATTTCAAGAGATAACAGAAGCACCTCTGCAGTATAAAGAAAGAAAGCCTTGGAAAAGAAGGCATATGAAAATAAAAAAAACATATTCTATGAAATGGCCACATTAAAGTAGAAATAAGGAAATCTTTTGCGAAAACGTTTGTATGGAGCACACTGTTATATGGCTGTGAAAGCTGGACATTGAGATAGAGGAGAAGTCGCGGTTGGAAGCTATGGAAACGTGGATGGAGAAGGATGACGAAAATAAGATGGACTGACAGAAAGAGCAATGAAGAGGTGCTGAGGGAAATAAAAGAAAGAAGACTGATAAAAGAGATGTAGCAAAGGAGGGTTAAATTTATTGGTCATGTTCTTCGACATAATATTTTTTTAGAAAATATAATGGAGGGAAAGGTGCTCGGTAAGAGAAGCAGAGGAAGGCCAAGAAAGAAGTTCCTAGATGATGTACAAAGTACGTTGGGATAAAAAACATAGGCTGACATTTGAAACACTTGAAAACTTGAAACATTTGAAAAAAATTTGAAGAGAGCTGCAGTACACAGGGACACATGGCTGCAGAGACAAGGCTTAGCCTTTAGAAGATGATGATGAGTTGGTAATGAGGTTGCTAAGAAGTACGAATGAAAAAAGATTCCTAAGGACAGAAGGAACAGTTCACATTCCCTGGGGGAGCCACAAATATGATAGAAATAAGTAGGAAGGAGGTAAGTCGAAGGATTGCGTTAGAATAGAAGCAACATCGAACAGGCGAGGACTAAGGATGGGAAATCACAAAAAATACATTCGAAAAAGATTAGTTGAAAACCTTATTGGAGCAGAGCGTTATAACGTTCAGAAACTTGGTCGCTGTGGTAGGGAGACGAGCGTCAACAACAGGCTTTTTGAGATATGGGTCCGGAGAAGTATGGAGGGAGTAAACCGGGTGGAGGGGAAAAAAACGAGGAGGAACTAGAAATGGTTGGGGAGGAAAGGGACTTGATGGAAGATATGTGTAGAGATGATGTAGAAATAAAAATTGGCTGGGGGACGAATTAATGGGCTATTCCATTCTGATGAGGGTGATAAGAGTTGAGTAAATGATGAGTAAGCGTAAGAGAAGTACGACGAGGAGTGCAGTTTTGGTTAGTTAGAAGGGAGGCAAAATATAGGAGTTCAAAGGGGAATAATCATTGGCAAAAGGTTATCGTAAGTTTCACTCGACACTTAATCCAGCAAAAGACCTACTCTTAATAAGACTAAGACGCTACTCGGTAATTGATATTGAGGACGGAATCCAAGATTATACAAGCCGTCCTAGAAGATTCCATACATTTCTTGGACTTGCTAGATAGTGTAATTATTTTTCATCTCGTAGTGCAATTCCACAAACATTTTTATTGAATGGTAGCAGGCAACCAAAACTGCCTGGGCATAAGCATTCATTGTCTATTTCAATGGCCAGAAAATTGCAAATAGCCGCATGGAGCTAATTTCAAACAGTAATGATCGTTCATCGACAGTAAAAGCTCTCATGATTGATCGAAAACGACCATGACCAACTGTAAGCAAGTAGCAAAATAGTACCGTACCTATTATAATTCTATCTATAATTCATCAAGTATTAACTGGGACAATCTATCACGAATCAAGCAGCTCAGCAAGTATGATGCATAATATGCTGGTAAGCCAGAAGCCTGATTCACACGATACTTGAAAGATGAAGTGCACTGAGAAATGTACGATGATAAAGAAATGAAGAAGAGTGCAGAAGAGTAGAAGAGGAAAGGACCATATGGAACACCAAACAGAAAAGAAGATGGATTGTACACAATAGATGGATTGGACACACCTTGAGACACTATGGGTTTGCGAAGAACATAATTGAAGGTAAAATAGAGGGAAAAGTCCACAGAGGAATGCCCAGGGATGAGTTCATGGACCAAATAAAGAGGAAAGTACATAGGAAGAGATACCAGGAGGTAAGGGAGCTAGCATTAGATTGGGAAGGGTTGAGGGCTACAGTCAACCAATCTTAGGATTGAACGACTAATGAACGATGCTTGAAGACCTGTTACACTAGCAAGCATCCTTGAACTTGCGGTGGATTAAGTGTGCCGTGTAAAACAAGCGAATGTTTGTCGAAAAGGTTAAACGCAGGTTTGTCTGAGGGTCAACATTATTCGGTAGAACACCGTTCCCATTGCTATTTCCCACTGAGACAAGTCAACTAGTCAAAGCAACGAGAAACGCCTTCGGAAAAAAACAAACCTTACCCTTCCTAGTCCACCCCAAGTAGTGAATTGACTTGTTTTTTTTCACGGTTTCTGAAGCGATCACCACAATTTCCCATGCTTCGAAGAAGAGAGATGCACCGCGGGAGAAAAATCCACTGTCCACCAAATCCACCAATCCCGTTAAGTCATTCGTAATCCATTTAAGAATTACTCCGTGTGGATTTGGTTTGTATGTTATTTACAATTACCTACTCCTCATCCAGGAATTCCAATTCCAGCGGTGACGTGATTTTTACAGAAGCATTCCGATCCCTCCTCGAGTGCTTATTCGAGTATTTTACTCAGATCTCCAGAAAGGGACGTTCAGCCGCGATTCCCATGGCGAGAGTAAGCCCACGCCAACGCCGAGTTTCTCTCAGCCCTCTCTCTATTCCCGAATAATTATTCCCTCGCCAACCATGCCACCTGTTCTTGATGGAGAAAATTACCTCAGCTGATGGCAGACTTCTCGAACAACCGACCCAACCTCATATAAAAATTTCGATAACTCTAGTAATAAACATTGGCATAAATATAGAAGTATATACACTAGAATATAAGGAGAAATTTTTAAATTGGGAAGAGCTGTGGACGAGAAAGGGCGCATCAATAGTGATTTGAAAGAGAGAATCGCGCAGTAAAAGAGATATTTAACGGGGAGAAGGGAATATTCTTCCAACGGGAGCATTAACGTTCAGAAAGCTTCTCACTAAAAATGATTCCCAAAGGGTCTCATTTTTATGTATGTTTACACATTATTTATATGAAAATGAGCAAATCAATGGAAGAGATCTTTTACCATTGAAATCTTAGCTTTTTGGAGGTTACTAAAACCCAACGAGCGTTTAAAGAGTCCTGATCCAACAAGTTCATAATAATTTTGTGTACAAAAATATGGGCGACTAAAGGGCATTTTTCCGGTACTCATCACCTTGTTTGATTCTGCTGACATCAGTAACAACAATTTTCTGACGGGCGAATTCAGGTCGAACACACACCCAAAGAAGTCTCCTGGAACAAAGCGAATGCTGAAATATTCCTATCATCACAGCGGAAACGTAAGACAGAACATCAACTATTGGATTGGATATCTGAGAAGGCGACCGACAGCTAAGGTCATTTGCGCCATAGGGAATAGGTAAGGGAGGAAGGGTGGATGGACACCCGGCGTCGGCACTACCCTGCTCTTAACGATAGGCGCCAAGGGGACCACGCTTTAACGTCTCATCCGACAGACTGAGTACTGTATTTGAAGACCCTCAACAAGACACTCAAGTAGGGATCGGGTTTCCTCTGAAAAACATCCTCCTCTGCAGGGATTTGAACCCTGGCCGTCCATATGGTTAGCCAGTACTCTAGCCACCACACCAACCCGATCCCCGACATCAACTATACGGGTTATTCTACAATTGTTCGGCACCAAGTCGAAAATAAGAACCGGTGGCTAAAAGATAGGATTTTAAAAAGTCGGGCGGAAAAAATGGAAAATTTTTTGAAGTAAGCCAGAATAGCAAGTTTCGGGCATTCGGCTGCACTGTAATGTATAACTTGAAATGTATTAATTTTTGCCCACAAAATAATCAAAAGCTACAAATCACTCCAAGCCTCCAGGATGGATTTGCTATCCACATAATCATCAGGAAAATACGAAAGAACATACAGGTCAGTAAATGACAAATTCAGAACCAAGTGCTCGATTTAACGAAAAATCAGAGAAAGCTTTATCACCGAAAACATGGAATATAATTTACGAAAGCCAACTATTCTTCTTCTAAGTGGAATCTATCCTGGAAACTAATACCCTTCTCAAATTTCCATTACGTGAAATCGTAAAAATTTTTAGAACTATTTGTAAACCATTGAGGGGGAAAGTTAAACGATAGCTCTAACCCACTTTCTAGCCAAAAACCTTTGCTCTTGTCATAGTTTTCCGCAAGGTAGGCCAAGAAGTATATCTTTAAATCCAAGTTTTTCTTTTGGCTACCAGTTAAGTCAGTAATAGGAAGCTAAGAAAGAAATATTTTACGAGGAGGTTATCATACATGTTGTAAAGTGAAAACCTCATATTAATAGAACTAATCCACTTTCTTTCCAAAGAGCTTAATTATAATCATAATTTATCTTTATGGTGGTAATTAGTAGATATTTTATGCTAATTTATTTCGCATGGCCCTCAATTTACCCTTGCATCAGAGCACAGACTCTCAATTATCGATCAAGCTAAATATAGACATAGTCACAGTAAACAACTGAGGAGTGGAGTGTAGGTAGGATGTGCCTCATAATGCGTACTATAATAACGAGCTTCTTCTAATGCTACATATATTCTGTTAATTTTGTAACAAAAACCGACCATCACGCTCTATCAAAAATAAATCCGCCACACGCGTTTCTTTACGGAAATCGATCGCTCAAATCCTATCCTTCACTTCCAATGCCGTAGATACAACGCTGCAGAGAATCTCACCAACCAAGGAAGGGAAAGCTATCTTCATAGAAGGGCAAACACCTTTCAGCCTTTCATCCACCTGCCTGCCCAGCACTCGAGATCCCCCGACAGAAATATTAATCCCGGAGAGTATGAAAAATTCAAATTCCATTCCGGAGCCGAATTGGAATCCGATAACAGCGCCATCTCGTAAAGAAAAGGCAATGGAAAAAGGATGAGCCGGAGGATGCAGTTTTTCGGCCGGTCAAACATCCTCCGAGGGATCGCTATAGTGAATGAAAATGAAAAATTGAGCGTGAGGAGGGAGCAAGTCAGGGAAGGGAGTTAAAAGAGGCACTTCCGGATTCGTTCTCGGGGAGGAAATGAAGAGGTTGGACCGAGAATTGAAAGGAGTAGTCAGGGGTTAATACCTTTTTTTCGCATTAGTAATTGTGTGGTATCAATCGCATGCCTGTATGAAACATTTAGGGGAATGACTTCATCATTGCAAATTCAATGAAAATCTGGCCATTTCAAGCCTCTAACTCAGTACTTTCGGTCTTCGGCGCTTGCTTATTAGGTGATCGTATTTTCCGCACAGGAAAATTATTTAATGAGGGGTTATTCAAAATTAGCTCGTGAAATCATAACGTGTCAATTCCGCTACACATAAAAAAACAGGTCTTGTACAGTGCGTGAATTGTTGCAATAGAGGGAGGAAAGATGAAATCGATTTCTCGAAAACCGTCTTTTCTATAATGTACTTTACCGGTTAAGATACGTTAGACTGGAATTGAGTTCAAATCCCCTAGATGTGCACGGTCCTGCCAACCAATAGTGTTTCTTTCTTCATCTCAGAGCACTCACTACCCTTGTCCATCCCATTCATGAACTAATAACTTTGAGTAAGCAATACGAACTAATAACTTTGCAGTTACGTATAAATTACCCATTCATTATTATTATTATTTTTCAATTTCATATGTATTTCATGCATTGTTTTCTGTTGGTGTCACATTAGCTTAATCTGTCGGTAGGTTTTCGCAGGTTTTTCACGCTCCCCTTCGAGTGTCGGTGTTATCCTGCAGTGAGTTTTGTCGACAATGATATCACCATCTAATTACGTTTTTCCCACAAATATATACATCTTTCTTCACATTTTTCATTTATTTCTCTGACGATGAGTTATACGGAAGAAGGGACTGCCTTAGTCTCAATCTTGGCCCAATAAAAACGCATAATTATTATTATTCATAAAACATTCTCTATTCCTTCCCCTTCCAAGCTTGCCCAACATCCTCCCGAAATACAATAACGCAATCCTTCGTCTCTGTCTCTTACATTGACCAGCTTAACCTCTTCCTAGACTTACTAAGCAGTCAAAATCATCTGTATTTTCTTCCTTCGCATTTCAAAGTTAACCCAATATTTTACAAAATAGTATTAAGTTGAACGCCTATTTCAAATACTAAAGCTCGGTACGGTGGACGTATTGAAGAGGTATTTGCGGTGTTCCTGATTGGAGAGACACTTTATTGGTTTATTTCCGGGAGACATTGAGAAGAAGGCAACGCTCCACTCACTCTACGTTATCTCACAGAACTAAAATGGCGAAAGAGTCTTCAGCTCTTTTACACTTTCTCCTTGTAGGAGTTCCGTTTCATACCATTTCCGCCAGTAGGCAAGAGAGTAATACATTATCAAATAAGTTACTCACCAATCTCTCAGAAAAACAGCTCATATAATTACAACATCAGAGTCAACTATTTAAACTTGCCCTCGAAGGGACTACGACGCAATCCTCTCTTGGCTATGGGGAATGAAATAGTTACTCCCAACACCGAAAAAAAACAACACCGTCAAGTTTCCAGGAAGAGTTCCATTAGCGTTAAAAATTAAAGCTATAAACGCATAACGATCTCCATCAGTACCTATCTTGAGGTAAGCTAACACCGAATCACTTTTCCTGATGTTACTTAAGACATCTGCAGAGTGCCTGCGATAATGTGAGGCATGAATTCAAGGTAAAAAAGAGCACTAACAGCCACACCGTGTCTATCCACATCGCGCTTCACTTATCAACTCCGACTTCCAGCCATCAGACGTAAGCCCTCGGCAGTTACAAGGGAAATAGTCTTTGCTTCCACGCAGCGAGACGGAAACCAAACCAGTCAACGGTCCAGTCCTCCTCTCCGACTTAATTCCTTCCCCATTCTCCATCGGCCTCCCTCCCCCCCCACCCCCAAACCTCTCCCACACCAGCTTATAAAGTCATCGGCCGAAAGTGGAAGGAAATCCCCTTGAATAAATCATTTAAGGAAGTGACATAAACACAAAGTTTGAAAAAGTATATTAGGGGAAAACGGCCATTTCTCTAAATATGCGAGGCGCAGAACGTTATTTGAATCCTAAACAATAGCGAAAAAAGGCATCTCATGGAATGGGATAGTCACCAATTAGAGACTTACTTGCCAGCAGTTAGCGATGGGCTCAGGTCCTCAGACAAAAAAGATTCAAGTAACCACGGAACATACATTAACCACCAAAATTCACCTATGTGTCATTCTAAAGCTGAACATTCGACAGATTCACCTAAAGATAAATTACAGAATTCCCACGCGCCATTCACCAGGATAACAAAAAGATATCAAGACTCTCAACTGATACAACCACCAAGATAAGCAAGGATTAACCCGCCAGGCCATATCACCTTTCTTATGCGTGACCTATACCTAATCAATTTCCCTCTCTCTCTCCTATGGCGCTACAGCCCAAGTTTGGGCCCTGGCCTCCTTCAACTTCTGCCTCCATGCTTTTCTGTCAGTTGCCGCTCTCCTCCAGAGTCGTAGTCCTAGGAGATTCCGTGTGTCAGCCAGTACTTCATCTTCCCAGGGTTTACGTGGTCTTCCTACTGGTCTTTTACCGTACATTCGGCTGTCGAACGTTCTCTTTGGTATCCTTTTGTCATCCATTCTAGCCATATGCCCGGCCCACTGCAATCGCTGTAGTCAGATGTATTTTGACAGAGGGGGTTCTCTAAAAACACCATATAATTCATGGCTGAATCTGATTCTCCAGATATTGTTTTCCTGAATGGGTCCTAAAATGTTTCTAAGCACTTTCCTTTCAAATCGATCAAGTATGCTTTTCGTCTTCTCTGTCTCACTCCATGCTTCACATCCATAAGTTGCAATGGGTCTTATAATTGTCTTGTATATTTTTAGCGTGCTATTACGATGGGCCTTTTTTGATCTAAGTACATGTGACATCGCTAAGTACGCTTTATTGGCTAGTGTTATTCTTCTCCGGACTTCTCCCTCTTCTGTGCACTCATCAATCTATCAATTTCCCTATTTTTAATAATAATAACAATAATAATAATATTTATTGTTCAAGGACTACAAATTCTTGGGAACAAAGTATAGTTTAACAGAAACACTCTGTGGCAAAAATAGTATTTTTTCAGGACACTACAGTTTACAAATATGAACATTCAATAAGCATAGGACATTCATTAATATTTGGTAATATAATATAATTATAATATTTATGTGGTAATATGGTAATATAATATAATAATATGGTAATATAACATAATAATATGGTAATATAACATAATAATATGGTAATATAATATAATAATAATATTTACAATTACTATAGTGCAAGCTAATAAAATATATAAACAATTAGTAAGGATGAGAGAGAGTTTTTTTAATAGAAATTAACAAAAAAATGAAGTGTAAAATGAAATTCACACTGCGCTACAATAGTATTTTTTATACAAGAAAGATAACATTTCCGATTTAAATTTTTATACATTGTTTGATTTTATAATATTGTCAGGAATGCCAATCCATATTCTTAGGCCAGAATTTACTGTGGATAATTGATACATATTAGATCTACACCGTGGAATTTTATTACGTGTGGAATTATATTTTATTTTAGGATATTTATTTTTAATCACTATGCTCCGAACAAATTTTTCCAAGTCTACAAGCTTTTCAGAGTCGTCCTTCACAACAATATTCCCAAAAATCTTTCCCTTATTACTTTCTCTCAGAGACTTAAGAGAAAAGAAACAGTCAAAAATCCTCAGATGGAGTTCAGTGTCGCATCAGGTAAACTTGTCCTTTTGGGAAGGTTAAGTGCTCACGCTGGATGCTTACACCAAACGGGGATGGGGAGGGTACGTGGATTGTCAACGAAGGTCCACGTTGGGAGGTGGGGGGGATGTCTACGTAGACAATGGTCGACACGACGCATTTCTAAGTTTACAGTTTGTAGTAAATGACAGGTTATCATAGCTACAAGGGTAGTTTTTTTCTTTTACTTACCTTTCCTTAAAATGAGCCTAAAAATTACAGATGGTCCATGGCAATCAATTAATAACCCGTTTCACAGCGTTTTCCGCAAAGAAAGAAAAGTCTACGTGGACAACAGGGGAAAAAGGGAGGTCCGGATGAAGTCTACGAGTGTCCACGATGGGGGTTGGGGGGATCAAAAAGTGGCCTATTTTTGTCTAGGTGGATTATGGACAGCCCCTTAGACATGGTGTTTCAAAAAGTTATGCTATTTACCTTCGCAAAAAAATCAGTGTCTGATCTCTAAAAGTAATATGTATTGAGCAAAAGTCGGCCACAAACATGAATTCCGAGATAAAATTTGTGCGCCACGCCACCGCATCATCCCAGCAAAAACCTCACACATACAGCGGCCTCGACCAACCTCCGCCGCCTACGTAAAAGCGGCGTTGCCTCAACCCCTGTTATCAAAAGGATATTTCCAAGGGCTTCTACCTCTCCCCGTCTCCAACCAGTTACACCCCCCCTTCTCCTCAACCTACCGCCCTCCCAAGGCGTTCCCCTCCCACAACATCCTCCCCCTCTCAACCCTCCCACCTCCCCCGAGTCCTCAAGAAGAGTGTTGTGACGGCGAGAGGTCTGTTGCCTTGGTTACTGCCGGCACAACAGTCTCCCAACCGCCTCCTTTCGTTACGCAGTGTCTGCTCATCCGAGAGTCTCTTTTCTACTCGGCAAGCGAGCAAGCAACACTCCCGGCTCTGCCCAAGGTCTTCCTCGTCTCACTAGCTCCCCTCCCCCCCTCCTTCCTCCCGGGATCCTCTAACACCTTGGCTCCCCGCGCGTCTTAAATAATGGAGAACAAAAAAAGAAACTAGCCCGGATTCCTCCACGCCTTCCCGCCTCCACCGCTCATGAGAGCTCACAACGGACCATTGTCGCCGTACACAGCAACACTCTTTAACATAAGACCTCCTCCGCCTTGAACTAGGGGTTGCCAACACATGAACAGCAGATTCCAAGAGTTGAAGACGCGTCGTTCTTATGAATTTTTTCCACTCTTTACTGCTATGATTTCCCCGTTTAACTGCTTCCGAATAAATAATGACAATAGCAACAATAAATAAATAAAAATAGGAATAAAGAATGGAGAAAGAAGGAAGGCTCCTCGGGATTCAATCCGGCTTGGGAGGTCCATGATCGACGCCTCGGCCGCTTACTCTGCAGCCGTCCTCAGGATAATGAGAATCTTTTAAATATATGAATATCTAAATATAGGAAAATCTTTTAACTGCAGGAATATAACACCTTCAAAGGCACCTGAGGATGATGCAGTAGCGTTGAAACTAGTTGTTCCATAAAGAACTTTGTGGCTTTAAACATGGTTGGTATTGTCATTATTTATTCAATAATTGACTTCCACAAGGTTAAGCCTGAAAGGATTGAACACACCTTCCGAAATTTAGGCTAAATTAAATAATAGCACAACAAAATCGATCCCCTATAATACGCAAAAATCAACCACTGCGTCTCATGCATTAACAAGCAAAGGATATGCGAAACCGTAACTTCATGTTCTAATGAGTCACAATGAACAAACTTAAATGCACACAAGTATACACTCATCCGTGAGTTCACATGCATCTGCTTAAAATATCATTGCACACGCTCAAGGTTTTTTGTGATATATTTCCCCTCTTAAAAGATTTTCCCGTATTTATAATTCCTATATTTACGATTCCTACGATTATATCCCATCTTAACCCGTGAATTAGCTTAAGTATAATTAAATTCAACGGTGTCTGACCAGATATTGCGGTACATCATCGAGAATTTTTAAATAAAAAACTTTGTAATGTCCACCAATGTGGATATTACAACGTTTGTTCTTTTTAAATACACAATTTCCTAATCATAACATTTTTATCAAGACATCTCGAGTGAGATTTACATATTCATATACATGAGTAAAAAATACTGACGCCCTAAAATTATAAATAAAATTAATACGTTATACTAATAGAAACTTTTACAAAGTATTATAATTATTGCCCTCTTCCATGAGACTGCAGAAGAAAACGTTACGATTGGCATCCCTAGTTTCGAGCCGACTTAACGCCCCAAGGATGTACCGTCCATTTCCCGCCGCCTCCAATCCGAGACATGCTTTCATCTTCCCGCGGAAGCGAGGGTCTTCCCGCGATCCTTTTCGATGCCCACCGCTGGATTTTCCAGAAGACATGTACCTACGCGGATTAACGCTTCTCGGCTACGCTCGTCTTTTTACAGCCCCATCGTTTTCATACACTACCAAGAATTACTACGGCCTCCCTCTCCCCTAAACTCATGAATGTTTCATGAAGCCGGGATCCCTTCTTAAAGGCCTGCCCAGGAAGCCGGCACATACCGCTGGTCGCGACCCACCATTATGAGGTTAGGAACTAACATGCTGAGACGCTGACAGGGTGAATAGATGGAGAGTTGTGGAAGATTTGAAGGTCATAGGGAGTAAATTAGGAGTTGATGCGTGTGATGTGGCAACATATGATTAAAGTGAGGCGAAGCATACATGAGACGAGGTAATTTTAACAGTTGGGTGCACGAGTTCTGCACGCTGACGAAGCGAAATTGATGAGAGCCAACAAGTTTTTCATAGGCGCACTCGTAACTCCTGCGACACAGCAGCAAGAAAGCCATGACGGGGAAATGCGCACCAAACTAAAGCAGTTGACCTCGTCGCAAATTAATACCTTTCGCGCTCCCCTAAGAAGGGTTAATAACGTAAAGAAAATATGAATGGTAGTATAATCGCCGTGAAAAAAGTTTTTTTTTCAAGAACTATTGGACAGAACGAATCCGGGTTGCAGTAGTGAATATACACCGTGAGTCAGTATTCTCTTGATTAAAGCGCAAAATAATTTCTGACCCAACATGTCCTTTGTAGCGACGACTGTTAAAATGAAAGTTATAGCTTCTGCATGATAATATGTTTTGAATATGAGGTAGATAATTAATATTGCAACTCCACGATTGACCGCACATATGGAAAATATATTCATGAGAGGAAGCACCATCAAATCATTTTTATTATTAAATTACAATGCAAGGAAACACACGAATTTAATTCAGAAACATTTAAATTCGAAATCCTGAGTTACCTTCTGTACATGCACTACCATATCAAGTGAGAATCTGGCCTCGGGCTCATTACTATTCAATGGAAAACAAATAAAAATACCTATAATTAATCACTGTGAAATCGTACTGCTGCACAACTTAACATTCTTCGTTTCAACCAAAATAAGCTTGACAAATTTCCAGCTATCCGGGACAAATTAGCACGTGTGCATTGCGGGTGACTCCGTAACAGTGGAACTCCGTGGCTAGTCCCGGATAGCTTGAAATTCATCAAATAAGAGTGAACGCATCTCTGCGTTCAAAGTTCGATCTTTCCTCGTGGGCAGTGGCGCTAAGCGCTCAGTAGCGACTGATTGTTACATTGTATGTCCGGCAGTCGAGAACATCTAGTCCCGTAAAGGTCACAAAAATCCACAGAGGTAGCTTAACTGGCTAAAGCACTCGGCCGGAAATCGAGGGATCTGGGTTCGAATCCCGGTCAAGGCGGATGATTATTTCTCTGTGTAAATTCGAACAAAATAAGCTTGTTTCAAAATAAAAAAAAACTTTCGCCGCATAAATTGGGAATCCATAGCACCAGCATTCAAATAGCTACCTTCCCAAAGGACCAGCAATAACAATCCTTCGTCCATGCTTTACCACACCACTTTTTCGCATTATTTTCCGCATCCCAACCAATCACACGGTACCACCGAGAGAGAGAGGAATAAACCAGCACTCACAGACGGCTGACGCATACGTGATTAAAAATAACCCTAGCATCATAACCTAGCAATCCATTACACTAGCATCCAAATAACTCTCTCCTCCAAGGACCAACAAGAACAATCCTTCGCTTATGTTTTACTCGACTATATTTCCGAAATATATATTCCGCATTCCCACCAATCACATAAAACCAGTGAGACAGATAAATCAGCAAAGCATAGGCGGTGGATACGGTAATACATGACCGTCGTATCTCATTCAAACGAGCCCCGTTCAATACGTCCGATCAACCCCAGCCCGGCTCCCTCTCTCTCTCGTATATTTCGTTTCTCTCATTCTTCGCCTCCCGCGTCATCCCTTCCCCACTCCGAATCACACAACGCGTCCCATCCCCTTCAATAGCCCCCGCTCCTCTCAATCACCCTCCTTCCCACCGGCGCATGGGGTGGGTGGAAACTCTTCCTCGTAGCCAATTTCCTTCCTTCGCCTGCCTGCCAAACTTGTTCCTCCACAGCCCTCCCCACCCCCCTTCCAAAAAAATCCCAATACGAGGATAAACTCCGCGCCATTTTTTTCCAAGGCAAACTTTCCTGGAGTCACCGATACGGATTAATTCGGGAGAAAGGACGCGGATCAAACACAACGTTAAGGATAAAATATTTGAGTCAATAGATATCCGTTGGGGACATCCAGAGGAAGGTCATAAGCGCGGATCTCTGTTATTATTACACCCATTCCATCATTATAATACACTGAAACTTCACAAAACCTGAAAGACAGAGTATTTAGCACAGATGGAGCAATAGAATGACATATATTACTCACCAAAGTACGGAAAAACCAAAGTACGAAAAAATACGGCAAGTCATCGAAACTACCTTAAATGAAGACTGGGGAAGTACAGGTGGAAGCTAACATCCTCTAGGCAACACCAAACTCAGGTTTTAGTATATGGAACTGTTCCACTATGTCACAATGAAAAACTCAAACTTAGCATTCCAGATAAATTTTTCGAAACGACCCCTTTAGTAACAGAG
Source organism: Ceriagrion tenellum (assembly GCA_963169105.1). Lineage (NCBI taxonomy): Eukaryota > Metazoa > Arthropoda > Insecta > Odonata > Coenagrionidae > Ceriagrion > Ceriagrion tenellum. Next base: position 123,959,121 of record OY720634.1, on the reverse strand, counting down.
AAGCTCCTGAGCAGACGTGAAGATGTGACTCTGTTACGAAATCGGTCATTCCGATAAGCGTACAAGGTATTGCGAAGTATAACATTTTTTGAGTAACTTTTTAAAAGTATTCTACCTGGAAAGGTAGGTTTTGTTGAATGTCAGAGAATTTCCTTCCAGTTTTATACACTTTAATGGGCCTATCTACCTCTAGTATTTCTCTTTCAGCCTCAGCATACGATCTACCCTTCTTCATGCCGTCCATGAAACCTATTATCTTTCTTCCTCTTCCCCACTTGCCCAACATCCTTCCCTCAATCACATTCTTGAGTAACTTATCGCCCCTTATTACATCCTCCAGCCACCTACTCTGCCTATCCCGAAGTTCCCTTGCCTCGCCTACCATCTCCAGCACTTCCTCGTTAGTCCTCCTTTCCGTCCACCTCATCTTCTCCATCCTTCTCCACACCCACATCTTAAATGCCCGCAGCCTATTACGATCCTCTCTTCTCAGCGTCCACGGTTCTGCTCCATACAACGCTATGCTCCATATTAATCACAGTGAATATAAAAACTTTGATTTTTGGTGCATTTTGATCTTCTAACGACAGTAAAATATAACTAAAAAAGGAGAGAATTGGCTGTAGAAAAGTACTCAAAGTAGAAAGCATAACAAATTCAAGCCACCTTCTCTGACTTCAATAATCAGGCCAACATTATTGACTCAGTGTGGTATTTCTTTTCTTAACCGGGTGTTTTCTTGTGGTAACTTTTTCAATTATTTTACAAACCAAAAATCGTGGTTTCTTCATTTAATCTTATTTTCTCCTGCGATTCTTTAATCTTTACCGGCATCGATACGGCGGAGAACGGAATATCGGGTGAATTCAAGATGGATAGAGCCACCATGTTTACCATCATTCAACTCTACTAGTGTTAGCAGAGGTAATGCTTTCAAGAGTTAACATAAATGGGGAATGATAGGAGCTAAAAATGCGAGACGCACGAGTTGGAGCTTTCAATGGATGATGAAATCGGATTTTGGAAAATAACTTGGGCAAAGTAAATGAAAAGACAGAGAGGAAAATGAGGTGACGATATTTGAGACAAGGAGCAGCGTTCACGATGCAATGTTCATGTCATCCAATGAAATACAGTTTCCGTTAGGTTCGTTTCTAACACGCTATAAGTATATCCTTTTTACGGCTTCAAACTATATAACGCCCTCTAAGGCAAGTGAAAAATATATTGAGCTCACAGGATTCACTCCACCGTCTTTTCTGGGGTCTTTTGATTTCACATGAAGTCATTCAGAACAAGGGATTATGAATTCGTTTATGGTAGTCTCCATTTTCATCTCCCACATAAATACGCACATACGTCAAAGAATTCATATCAATTACAGTAGTTCGTTCACCTTTAAAGCTAAGACCTTAAATCTGTAGTTCTAATTCCCAAGCGTAATTGAACCTCCTTCGCCAGCGTTACAGCAAGTTATGCAAGTAACTGGCATTACCCCCACGGAGTATGTTCCTAATAGGAAAAGCACGTTTCATCTAGAAATGAGAAAGTATTTAAAAGTCTGGATTAGGAAATGTTGGCGTAAAGTAGGTACTTGGCAATACAAAACTTGCCCCTTGAAGAGAATATATATTTACATAATGCCCAGTGAGCCACTTCCAGGGTGTGTGGCAGGGTTAAAACACTTGAGAATCCGATAAATTGTTGAGGAAATCATTCGTTTAAGCAGTTCCTTGGTAAAATACACATGGATTATTTTCCTAAGTACCACCAAAACTCAGATGATTCTAATATTTAGTGGCAAGAGATTCACGGAAATATGCAGTCTGTAAAACCTAGGGGTGAAAATAAGTACGTTTTAAAACTTGGGGAATGAGGCCTAAACGATACTTCTCAATGAAATGTATCGCATAGCTCATACAAATGTGCTAAGGAAACCCGACGACAATATAGCACAGTTTTTATATACATTCTGTTACTGATGGGTGGCTAATTGATTAACTCTTCATTCGATAATACGGATTTCAAAAATCTAGCTCACCAGTGACGAACGAGAGAGAGAGATCAGAGGGTAATCCGTTGTTTTCTGGTCTCATTAGTTAGACACGTGCCACCGCCGCGGCTACATCAGAAGAACATCACTTAGTAATCAAATAAACCACTTCTACCAGCCGAACTTGAAAATAAGAAAGCTTAGAGAAATGTTAGCTTGTTGTTGGTTTCTGGAATGCGCAGTTTACTTTAAGACGCCTTCTATATGAAAAGAGTTCCATTTTTCAGACCGTTGGCACGGGCCTAGAGCACCGGGAAAAGTGATCTCGACAGCTAAAGGAGTTATTGACCGGAAGGATCTTAAAAGCCAAGCAATAGAGCATGAGAAAGACAGGAGGGAAAAAAGGGCAGCGACGAAAGTCAAAAGCTACGCACATCTCTTGACGTACGAAATCGAGATAAAAATTTTAAGAAATCGGACCCATCTTCAAAAGATAAGGGGCAAGCGGGAAAGAAAGGGAATGTTCATCGTTTGTGTGACGGGACATACGCAAACATTGGCGTCGGTTAAAGAGAATAATGTCACAAACAGAAATAAAGAAAGAAGAACAGCCGATTTATACGAAAAATATCCACTCCATCGACTCAAGATTTCCTTGACGACGTTTCGAATGTATTAAAGCGTCCATCTTCCGGTCCATTCCGAAGTAATGGTGATAACTTACAACTTTGTTTTTCCACATGATTTTATTTGGAAAAGACCCGGGTTTCGCGGTTAACGTCATCTTCAGGTGACGTTGAACGGACTTGAAGATGACGTAGAACGTCGAACCCCGGGTCGTTCCGCGTAAAAACATGTGGATAAAACAAAGTTATAAGTTATCATCATTACGTTCATGAATTCCATAAAGTTACGCCTGAAACATGATAATAAACTGAATAAAACAAGGAATATACTACAATCTCATTTGATCAATTCTGAGAATGCCCAAATTGTCAAATCAAGAGTTAAGTTTCTCACTTGGCAGACGACGACCTTTGCAGCCATACATATCGCCCGACTATCAAATAAAACCCGCACTATAATCCAGGTAATACGTCAACATTAGAATGATCGAAAATTAAAGCAATATTCATCTTATAATAATCACTTCAACTTTCCCACCGTACCGATAAGATGGCGAGAGCCCGAAGTTCTTGCGCGTGCTGACGCTCACTTCGCCCTCCACGGTCGTAAATAAGATCGACATTTTACGCATGAATAATGATGACGGAACACACACGCGATACGCCGGAGCGAGTATCAACATCCACGCGGCTCAGAAGAGAGAGAAAAGCGCGAAGCGTGTACCTCATTGAGAAATAAAAAGAATTTATAACCACGGAACTGTTGACCGCGGACAGTTTTTATCCACGCATTCAAAACCCTCGTCTGACATTCATCCTACATCCGCGCCTCCTCCACCTCCTCGCAGTTGCATTAAAAATTTAAATTTAAAAAAAAATCTATTTGCGCCTGAAATAAAAGCAGGAAAGGAGAATTATAACAAATTGACCAGACTGAAAAAAACACCTCTTTCCGGCTTCCACTGCGCTTCTACCGGCGCGCTAATATTTAGACGGAATAAAATGCGGTGTTTCCTTTTTATATTCCACGTGGAGTGGATCAGGGAGGCGTGGTGGTAACGTAAATCGAAGAAGAGAACGAAGTGGAGCGAAAGAAAAAATCTTTTTGCTCTCAGCAGATGGCGCAGGGACGTGTTGAGTCTGTTTGGGTTAAATACCGCAAACTTTCGCTCGTTAATAAAAAGTATCCAAAAACCTTTATTTAATAGACACTCCTCACCATGCATTTCATTTCTCACCCACACCAGACACATTAAGGAAGGCCTATCAAGACTGCATGAGTCAAAACAAATACTGAGCTACACATTTTCGTAAACGCTATTTAAAAAATGCAGTGGGCGAATGAGTGGACTAGCGTGGAAAGAAACGGTAGCAAGGCGTAACACCGGCGATTCCGCGCATTTACCATTTTACCTCGCGGTAAATCGATTACGGCACTATAATACTTATTTTCCCATACCGTCTGCGCTCATGTCTTGTCCTTGCCTCGATATTAACACTTCTTGATCCGGTGCCTTTTAAATTTGACTAGCCCTTGGGACAGGCCATTTTTTGCATTTTTGTTGGGAAGGTACATGTATACAATTGAATTCACACAACTCCAGAACTAATGTATATTTTTTAATGAAATTTTCATTCGTTGCATATTATATAACAGACCGGACCATGACCGCTGGTGGCGGAAACCCGTATTTTTACGTGAGCGGACTATAATGTGTTAAGCACGAAAAGAGACGAAATATTTCACAAGAATACTTGACCGGATCCGTACAAACTCTGTCATCCTATTTTCCTATCGAAAATTATGGTTTTAATTTGAGAATACATAAATTCAATATTATACAAGAAGACTTGATCGGATCCTTTCAAACACTGGCATCCCACTTTCTTATCGAATATGATGAATTCAATTTGAAGAGATTTTCATAGCAAATTTGATCACTTTGATGATCACTTGAGAGGATTTAAAATCATTTGCCTATTCCCCAATGAATACTGCTTTAAAAAGCCTTGGAGTTAGTTAAACGAGAGAACAAAGAATTTATCTTGATTGGATATTTTCCTTATTTATCATTCCTTTATATACAACAGCGACTTATTTTATTCCATTATATACAAGAGCGACTACACATTATTAATCAGGCAATGGGATCCCCCGGGAGTGAATTCTACTTTTTAAGACAGTTTGAGGGAGACATTTTCCTACTCAAAAAAGAGACCATATTCGAGTTTCACGTATTAATTTCAACAGCTGTGTGAAACATGAAATATATAATGTTCTGTTAATTTTCCAATAATATATACTACATAAGTCTTTCACTTGACTCTTTATTTCACACGATACGATTAAAACTGCTTCACAACTGAAGCTATTTCTGTGATTCTCAAAACATTTTTGCAGTGAATACATAATTTATCCATTAAAATAGCTGAGAAAACATACAAACTACAGACTGTTAATTTTTGACGAAATAAAGGAGATAGAAATACCTATTTTTTTCACTAATGTCTCCCTGGAGGGCATAGACATACCATTTCCCGCGCATAAATGCTGGTATTTTTTTAGTAAATATCTCTGAAATTAGTGCCGAAAGGGGCAGACATTTGGATATCTTTGGAAGGGTGATATGTTTTTCATTATAATGAGACTAATTCCGTTAATTTCTAAGTGAAATCATCTCGCTCACACCACCTTCAAAACGCTCATCCATATCACTGTTCCGCTATCAACCACATGAATAGATGATTTTTACTACATTTCTATTTTTTTGCATACCCACTTTCCTTTTTTTCATTTCTTGGCATGCTACAAACCAGGAAACATTATGTGAAAACATTCGTGAGGTTGAAGCATGAACGATTGGAAAAGACGACCAGAAAAGAATAGAAGCCTTCGAAACCTGGTGTTGGAGGAGGATGCTGAAGATAAAATGGGTGGACAAAATAAGAAAGGATGAACTGTACAGAAGAGTATAACAGGAAAGGACCATATGGAACACCATACACAAAAGAAGGAGCAGATGGACTGGACAAACCCTGAGAAACAATGGGTTCGTGAAGACCACAATTGAAGGTAAAATAGAGGGAAGAGTCCCCAGAGGAAGACACAGGAATAAATAATTTCATGGACCAAAAGGAGGAAAGTACAAAGGAAGAGCTGCCAGGAAGTAAGGGAACTTGCATTACATATGGAAGGTCAACCAAGGGCTGCAGTCAACCAATCTTAGGACTAAACGACCAATGACATGACATACTTAGCTTCAGTTTCCTTCATGCCTTTCTTCATAGATGCATTCCTGTCCTTTAAGGCTCCTAATCTCATCTTTTTAAAAGAAGCCCTTCCAGAAGACTCACCAATGACTTCCTCAGTCTACCCTTCTCTCTCAAACCATTCTCTCCTCTTTCATCATTCTGTTTCGCAGTTTGACTCCCATCCATTTCGTCAGCACGGCCAAAAATGGAAAAAGTGTACCTTTCATAAGTCTATTATGAGAGCATACTTTTCCAGATTCTTTTATAACCCACTCATTCCTGACCCAATCCGCCGTAATTTTACCGCCAACACTTCTCAGATATCTCGTATCCACTGTATTTAGCCTACACGAATATGTTCATCCTGGCAATAAGAAGTAAAAAGTAGTGGATGAAAGCGAGAGCTTGGACATGAGAGGGAAGAGGTAGAAGGATAGACTACGGGTATTAAATCAAGCCGGTCGAGTCGGCTCGCGTCCCATGTTACACACAATCTCAGAGGCGACGTGAAAGAAAAGGAGCTCGAGCGACTCGCGAAGGGATAAGCAAAAGGTGAGCCAACGCTTTCCCAACAGCGTTTAAAAAGAAAATTAAAAGCAGTGGGCGAATGAGTCCGCGAAGGAGGACGGAGAGTTGAAACTGCAGCTTCGACTGCACGGTCGCTTCATTAATTATCGCGACAAACAACACTGGTGGTTTATAAAGGTCGGCGCTGAAATTTCGAACTATTGTGTCCAGCCTGGTTCGTCTCAGGAGACCATGATCATCATTGGATACTTTTCTTGAAGTTATTTAAATAATGCCCCCTTTATTTAAAGCCCTCGACTCGTGGTTAAATTATTGGATTTGATATTTGGGGAGGCGACCGACGGCTAAGGTCATTTGCGCCATAGGGGATAGGTAAGGGAGGAAGGGTGGATAGAAACCCGGCATCGGCATTAGCCTGCTCTTAATGAAAGGCGCCAAGGGGACCGCGGTTTAACGTCTCATCTGACAGACGGAGTACCGTACTTGAAGTGCCCTCCACAAGACATTCAAGTAGGGAGCGGGTTCCCTCTGAAAAACATCCGCCTCTGCAGGGATTAAATTCTTGGACAGGTCTTCGACAACCGAGAGCCTTATGGCCAGTTGCAGGAACGACACATATAAAGTTATGGGGCCCATAAACCATAGCAACCATTCAATAAGTACCTATTGTATAAACATTCGATACATTTATTGGTTTTGTAACTTATGGCATGTTGTTATGAGTTCCATAACTAGCCAAGATGGCGGATGCGCAGTGAACCGCTTGGAGGCTTAATTCAATCATAGAAGAGTAGTTTCGAAACAAATGAACAGTATGTTCACTCTTACAGACTAATTATTATCTGCATTAGCAATTATTCATACGCTAAGCTTATGTAAATTGTATCCGGCGGTGGAAGATTACATCAAATATTCGAAGGCATTAACTATTGGTAAATAATTTAAGTAACTAGTAGATGTGTTCCTGCAACCCGAATATATTTATGAGATCTATAACTTTATGGATCACATTACTACTGATTCCATAACTAAATGATCTTGCACTCAACCATTAGACGAGGATTGGACAGTCCACTGACCTTGTTTCTCGTGGTTTTAGGTACAGACTTTTTAAGTTCGCCCGCGACATAAGGTGAGGGAACTTTCGGTTAATGCTCCTATTCCGTAGAGTGAAACGATGTCTACAGATTATCACGAAGGGAACCCAAACCTTCTTACAGTCACTACAGACGGCCCAGGATAGTCAACAAATATCGAGCTTTGAGCGGCGACCTGTATGCACGGTTACCCAACAATTTCATCTACATAAATCCCTATGAACAGCCGCCGCGCCAGCTTAAGGCAGGAGATGCAGGGATAACGGCATTGAAACAGAGGGGGAACAGGAAAAATGAATCGGAAGATGAAAAAGACGAAAAGTGAAATGCATGATAACAAAATGCTCAGTTAATTTTAACCGCAAGATGACGTAGCCTAATTGACTGGATTTAAAATGATAAATCGGGTTTTGTTTCATACATCAGACTCAGTTGACATAAGCGTCGTTGATGGGACGTAATATCATTGGCTTTTACACGTTTAGAATATTTAACCTAAGATTATAAAACTTAGTCAAAGTTTTTCACACAATTGTTTTTGTCATAGTCATTAATGGCCTGCAGGAAGGAAGAATTTTCGCAACAGTCTATTTTACCGTGTACCTCTGTTATGTTGTCCTTTTTGTTGATTCTGGTAATATATCGGGGTCAAAATAAAATCCTCCGCATCATACAAATCCCACATGATATGAAAATTCCGAATAATTTCAGCACACCGTTAAGCTTGTGGGTCACCAACGGCGTCCAACGTAATCCTTTCATTACATAAAATGTTCGCTCGTTTATTATTGACAGTTTCAGAAGTATTGTGACCTATTTTTTAGCAAGCGAAAATTTATTACCCCAATATTAATTTAGTTTTATTTAGTTTAAATTAATTAATATTGGAAACTTAAAAGAGCGACACAATTTATCCACGCGTAATAGAAAAGTGATACGGGATAAATATAGGGCTACTTAAAACACAATTAATAAATACTGGTGATTGAAGTACCCCATAAATTCATCTTATATTTAGGGTACCATCAATTAATAGGATGCCCTGTCACAAAAATAATTTTAACAGCTAAGAGAACACTCACTCAATAGAAAAGAACGGAAAATAATGACAAATTTTTGGAAATTTCCAAAGCAAATTTTGAAATGAATATCATATCGAAAGCAGCTGGCAATTATAAATATCATTTCCTAGCATGTGAATGAAAATAAACTTTACACAACAAGAGATTAAAAGAACCTATCCAAACTTATATGATAGAATTATTCTGCCAAAGGTGTCTTGTGCAAGACTTCATGCTACTATTTTCCTGTACGTTTCCTGAAAAGAGTGAAGATTTTACGTCTTTGGCGAACATTAAAGCGCTTAAATACAGGGCGAGTCAGCGTAACCTGATGGTTTCTGCTTTTATGGTAAACAGTGGAATTTGAAGATGCAGCAACTTTTTTAAATTTTTGAAGTACGTTTACACAGTAAATAGCAGTTTACACCTCATATATTACTTTTTACAGTAATCAAATTAATCATTTGTGAAAGATAATGTCCTTTTAGTGTCGGCCCTCTTTTTCGGTACATTCGTCGACACTATGCGCGAACTTTGTCATCACTCTCACTACGTTACGGGGTATAGCACGAATCTCTCGATCAATGGCATCCTGTCATTCATCCACAGTACGTGGCTTATTGATGTACACTTTGTTTTAGAGGTCGCCCCACAAGAAAAAGTAATATGAACTACGATCAGGAGAGCGTGGCGGCCAGTCAACATCTTCTCTGTGGATTTTAAATGTCTCTACGATGAACGCAAGGTGTTGCGCGGTCCACCTCTCCATTGTAACTAAACTGGGGCTCAAAGGGAAAACTGTGAGACTAAACAAGCCCCTCTACTACATCTACATAATACCCTGCGAGCCGCCGCATTGGCGTGTGCAGGGGGTGTTAGGTCACCAGCCGTGTAAAGATGTAAGGCTTTGGGAGGTGGAATGGTGGCGTGTATTTTAGGAGTGTATTGAGTGGAGCTCAGTTTTTATTGCGGTCGCTAATTGTGCGCGCAAGGAACGAGTTTTTGCACCTATCTGCTCGGCAATGTGTCTCTCCTATTTTATCGCTTCTGTCAGACCTAGAGATGTATGGCGTCATGATAAAATTCTCTGTGTCACTCTGAAACACAGAAGTTCCGAATTTCTCTAGCAATCTAAGCCCAGAGAGTAGCTTCCGAGTGTCTAGGGGCTCCCACCTTAATGACTCTAAAAGTTGTGAGACACTATTTGTTGTTAACGAAGCGTGCTGCTTTTCTTTGAATTTTATTCATTTTTTGGGTTAAATCTTTATGACCAGGGTCCCAAATGCTCGCGGCGTATTCGAGGTGTGGCCTACAGCGAAGGACTACACCGAAGTAGCACCTCTCTTTGACTTTTTCATCCGAGGAACTTCCTATTATACGTTTAACGAAACCTATTTTCTTTTATGCTATGCCGCATATGTTTTGTATGTGTATATGCTACGAGTACAGTTTCGCTACAACTCGACCCGAAATCGTCAGGTAACTCTGACTTACCCTGTACTAAGTTAAGGTGGGCAAAGGTAGTTTTTTCGCGATACCTGCGAGCGTCAACCTTCATTTCGCAGCGAACAAGCGCGTAACCTTTCGGAGAATCGAAGGCGGCAGCCCAGGAGAGTGGAGGTCAAAGAGGGGGGACGTGAGAGGGGGAGGAGGAAAAACGCGGAACAGAATCTGAGGGTGTGGACTCGGGATGAGATGTAAGACTTGCGTGGGTTCCTCCGTGTTGTGAGTAAGTGCTTAAAGGGCTGTTATTACGTCCCTTATTACACGCCTCCTCCAGCCGCGCGGGAGCATGGGCGTCGTCCGCGTACACTTCGACCTATTTTATCGCACGCGAGCGAGTTGTGCGAGTGTGTCGGGACTGGGAGTCTGCAACCCGCCGCGATGAATTAGAAGCGGCTGGGATCCGGATTTTACGAGTGCGCCGAGCGCCATTCCTCTCTTTCTCCCTCACCCTCGCTCTTCCTGCTCCCGTTCGAACCCACTGCCTGTCGCGGACGAAGTTACAATGCGCGGTGGTTCGACCATCGCTACAAGAGCAACTCCCCACCGCTATATACCCACCTCATTCCCGCGACGCGTCCCTCGCCACAACGCATTCGGACAGGAAGATTTACCAGCGCCCCGCGTCGTTCATCTTCTTTGAAATCAATGCTTCGAATCATACAAAATGACCCCGGGATCGTTCGTGAAATAAACGCCATCCAACGAAACTCAAGACGAAGCTATTTTTACATCTAGCCACTTAACTTGACGTATCAGACAACGTGAAAGTAAACACCCTAATGGGGTAATAAATATGAAATGGACGTAGCGAATCACCAATGAAGACGTCCTGCGAAGAGTTTGAGAGAAAGAAGTTTTATGAAAACTCAGCAAAGTAGAGGGAGATAACTTGTTATACACATTCTGCTACTCTTGGAAATACTACTGGGAGGAGAGATAACTTAAGGAGAGTTAATGGGGCAGACCAAGGGGGTAAATAAAATATTAATGGGCGGTTGCGCACGCATTTAAACATAGGGTCGTAACTTATCTCCCAATAACTACTAATTCGATCATTTAGTGCATTCTCTTACCGCTGGATGCAATATGTTTATGCACGAATGAACGTATGCACATTCTAAGTCTGCATAAATCTATATAGTCGTAATTCGTCACAAAACAACTCTTTTCTCCATTAGTACCGATTCCAAGTGGCTCTTCTTCACACATCTCATTTCTACTGCACTACTACTACTACAGATAAGCAACACCATATTTCATAGATCTTTCAACTAGAGTGGATTCATAGGTGTTGTTTCCCAAACCGGCTATAAGCAAATTACAGAGGACGATAAAAAAGAATACTTATAGAGAGAGGAATACTTCATAAATTGAGAGGAAACATCATTTTTTGGAGTTAGCTGAGAGGATTTATGAGTGCTGAGCTCCAGTATACAAATTCCGGATAGATGACTGCTGATAATGATGACGAAATATCAAATTATGCTTGGATCCTTCTTATCAATAATGCACTGTCCTTCACGGTTACATAGGCAGATGATGCAATATGCTATCGCTTTTCACTGGCAACTCATACTGTTATTAACAAATATTCAAGTACATACTTCAGGACATTCGAACTCAGTTGAGCACAAAATGTGTCTTTAATTACATGGAAAAATATCGAAGGCTGGGGATTTTGGAGCAATTAACACCGAAAAAAATCTCTCTAATACCAACATAGATATAGCGCCGTAGATACCAATGCTGAATAAGCTTCGTATTTCACAAAGTTCGAGTACAAAGAGATGTATGTAGCATTGCGAGTTCGTACTCTTCAAAATAAAAGCTACAGCAGAAGAGTAACTTAGATGAGTAGGTAAATAACTTTCCCACATTTTTAAATGGGCACACAAGAATTTTTTATTCCAAGTGATAACTTAGGATAAAAACACTTCCATAACAATAAAAAAACTATACTCGACGTGATACTGAAACAATATGGAATAGACAGCCTAAACACCTCTTTAAGGTAGTGCGAGTTAGATAGTTCCCTAATCATAATAGACACCATATTCGATACATACGTTTTAATTTCACCAGCTGTGAGACACACGAATAAAAATATTGCATTGTTAATGGTACAATAATATATTTTACATGACAGAAATTGTAAGTCATCGAATGAAAATATCTAAAGAAGTCTTTACTTGACTCATTTTTTCACGCGATACGTTTGAAACTCCATCAAAACGGAAGGTTCATTGTGATCCCGAAGAATTAACTGCGGTGACAATATGATTAATTTTCAAAAATAGTTGAGAAAACACACAAATTACACACTGGTGATTTTTTACGAGATCTAAGTGTAGGAAATGCCTCATTTTTAATATATGGTCTCTCTGGAGTGCATACACATATCATTTCCCATGTAAAAGGGCTGGTATTTTCTGCTATCTCCGAAAGTAGTGCGATAAGGGGTTAAATATTTGGGGCAAATGAAAGGGTGATATATTTTTCTTTAAAATGAGACCGAATTCATTGATTTATAGGTAAAATGATATTTCGCTCAAACTACCTTAAGGTATGACAAGCAATACGATAAAATTCTATTTTATACCCAAAAAGAAACGAAAGAAACGAAATTTTACGGGCGTTGATTTGTTGAATGCTGTATTTCATTTATTTGATATCGTTAAGAGTTAAGACAATCCCAATACAGATGAGTTCATAACCTTGTTTCAAAGCCAGAAAACGCGAGCAATGCCATTCAAAATCACGAATAAAATGAACTATGCAAGAAAATAATATTATGCATCAATTCCGTCCCTCAACTCAAGAAAACTCTTTTTATACAGGGACAGGCCTTAGCCCTCCACAAATTACATAACCGAGAGCAAAACTTGAAAGATTAAACTTAGAAATTTTCTCACGCAGAGACATAAAAAATAAGAAAACATTCAAAGTAGTGTAACTTAACGCTGGCCTCGCCATTTTTCTTTTACCACCTCATGGTTTATAATAACAATAAGGGACCCACCATATTGTGAATTTTGAGAATAAACAATAGACCTAAGGAGTGGAAGCGTCGGCAACAAAAGGGTATTGTAGAGAAAACCGTCGCAGTGTACGGTCGTGCAAAGACAGCACGCAAAGAGTTTGGTAGATAAAACCCTCGCAGTGAACGGACGTGCAAAGAGAGAGCACGCAAGTTTTTGGTAGAGGGAAGTTCCAGAGTGTGGCATCGTGCGAGACATAGCCCACGTAGAAAAGGAGAATTGACGAAGGAGCTGGAATTAAGGAGAGGAACGGGAGATTTTACAACAGGACGAGACCCAAAAAGCTGAGGGCCCGCCAAGGACGAACACCACGCAGGCTGAGAGGATTTTCCAGACCACAGAGGGACAAACCAACCTGTGTCGTCGAATAATTGGGTTGTAACTATAAACTTTTATTTGCATATAAGATACAAGAAGCCATAAGGCAAGAGATTTTAATTGGTCAAGAATTAAGTTTGTGACTGGTATCCCTTTGTATCAAGTAATTGGATTTTGTGAAAAGTTTAAGTGATGAAGTGTGGCAAATAATTAGACAATATATTTAAAAGAAGGAATAATTATTCATATACCAAATTTGTGTCTAAATTATAATATACAGTTGGTCATGACCTAAGGGTATAAGGAATTATTTTGATTATTTAAA